>JAEQBH010000334.1:0-600000 GCA_016808115.1 Tetrastigma voinierianum
AAAATTTGAGAAGGATCACCAGTGCAGAATCTAGAAATATGGCACATCAAGGAGACAGATTGTAGGCTATTCTAGAAGAAGAAGAAGTATAGAGAAATCATAGGCAAATACTATGGAGGACTTTTGGAGGCCTATTATCCAAAAGTACTTCTGTGATGAGCAAACTTACAGTGAAGAAAACAATTTTGAGAAATTTGAAACGGCATTGATTACCATGGTGCAACAACACCAGTTCACAGGTCACCCCTCTGAAGATCCCAATGAGCATATGGGAAGATTCATGAGGATGGCCAACATAATCAAGCTGAATGGGGTGAGACCAGAAGTAATCAAGTTGCAACTCTTCCCCTTTTCACTAAGAGATGTGGCAGCAACATGGTTTGATTAATTGTCAGTGGAATCAGTGAACACTTAGGAAGAGTTGGAGGAGGCATATATGAGCACCTTACCTCCGGCTCTAGCTGTGAAGAAGAGGATAAATAATTGTTTTCAAGTAAGGAGAAGAGGAGAGTCTCTACAATGCATGGGAGAGATTCAAGAGATTACTGAAAAGATGTCCTATGCATGGAATAGATATGACCACTCAGATGGATATATTATATCATGCCATGAATTATGCCTCCAAGGGCATAATTGATGCATCATGTTGTGGAGCTTTTAAAAGAAGAAATGCAGAGGAGGCGGCGATCGGTGAAGGCCTTGCCGTGCAGCTATAAGGCTTCCTCTGAAGCTTCGGGAGCGGCAACCAGGCCCAGGGGAGAAGTGGTCTTATTGAATTTAGATAGAATGACGATCATAGAAGCAAAGCGCGATTATGAACAAGGCGAGCAAATGAGAAAAAATGCATACGAACATGAAGTGGGAAGCTGATTAAAGAAGGAATGAGAAGTAGTCTTTGAGAACCGATTGAAGAAAGCGCCTTATCGGGTTGAGGAGTCACACTACCTAAATGCAAATAGGAGCTACACCTTTAAGCCTAGCTCGACCTACCCGACACACTATGCATGACACTAAGGAACCACGAAAACTTTTCATATGTGGAGGAGAACAACAAGGCCCTAGACCTGGACAAGGTATCATCGAACATGCTCGGCTGGGTTCAGTATAACAACGGCAACGATGTACATAGGAATGATAGAGGAGAATATCAAGGTCAGAAAAGGACTCAATCTTTTGAAGATTAGATGTTGCAGTTCATGGGGGAAACCAAAAGAATTTTGAATATGCATGAGAAGAGATTTTCTGAAATCGAGAATTTCCAAGCAAACACAACTGTGTTTCAGACAAATACTAAGGCTTATTTGAGGAACTTAGAGGGCTTCAGTAAGGAAACAACCTTATCCTTGCAAAACCAATCCAATGCATTTCCTAGTAGTATTGATATAAATCAAGATCTCACACCCTCTTGAGATATGAAACGAGATGTGGACAAAAGTATGCAATGGAAATGAACTAAGGAAGAATAGCTCGGCTTTAAGGAAGCGAAAACAAGAGAGATCTTTGAAAGGAAGTTATCAAAGCGACATATGTCTAGATAGGGACGTGCGCGAAGCGGCTTCTTGAGAGGCAACTTGTCTGAGAATTTTTAAATTTTAAGTTTTAAATAGTTTGATTAATTTGGTTAAATCTTGTAAAATTAGTTGTTTTAGTTTAAATGCATTAGTAGTTTTGTTTTTCGGTTGTTGGTGATTTTCGGGACAATGAAGCTAGTCAAGAAAGAATTTTATTAAGAAGCACTTGTCTCAAAAGAAATATGCGAAAATGACTACAAGGAATATTCTAATTCCCTCCACTTGTTAATGATAATGCATAATTGAAGACTGAGAGAATGTGTTTTATTTTAAAAGCAGAAAGGAAATATTGGCTTTGTTGAGTAAAAATATATTCTGAATATCTGGGAAAATTCTTATTGAATTAAGAAATGAAACAATTGTTCATACTTGAATTGAGGTTCTTTGATTGTTTAAAGTAAACTCCCAAATATGTTTCAAATGAGCATGAGTAGTGCACTTTGCCTTAAATGTTTCATGAGAAAGCAGAAAGATGCAATTTCGAGAAAATTTTAGTTAAAATGTCGCAACACAATTGATTGAGGAATCAAATTGAAAAAGAAGGTTTATGTCGTGACACAATTCTTTAATGTCGCGACATAAATTCAAAAGAGCACTAAAAAGAATGTCATAACATACTTTCTCTGTGTTGCAACATAAATAAATTTTGGACTCAAATTAAAAAGCCAAGTTCATGTTGTGACACAAAGTTTCAATGTCGTGACACAAACTCAGATGATGCACTGAAAAGAGTGTCGCAACATTCTTCTCAGTGTCGCGACATTTAACGGACCCAGTTTCCAATTGATTGCAAAACTATGTCGCGACAATTATTTCTGTCTATCGCGACATCGTATTAAAAATGGAACAAACCATAAAGCAGTTGTTGTCGCGACATTTAATGAAGGGCACAATCAAACAATTGGCTTATAAATTGAAATTTTTTAAAAACTTAAGGGCCACATTTCTCATAAACTCTCAACCTTCTCGGCTTCTTCATGCAAATCCCTCTCATCTCAACCCCTAAAACCCTAAAGTTCCAAAACCCTAAACCTACCATGTCTTACCCCCACAATCCTGATTCCAAACCTTAACGAAATAATGGAAGAGCACATTGAGTTGGAAAATCAAACAAAACAAGTTTCTCGAGCAACAACTGAGCAAGTTGAGGGAAGGGATGATGAAAATGAAGAGCATCATCAAACAGTGGAAGAATCAAGAAAAAGAAAAAGGGGAACTGATGAAGCTGAAGTAGAACAAAGGAAGATAGAGCAAGAAACTTTGTTTCAGACAAAGTAGAAGCCCTAATGGAAAGAATTTTGAAGGGCCAGGCTTCATTCTTTGAAAGAGGGGATAAAAGCTTATCTCCCATTTTCACAAATCTTGGAAAGCCGAAATTGTGATCATTTGGGTGAACCTGAAGAATCTGGTTGTGTTGCTTGGGTGAATGAATTCTTTGCTAATCTGGTGGAGAGGGAAGGAAAGAAAGTATATGTCAGAGGGTATTGGGTAGACTTCAACAAGGAAGAGATAAATAGATTGTACAGTCTTGGGGTGCAAAAGGATGGCTCGAAGTTCAAGAAACAACTAAGGGAACCAGAACACCAGAAAATAGTAGACCTACTAACGGTTGGAAAAGGAGAATGGAAAGGGAAAAAGAAAAATCCTTTTAAATCCATTGCCAAAGGAGATTTGACTGAAGAAGCCAAGGTATGGTTTTACTTTATCAGTTCTGTCCTTATGCCATTGAAGCATCTCAACACAGTGAGAAGGGAGGAAGCAATCCTCCTCCATTACGTGCCCCGAAGGATTCTGAATAAATGTGGGAAAAATCATTGAAAAGTCCATATTGAGCTATTGTAAGCAATTGCAAGGAGCTTAATTCCACACCCAACCACAATAACTGAGACTACGCCAGTAAGGGAGTTGAGGAAGAATGGGGTGAGGAAACCTACCTAGGGGCCTCCTTTGACTGCGGGAGTAACTAAGGTCGAAGAACAAAGGGAAGGGCAAAGAAAAAGAAGTGGAAGAAGAAAAAGAATATGAAGGGTACATTAAGCCATAACAGTTGATTCATGCCACAGTAGGTGTGCCGGAATCAACAAAATTTATAAACCTAATTCCTCCTAACTGCTTGTGCAAAGCTCTTTGCAGTATAGTGGCTCTAGGGTGTTTCTGAGGGGATGGAGTTTCTTCATGTAAATGATTTGCGATTGGCTCAAGTGGTGAATTTCAATTTGGATTTTGGGTTTTCTATATGATGGGTTTTGTTGGTGGGCGAAAGTAAAACAAGTAAAAATATAAAATAGAACTCCTTGAAGTGTTAGGTCGGCTGGGTTTTGGATTCTAGGGCAATTGAAGTTTCGGGGTTCTTTCCTCGCGTTTGGGAGGATGACTATAGTTATCTTAGAGCCCAGGATCTTCATTTAGCTATAAAAACTAGCACTGACAAATCTATCTGAAAATGTCATTCATTGTATTTATTAATGTTCTCAATCGGTCTTGAACAAGTCTCTTGACTCTATTCTGATAGCTAATAAATGGTAAATTATGAACATCACAAGATCTAGTAATAAGCATCAAGTAAGCACTAAAAGATTACCAAGTACTGAACATTCAACATGAATCGAAGGGATCTAAACCTAGAGTTAAAAGGAGAACACAAATGACAACGAGTACTGCGTGAAAACGTGGAACTCTCATTTCTGCTTGGAGAAGATCACAGTGACCCTACATTTCAGGAGAAGGGGGTCTTAGTCGCTCATCCTCCAAGTTGTCATCCTTGGAGGGTGTTTGGCTGCCTAGAAAATGGAGGAAAGTGAAGGAAAATGAAAGAAACTGAAAAAGAAGCGGGAGAGCTGAAAGCTTCCCCTAAAAAGAAGTTTTATTAATGAAAGAATTTGCATACGATTAACTTGGCACAGGGGGCTTTATGCTTGACCCACTCATACAAAATACCAAAAAACCAAAAGAAAATACTATTACAATGGGGCAAATTAGGAAGAAAGCCAAAAAGATGACCAACAGAAGTCAAAAAGTCAACAGAAACATGAACAGTGCATAGGAAGGCAATTTCGCACTGGTGCGAAATTTTCGAATTTCATCTTTTTATGCTCTTCTTTCCTTTTGATTTCTGATCTGCAATCCCGAGTTCCACTCAAATTCTACGTGCTTGGATCGACTCAACAAATTTGGCATTAATAGCTTGCAAAAACTATAAAATTTGCCACAAAATGCGATTAGTAGAATAGCTCGGGACCTTAATGTGCAAATCGGGTTAATTCGGTTAATTAGTACATAAAAATGCTCAAAACCTACAATAAATAGGATTCAAAATAGCACTTTTGGGCACTAGCCCTTTTAACCTACATTGCTAGTCCTTAGCAATGAAAAGAAAGAAACATACAACAAATAAAAAATGATGTTAAAAGTATGTGGATGGTAATGCGTAACCGCAGCCAGAATCAACGAAATACGCAATAACCATCGAGAGAATGAATGCCATACATAATTGAGTATCAAAAGAGTTTCCTTCTCTAGAGAATCAACCAAAGACTTCCACCTAAACTGGAGTGTTTGTTTGATCGGTTCTCAGCGATAATTTCCTTCATGCCTCTCTGACCAGTGCGCCTCCACCTAGGGCGTTAACCAACCTAAATTGATGGGACCCACTCTAATTCCACAATTCTTTTGTGTTGTAGGAGTCTGTCTTGAGAATCGACCTGCAAGTCCATGTGGGGATCCGCAGGTGACTCCCGATCAATTAAGGCTTAGGGCATGTGTAGGATGCTCGACATGAGCTCTTGGAGTTTGGACTTTGAGCGATTTCGAGACTCCCGGCTACTTACAACTCTCGGCCTCACCCATCCACATGTAGCGAGCACTAAGTGGGGTGGCTACCAACCAGTTAACCAGGGCACCAGGCTTTGGAACTTTGCCATACCTCGGATGGGTGCTCGGGTTTGAGCCAGCGTTACTTGATTTTTCTTATTTTCTTTTCTTTTCTTTTTTTCTTTTGTTTTTGTTTTTCTCTTCTTTTTATTTTTGGAGAGAGACTCATTGGTCTTCTTTTCATGAGAGCCCTTAATCTATTAAAGGTAGTCACTTGAAACTAGGATAGGTACCAAAGTTTAGGAAATTTGGGTGGTTTTCCATTCTTGTTGAAACCTTATGTGCCACAGTGTGTTGATTAGTAGAGGTGGAAGAAGGTTGAAACTTAAAATTCAAGCGATCATCCATAATTAAGCACTTGGAGACAATCTAACATCAATAGGGTGGACTGATGTTCCAGTTTTCACAACATTGGGCTAGGCAAAACACAAAAAAATGGGGCAATTTTGAACCGGAAGTGTAGTCGATAGTATGTATATAAAAATAAATCATATATTTTCAGCTTTAACTAACAAATTTTCACAAACAAGACAAAACAACAAGCCACCGAACAACACAAAACTGCCATTTCAAAATAGTAACAAAGCATAAATAAAAGCCACTTCGCTAACTCTCCCAACCAAATGTCACATTGTCCGCAATGGGGCTCAGATTGGAAAGTTAGAGAAGGAAGTGATACCTCCTTGATGAGATGTACCTGTTGTTAGATAGGAGACTTTTCAAGCTTTCCACCGACACCTTATTCACTCCGTTTGAGCTTCAAATGAACAAGTTAGGAGAAGAAAAAAGGGACCAGTTGGAGAATTTTGAAAATTACACCTTTATAATAATTTCAAAAGTGTTTTTTATGGCTATATTTGGATTCTACACTCTCTAAGCTTTCCAACGATACCAAAATTACCCAAAACGGAGTTCGAATGAAAAGCAGGGCAAAACAAAATGGGGTCGGCAGCTGAGGCGAAAATTTCGCACCTTCTCAAGGAAGTCGTGAATTTCCATCTTTTCGCTCTTTATCCTCATCATCTCCTTCAAAATTTCAAAAATAAACACAAAAATTTTAAAAAATTTTAAAAATGAAAAAATTAATCTAAAAACCAAGATTAACTAAAAAAATTAGAGAAAATCTAAAGAAAAATTAACTAAATCAAAATAAAATAAAATAAAATAATAAAAAATTAAAAGAAAACTGGGAGGATCAAGCCCCACCCCCTCTCAAAACCACCTCCTGCCTCGAGTCGCTGGAACCGGTGAGCTCAGATACGCGAGGTCCAGTGCTCCTGTCTGAACCAAAGAGAGCGAACTATCCGCTATGCCATGCAGTGTGAGCAGTTGCTAGTGTTTTTGATGTAGTGGCAAAGGCTTGAATAGAGGCCACTAATATTCCAGTTTTACACAAGCAAATGATGAACTGGCCTTAGCTTTGGCAAAGGAGTTTTGGGTGTGGATCAGGCCGCAGGAAGACAGATATACACTAGTTTAGAGAGGATGTCTGCGTAGGCTATTTTCGGGGCTGGGCAATGGCACTAGGGATCCAAATTTTATGGGATTGTCAAGGATAGGCTGGGGTCCCTTCCACCGTTCTCCCATCGTCTCCTCACAAGAATGGGAGATTGTTTATCTTCATTGCTACATCAAGCCCACTCGTGGTGTCAATCGTGCACTTTATTCGGATTTTCTTCTTCTTGATGAACATGTTGCCGACCGAAAGCCTGAAATTTGGCACCAAGGTTGTCAAATTTATGACCCACTTCACTTCAAGCCCATCTAATTTTTTGTCCAGTGAGTTTCTCCATGCTGTGAATTCTTCACTTAATCGGGCATCAATGTCTTCTCAAGCTCTTCCACAAAGTCACCCACTCATTGTGAGGTTCAGATGGCTTGTTCCATCGAGAGGCTGACTCGCATGGCTGCGGGCGGCGAGAGCCGAGGCATAAAACGGAGAAGCGTGAGGCGACAAGTCGGGAACATCATATGGGTGCACTCATCCATCTGGGTTTCATAGTCCCCACGGACCTATACTGGCTCGATTTCTCTCCACGCTTGCCACTCGCCATGGAAAAGGTTTCAGAATCACCGTTGACATGTATGCACTGTGGTTTCTCTCCACCGAAAGACTCATCAAATGCTTCTCCCTCTTCCATTCGTCAATATTCCACCAAATTGTGTTCCCTTTGTGGAAAATTGACTTTAATCAACCTCGTCAATTCCTACCCACCGGAACATGGATTCCCCGCAGCGAAAAACAGGCAACACCCAACGACCAAGAAGCAATCCTACCCAATGTGTCAGTAGTTACCTAAAAAAAAATAACCGCGGGAACTCAAACTAAGATTAATAAAGAAAATATACGAGAGAAATTCACTAAGACTTCAGGAGGATCACAAGTGTTTATCAGTCAATATTTGCACTTTAGGGCACCATCCCCGATTAACGGCGCCATTTGGATCTACGCCACAAAGAGGTTATGTCGGAATCAACAAAATTTATAAACCTAATTCCTCCTACTACCGTAGCAAAGCTACTGTAGTATAGTGGCTCTAGGGTCGAACACAGGGATGGGTTTTCTTCATGTAAATGATTTGCAGTTGGCTCAAAATGGTGAATTTCAATTTGGATTTTGGGTTTTCATAAAACAACAGTGGGTTTTGTTGGTGGAAACGAAAGTAAAACAAGTAAAATATAAAATAGAACTCCTTGAAGTGTTAGTCACTGGGTTCGGGATTCCGGCAACCGAGGGTTTCAGTGGTCCTTTTTCCCTCGCTGGCTGGGGGAAGATGACCTATAGTTATCTCCCGAACCGGATCTTCATTTAGCTATAAAAACTAACCCTTATTAAATCTCTCTGAAAATGGCATTCACTGGCTATTAATGTTCTCAATCGTTGCAAAACAAGTCTCCTCGACTCACATTACAATGGCTAATAAATGGTAACTAATGAACATCACAAGATCTAGTAATATGCATCAAGTGAGTACCGAAAAGATTACCAAGTAATCGAACATTCAACAAGAATCGAAGGGATCTAAACCTAGAGTTAAAAGGAGAACACAAAATGACACCGAGTACCCAAGATGAAAACGTGGAACTCCTCATTTCAGACCAGATCCTTCAGGCTCTAAAGTGACCCTCTATTTCAAGGAGGAAGGGGTCTTAGCGCCATCCTCCCAAGTTGTCATCCTTGAGGGTGTGTTTGGTCGCTCTAGAAAATGGAGGAAAGTGAAGGAAAATGAAAGAAACTGAAAAAGAAGCGGGAGAGTTGAAAGCTTCCCCCAAAAAGAAGTTTTATTAATGAAAGAGCTACCTTACAGTGCTTGGCCTGGGGGCTTTTATAGCCAACCCTTCATGCAAAATACTAAAAAACCAAAAGAAAATACTATTACAATGGGGAAAATTAGGAAGAAAGCCAAAAAGATGACCAACAAAAATCAAAAAGTCAATCAGAACATGAACAAGGCACGTGAGTCAATTTTGCACCAAAGGCGAAAATTTTAGACCGGGTGCGAAATTTTTACACCTCAGGCGAAATTCTTCGAATTTCACCTTTTTCGCTTTCTTTCCTTCTGATTTTTGATTCGCAACTCGAAGTTCCACTGCAATTCTACCGCTTGGATCGACTAACAAATTTGGCATTAATAGCTTGCAAAACTATAAAATTTGCCACAAAATGCGACAGAGAATAAATGTGACCTTAATGTGCAACGGTTAATTCTAAGTAATTAGTACATAAAAAATGCTCAAAACCTACAATAAATAGGATTCAAAATAGCACTTTTGAGCACTAATCATCAAGCAGGAAAGCCCACCCATTCGTAACAAGAACTCAGAGAAGTAAAAGCCTATCTCTAATGCATCCCCGTAGTCGGCACAAATCCATTAGGAACAAGCTGAAGGTTCTGGGAAAAATTACAATAAAGCATAATTGATGGAAATGCTGATGTCTATGCAGCGGGAGATGAAAGAAAGGGACAAACCAACTCAAGCTCTAACTACACCACAGAGATGAGTACATGGAGTGCGCAGCCAAGAAGTGGACCGTAATTGAGGATGCTTTTAAGAAAAAGAGATGAAGAACGAGAGGTGAAGTAAAAGAGGGGAGATAGTACCGGTCGAAATTGTATAGGACACATGAAGCAGAGTTTTAGACTAATGACTTATGAGCAAATAAACAATAGAACATTCTTTCTGGCCATCGGGCTAAAAGGCGTAGAGAGCCGAGAGAACAATGCAAAATCTGGATCACTATGAAGACAAGCCTCAACAAAAAAGAAAGTGTCATTGCCACAAATAAGAATCTCAGATCGCTACATACAATAATAGTCCCTCTAGGAGAAACGAATCTAGTATTACCTTTCTAAACCCAACCAGATATAAAAACTCCTTCCGAATCCTACAAAGAAACAACCAAAAAATAAAACCCCTAGTACATCAAAGAAGAAAGAACTCACCCTAGTAGAGGAGGTGGAAGAATATCTAAGGATGGAAGCAGCAAAGGAAAGGGATGCAAGGAATAGAAAATAGCTCACTCTATTGTTCCATCTCCTTATCCTCTCTGTACTCAATGTCCAGTCATCAAAATAGTCAATAAAATAAAGAATTCTTTTGAAATTCTTGTTCATTCGTGTTTTGATTGTTTGGTTGTTGTTTTTGCTTAATTTTCTATGTTTCATGATTGATAATTACTTAGTTGAATAATTGAGAAACCAGCTACCTGGATCAAATTGTCTAATTGTTGCAACATATTTGGTTGAATTGAATTGATGAAATTATGGTTGTGTTGGATTGTTGTGAGCTAAATGCATGATCAAAATGAACTTCTTGAATTGATTAAAACAACACAACAACAAGTCTCAAAGCCAAACAAAACATTGATAGATGCATTAGGTAGAATGAAATAAATGGAAATAGAAAGTTGTAAGATTATGAATAAATATGTTGAACTTCAAGAATAAGGAAGGTTTTACTAAATTGATGGAATGATAAAACTTATAATTTTGCTCGATGTAAATAGTTTGGTCATAAAATCCCGATAACTCGCATTACGGTCAATAAGAACTCGAAAGACTTGTGCCAAGATTACGAACATCTTCGGGATACATTACAATAAACTTCCAATGTCCTAGAACTCGTTAGATTATTAGTCAAGGCTAAATTCTGTGCAATACCACTAACAAAGAAAATGATTTAGCCATCCTGAAAAGTTTGAGCATTTAAAGCCTACCCCTATGATATGCATAAGCATATACCCTAGTTCCTTATTTGAGTCTAAAGCCAAATTTCATTATCAACCAAAGAATTGAGATAGCTAATAATCCCTTCCTTACATCCGATCTTACAAGAAAAGAACCCTATTTGCCCGCATTGCAAGACAAGACATCAATGATTTAAAAGGACAAGTTTTGGGACATTACTTGAGATGTAGAAAAGAAGAGAGTGGGTTGAGAGAGAAAGTGCATAGAGTTAATAATAGATAAAAAGAAAGATAAAATAAGCTGTCAAAAACATCAAGAGGAATGAGTTGGTCTTGTAGCCTTCCTCTCTGGAACATTTAAGTCCTTAGGGGTGTTCAACACCTAATACCCTAATGCCAACTGCATGCGAGCAGCTTATCGACCAAAGTTTGTTAAGTAGAAAATTAAAAAGACCAACATTACACCATTCCTAAAAATTAGATGAGAAATATGTTGTGACAAAGCTTCTAAAAGGAGAAAGTATCTTCTCGAGTGTGAAATAATGAAAAGAGAAAATATACTAGATCAAGAATATGCAAGAGATGCACTAAACCCGTTTGAGAAGGTTAGAAAAATTACAATCAAGAGAAATCATGATGTATCAAGGCAAAAGTGTGTCGCCTAGAATATGGATTAAATTTTGAGCCTAAATGTCTAATTATCTACCTCTTGATTACCCAAGCCACAATAATACAAGCCTAAAAGACCTATTTGATTCTCAAGGTAGTATTATGTCACATTAGTAGAGATTAATATGACAAACAAGCATATGAGACTTTAAAATGAAAGAGAGTATGCCAATCGAGTAATATCCTGCGTAAGATGAACCGATCTACTAAAGAAAGAGAAGACCAGCATACACACAAAAATCATGATTGAATAATTGAATTGTTACACACTATGAATTATTGGTTGGTTCAGTGAACTTAATTAAAAATTTTCCTGAATTTAGAATGGAAACATGTTTAGAATTAATCCTACAACTTACTTATGTTTCCTGCCCAATTGAGCTGTGAATAGAAAATTTTCCTTAAAAATAAAAGTTAAATTGTTTGAGGGCAAACAAAATTTTCTTTTCTTTGCTTGGGGACAAGCATGTGACGCCCCAATCCCAGGGGTCCGTCACTCACCCACAACTCACATGGACACAAGTGGATGTCTAGTTACCCGACGCCACTCAGTAAAATCTGGGCAGAGTCTCTTGTACCTGGGAGCTCTACTCCAAATAAAACACCCCGCACGAAACCCCGGCCCCAAGCAAAATTCAATATAATCACAATGATACAAATATGGATAAAACTACTCAGCCCATACTACAATATCCAAAAAACATATCAACTATATCCAATAGTTCTAAGAGTTCAAATGTTTTACTTTATACAACATATATTAAAATACTCGAATTCTAATACATGTAAACATCATCAGCCAGCCACAATCCGATTCTCTTCTAAAGCTACTCTAGATCGAGCCGTCCCCGCACGCCCCCGTACCGTAAAATAGCATCCCTCGACAGGTGAGCTAATGCTCGCAGTGGAATCGCCTAAGCGGGCTACCTCCACCTGGCAAAGGTAAATGTTCCAGAACAAAACATACATTCAAGCAACGCACGATCCTACTCTGAATGTCTACACGACCAACTCGCATCCCGAGTCCTCACTCGATTTCTCACACTCGCCTCTAAGCCTCGTATGGCACTATTGTTTTGTTAGTTTCGCTGACAACCCTCCGATGAATATATATCACCAGCCATCCGACGATCGGGATATATTATTTGTTTCGCGACTACCCTTCGATGAATATAAATTCGCCGCCCGACGCTTTGATATTTTTCATTTGGACTACCCTCCGATAATTAATATTTTTAGACTACCCTCCGAACCATTTTCTCTAGACTCATCTCATGCACTAACTCCTATAGTCCTAGGATGTTCTAGTGCATATGGAATGCATGTATGCCAATTCCAATACAGTCTAATCACATGCAAATATGTAAACATGCACATATCCACATAATATCCAATTACAACTACGCCACGTAATAAATCAATTCATACATCAAAATTAAATTCCCTCAAGAATGATCATACACGAAAGCAATTCCACTTGAATCACTCCGACCAAACACATATTCACACAAAATATATGTTCGTGTCACTATTCCTAGAAATATGAAAAACCCAGTTTACTTCGCTCGAACACATTCATTCATAAAGTTCACTTCAGGAACTCGATCACGCCATTTCTCGGCCATCCAAATCAATCCATGATTTATCACAAAATGCAACATCAATCATCAGTCCTCTCTGTCCCATTTGGTGGCGGCCAAGGGTCGCTACATTTGGATTTCAAAATTATCACCCGGCCCTGCTCGAGACCGATCAAACGGCTGCTCAATGCCTCTAATCAATCGAAATATCTACATGGTAATTAATCGGCTAATAAAACGGCGGGGGAGAAACCCTACCTTCTGGAACAGGAAATCTCCCCTAAACGGCATCTACGCGAAGCTCCTCCAAGGTGAGAGCAGCTTCTTCATTCCGAAGACTACCGACTCATTGATCGTTCGTAAACCTGTATAAGGAAGACACCTCTCCCAAAACGATCTGCCTTCCGCAAGACCCCTCTCCCACACACGTTTTTCTCACTTTTTGCTTTTTGAAGAGGATGACACTATTCCTCTTTTGTCATTTTCTAACTTAAAACAATTCCAAAAATGACATTTATGTCCTTCTTTTCCCAGTTTTGACATTCGGCACTATCTCGGCCGTCCATTTTCATCATTTCTCTACTCATACCACTTATGGCACATGGTTACTTGTTATATGTGACTTTCGTCGCATCGAAATTCGTTTTACTAAGACCCGAACCGCGATGCTCGAACGTGTAAATTCGATCGTCTTTAATTCAACGAAATTTTACGCGCTAGCTAGATTTCGCGAGATCATCTAACGGCAATCTATTTCACAATTCACCCAGAGAATAAATTTCCTTATTTTTAACCGAAATTACAATTTTGTAATCGAAATTACGATTTTACATTTTCCGTAAATCGAATTTCTGGTCTTACAAAGGCAAAATTTAAGCTCGGGGAATTTGATGAGTGTAAAACTATCTATTTTTAATCCATTTTCCGCATGTTTTTAACGCTTAAGATCTATTTTATACTAAAATGTGGAATATTCATCAATATTGTGTTTTATAAAAGTAAATTATTGAAAAATGAGAATCCTAAAGATAAAAGAAGCAAAAAGAGGCAAAACAAAGACTCTTGTCGTGACACCTATTATTTATATGTTGCAAAACAAAATTCATATTAAAGGAACTACAAGCCGCATCCAACAAATTTAAGGCCAGAAGAAAGATTGGTCATAACTCAAGGTCAAAAGATTTCTAGGTCAGCAAATTGCAAAGTTTTTAACAATGGCGACTCAGCACATTTTCAAGAAAGTTGTCGCGATAACCCCGAAATCTGTCACAACATACTTGGGTGTCACGGCGTAAGGAATTGTGTCAGCAACATTAATTTTTTATGTCATAACATAAAAGTCGAAGACTAATGGATGAACTTCTTATTACGACAAGAGACAATTATGTTTGATGTAAAATATCATAAAGGCAAAACAAGTCATTTAAGATAGTAGTTTTTATGTTATGACACAAAGTTTCCATCATCAAGCAACCTAAGGAAATCATGTCGCAACATAACAAAAATGACTACAACTAAGGGCAAATACAATCTCTGTCATGATAAAGATTATTTCACGCGACGCATTAAAACATGAAGGAGGTGAATTCTTGTCGCGACAAGATCAAGAGTAACACAAGAGGACTAAACAAAGAAACTGGTTACATAATCAAGAGTTGCGGTGAAACCTGTCGCCGGCTTTTAAAGAAATTTTATCAAGGGACAATAAAAGCTAAGGAATGATAAAATTTATCATGACAAAGAGAAAAGTAGGTCGCGATAGAAATCAAGAAGACTCGAGAATGGTTAAGACAATCGTGGTCGCAACATATAATTCTATGTCGCGGACAAATAAAATTTCAAGTAGAAGTGATAAGAACCTGAGAAGAAAAGTCTGTCGCGACTAAAGAGTTTCTTGTCACGACAGAAAATTGCTAAGGACTTAAAGAAATCCTGTCACGACAGAGGCAACTCTGTCGCGACAAAGTTGCCAGGTTGAAAAACAATTGTTTGTCGCGACAAGGAGAAAATTATGTCGCGACAGACACCAGAAGGACTAGGACATGAGAAAATTGGGTGAAAGCAGTTTGGTGTCGCAAAGCAAGGGGTATGTCGCGACAATAACAAAAGGCTAGCTGAAAGAAATTTATGTGACATCAACAAAGTATATCGCAACACAAATCCAAGAACAAGCCTAGAAGAGGTCGCGACAAAAGAAAGCGAGGAAGCTACGACGGAGGCGATAAAGGCGGAGGTTCTTTAGCGGCGGAATTTTCTATGTCGCGAAAAGAGCCAATTTAGGCGAATTTTGGGGATCACAATGCAATTAATGAAGTGAGGCTAACATTGGAAGAAGAAAAACTTATAAATACAACGCTTCTACAGGGCAATGTTAGCGACCGGTTCCATGATTTCTAGGTGGTTGAAGACTCTTGAACATTTTTTTTTCTTTTCCATTTTAGTAGATTTAGCTTAGTATAGTTTTCTTTAGTTAGTTTATTTTCCTTTAATTTTATGGATTTGGGTATTGTACTAAAGTGCAGCTTCGAGCTGGTATTTCGTTATAAATTCTTCTTTTCATTAACTGTTTGATTTCAATGGATGCTGTAATGTTTCTGGAGTTCATTTATTTCAGTTTGCTTATAATTTCAGTGAATTTACTTGATCAGTTAGTCACTGATATGAGTAAACCAGTTTTGAGAAGATGAGCTCATTGGAAATGGGTCTTTAATGATAGTCATTTTGCTCCATAAGGAGGAAGGAAGCTTTAATTAGAATTCTTGAATTTATTTGATTGGTATGGTTTATAAATTTACTTGTTCTCGGTACTAGTGCAGGTAATACCTAATGCAAAGTACTATGTCTCACTGCGATTTAGGAGGCTAAAGGTGGTGAAACACAAAGATGGAGAATCGATGAGTGTAGAACAATTCCTTATAGGTATGGTAGACTAATACTATGAAACTAATGAACTTGAAGGATTACTTAGGGAGTAGATCACCAACTTACTTGGCTAGTTCGTATAGGTTGGAATGAAGTATCTGTCTAATCACTCAGAGGTTTCTCTTATTTCGGATGGATTGATTCTGATCCCGTGTTAACTGAGATCTAATCAAGGAGATGGAGATTTGCATTAGAAGTGCAAAAGATGAGGTGTCAATCAAATTAGAGAAGGTTTGCAAGATCTGGCTCATGGGGCAAAATTCCTTTAGTCCTAAGATCCGAGTATGAATCGAAAAGGAAAATACTTGATTTTAGAAAGAGGGTTATATATTACAAGTAACTGATTAGAATCATATCTCATGTGCTGAATATGAACCTTAATCGCTGAAAAGTATTGTTAGCGGAGAAATCCAAACCATACTACCTTGCATCTTTGACAAACTTAGTTTTCCAATTGATGGTTGAGCTATAAATTGAAATGATTTCTGAAAGTGATTATTATTAACTGATCCATATCCAATTTTGTCTCACTCAAAGAATTTAAACTCAATTTTATTAAACTTACGCTTGTATATTTAAGATTTTACTAAGACTACATTTTAGTCTCCTTATCATCATATATTAGTGGAGTTCAAATAGTAATGATCTGAGTAGTCAGCCAATTAGTCTGATTTACACAATACTCTCGATCGCTCCTCAACTAAAGCCACCAACCACCATGTACGCGGCTTACAACCGGTCAAGCCTGCATAATTCGACCATTGAACAACTTTCCCACCGAGTGATGAGGTCTAAACACTATATTATACTACAGCCCACATGATGTTTTTAGTCGATTTTATGCTTAAATAAGCTTATTATAGCCTAATATCTAATTTCTAGAGTTTTGTGAATCGGCAGGAAGAGGGTGGTTTTCGGGCAATTGGAGCCAACAGGCTAGGCGTAGGAGAAACATCAGCAAAGAACATCGCGACGCCACAATGTGGGATGCCGCGACGCTCGTCATCAGAGAAAAGTCAACAGTGACGTCATGACACTGAGACGCCGCACCACCGCGATTTCGCTAACATCACAAAAGCAAGGGAGACCTAATTTCGAGAGGCATCAAGAACGAGAAGACTGCTGAAAGGTGAGCAACAAACGACTTGGACTTTCTATTGGAGAAGACACTTTCTTTTTGTATTTCTTCTTTCTAAAAAATTGCTAAGGATTTATAGATTGATTATGTGTATATCTGGCCTAACATGTTCTAGATTTCTATCTAGGTTTTGCTGAACCCCGCTACACCTCGAATGGATTAAGGTTTAAACAATATATTATTTAGTTTATTTATGATTCAAATTGATATGCTCGATATCCGTGATTTAAATACATGGTAATGTGTCCGGGCCAACATTGGGCATGATCTGCCTCGCATCCGAGATCAGAGATATGACCCTGCACTGATCAGGCGACTTCTGCTAAATCGGTAAATAGAGATAATCTCGATCTCAAGTGTGGCGTTAGGGTTTGAACATTTAACAAGCTGAGCATTGGTCAAGTAGATGCACCTAACCCTACTGCCGATAGGCGTATATACCTCGAGATACATTCAGCACGATCACCCCGCCATCAAGAAGTCATGAATAGATTAAGTAGTAATTCCTATAGTGGCCAACTATCAAAAGTGGCAGGGGAGACAACCTTAGTCTTTACAAGTAGAGTAATTTTTGCCAAATTAATTTTAGCTTTATTTAAATCACACACGTTAGTTAGATAGAAATCTCGTAGTTTAAGTCTAGATAATATTATAAGAATACCGGTCAACGACTTCTCCCGCGGATCGACATTCGTGATTAGGTACACCAGACATTTATACGACACGCACTTGCGCATATAGGCGTATTATTTGGCAAGTACATCACGCTTCGCCTATCAAGTTTTTGGCGCCTTTACCGGGGAGGAGTTTTAGTGTCGATATTGAAAAAAGTGCAATTATATATTACTCTGGAATTTTCCTATTTCTTTTATTTTTCTTTTACAAGTTCTTGTAATTTTGTCTTTGTGTTTCACGTGTGATTGCAGATTAAGGTACTGTGAGTATGAGTAGTCGGGGTCAAGTTGAACTCGCATCCGCTGGATCTCGAACTGAAAGAACCTTACAATTGCCATACGTGAGAACAAAGAGAAGGCCAACATAGCAATCTAGCAATCTATAGCAATCATGCAGAATAAATGTAGAGCAAGACTATACAAGAGCAAACGAGCCACATAAATACAATGGGAATAATGGTAGGAATCAGGCGCCCAGGCCGTTTATACAGCCAGATGATCTATTCATGTTGCTAGAAGAGTTTGCCCTACAACCTACAGTTGTTTAGACGACTATCCGAAGACCACCTCTTCAAGCAAACAACTTCAAGCTGAAGCGCTGACTTTACATAGAGTGCTTCAGAACATCCCTGCTCCAATCTGATTGCCAAATGAGAATCCGAATATGCACTTGACTAACTTCATCGAAGTATGTGACATAGTCAATTATAATGGAGTAACTGAAGAGGCACTTAGACTGAGATTGTTCCCGCTCTCACTAGGTGATAGAGCTAAGCACTGGTTGACAAGTCAGCCACCGGATTCTATTACTTCATGGAATGACCTAGTGTAGAAGTTTCTGACAAAGTTCTTCCCGCCTGGGGAAAAATTGCACAATTGGTGCAAGAGATCAACATTCAAACAACTAGAGGGAGAGTTCGCAAGAGGTAATGGATAGATTCCATGAATTGTTAAGGACGTGCCCACACCACAGGCTGACCAGATGGATACAAGTTCATACTTTCTATAATGGTATGAGGAATGCGACTAGAACAGTGATTGATGCCTCAGCAGGAGGTGCGCTAATGAAGAAGACTACGGACCAAGCATATGAAATCTTGGAGGATGTTGCTACTAATACCAATTAGAGGCCTAAGGATAGGATTACACCAGTGAAGGTTGTGGTGCGCATTGTGACAACGAGGTTCTCGCAACTGCAACTCATGTCGTAGCTTACTAAATGTATCTTACTGTAGGCAAGAAGGTACTCGCAATGCCATTCAAACCAGCCCATGGGAGTTATGTGAATTTTGTGAAGGGCAACACAACAATACAAATTGTCAGTTGGGACAACAAACAGTAGAGCATGCCCAGTATGTGTCAAGGTTTAATCAGAATCAGTCACAACAACAGGGTTAGTATGGGAGCAGCAACTATCAGAACCAAAATCAAGGCCAAGGTTGGTGTAATAATCAGAACAACCAGGGCAACCATAGTTATGGATGGAGGAACAGTCAGAACAACATGCCACCCCCGAGTGAGTGAACCACCCACAGAGAAAAAAGTGGACTTGGAACAAGCCCTTGCGCAAATGCTCACCTCGCATACCGCCTTTATGAATGAGACAAAGGCGAATATGCAACACTAGGCCACCCAATTGAACAATCAAGCAGCACAATTGAGGAATTTAGAGGTGCAAATGGGCCAAATGGCCAATCTATTGACAAAAAGGCAGCAGGGTTCCTTACTACAACCTAAGGAACCAAGACGAAGGAATGAACATGTAAAAAAGCAAATTTCTCACACCGAGAAGCGGCAGAGAATTAGAAATACCCGGGCAACCACCGCCAGCGATGAGGTAGAAATCGAAGAAGTCATCCACTACCGAATCATAAGACGTAAAGGAGCAGCCCCAAGAGAAAGAATTTGGGGGAGAAGGAACTGAGGCAAAGGATCATCCAATCATGATTGAACCCATAGCCCCAATTCCGTACCCCCAACGCCTAAAGAAGAATAAACTGGACAAACAGTTCACCAAGTTTATGGAAGTGTTCAAGAAACTGCACATCAACATCCCGTTTGCTGATGCCTTGCAACAAATGCCCAGTTATGTCAAATTTATGAAGGACATCTTGTCAAAGAAGAAGAGACCGCCGATTGAGACAAGGACCCATCAAGAATGAAGCATCCTTCGCAGGAAGCCGCAAAAGATAAAAGACCCAAGCAGTTTCACTATCCCTTGCACCATCAGGAATGCCATATTTGAGAGAGCCTTATGCGACTTGGGAGCTAGTATTAACCTCATGCCCTTATCCATATTTAGACGCTTGGGATTAGGTGAAGCTCACCAACTACACTACCTCCGGGCCATCGAGCAGGTCCTAAAGCATCCAAGAGGGGGCGAGAGGAAGACGCCTAGTAAAGGTCTACAAATTCATCTTCCCAAATGGATTTCATTGTATTAGATATAAGCAAAGGATAAAGAAATTCCATACATTGGTAGACTATTTCTGTAATTGGAAGGGCAATGACTGACGTATTATTTGTGGGAGTTGAAATCAGGCGCAGAAGACGGGTCAAGTTTAATGTGTTCGTCGTGAGACACCCCAGGAGTGCTACGGTTTTAGTAGAGACCGTGGAGGCTATAGTGTTTAGCCAAAGTAGTCTTACTGACCCTTTGGAGGTTAGCTTGGTATAGAATGATTCCGAAAATTTGGGAGAAGAGGCCGAGGAATATGTAAAATGGATGGATTCATTTGAACCTAATAGAAGGAAATATTATGAACCCCATGTAAATTAATTAAATGGCGTAGCCATCTCGCTGAAATACCCACCCAAGATGGAGCAAAGCCACTACTTCCAGCCATTTAAGGTATGTTTATCTGGGAATGCCCACCTTACCGCACTATTTCCAAACATTCCTAATGGATAAGAGAAGATAAGCTTTGGCTGAGGGTAATGTGAGATCACAAGGAGGCGCTATCGGTCTCCGTCGACAAAAGGGATTCGCCCTTCTATGTGCATGCATTGAATTTTGCTAGAAGATGGGCATAAGCCTTCAGTGGAAGCACAGAATAGACTGAATCCAACTATGAAAGAGGTAGTCCATAAGGAGGTACTAAAGTGGCTAGATGCCGGGGTTATTTACCCTATTTTTGACAGTGCATGGGTAAGTCCGATGTAATGCTCTAAAAGGAGGAAATAATAGTGATAAGAACAGAGAATAATACATCACTGCCTTCTAGAATAGTCACAGGCTGGAGGATTTGTATTGACTACCGGAAACTGAATAAGGCTACTCGAAAAGACCATTTTCCATTGTTGTTTCTGGATCAAATGTTGGATAGACTAAAGGTGATACAAATACTATTGTTTAGACGGGTATTCCCACTACAATTAGATTACATAGCCCCTCGAAGATCGGGAGAAGACGACATTCACATGCCCTTATGGTACATTCGCATTCAGGTGGATGCCCTTCGGGCCGTGCAATACACTAGGCACATTCCAAAGATCAGATGATGGCCATATTCTCGTATGATGGTTGAAAAGACAATCGAGGTGTTTATGGATGATTTTTCCATATCGTGTGACCTTTAACACAATTTCCCCGGAAAACTCGGAGCGGTGCTGATTAGATGCGAGGAAACCAATCTTGTGCTTAATTGGGAGAAGTGTCATTTTATGGTACAAGAAGGCATAGTACTTGGGCACCGGATTTCTGCAAGAGGAATAGAGGTAGACAAAGCAAAATCGAGGCAATAGAGAAACTTCCTCCACCCTCATCGCTGGAAAGGCATAAGAGCGCCAACGCAGGTTCTATGACGTTTCATAAAGACTTCGACAAAGTCGCATGCCCGACCCATCGTCAACAACGTCCGGCGGTCATCGAGTCGATTATGCAAACAGGAAGAGTGGCATTCAGTCCTGAAAGATAAATCGAATATTCCCATTGTTTGTAAAGCACCGCATTGTGATCCCACTAGGAGCCAAACAAAACTTCACTCCCCAAGCTCATCCTTGGTCTTTTTTTCGCTGTTATGTTGTGGCAAATGCCCTCAAAAGCCACCCACCATCAGCCTATCCTGAACATTCACCTGAACTAGAAAACACCCATAAAGAACTGTCTGGCCATCATTCTTGTCTCCATGCAGAGCCCCCATCGATCGCACAAGGTAATAGTGCACGCGGACCACCACCCATAAGGTACCTAATGACTAAAAAGGACGCAAAACCGAGACTAATACGGTGGGTACTTTTGTTGCAAGAATTTGACTTAGAGATTAAAGACAAGAAGGAACAGAACCTAACGCACTCATTTGTCAAGTAGGCGGGCAAAGTAGGATGAGGTCCATGTGAATGATGATTTCAGATGAGCAAATTCTTAGCTATCATGACAAAGCTTGCCCATGGTTTCCCGACTATGTGAATTATTTAGTGGCCAAGGTGATCCCTCTAGAGTTTAGCTACCAACATAAGAAGAGGTTCTTTGAACATTTGAAACACTACTACTGGGAGGAACCCATTCTATACAGGCACTGTGCTGACCAAGTGATAAGGCGATGTGTACCTGAAGATGAAATGGTCAATATTCTGAACCACTGCCACACTTTACCATGCGGGGGGCATTTCGAAGGCTAGAGACCAGCAACAAAGGCATTTCCACCGTGTTTCATCGCCTAGCTTATTCAAGGATGCTCACCAGCCAGATTCACTGCATAAATGCCAAAATAGTGGGAGCATTTTGTGGAAAATGATGAACCACCAAGGAGCACAATTATGGAAGTTGAGCTATTTGATTTGTGGGGATGGATTTCATGGGCCCATTTCTCCTCATTCAAGAGAATTAGTACATCTTGCTTTTAGTAGATTACGCCTAAATAGGTAGCTAACACTCGACCCACACTAATGACGCTGTAGTAGCCAAGTTCCTTCTGCATTCACATAGCCCACGGTTCGACACTCCACGCAGCACTCCACTGGGCGATGGAGGTACTCGCTTCGCAACAAGATGGTTGACAAGGTCTTGCAAAGTATGGAGGGCAGACCGCACATCACTCTCACATACCATCCACTGTGAAAATGTGGGCAGAGGTGTCGAATCGAGACAAAGTCCATTATGGAGAAAAAATAATAACTCAAGGAAGGATTGGTCAAAGAAGATCGAGGATGCACTCTAGGCATACAGGACATCATTTAAAACACCATTGGGTATGTTACCATTCCGAATAGTCTATGGGAAAGCATGCCACCCGTCAGATACACTGAGCATAGAGGCATACTAGGCCACGGAGGTCGAACATGGATAAAGTAGTGGCCGAGAGAAGCAGATGCTACAGCTTAGTGAATTGGATGAATTCTGCAATGAGGCGTATGAGAATGCTCAAATATATAAAGAAAAGATGAAAGCCTAGCATGACAAACATATCGCCAGGAAAGAGTTCGAGGCGGTTCAACAAGTCCTCTTATTCAATTCCCGACTCAAACTTTTTCCTGGGAAATTAAAGTCACGGTATTCTGGACTATTTACTGTGAACCTGTGTCTTTCCACATGGAGGGAGCGGAGATTATGCACCCAGAAAGGAGTAATTCAAAGTTAACACACAACGGTTGAAGCTTACTCGGGCGAGATCCATGAATAAGAACCATCTCACACGCGCACTGTAAGTATTACCGTAGGAGTCATGCACCCTGTGGAGCCTGAACATTGAGATTCAAGGCAGCTGCTTAACGACGCGAACAAAGAGCTACTGGGAGGCAACCTGCAAGCTTTTGAAATCTTTCTTCAGAGTCTAACTCATGGTTTTGGGCGAGCATATTTTGTCAGTCTCTTTCCGTAATCGGGCGTTTATTTTGATTGTCTGTTTTCAGGGCCCGAGAGAGCAATGGAAGCGGGGAGATAGCTCAGGAAGATCATTTCAGAAGTGTGAAGGGTCAGAATTTCATTCAGTGGGTTTTCTCAAAACTTAGAAAAATTTTGAAAAATTTTCAATTTAACCTTCTCTATCACATCGCGACAAGAATCGAATTAGGAAAATCAAGCTACACCACATCGCTATCGCGAGACGTCGGATTTCAACGCTGCGACGCCGCTTGACACCACTCGAACGCCGCGCAGATACCCCTCTCCGATCAAGGCGACGCTATCCCACCGCCGCGACGCTATAAATAAACCTCGAATGTCGACACCCCCGCGTATGAACATCAACCTTCATTCTTTCTTCCCACTAACCCTGGGTATTAGAGCTCCTAAAACTCTCCATTGCTGCAGTTTCACCACCCATGACGCCCCATCGTCCTAGGAGGCGCATCAGCCTTACAATTTCCCCCGCCTCTTTAGAGCCCCATCCCCATAGGCTTAACCCCAAGGTGGCCTGAAGTTCAGATTCTCAACCTGTGAAGGTTCGATACCATCGTAGGGACCCGCTCATTTCGACTTTGGTCTCGCCAGAGCTAGGAAAGGACCTTAGGTGTGTCTAGGGTTATTAGGCATCCCATTATTAAGAACACAACCTCCAGTCCCATTGTGCACACTAGGTGCTTGATAAATTGTCTAAGTGAGCTTGGAGTGGTTACATTAGAGCCACTTGGTCTCACTGTCCCTACTCGATTGTCGTGGGAGCTTAGTGGTCTCATGAGGCGAGGCAAACCTCGGGTCACCATCTAATCCTCACCTTATATAGTCTAAATGTTCTGGAAAGGCAAAAGTTGACTCCCAGCAGAGGTCGCCAAGGGGAGGAACCCGCGCTAACTTACGGGCAAGGACAAGTTTGTCAACGAGCACAATGGGAGGGGTTCCAAGAATAGGTCCTTCATAATGAAAGGGTTTACCCACCCCGAGGATTTCTTTCAAGACAATTAAGTAACAAGGGTGGAGGGTATCAGGCCAACCGCCTACACTGTACCGCCATCATGGTAGTCCGAGAATTTACGCCAACTTACCTCCCATGAATAAAGCGTTGTGGCGCGTGGGATTCGTCAACTTCTGTGCAAAGTCCATAAACGAATTCTACAATTTGGAGCCCGTGGACGCTAGGGCGTTTGTTAGCCTCTATGTGTCCCCGAACTACCCCGAGATTCTTAGGGTATTGACCAATGGAAAAGGGGAGTGGAAACTAAATAGTGAGGGGCATGCTATAAATTTCAAGGCCAAACACCTTGCCTATATCCCAAAGGTTTGGCACCACTTCATCACCTCACGGCTCTTACCGACTACCAATGTCTGCGAGGTGATGGCCAAGCGAGCTTTGCTCAATTTCGCCATCCTTCAGGACATCCCCTTCGATGTAGGTCAGGTTATAGGGGACGCGATCCTCTATAACAAAGATGCCAAGATGAATTTAGGACACCCATTCCTTATTTTTGGCCTATGCAAAAGGGTCGAGGTCCCCCTAGAGGACAACAAGGAGTGGATACACCCCATAAAGGCTATATCTGTCAAGAAGGATAAGCCTGGTGTCCCCCGCCCTGAAGAGGTTTACGACTTGGGCAATGAACCCTCAGACGAGGATGAGCTTAGAGAGTATCAGTCTAAGTTTGGGTGTAGACCCTTAATTTTGTCCCTCAGCACTTGCATTTATCCTATGGGTGTCAGCACTCACCCATCAAGCTTATAACACCATTAGGGCCCTTTAGGCTTAGTTTGTCCTCCCGAGCCCAAAGGGGCTTGTATACGGGTCCATCGAGTGTGTATGTAGTCTACTAGAGTATCATCGTGGCTTCTTTTTCATTTATTGGCATCGTGCCATAGGAAGCAAGTGGGCCCCCGAGGTTTTAGCTTAATCGGTGTTTATTAGAGTATGTCAAATCAGAGCACTTTCGAAATGTTTCGACGTAGTCCTCATTCGAACTCGTAATCGCGGCGCCGTTTGCTTTGTTGACTTTATTTACCAAGGAGGTTTTTGTTAAAATTTTAATTTTTCAACCGCTTAATCTCAATCGGTTTACTGGTTCATCGTATGGCAAGACGTGATATAACACTATTTTGGTGATTTTGGTGATCAATTCCTCCTCGCTTTGATCATATCTCCCCATCCAAACCTGAATTGTGCACCATTTTTTTGTTAGTCTCCTTATTCTCAGGGAACATTCTGTCAAAATTCATGAATTTTCCTCATCCGGCTCCCACTGGGTTGGCATCCGATTCAACTGCTTAGCCTGGGGCACCAGGTGGAGCGCTCGATTTTGTGGATTCCTGAGCCCAAATCCTATAGGCTATGTTTAATGTAGGATTACAGAATTAATTTGTACTGACTGGGACTAATCTGGTCGGACTAGGACTGAGACAAATTTAATACTGTCCTCGTGTTTGGCATGCCTGCATTAAAATTATGGACTTTTTTATCCTACGTCGTACATACCTGACTAAGGTGTTTGTTTTTTCACTTAATGTTGAATAGAACT
This sequence comes from Tetrastigma voinierianum, assembly GCA_016808115.1. Taxonomy (NCBI): domain Eukaryota; kingdom Viridiplantae; phylum Streptophyta; class Magnoliopsida; order Vitales; family Vitaceae; genus Tetrastigma; species Tetrastigma voinierianum. The sequence continues at coordinate 25,995 of JAEQBH010000334.1, forward strand.
TTTTTTGAGCTTAATATTGAATAGTACTTAATAGCATTAAGTATTAAGTTGTTTGTTTTTTAACATTAGGTAATGAGTAGGGATGGCAATGGGACGGATTATTTTGGGTTCCCGTCCAGCCTCATTCTTAATGGCACTGCCGACCGAATTTAATCGGGTTTTAAGGTTTGAGTTTATTTTCTCAACCGGGAGCACGTGGTTCAGGTATTGTTACTCTTGTAAAACCTTTGAGAAAATTAGAAATTTTCTAAAATCTTAAGTAAAATGTTAATAAAATAATAAATTGCCATAAGGGTTTAAAGGAGTTTAAAATTCCTGGGATCTCTGATGACGAAATGAATCGCTACTAGCAACTGGGTTCGCGAAGCCCAGTGCAACCTGTAAAAGTCAATAATTATGAGACAAGCGGAAATTTTTCCGATTTTCTCTCGGTGATAAGTTGCCAGCGACTTCAGTGGACGATTTTTATGAAAAATCTCTAAAGTTAGAAATGGTTCGCTAAGTTCATTTAAAACAAAGTGAATCAAAAGAAATAAATTGTTTCGGGTAGAACGGGTCCGAATGAAGCAATATGAATCATGTATCCAAAATAATAATAATAAGCCCCATCCGATTATATTTTAAAATAATTTTATTATTTTATTTTTATATTTTTAATATAAATAATAATTATTATTATAATGTTTTTTAATAAATAATTTATAGTGAATTCATAATATTTTTATTTGTATGAAAATATTAATTTTACTATAATAAAATAAAAAGCAAATATAAAAAATATTAAAATTAAAAATTAAAACAAAATAATGTAAACTGGCAGTTTGGGAATTTTCCTATCTTCACCCGCCTATTTAATTTTTTTAAAATGAGACAAAGTTTAGAAATCTGAAAATAAACGAAGTTTTTTTGATAATATATTAGTTAATAAATTTTGTTTAAATTTTTAGTTACATTAATTATTTTTGTAAAAAACTATAAAATATTTGTCTCCTAGTTTAGTCCGGGGCGACCCACTTCTAATTTGGGGGGGTTAAAACCAAGACAAAATAACTCACTCACTAATTTGTCCCCGCTTAGTTTGCCCCAAGATCTACCAAATCACGCACTTCACTCAATTTTGTCCAAAATTAGCTCCATCCCCTCATCCCTTACCAAACACCACTCATGCTTATTTCAGCCCATAAGCCCAAATGACCTTGGGCAATATTGTGTGGGTCTATTTTAGTTAGGTTCTGTGGCTCCACCATGAATCCATATGGATTCTAGTGGTGAAGCAAACTAAAAAAATAAAACCGAAAGGTTAAGTTTAGCCTCATGAATGCCAAAGAGCATTAATGTGGGGTGTGTATCCCATGCTAAGGGAGCGATCCTGCACTGAAAGTGGCGTGAACAAGGTGGGTTCCAGAGGTTATGGTAGGGTTTCTATAAAGGCTAGAATGGAATAAGAAGAAACTAGATTTCTTTTTTTTTCCTAGCATTTTTCTCGTGGGGTGATACCCTGGCTCCAAGATCTTCGCCAGATTCATTGGATCGAGAGGACTTTGATTTCACTAGAAGCAAAAAGAAAGAAGAGAAAAATGGGGGATAGCTGAATCCTACACGAAAAGTTATATGCTTCTCCTGCTTTATGTTTTTCTTGCCTTTGTTGTTTGCAGTGCATCAGTGTTAGGTACTTTGCTTTGTTTGTGTTGCCCTGGTCATTCGAGTCTAATTGCACTTCGCTTGTCTTGTTGGATCTTTGACTCGTGGAGGTTGTCTGGATAAGTTTCATTGTCTGATTTTCCTGAACTATACTTGGGGTACTTTGTTTGTTTGTGCTGGTTCTCGTCATTCCGAGTTTGAATTGCACCCGCTTGTCTTGTTGACATCCCCGAATATGTGAGAAAGGTTCTACAAGTTTTGGAGATCTTTTCTCAACCAGATGGACCGATTAGAAACCAATCCAGCCGGTTCATTGGGTTAAGCTTGTCAACGATACTTAGTACTTTGCTTTGTTTCAGGTTGGTTCTCGGGTCATCCGAGTCTAATTGCACTCCGTTTTTCTTGTTGGATTCCTGACTCTGTGAGGAAGGTTATGACAAGTTTTTAGATATTTTCTCAACCTTCTAGATTTGTTGGGAAACCGAACCATCCGGTTCATTGGGTTCGCTTTTAACTACGCTTGGGTGCTTTCGCTTTGGTTTTGTTTGCTCTCGTCATTCAGAATGGAATTGCACTGCTTTTTCTTGTTGGATCTCTGACTCAGGAAGAAGAGATTCTCGGCTGTAAGTTTTGAGATCTTTTCTCAACTATCTAGATCGTGGGAAACCAACTGTACCCGGTTCATTGGGTTAATAAACAAGAGCTGGGTTGTGTATTGAGTTGGACGAAAGGTGTTCCCCGATTATTAGCTTAATGTAGTGTGATTGCAAGGTTGTTCTTGTCTCCTTGGGTTATTGGAGCCCTTGGCATTGCATCCGCAAATGGTTACTGTCTATTCTAGAAATTTGTGTTGGACGTTTGTGAATGTCAAAGACTTTCTAGAACAAAGGGCTTTATTTGGAGGCTTTATGTAGTTGAATTTGCAATTAAGTCTACAGGATTGTAGCTGAATTTCAGTTTGGTTTTAGGGATCTAGGTGGCTTCATCATTTGTAAATTAGTTGAGCTCATGGTCTTCATTTTAATAAAATGGGGTGGCTTGTCATGTACTTCGCCACAGGAACACTTTACGTGTTTCGTTATTATCACTCATCCAAGTCGGAATCATGCATCGCTTATTTGTTAGGATTCTTACTCAGATGAGTAATTTTCTGACAAAGCTCTAGAATTTTTCTCTCTAATCGCTTGGACTTGTTGGGAACCTGTTCAACTGGTTGTGCTAGATACCATAGGCAATTTCTATTTTAGCATGTTTCAAGTCTTCGAATCTATTATGGCATGCTTCTATTTCCTCTAAGGAACTCAGAGGCCGCTTTGGTGGTCCTCGAAGGTTCTATTTCGGTTTGAAACAAAGGGTAAAGGGGTAATGTGGGATTGGTAAGTATGGTTTGGTTTGTGGATTTTAAAGGAATGTGTGCTAAAGTAAGCAACCATCACCTCATTCTAAATTTCGCTTCCTTTGGTATGGGATCCAATATTTTGTTTAAACATGATGTAGCGATGCATTATTTCATTTACTCTATTCTCGTCAAGGTGATGGCTAGGACCTTAGATACGGCAGTGGGCGTTAGTATTTCAGTTCATGTGCGATATGGTGTTTGAATTTTGACATTTGTGCATTTGAGCTTGTTGGACCGACCTCTTATGTGGCTTGGTTAGGGGACCATAGGTACGCACTCCACCGCTTTGACTGCTGAGGTTTATGTTAGATATCAGTAGGCTGCGTGGATTCGAGTCATCTATGTAGCCTAGGAGGTTGTCTGGATCTTGACCCATATAATTCTGGCCATACCCAATTCACTAGTAGAGACCTAGTTCTGCCTAGAGGGAAGGTCATACGAGGTGTTCCTTCCCGATAGGTAACTCGATCCCTGAATTTTAATCTAGTTTTACTACCGCTTTTTCCATACTGAAGTCCTTAGGGGTTTTTTGTTCTTACTTGGTTTTCCCCTTTATAAAATAAAAATAAAAAGTAAGTGGCGACTCCAAAGCAAAACCGTTCCTCCTCGGGGACGGATTTTCTAAAACTCGAAAATCAACCCACATTTTTCTTTTCATTTAAAAGTGAGTCAAGGCTTACCATGGATTGGGTGGTAGGGTCCACAAATTGGTGATCATTGGGACCGAACCTGCATCTCCGGTTTCAAGAGGATCAAACTTGAACTTGAGTTGGGTATAATGGAGCACATGGTTCTCTGACGGAGGCCTGGCCAAGCATAGATGATCGATGATCACACTTGATTGGTATTTTTCTTGCATTTGTAATTATTACGCTTATGTGTTCAATTGTTGGATGGTATGCTTTCATTATTGATTGGTATCTAGCTATGACATTTGGGATTAGGCTTAGAGGATCAGAATGTGTGTAGATTTTGTGATAAGCTTGCTCTTTGTGCATGATTGTTTGCTACATGACTGCTTGCCGCATGTGTTTGTGGGGCACGTGTGTATCTCCTTACTTCTGAATCACTAGTCTTGGTCAGCCATTCCTCATGAATTGCTTTTTTTTCTTGGGAGTCATTCCCAACTGTCTACCTTCGACCAAGCTAGGGGTTTGGAAGGTTCCAGCATAAGGGCTACATCGATGGCTGATACCTATGGAGATGACGGATGTTTGAGCAATGAAGACCTCGTGGAGAATTCGAGCTAGATTTCGCTTTTGATACCGCAAGGGGCTAGTGTGTCACTTTGATTGTCACGATTAGGATTCAGTTGTGTATCCTTGTGGGTACGGCCATCTAGCCTTTAGGATTTTCCTTTTCTTTGTTAGTTTCTGAGCCACCTTACTCTAAAGTGTATTACTACATGTCAATCTCACTCGCATGTGGAGCCATTTATCGACATTAACATCACATGTTGTCATTCCCTTAGAGGATTTCATTACAGGATTGCATTATTGGATTGATTTGGATTATAGTCACAGGACTAACATGCCCCCTTTGCTTTTACAGGATTGCTGGATTATTATTTACTCTGGGTTCCGAGCTTGATCTAGGATCGAGGTGGGACTTGTTAGAAATTCAGATCCACACAATGCAGACGCAATAGATCAACTACAGTAGATACTGACCTCAAGACTCCCATCACAACTGGGCCAAGCTGAGATTACCGATACCATGGCATCTCTCCGGGATGCTATATTGGGACTGGGACAGAGGATTGATGGGCATCATGCCCAACAATTGCCAATTTCGGGGAGCACCCCGCATGACTCTACTGCACCTCCACAACCACCACCATCATCTGGACCCACTATACAGCAAGACTATATAGTTCCTCCACAACCACCACCACTTGTTCAGTCAGTCCCACAGGCTGGAGCATTTGTATCATGGATGTGGTCGACAAAGACCACGCCTACATTCTATGGGCTTTGCACCACCATCGATGACACTCAAGCCCGTGACGATGGGATTCGAGCGCAGGGATCGCCCCCGCATGTTCCTGATGGAGTTATGGGTCGACGCGATATGATGACCTTCTAGTGGCAGCCTGCGCCCAGTTCAGATGCCAATTACTGAGACGATACAGGAATTGTGCCCTCGCATTCACTTACAAATGTATGAAGTACTGGCTATGCTACCGACATGATTGATAAGGCACGTAAGATCATGCTTTCCCTCTCACATCGAGTGGTGCCGCTAAACGTCAATTGTGACTACTGACCCTTCTAGGCGCAGACATGTGTAGATTTGGGATAGGAGTTTATCAAACAAGATTCTTTTAATACTATAGTGGATGTATCCCAGAGAGAGTTGGAAGCACTCATGCAGAGGCCAGATGAGTCAGTCACTTCATTCATCTCCCGCTGTAGGAAAGATTGTACGTATTTGCAGATAGACCCTTAGAGCACGATCATACTGGAAGCATGATTATACGCAGCCTTCACTCGCTTGCTAGGCATCTCATGGGCTTCCTGCATGCATGCACTTGGATCATTGGTTCAGCCCCCACTGGTGAGCTGGCCCAGAGGATTATATTTACTCTTCCCTTCGCACTCTATGGGAAAGGCTTCGTGGCTGGGACCTGCACCATCAGATGTTGGTGTAGACCTCAATTTGCCTCAACAATTGCATTATCCTATGGTGTCACACTCACCCATCGCCTTCATAACACCATTAAGGCCCTTTAGGTTTAGTCTGCCTCCGAGCCTCTCGTGGGCTTGTATGTGGTCCGTTGAGTTCACAGATGTAGTCTACTTTAGAGTGTCATCGTGGCTTATTTTTTTAGTTATTGGCATCGTGTTATAGGAAGCAAGTGGGGCCCCCTCGAGGTTTTAGCTCAATCAAAGTTTATTAGAGTATGTCAAACGAGCACTCTGAGCTTGCTCGACTATATCTCCTCAACTAACTCGACTGTTCACTGCTTGTTTTGTCGATTCTTATTTGCCAAGGAGGTTTTTTTATTAAAAATTGTATAATTTTGTCAACCGCTTGACTAATTGGTTTGACTGTCTATCAGTAAGGTCACGTGATACAACATTGTTTTTGGGTGATTTCGTGAGCACTCCTTGTTTGATCATATCTCCCCATCCGGACTTGGAATGGAAAATCTCGTTTTTTTTCTTGGTCTCCTTTATTCTTCAGGAACATTCTATGTAATTTCATAATTTTCCTCAACTGGATGGATTGGCTGGCATCCGTCTAACCGTTAATCTGAGACAAATTTTGTGTGGAGAGTCGCTTTTTGTGATTTCGAGCCCAAATCCTATATGGTTCGGGCCCATGAGCTCCAGTTCGACTACAAGGTATTGTGGGTCCATTTTGGGCCTTGTCTTGTTGAGATGTTCACCAGTGAATCCATGTGGATACTTGGTGGTAGCTGTCGAAATCTTAAGATATTCACCAGATGGAAAATGAGGGAGAGAAGCATTGAGGAAGTCAAGCTCAGACTGATTGGAGGCCCTTCCAAATCTTGAAGCGTGGAAACACCAGGTAGGTTCAGATGCTGAGGTGGGAATCAGTATAAAAGGAGAAAGATCAAAGTGGAAGGGACTCAAGTGACACTTTTCCGGCTCAAACGCACGCCATCGACTCGCTTGATGCTCGCGAGCTTTTCTCGCTTTGTGGAAGAGGTAAAGAAATATACCCTGGCTCCACTTATTCTTAAGATACATTCTGGTCAAATTTGAGAGGTTTCTCCTCAACCATTTGAGCCGGTTTCACGCTCATACGCGGAAAGCTTCGCTCACGTCACGCGCTTTGGGTAGTTTGGCTTATTTCGTTGGTTCTCACTCATCCGAGATGAGAATCGATCACCGCTTGTTTGTTAGATTCCTGACTCTCTTAGGAAGGTTCCAGAAAATTTTGAGAGTCTCTCTCAACGATTTGGACTGGTTTGAAAACCAGATCAGGTCGTTCATTTAGGTTAGGCTCATAGAAAGGCAAGCTTATGAGTTTGGTTGGTTTTGTTGGTTCACCATCAAAGCCGAATCGATCACCGCTTTGTTTTTTAGATTTCTAAATCTTTTATAAAAGTTCTGGAAAGTTTTGAGAGTCTCTCAACGATTTGGACTGGCTCTGAAAACCGTGACGGGGCCGGTTCATTTGTGTTAGGTCTGCAGAAAGGATGTTTGCGTAGGTTTGGTTGGTTTTGCTGATTCTCACTATCCGAGCTGAGAATTGATCACCGTTTGTTTTGTTAGATTTATAACTTTTTATAAAAGTTTTGGAAAATTTTGAGAGACTTCAACGATTTGGACTGGTTTGAAAACAAGATTAGTCGGTTCATTTAGGTTAGGTTTGCAGGAGCGTAGTTTCATATGTGAGTTTGCTGGAGCTTTTGTTGGTTCTCACTATCCGAGCTGAGAATCGATCACCGTTTGTTTTTTAGATTTATAACTCTTTATAAAAGTTCTGGAAAATTTTGTTTCTCAATGATTTGGACTGGTTTGAAACAAGATTAGTCGGTTCATTTAGGTTAGGCTTGCGTGAGCGCTTATGAGTTTGGTTGGTTTTGGTTGGTTCTCACCATCCGAGTCAGAATCGATCACCGCTTTGTTTTGTTAGATTTCTAACTCTTTGGCAAAAGTTCTAGAAAATTTTGAGAGCCTCTCTCAATGATATGGATCAGTTGGAAAACCAGACTTCCGCCTGATTTAGGTAAGGCGGCGTGAGTGCGCCATGCGGGTTCGGCTGGTTTTGCTGGTTCTCACTATCCGAAGCTAAGAATCGATCACCGCTTGTTGTGCTAGATTCCTGAATTTGTAAGGATGGTTCTGAAATTTTGAAATCTTTTTTCAAACTCGTCTGATTGGAGTTGGGAAACCAAACGGCCTATTGTGTCTTCATTGGTCGGAATGATAGCTTTTGATACTTTTCTTTGCTCGTTAGTTCGTTACTAGAAATCGGAATTGCATTCCTTTTGTTTTGCTGATTCCGAACTTGTGAGGAATTTTTTCTTCGACAATGTTTCAGAGAATTTTTCAATCGTTTGACTAGTTGAGAATAGATTCAACCGATTTTTGTAAGACAAATTCTATGGGCAAATTTCCATATTTTATCATGTTTCAATCCCGAATCTATCACGGCAAGGTTTTATTTACCTCAGAAACTCAGAGGTCGCCTTTTAGGGTCTGAGTTCGCTTTGGTTTGAACAAAGTGAGGTAGTGGGCAAATGTGGGATTGGTATATGGTTTAGTTTGTGGATTTTGAAGGGAATGGTGCTAAAGTACAAACCACTTACCTCCTTCAAATTTCGCTTCCTTTCTTTTTGGCATGTGATCCAATATTTGGTTTTGAAATGCATGATGTATGATGTATTATTTGCCCTATCTATTCCCGCTATACATGGCTAGGGACCACATGTGTATGTGCTTTAATGCGGGTAATGAATTTCTACATAGATGCTTTATGTTTGGGTGCGTCATGCATGCTTGCATGTTTTACACCTTTGATGTAGCACGTGATCGCGTGGACCACAGCACACGCCATTTGCTCTTTCGTTGAGGTTTTAAGCATGCTAGATACCAATTAGGGTTGGTCTGATCTAATTTTGTGGTATGTTAAGCCTAGGAGACTATCCGACCGGTGACCATATGCCCTACATACCCAATTCACTAGTAGACCGAAGTTCCGGCCTAGAGGGGTAAGCACCTCATACGAGGTACCTTCCGGAGCAGTAACCTGAATTTCCTAATTTTAAATCTAGTTTTCACCGCTTTTTTCCATACTGAGTCATTGGGGTTTTTTGTTCTTACTTGGTTTTCCTTATAAATAACAAAAAAAGTAAGTGGCGACGAAGAAAAAATCATTCTCCTCGAGGACGGATTTTCTGGGTAATTCAAAATCAACCACATTTTCCATCCATTTAAAAGCGAGTCGCGCCACTGCGGATCGGGTAATGGTCCACATTGGTGCCATTGGCATGACAAGACATGTGTCCCCACGTCACCCTCTCGCTTCGCAGGCGCTTCAAACAAAACACTCCTACGATGATACAATGGATCAGCATGACTAGCTACTCCTTTCAGCCGATCAGTCTCTACTTATCTACATCCGCCACCACAAACAAGATATGCTGCTAATGCTCTGCAGGCCACTTGTGCCGCGACCACGTTAGTGATAGAGCACCGCTCCACCGAGGCCGGCTAAGCAAGCCATACAACTCCGGATGCCACTAAGCCGAGAATTTCAAAGATTGTCAAGGTTGACTGCTCCACTACCACCTAGACCACCACTCATGCCCTACCCCACCTGGATTCAGGCGCATCTTCACCGCGGCTTACCATCGAGAGCCGGTCATGCGATACGAGGCAAAGCAAGTAAAAGGAGGAACTTATTCAAGACTTGATCGATCAAGGTTCGTTGATTTAGACGCCCCACGTGACTGGCACCCGCCACCCACTCATGACACTCAGAGCTTATACCTACCCCAAGTTGTATACATTCGATTGATTTTGGGAGATGAGATATTCATGATGGGATGGGATGGAGAGGGGCTCCTCAAACTAACTGCTTGTATGCACTGCACTTAAAGTGGGTACACCCATGGTTAGTAGGTCTCCAGGCCATTTAGATTGATTCCAGATGATGTTCCTCGACAAACAACAATATCGCTAGTATACTTGCAGCATGTTCCGTCCATGACACCCTTCATTATGTTCCTAGAGGAGTATGGGCTAGTACATAGAGATGTTAAGATTGTTACGAGGAGTGGGAGGGTAGCTCACTCTGGCATGTTGATAGAACTTTGTTGAAACTATGTTAGAGATGATCCAAAGGGAGGATGATGATTTGCGTCACCGCGTACCACTCAGCCCGTGATTTCCATTCGGAGCTTATCGGGCCTCATCTAGCACAATATAGAGACGATTGATCAGAGCTCTTAGTCATATTAGAGCCAGACACCGCTACCACCCCGTGGGACTGGATCCACTTTCCGAGCAGCGTATAGGGCTACATGAATAGTGTTTTCCGAATGATGATTTGCAATTACCCGAGGGATCAGACCATGTCTATCCTTTTGTTCACCCATGTTGCTTTGTTCAACAGCCGAGGGGTGTCACCGTCTCGGCTGACAATGGCTCCGTCAACGTTTGTCCATCAGGTTACCGCCATTGCTTTTGGGATTTTCACCATCCTACTTCCGGCCATCCATTACGCATCATTAGAGCTTATGACGAGACTCAGAGACGCTTATGGGTACTTACCACATGTCATGATGTGACTCCTAATGTATATCTCGTGGTTTTTCCAGTTCTGAGGATTCAATCATCATTTAACCTACTTTTAGGCTGCCTGGATTCATGAGGCGGGTGTTATACCATCTTCACTTCAACAAGTGTGAAGTTCATATTAATGAGGGCGAATATCACTACTACAATTTGACAAAGATGTTGTTACTCTCTAAGCCATGGAGCGCAAATCAATCATGTTGGAGGATGACTTGCACTTGACCGGGTTTGTTTTTGACGAGGTCTAGGGTTGTCGGCTTAGGAGGATGACGACAGAAAGACATGGTACATATGTCTTTGATCGCGACAATAACACTTTGTACTTATGATGATGAAAGGTATGTCCTATATGTCGGGTCAGATTGTGTCGCCACAACAAGGGCCGCTGGAGTTTCTTTCACAAATTGATCACGAATATACCATATGATTAGGTTACACTCCTCTCGAGGATGATGTGACGCATACATGGCGATGTTACACAGATGGTGGAGAGTTTCGCTTGTCGGTCTCCATTCGACACCCTTCGCCCATACACTTTTCAGTCGGTTGACTATTTTACCAGAGGATTAGATTATACACCCCACACAGAAGGAGTTGACCATGTTTCGAAGATGGCTAAGATTTGGGGCATTCAACAGGCCCTTGGACAGATGTGTTTGAGTTTTAAGACCACCGGTTACCCGAGGTCGCGATATTGTAAATTCCCCATCACCGAATCGAGCCAGGTTTTCCAGGCTTTCCCCGAGGAGGTCCTTGACTATGATCTACCTATGGATTGACTTTTCCTAATACTTACATGGACGATGGACATGGATCGAACTCGTCAGACTTTGATACAACTTCGCGCGGGCCCTCTCTCGCTTTTGACATGTTCGAGTTTCTATGATTAATACCGGATGATGACACTCTATGACGCTTAATCGACGCGATGGACATGATCGGCATCAAGTCAGATTCTCGATGCTTCCTCACCTAGGCTCCTGAATCCATTTTGATGTGTTTGATTTATGCTCAGTTTGATGGTGATGACTCTGTTGCTACCGACATTACCATGATACTGCTTCGCTGAGGGAGCGCCCAATTTCGGTGGACTCCACCTCTTCTTTCGACACTATGTCCGGGTTTGTCACCCGCTGATAACATTTCGATGGTAATAATGATGATTATTTTCGAGTATTTGCTTACAGTCACAGCATTTTCTTTGATTGCACCACTAGCACCATATAGTATTACGCATGCGATGTTGATGATGTGGGAGACACAGATAACCCACTAGGTGGTCAGTCAGAGTGTGATTCTGATACAAAGGATAGGAAAGTTACACCCATTTCTGGTAGCATAGAGTTGATAGATTTTTGGGCACCAGATCAGCCCAAGGAGATTATGATTGGCTCTTCCCTATCTCCTGATGAGAGGAGTGGGTTGATTGACCTACTCAAGTCATGTTTTGACGATTCAGATGGTCATGCTGAGGATGGGCGCCAAGATCTTGACCCAAACTATAGTTCAAGATCAATCCGCCCATTCTCGCCACATGCTAGCCGCTAAGAAGAAATTGAGGAGACTAGCATCCCTCGATGGAGCTTGTAGGTTAAGGAGGAGATTTAGAAGCAACCTGCTGTTAGCTTCCCTATTAGTAGTCGAGCATCCCGAAAGGGTCACAATGTCGGTCTCCTATTCCCAAAAAGGATATAAGGTTTGAGTTTGTGTTGACTTTCGAGATTTGAATAAGTGCCAACCCCTAAGGATGATTTTCCCACACATCGATATGTTAGTTGACAAGATTCGCAGTGGCACCCTATGTTGTCCTTCAGCGGACGTGGGTTTTCTGTGTATAATCAGATTTTAATGGCTCCAGAGATATGAGAAGACTCTTCATCACTAGTTGCATCATCGCTGGCCCAAGTCATGTTATTTGGGTTGAAAATGCATGGGCCACCTATCGTAGAGCCACTACTACTCCCATTCCATGACATGGCGATAGAGATGCTGAGGCATACATGGATGACATGATAGTGAAGTCCCAAGTGTGTGCATCACTTAAAGAAATTTTATAGAGATTCTTTGAGAGGATTAGACAGTTCAGATTGAGATTGAATCCCAAGAAGTGCACCTTTGGGGTAACTTCTGGGAAATTGTTGGGTCACATTGTTAGTGAGCGCGGTATAGAGGTTGATCCAGAAAAGATCAAGGCCATACTTGACATGCTTGCTCCGAGGACTGAGAAAGAGATTAAAGGCTTTTTAGGCAGACTACAATACATCAGTCATTTCATTACTAGACTAACAAACATATGCGAGCCTATCTTTCGTCTTCTGAGGAAGAACCAACCTATGGTTTGGAATAATGATTGCCAGCGTGCTTTTGAGAAGATTAAGGAGTGTTTACTTTCTTCCCTAGTTTTAGTGCCTCCCACATCGGGGCGACCCTTGCTTCTATATTTGTCAGTTTCAGACATAGCTTTGGGATGAATGCTAGCTCATACTGATGATTAAGGAAAAGGATAGCTTTACGATTATCTGGAGTAAGAGGACGTTGGAATACGAGCAAATACATTATGATTGAGCGCCCCGTTTAGCGTTTGGTTCGGGGCCACTGTGAGATCTAGTACTATGTGACATGCGATCTTATACTTTTAGTCTCTGACTGATCCATTGAGATATTTGTTTGATCGACTTGTTCTCACTTGTGACTCATGAGATGGTTGGTATTGTTGACTGAGTTCGATATTAAGTATATCACATAGAAATCAAAAAGAAGGGAAGTATCACAGATCATCCCCGCTTGCCAAAGACGATGATGTAATTCAATTGATCACATTTCCTTATGAGCAATTTGTTTCAATGACCAACATCACTGTGATGGCGCTTGTATTTTGATGGTGCCGCCAATTAGTCGGGTTTGTATTGGTGGCCTTATTGATATCACCATTGCAGATCATAGAGTTCCTGCACGCTCGATTAGTATTTCAACATCGTAACACTCGGAATATACCCTAGTCGCTTTCGGCTATTTAGGTGTTTTGTAAGATAATTTGACTTTTCGCGAAGTTAAACAAGTAAACATGGAACGAGATTCTGGAATTTACAATATTTAAGGATAAAATTGTAAATTGTCCAAAGAGGGACTTAAAAGTCATAGTTGACAAGATTTGAGGCCAAAAAGGAAATAAAGGAAAGTTTATTTATAAATAGAAAGAATTATGAGCCAAAAAGCAAATAAAGAAACTTAAACTAAAATGGGTTTTTTGTCTAGGCAACAAGGCCTTAATAAAATCTGGATTTTAAGACCAAATTGTCCTTATCTGGGGGAGAACCTATGGGAGAAGGAGAGAAGAAGAAGAGAGGGAAGAGGAAGAAGATGGAGGAGTCAAGATCAAGCAAAGCCAGTGGTATGGAAACTCACCTTGATTATGAATTCTAGGTGATTATGTATGAATTTCCATGCTTTGATGGTTATAATTTTGCCCAAATCTAGGGTTTTTGCTAGGGTTTCATCTTAACCCAAAATTTATGTCAAGTAAGGTTGGTATAACCCACAAGGAACAAGATACTGGGGTAGGAATGTCCCTCCCGAATGGAGGTCTCCATGTGCAAACAGCCCAGGCAGTTCAGCAGTCAGAATGTCCCGGGGCCAACTCTGTAACAGCTGGCGTGCTCAACCCAGCTGAATGAGCCTCGGGCAAAAACTGGGAAGCACTTTTAGGAAAAGAAAGAAAAGGAAACAGCAGCTGAAATCTGAATAGAGCAGAATTCAAAAGCAGACACCGAAATGGGTGTGCCTCTGATGCCAAAGGAGCGGGCATGTGGATCGGATATCAAACAGTGAAAAGAAGAGCCCAAGAGCGGCACCAAAAATTTTGAGTTCAAAATGCAGCAACTCAAGCCTCTGTCGATGGAAGGAAGGTACTCAAAGAAAAACACCTGAGTTTTGTAAAATGCAAAGACCTGAAATCCCAGCTGCCCAAGCTTAGCGGTTATAAAAAAGACTGGGCTATTTGAGTCTGCTCGAAGGATCCCGGTGGAGCAAAATGGAGAGCCCTGGGAAAGAAAATGTACCAAAAGAGCAAATAAACTATCCCAAAGTAATTCTAAAATATCAAAAGGTTAAAAGTCAATCTGGGTTCAGCAATGTGGAACCGGTTAAATTTATTCTGGCACCTGGTCTCTGCAGCCCTGGCTGGCACTGGGAAGCCGGAAGGAACTCAGCACTTCTTACTCAGGGAAGCACAGTTAACAGCAAGTCACTTATAGAAAAGGCACACGGTACCAAATGTGGCAGGTTGTGGTCCCATCGTGAGAGTGTCTTAAACTATCGTTCAAAAACGCCGCGGCTCTGAGTTGGACGACCTGCGTGAGTCACGATCTCGGCTCAGGTGCCAGATCGGCGGTGACGGAATAGTGCAATGATGCGAGACATCATAAACATGTGAATCTGGAAGCCGTGGCGTGGAAGGTACAGTCCCGGCCGTAAGCCGAAGGAAACTCAAGCCTGGGTCCTGAAACATGAACATGAACATGAAAAGAAAAATGTCATGAACACAGAATGTGATAAAGATAGGTTATAAGTTCTGAAAGACATATGATAATATGACTACCTAGGACCGAAGAATGAATGAGTGGACGTCTTGATTGGTGCTACTTAAGACTCGCCAAGGTGGTTAGCCACGCTTGACTGGGTGCCCTCCAAGACTTGGCTGCGCTACGGCACTGTTGCTGGGCAGTACATCCCGAACGTGCTTCGCACTTCATTGTGCGGCACTCGTTTCAGTTGTACCTTCTGCATTTATCGATCAAGGCCCTACTAATTTCTTATGATTGGCTGCCCAGGCAGTCGTGACAGATATATGATAAGACATCACAAAGAATAAGAGTAAAGATCCGAACGTATCTGATCTCGTCCCAGAGTACCTACGGGTACTCTCAGATCCTGGAGGTTATGCAAGACCTACGGGTACCTCGTGATCCGACAAGTCCCGTCTCCGAATAAGTCTCCGAGAGTACCTACGCACTTGCCTCTGACAGTTCCAGAGGTACTCCACGGGCAATTCCCGTGATCCGATAACCTCAGATCCGGTGTCTGTGATTCGAATATGTCCCGTCGATCTAGTTCAAGAGGTACCTACGAGTACCCCCGTGATCTGGTGCAAGTCACTCAGACCCGACAGCCCGTAGTACCTACGGGCAATTTTGTATTTGATTAAGTCCCTGTATACCCATGTGTACTCAGATCGTAAGAAATAAGTACAAGTTCAGAGTACCTGGCGGTACTGCAGATCCGTAAAATAAGCATATGTATCCGTTAAGATCCAGACTTCGCTATGAACTAACGTCCATACCTAATAGGTATCCGTGACACGCTTGATCCGATCGATGTGATAGGATTATGATGAGTCTGACTTATTGCAATTTTACGGTACCTTCGCACAAGAATAAGATCCTAAGACCAAAGATAAGTCTGTGAAGATCAGTATAAGTCTGCAAGACCAAAGATAAGTTCCAGAAGATCGTATAAGTTACGAACCCGGTATAAGTTCCGTAATGCGGTATAAGTTACGTAAGACCGATATAAGTTCCGTAAAATCGGTGAACAAGTTCCGTAATGCAGGTATAGTTCAGTAGACCGATTATAAGTTTCGTAAGATCAGTATAAGTTCCGTAATACGGTATAAGTTCCGTAATACCAGTATAAGTTCCGTAAGACCAGTAAAAGTTCCATTGTAACTGAAGTATATACACGCCAAGGCAGGCATAAGATCTGAAATACAGAATAAGTTCATTAATACAGTATGAGTTAAAGTAATGCGGGGATGAGCCGTGAGTACAAGTTTGCGTCAGTACGGAATAAGCTTTGTAGTACCTACAAGTACCTCCGTATAAGAATAAGTTTTGCTATACCAGTATATGTTCCGTCATACCTCTATAGTACCTACGGGTACCTTCGAACAAGTGTAAACTCCGTAGTATAAGTATAAGCTTTAGGATTTTCCTAAAAGGGGTACCTGCGTATGAGCATACGCGAACTCCCTACGGAGATTTGAGGAGAGATAAGTGTGTATGTGGATAGAAATATCGCGCGGAGAAGCTGACCTAAGTCCGATATATATATGTCCTTTGAAGTCTGAATAAGTATACGTACGTCTGAAGCATAAGTATGTGTCTACGGGGTCAGAGTATAAGAATAAATCTGCTATAAGTAGAATCTTGAATGCTATAAGTATAAGATCCAGATAAGAAGGATACATTGCTATGAGTGAACACATAAGAATAATAAGTTTTGCTATAAGTGTAAGACCCAAGTAAGTATAAATTTGTATAAGTACTTAAGTAAAAGTTCGATCCTGCGTATAGAGATGTGAACAAGCATAAGTTTGTTATAGGAATAAGTATGCATGCAAAATATGTGATATGAACTCACGAGATTTTGATATCTTGTTACGGTATCGATTATTTGTGTTTTGTATAAGGAATGTTTCCCACTAGCGTAAAACAGCGCAGTTTTAATCGGGTGTAGGTCTGAAGACGTCGTGAGCATCGCGTATGGTGTTGGGCGTACACTTGTAAGGGTTCGCTACATGTAGGTTCCGTGCTCGGTTGTAAATGTAAAAGTATAGTTTTGTGTTTGTAAACGGACTCGATTTATATGTATAGATTTTGATGGACACCACTCTGGTGGTAGTTCTTTTGATTTGTATATATTATTTTGATTCATTATAAGATGTGGGCGTACCGGTCTGGTTGGTTTTAAAAAAAAAAAAAAAAAAATCGGGTAGGAGTCCAGTGTTTGGTCTCGTCCGTAAGCGTGACAATCACCAGTGTAACATTGTTGACTACGAGGCATGCATTCTGGTCACAGGGGCTGGCGTTGGATCTTGGCGTTAGACGGGTTGGAGATCCATGGGGATTCGACTTAGTTATCTGATGGGCCGGGGTATTTGGAGGACTCGAGATGAGAAGTGAAGCCCTACCATGCCGCCCAGACCTCTTGGTTGCCAGATTGTGAGTTGAGATATATACATGCGCCTAGGGTAGAGAATCGGTTCTTGATAATGTTATACCTTAAGCCCACGTGGTTGAAAGTGCTGCGGGAGTGATTGTCGACCACTTCTTGATTGAGACCGGTCCTTTCCAGCTTACTTGTTGTTTGATTGGAAGTGTGAGAATCGAGGATGAGCTACCATGGTATCATGATATTTTTCGGTTTCGGTCATTACGGCGCTTACCTTGGAACTGACCCACGACCCGAGGATAGGAGAGCGACCAGAGACGGTTGGCCGCAGTTTGTTATTTGTGGGGATGCCCTTTACTAGAGATCACGTGGCTATTATTATGCGGGCTGCGCCTCTGCCAGTCAGTGATGAGAGGTTCATGCGGTCACATGGCCCACATGGGAGGCCACATGTTAGCGTGTAAGATCATGAGGGCTAGTTACTTTTGGTTGACTATGGAGACAGATTGTTGCCAGTTTGTACAGAGATGTCACAAATTAATCGAGATGCACTGGAGACTTGTACCACGTCATACTATACATTGTATGCACTCACATCCCCTTAGCCGTTTTTAGTATGGGGTATTGATATTATTGGAAAGATCTCACCCAAGTCTTCTAGTGGGCATGAGTACATCCTGGTTGCTATTGATTATTTCACCAAGTGGGTGGAAACTGCTTCTTACGCCAATTTGACAGCGGCCAGGATGGCCAAGTTCATCAGATCACACATTATCTGTCAATATGGGGTCCGTCATGAGCTGATTTATGATAGAGGGGTGCATTTCAGGGGCGAGGTGGACATATTGGTTCAGGAGTCACTACAAGGAAAAAGTTAATCAATGACACGCTTAATGCGTCATTGAAGGATTCTGATGTACTTCCACTAGTGTCATGTTCTCACATTGTCATTGTATAAAATTTACACCTGATAACACTTATCTGAGTGTCATCTTTGTGAATCAAAACTATGACATTCGTTTAAAGCGTCATTCTCTACTCATAATATTTAGATCAATAACATTATGACCTTATTTGAGTGTCATTGATTTTTATATGTTTTTGTTTTAGAATCATATTTTCATTACAAGTGTCATCATTTTTATCATTAAAATCTTATTTTCGTCTGTTATAAATCTGATATAACAATATAATTATTTAAAATATACACATAATATGAAAGTAATATAGAGCAAAAACAAAATCAAAGTCATATTGATAAATCTACAAGCTATCGATATATACATTGATCCAAAAATTACAACGAATATTCCCGACAAGTTTCATAGATTCAATGGGTAAGTCTGAAATGTTCTTTAATTTGTTGGTAGTGGAGGACCTTTCTATGAGAGAGTGTTAAGCCCATCAAAATCACCACATGAGTCCATCCATTCCTGTTCAAATGAAAAAATTAAGTTTTAGATATAGAAAACCAAGCAAAAAAACTTTGTAGAGTACCAGCTAGACTAAGACATCGATTTATTATTTTGATGAGTGCTAGTGTGGTAATTTTCAAGGTATTAAATGAACATTGAACTCAAATTAGAATAATACCTCGTCAAAAAAGAACTCCACCAATGATAACTTGTAAGATACAAACTGACCTGATGGAAACTGACCTGTAGAAAAAAAAAAGAATGACATAAAACAAAAAAGTTGACACAACATTATGTACATTCTTAACATCTGAAAAATAACAAAGTGCTTCACAATAACAAGAATTATAGGATATATAACCATATACTTGGGTATATGTATAACTTTCTAAACTAGAAATAAGTTAAGTAGTAAAGCCCTAAAACAACGAAATTCAATTTATTCTAGAAGGTTCCAATATAATTGAAATTTCAAATAAAAAATATCTGAAAAATGGATTAATATTACTACCCTGAAAATCATAAGCTATATACTTATAAAATAATATCATAAAACACATGAATGTAAACAAGCAAATCTTAAGCACCAACAACCCGATCAAAAGACATAAAGTTTCCAATGCTCAATGAAAATGAGATACCTTGCATATACTCAGTATCAATCCAAAAAGCGTCGATTACTGATCTACCATAACGTGATTTTTCAGCTTCCAAAAATAAAATTCACGCATTGATGAGTTATAATAAGATAATAAACTAAAAAGGCGAATAGATCTAAAGAGACTGAGATAGTACAATAAATAAGTTAACTACAATCACTATTTAAATATCTCTATTTTTGTCATGAGGGAAAAGGAGATTCAAAATCTGCATAAAAAGGAGTAGTAAAGTAGTAAAACAATTGTAATGTCAAATTGATATATAAATCAAATTTATAAAATCTCTTAACCTCCACAAATACAAAAAAAAATTTAACAATAAGTTATATCGTTTTTTTTGGATAAATAAATTTATTACCAAGGGCAAAGCCCAAAACGACCAGAACAATACAAGAAGCCCGAGGCTTTGGAAAAAAGCGAAAAAGCGGGACGGCTCCCTAAAAACATGAGAAAGACCATCGGCCCGATACAAAAACACATAATAAAACAACACAGCTAGAAGCACAAGCCCACATCAGGGCACGAGGCCACTCAAACAGCCAAAGAAGCGGGAAGCGACCACCAAATAACCCGACACAAACGAGGGCTAACGGCCCGCGACCGGGCAGGGCCACCTGAAAAGCTAACATCAAAAAACCCAGAATCATAGCCCACATCTCGGGGAAAGTTATATTGTTTTTATGAAGTTAAACCTCATCAACTACAAGTAAAATGATAAAGTTCATAACATATATTTTTTGTGAATGAAAAGAAGAAACTCTCTTTCAAAATGTAATTAAAAAAAGTTACGAGAAAAAATGTTCATAAATTTATGGAGATTTCTACTTGTTCTAGATATAACTTACTAGGAAAATCATAGTAATGCATTATGCTTCCAAATAACTACATCATAAAAATTGCATAGATTCAAATCATCAAGGTGAGCATCATCCAAATATTCTTTGTCAACTTCACATTAACTTTTGTTGAGTTATTTACGATAAAGCAAAAAATTGATACAAATATAAAATACTTCATTACATTGTACCTTCAAGAAAATGTTATTATCAATTCAGTCACTAGTAGGACCCATTCTGATTGTACTTCATTTATCTCCATCTCGCTATAAGACTTTTTCCCATTAAACTAATAACGAGTAACATACACCATTGATTAGTTAAGTTGATATAGTAAACAATAGGAATATTCTAAAAATTTATTAATAAGTATAGATGTGAGATGCCTTGAATCAATTATAATGTCCTTCATGTATCTCATTACATAATATCCACATTCTACACTACTGTATTTTTGCTGGGACACTACAAATGAAAATCATAACCAGTATATTTTGATCCTTAAATTAAAGTGTATGATTTTTAATACTTTAATACCTGAACTTCAAATTTATAAATGTAATCAAAGTGAAATAATTTATACAACCCATGACCTTTACCCATGTAGGCTCTCTCTTAGATGTTTTACCTTGGTGATTGGATGGATTCTTAATGCCTATACAAAAGAAAATAATACTATAAAGTATATATCATCAATCATTAGTATTTCAGAATTTTGGCGCCACATGGTAACGGCCTCCTTCAGTCATCACGCATGGTTGATGTAGCATCGAATTGGTGGTATCTTGTCATTGTCCTTGTCTCACAGGTGCTACCAACACCCAATGAAAAGCGAAATATTTTATATTAAAGTGAATCCGTAAAAATATAGAAATTAAACTTATAGCTGTGATAAACTTACTGCAGGTTGTATGAATAAAAATATAGTCGGCCGCGACTTGCATTCGTGTCGTTTTGCAATAACCCTTGACCTATTTTCATGATTGCTTCTCCACAGTTCGACTTTAGAAACCAATGTAGGGTTAACAAAGAGCAAATCATTCTTTCATCTTTGCATCAACCATCTTCTTATACAAATTGCCTAATTGAAATTCAAAAATCATTAAAAAAATTATAGATATTTGAAATGCAAATATATTAGTAAAATGGAAAAGTATAGTAATGTAACTAAGTAGATAAAAAAAAGGTAGGATTCTCTCACCATATGTAGAATATGATACAATTGCGACACTTCCTTTGATGAGATTATCATATCCATATCTTCTTTCATGAGAAAGTTTCACAAAACCCTCTCCAAAACATCACTTAGGAATATCTGGTTTTACTTTTTGATCGTGAACATTAAGACAGCTAACCATGGTGTCAAAGTTCTTGATATCTTGAGGATTTTCATTTGCCTTTTAATTCTATTTTGAACTCCTTCCTATTTTCAATTTCTTGACTTCCCTACATAAAACATAAGGTTAGTGTCTCTTTATGTATAATTGAAACACAAGTATAACCATTAATTATATGTAAATATATAAAAATATTGCACCTAGTTAGGATGAAGCTGAGAATGATCAAATGGGCGGGCCTGAAACTTCATACCCGACAGCTTCTCCAATAGTAGTAATGTCTCATCGAGATGCGAATTGGAAGTGATGTATTTGGTTAAGTAGGAGCATCCACACTTTCTGAGGTAGTTGGGACCACATTCACGTACAATTGTCCCACCAACCACTATATTTCCCTTCCTTGATCTGACTTGATTGACATTTTTCTCACTATAAAATTAAACAACCAAAATAAATTAGTAGTCATGTTGAAAGAAAGTTTTCATGTGTAGTATATAGAGTTTGCATTTTCAAACTTTGATACCTCTAGAGTTTTAGGCTTACAGCATTTTATTAACTAAAAACTAGTTAATGAAAAAATAAATACCTTGTTTGAGTTCTTCGGTGTTATTTGGGGGTTGATCTTCCAGCATGCCGATGTGGGCCTCAGCAAATTCAGGTATTACAAGGTGGTTTTGTTTAGTTACAACTTCTATGCTCCAGTTGAGGTGTAGTTGAGTGATTCACGAAAGCTTTGCTAAAATGCCAGCATCAAACTGAGCTTGTCGTTCTTTTGATGCTCTCACAAAATCTTGCATTGCACGATCAATCACAGTATGAAAATACGTCGATGGAATAATGTTTCCACTACCTCGTGCTCGTAGAAATTTATATTCGGGAGTACCTAATGCTTGTGTAAGTATATGTCCTCCTTAGTAACCCCGACCCCGATCTCTTGAGAATCCTTCAAAGAGCTCATCCTACAACAAAATACAGTTATAAAAAAGTTATGTTTCCAAATAGGTAAACAAATAGTTTTGGTCTGACATACTAAAGTTGAGTTATAAATAAGAACCTACAATCTTCTCCACACTTGGGTATGACAACCCCTCGTCACTTGGTCCATCTTTTCTTTCCTTGCTTTTTCCACAAAATGCTTCTATCAATACTCGGTACACCAGGATATCACCATCTATAGAATTATACAATTGACATCATGCATATATAGTTAGTTTTTGATAAAATGTTTAGTATAATGAAAACATATATAAATATAAAAAACCATTATTTTTCACTTGTAGCGAATTCTTAGAAAGCGTAGTTAATATGCATTAACACCCGTCTTCCTCGAGTCTTGCATATCCTTTTCTACTTAAACGGTGATTATATGCATGTTTCTTCCTTCTCTCTTTCTGAACTTCCCTTAATTCCTGCAATTTATAAATAAGATTTAATAAGTACATTTCACTAAGGCGATTAATGAATTTAATTCATTACATGTTAATAGAAGTAGCATGGTTTTATATGGTTTTACTTGAAATGCATTAGATAGCCTATCTTTGACAAGGATATTCCAATCTTCATCCTCAATGAAACTATATTCAACCGGGGGTTTCTTGACATTGGCTGATCTTTGAAGGATGATGTGATTCACGGAGTCAAGTGGTTCTTAAATGTTAAAACTTCTTCCTATTGTTCGCATGCAATTTCTCCTGCTTCTTTATCAATGTAAAGAGTGCATAGAATTATTACAAAATTATTAGTATCTTTATCTTTTGGGAATAATAATATGTTAGCAATCGTCTTTAGAGTATAAATAGGTTACCTCAATTGAATCCCACAATTTTTCCTTTAATTGAATGGGAACATCTCGCCAGTCTTTATATCTAATAGGCACCATTGTCCTTGCCAATACACCTAAGTAACTTGTGAGATGCACAGAAGTATCACCAACAAAATCCACGTCTTAGTTGTACTTGATAAGAACTTTGTTCTTTGCTCCTATTCTTAATGACCATTACTTTGGGTCATTCCTCGAGACTTCTTCTTTATAGGTTTTGCCCATCATACGCATCCATGCCTATAAGCAATGAAGATTAATATACGTTAAAATTAGCGTGAAGAAGAATAGAGGAACCAAAAGGAGAAAGAGTTGAAATACCTTTTTCTTTGTCCTCGAACATTTGCGATATCTCAATAAAGGAACGTTAAGCTCTAAAACATTTAGGAGAGCAATTATAGTCAACTAGATGAAGGAGACTTATTGTAAAACTATCCAAAGTAAATATAAAACATAAATCTCCCATCTATATACAATATATATATATATTGAAAGTCAACAAATGCATATATAATATTACTCATCCCATACAAACATACATGTTAACACATAAATAAATTGACAAAAGGAGTTTGGATGCATTATCATTCTTAAATATATTCTATTACATCATTAGCAAAAACTTGCAATTGAATCACATGGAAGAATTGTTTTCAATCCGACCCTTCACTATCTTCGGATGCATATGACGAGAGTCATCCATATCATCAAATGAATATATTTTTAGGAATTGTACTAATAGAAGAGGATGATGTTCGAAATTTGGAACTTCTATAAAGGTCATCAACACCCTCCCTTATGTGAAATGCTACGTGATACAGGACGATTGACCGTCCTAGAGCTCGAGTTGGTCTTGCACATAGAAAACTTGCTTTGCTTGAGATCTTCAAATGAATGAATCGATTTATATGCCACCTTCGTGAATCCAACCAATGTAAAACCAAGTTCGTCGGCACGATGCGGATTGTGTGTCGACAGTCACACTTGAAAAGCGGAATCCACAAGCTTAGGTGTAATCAAGATCCCGAATCCTGTAATAATCCGCGAAGCATAGCTCACGAAATGTTAGTTCTTATCCTTTGCACTTGCTATTTGCATTGTGTTAAAGTTCCAACTCTGAGCACTAACTCACTTTGTTTCGTGTTGTCGCGTCAAATCATCGTTCCTTTTTGTATAAGTACGACACCGGTAATGGTATATCCATTATACTTAGACACATGAGTGGCTAGGGGCGTATTAACTATCCGCCAAGGGGTTTTATTCAGAGTTCTTGGTTAAGCCAGTGGCGACATCCGACCCTCCTGAAAATTCACTGATTGTTATTAATTATTTAAATTTGCTGTGTTAAAAAATATGATTAATATGACAAAATATAATACCTTTTCCTGACGATAAGTAAAAGTGCGCCTATGCTCATCTTGCTTAGCCAGCACACCTGCCAGCCAGCGAGGATTTTGCATTTTCAACCATGTCGTAGTGCTCTACACAAAATCAAATAATAAATTTTATTTAATATTGTAAATTTATAAAAAAATAATATAATAAAACACAAATGGTGGTCCTTACTCAAATAGGTTGCCCTGCAAATAGATATGATATCAAACCTGTAATGATAGCACATGCAAACAAAACAATGGGATCAACTTTATGACAAAGAACTTCTGGTAGAGGTGTCCCGATTTTGTGGTCGATTCTTGGATCGCGTAGGAATCCCAATTGTATCCACATTTGACAGAGTATTGGGTCACGAAACTCGATAATAGCTTCCTCTGCCAGTCTAACGTCAAACGTGCATCCTTAGAGAGCGATTACGATTCGCCACGTAACTCTTTAGTACTTTCATGAACCTTTCAAATGGGTACATCCATCCCCAAGATAAGGCGGTCCCGCAAAGTCTTACCTCTCTTACAGATTGCAGTCAAATGGATCATGATGTCAAAGAAAGAAGGTGGAAAGTACTTTTCAAGCAAGCACCGATGTCACGACCAACTGATTTTGATTCATCCGGTGTAGACACATCGACCACTTTGCTACAGAGCATTGAAAAAGAAACTCAACCTCTGAATAGCAAGTCGAACATGCTTTGTGAATTGATGCGAATGCAATTGGTAACAATTAACGTGGTGTATGATAATCATGTGATTTTAGGCGACAAGCTTGAGATTCACTCCACAGATACAAGGTTTCTAAAGTTTGAACAATATCCCTCAGGAACTTTCAAGTTTGCTAATGTTTGACAAAAAATCTTCTTCTCTATTCTAGAGAGAGTGTGTATGGCTTTAGGGAAATGATTGTTTTGTTCAAACCTTGGTGTTAAATCAGACCTCAAGCCCATCTCCATAAGATCTAAACGAGTAGTTAGTCCATCCTTTGTCTTCCCTTGGATATTAAGTAATGTACCAATGATGCTTTCGCATACATTTTTCTCAATGTGCGTCACATCGAGTTATGACGAACATGTAGATATCTCGATACTCAAGATCGAAAAGAATATGGACTTCTTTTTTCCAACAACATGCGGCTTATTACCTTTAGACTTATCTTGACTAACCTTCTTCTTTCCCATTGAATTACAAATATTATCCATTTTGTCTTAAATATAGCCTCTCCACTTAATGGTTGTGGGGGTGATCCGAAAGTCTTGCTCACCATTAAATACCTTTTTTGTCTCTATAAGGATAGTTGCATGGAAAAGAAATTTCCTATGGCGATGTATGAGTTCTTTTTCCAATGTTTCAATCTCTGTAGTCTGTTTCTTCACCACGTATAGAGCGAAACAAAATTGCCCTTTTAAGCGTGCGACCCCGATAAGTTGCCATATCTTTGAGGAAATCAGCGATTGTCCGTAATAAAGCGACCTTGATGTAAGAATTCTTGTTTATATGCATCGAACCCCGATCCCACCTCCCCGCAAAGTTTGAGATCTTATCGAGTGCGAATAAACATCTATGTCGTTGCCGGGTTATGCGTGGACTGATATCAACGAGAGACAATAAACATAAATTTTCTCTTCATGCATAACCATGGAGGAAGGTTATAAATGATCATTATAACGGGCCAACAATTATACCTACTACTCGGAACTATGGAGTTTATACCATCAGCTGAAATGGCGAGAGTCTAAGATTTCTAGGCTGCACTTTTAATCTGTCCATTTGTGATCGATTAACTTCCATGATGCAAGAATCGATGGATGACACATCTTCGTCAAACTCTCTTTCTTGTGCATGCAGTGAGATATTTTCACGAGTTTTGAGAATGCTTATTCTCTCTTGAATCGTAGGATGGTGGAAAATACCACCGTGACCCCATTGGAACTCCTTTTCTCTTTTTAATCCCCGATGAATTAACCTTCCACCTTGAAGCTCAGCGAGTTGAATGAGAAAGATGCATTTTTTAGTTCATTCCTATATAATATGCAATCATTTGGACATGCATGTATCTTTTCATACTCCATTCCCAATGCATTCAAAGTCTTCTTTGCTTCATACATGGATTAGTGGTAGCTTCATTGTTGAAGCGACATTTCATGGAAACTGATCCTAATAGTTACGAAAAACCTTTATCGAGGACCATCATATCGTGCTTCCAGGTTGTATAATTTAACTAATGCAGATAGCTTGGTAAATTTTCTACAACCTGGATATAAGGACTCGACATCTTGCGGTAATTTATTGAATATTTCTTCATCGGCATGAAAATCATCATGAAAATCATCATGAGCAGCTTTTACCATTTCAATTATGCAGTCGCATCATCAAGGCGATTTTGAGTATGGCGTTACGCATGGTAGTTGTTGGTCCACTAGTTGGACACACTTCCCCATGCGATACCATGTAAGGTAAACTTTGATCAAATCCATGAAAAACAAATGTTCTCGAATAGTTTGAGGAGTGTAGATATCAAATTCCCGCATTGTATGCGAGGCATCTAATTGATATATTGCTTGTTGAATTTGTATTACCAAATGAGATAAAGTATTCAACCCCATCCTCATATTCCTTAGACCTTCGGTCCTTTGAAATCAACCGACGATCCATATCTCGAGACATGAGAAATAAATTTCTATATTAAACACATAGATAGCAAGCATATGTTATTCGGTTGAGACGAAATCACGTAAAAAGATGTTAATTATCAAGTAGCGATATTTTGGGCTTCCATTTAACATAAACTTATGGAAAAGCACAAGTCAAATAACTTGTAACCACATTTTAGGTAGATTTGATTCTATAGAAAGAACCCTTGAAATAGTAAGATTTCCCTAATTCCACCAATATTCATTTAGCTTACCCGAGAGCCGAGGTTAAAAATTGAGCAGTTTGTCTTCTTTAAAGCCTCCTTTTGCTCCTTTACATCCTTTCCCGGAACCACACTTGAACATCTACGTGATCTCTAACATCACTTATGCTAAGAAAAAACATGGTTAAGACAAACAATATTCCTTAGGAGAGATAGTATAACTCCATACAATATTTCAAATCTAGAACAATTAGAATGAAGCTTAATGCATGTTTGGTTGCTAAGAAAATGTGCATAAAGAAAAGAAATGACAAGCATAATTCAATCATCCTCGTGATGTAAAGCCTCCCTGTTTATGAAAAGAATTATAAGAAAATCAAATGAAGCCACCCTAAAGGTTCCATTAGTGTTTGGAA
Source organism: Tetrastigma voinierianum (assembly GCA_016808115.1). Taxonomy (NCBI): domain Eukaryota; kingdom Viridiplantae; phylum Streptophyta; class Magnoliopsida; order Vitales; family Vitaceae; genus Tetrastigma; species Tetrastigma voinierianum. The sequence goes on from JAEQBH010000334.1 coordinate 53,981, forward strand.
AAGCTTTCTGTAAATGGCTTTGGAGAATGGGTTTATAAGAATCACACATGATTCTTCAAAATGATGGAACGAGGCTTCTGAGGGTAGCTACACTCTTTCCCTTACTCTATATTCCAGCAGAAACACACACCTATCAAAATAATATTCGACGAGCACACCCGCAGAAACCCGAAAACTCACGTTGGTTGTCCGAGATGGAAAAAAAAAAAGAGAGAAGAGGGGAGAAGCGAGCTTGGATCTTGAGAGGTTGTTGGTTTCTAAGGGAAGTCACCGGACAAATGGATAAAGAAGAAAAATAAAAAATATATTAAAAGGCGAAAGAAAGAAAAAGAAAAATTAACCTCCCTCCTCGAAAATTCATGCGCTAGACTAGTACACTTGGATTCCATTATTATCAAATTGATGGACAAAATACTAAGCTCATAACATAAGTCATTTCGCATGAAGTGAAGCGAGGAGAAAGAAAAAGCTTACCGACATAGGCGTGTCCTCCCCCGACTTTCCCTTTCAGCGATCCACGATCTACGGTAATGACAATGCCCAGAAGATAGTGCACCAGTAATTCCTCGGGTTCTGAATGATAGTCCAAAATAAAGGAAATTGATGCACTTGAACCGCCAGCTTGACAGCAGAACAAAAATAGCTAAAGGAGCATCTTGTATCTTGTACGAATTTTCCAAACTTGTAATCGAGCGAAAGAAAAGGGCGACCACCTTTTCAATTTTGTTTTTTCTAAGTGTCGACTTTTTCCAATTTGGTTAAATGTGAATTGGAATGTGAACACATAGCATTTTTGATGTGTGTACATCATACTGCATGTCTATGTCTAAGCGTCACGAGGAAACTTTACACTGACAAATTGTTGAACACAACATATAAAAGAAAATAAATAATTAAATAAATATAATATCAATAAAAAACACAAATAATTTTTAGAAAAATTCTTCCTCTTTTCTCTTTTATCTCCATCTTTTCTTGTTTGATCTGTAAATATATTTTTACAAGATCTCTTCTGAAAGGCTTACTCATTTTTAGTTATTTGCTAAGATGAGGCAAAAATAAGAAGAGACGAATCCAATAGGCAAATCGAAAGCAATTATCTCATAGAGTCGTACCCACATCCATGTTGACATGGTAAAAAGCTTGAATCTTTACTAGAGGATTCGGAGTAGCATAGCGAGAAAAATCAACACAATTTAATTTTCTTATCGATCCCAATAAACGCCAATTTAATTTATGATGATGAGTTATAGTTTAATAACATAATTTGTAGGAACAAATCTCGTGCTTTGGTGACTTCGATATGTGTATCAGAATGATAGTCTTCTGTATGTCGAAAAGTTTCTATGAATCATTAAGCACAAATCCTTCGAAAATGGGATATGGAAAGTGTAAATATTAATAGAGCAAATCCTGATAAAAAAATATGAATAAACTGACCAAAAATTTTATGGTCTTATATGGTTAATCGGATGTTAGTATGAAAATTCAGCTGCGAGGTGGAAGTGACAAATTGCTTGACTAATCTCGGTAAAATGAAGTCTTGCCTCTTAACCCTGACCTACTCACACAATAAGTTGACACCGTGGCTTGGCTACACCCACGCCGACAAATTACGAGACTACCTAACCATGCCACATTCGCGCGGCGACGCATGCTGGCAGTGCTATTAAATTAGCGTCCATTAGTGGTTTTTAATATGATCTGATCAACTAGCTAACTTGATTATTGAGGTAGCTGAAATGCCCCATTGTTTAAACCCGAAGCTTCCCTTCATCCTGTTTACTATCTCCTCGTCCCATATTTCAAACCAACTCATACTTTTCCTATAGCATTTAAAATAAATAATTAAAAATAGATTAATTAAGTAACACTAAATTGTAGAAAAATAAGCAAGAATACGAGGAAAAAAGAATATAGAAAAAATGAAATTCTGTGATATCCTAATTAGATTAATTAATTACATAATTATTTATTTTAATTGATTTATCCTAAGATAAAGAAAAGTTTGAATTCATTATCCTATAGAGCATATATTAAATATATTAAATAATTAAATAATTATTTATTTTAATTGATTTATCCTAAGATAAAGAAAAGTTTGAATTCATTATCCTATAGAGAATATATTAAATAGATTAAATAATTAAATAATTATTTATTTTAATTGAGAGTTTATCACACAATCAAATTAGGAAAAGTCTAAATTCATTATCAAATAGGGATCTTCTCTTAATCACCCAAATAGCCTTAGCACATAGTGTACTTTAACAAAAAAAAACAAAGTAATGAATTTTTGGCCTCGAAAGAAGAATTAGGAAAATGTTTGAGAGAACTTAACCTTTTATTTCAAAAATGTTCTTTCCCAATGTGGTCCCGTCTAATCCATCTATTTGAGAGGATAGTTGATAAGATATTTTCTTTAAGAATTAAGAAGAAAATACTAGAAAACAATCAAAAGCCAAAAAATGATCAAAGAAGAAAGAAAATAAAGAAAGAAAAAACGACTTTACTAAAAGTGTATCCATCAGTATAAAATTTTACCTTTAAAGTACACTACACATTCATTGTCATTTCATGCTTCACGTGAGGCCAGCCTTCGGTTCTTTCTCTCTCAGCCTTCAAACCTAAAACTTATGACTTTTTCTTTCTATTCTTCTTCTACCTCTGCACTTACCTCTTAACCCTGACCTACTCTGACCATTGACCTTGATGACGGCTACCGCGCGGCAAATTACGAACACTAACCATGCGTTGCGACGCTGTCTTGTGTTACAATCTGGGCATGTTGTCCATTAGTGGTTTTTAATATGATCTCGATCAACTAGCTAACTTTGATAGTGATGGCCAGAAAAGTCTTGTTTAATTGACTCGCCATCCTGGCACACTTTATTTCCCTCGTCATATTTTAAACCCAGCGCATACTTTTCCTATAGCATTTAAAATAAATAATTAAAATAGATTAATTAAGTTACAATAGAATTGTAGAAAAATAGCAAGAATACGGAAAAGAATAATATAGAAAAATGAGAAGTGCAGCGATAACCTAATCAGTTAATTAATTACATAATTATTTATTTTAATTGATTTATCTAAGAATCAAAGAAAAGTTTGAATTCATTATCTATAGAGAATATATTAAATAGATTAAATAATTAAATAATTATTTATTTTAATTGATTTATCTAAAAATAAAGAAAAGTTTGAATTCATTATCCTATAGAGAATATATTAAATAGATTAAATAATTAAATAATTATTTATTTTAATTGAGTTTATCCTAATCAAATTAGGAAAAGTCTAAATTCATTATCAAATCGGGATCTTCTCTTAATCACAATAGCCTTTTATAGTGTACTTTAACAAAAAACAAAGTAATATATTTTTTGGCCTCCAAAAGAGAATTAGGAAAATGTTTGAGAGAACTTAAACTTTTATTCAAGGTTCTTCATGTGGTCCTGTCTGGAGTCCTCATCTACTTGAGGATAGTTGAGAAGATATTTTCTTTAAAATTAAAAGAAAATACTAGATAGAGAGAAGAGCAAAAAAAAGCAAAGGCAAAGAAAAATGATGACAAGGAAGAAGAAAGAAAATAAAAAGAAGAAAACGACTTTACTAAAGGTGTATCACATCGACTATAATTTTGCCTTTAAAAGTACACTACACATTCATGCATCATTTCATGTATCATTTCATGCTTCACGTGAAGGCCAGAGCCTTCTTGTTAACTTTTTCTCTCTCTAGCCTTGAGCCTAAAACCAATTCTGAAGCCCTTAGTAGTTTTCCTTTCTTAACTTTCCCCACTCACACTTTACCTCTTAACTTGACCTACTTATAAGCCTAATAGTTCGACACCCCGACCCGACGACTACACCCACTTGCCCGACAAATTACGAACTACCTAACCATGCCACATTGCAACGGCAACTAGTCTTATCCTAAAAGCTAGCATTCGACTAGCTAACCTTGATAGTGGTGAGCGAAGAACTAAGCATTTGTTTAAACTAAGCTTCCTTCAATACACTACCTATCTCCCTCGTCACTATATTATTTTCAAACCGGCTTATACTTTTCCTATAGCATTTAAAAAAAATATTTTAAAAAAATTATATTTGCCAAACAAATGGCAGCAGACATGAGACATCCAAGAATCCACCTAACAAGCAATCACTCTAATTCTACGTTGCTGACCCCCTCTCTCTTGAACTCCATCTCAAATGATGTTGGGTTTCATTTGGTGGCAAATCATTAGAGAAAATGCCTCTAACCCACTTAATTCCATACCATATTTGGACGTGACTCTTAACTTCCATTTTCTAACCCACTCCTCCAAAAGTCGACCTTCTTGCTCGATTATCCTTAAAAACAATTCCTAAAAGCCCTCCCTTGCATTTTGGAGGAATTTTGCAGATGGAAGACTGTATATCTAGTTACAAACTCACCATATGGTGAACTTTTTTTATCTCCCCCGAGCAAGACTGCTTTTGGATAACATTAAGCTATTGTTCCCTTAAACCTTAAATATTTGAAATTATGGGAAATTAGTATTAAATGTTTTGAAACCCACCAATCAAGTTAATATCACGATCAAACATTCTTGAAGTTCGAGAGAATCATCCATGGTGCTTGAGCATCAAGGAATTTCTCGAAAACGAAATCAAAGGGAAAAATCAAAAGAAAATGCAATCGGGGAAAAAAAAAAATTGACTCATGAGAATAGGAATCGCAAAGGGTATGTTTTTACTGATTATGATCACCAGATTTTGATCACAAAATCTTTGAGGATGTAGGATTGAAGATTTGGGAGTAGAAAAAATCAAGAAACTTGGGAGTGGGTGAAGGCTTGAAAGCTTGGAGCAAAGGAAATCAAGACACTTGGGAGTGGTGAGTGCATGAGAAATGGTCAGAAAACAAAGTATATTAGAGACCCACCAAAATCAACCTCTATTGTTTATGATCGAACATACCCCCCATTATTTGAAGAAAAAATCTGAACTTTCTCCTCAATCATGCTTTATCTTCCTCTAAAATGTGTAGGGTTATCCTTCAAGACCTAAATCACCCCCATGAAAGATCCGCTGCTTCCATCCCAAGATACTATCTTTTATATCCTTCTCTCAACGACCAGTGTCATTTGTTCTTGCTTGAGGAGCTTCGACTCCTCTCGTCATCTACCTGAATAGCTTGGAATTTCTTCTCCCATATGCTTGCCTTGGACAACGTTAGAATGGTGAGAGGTGTATCGGGTCTGAAAAGGGAATGAAAGATAGGGTTTGAGTTACTAAGATTATCAAAAGAATGCTATATATCTATATATAATCTTATGAAACGATGACACTTAGGAAAATATCAAGATTTTGTATCATTTCGATGACATTCTAAAAGTAAGTAACAGATTGAATTTTGGCCTTAATTTATTAGTAAAATACAAGCAAAAGGACACTTCTAACTATGACACTTTTAATAAGTGTCATGGTAATCTCAAATCCGCAGGGATAATGGCGGCTCTAAATTAAATGTCATTGTACATTTAGACATAATTGAATAATGACATTGTTTTTAAAGCGTCATAAATGAAGTGTCATACACTTTAATTTTTGTAGTAGTGAGTATGGCATTCAACATCATAGATCATCTGCATATAGGCCACAGACTAATGGGGCAGTTGAGGTCGCGAATAAGAATATCAAGAGGACTTTGAGAAAGATGGTTGGAACTGGATTAGTCGGAGCTCCATTTAAGCATTGTGGGCTTATCGTACCTCTTTGGGGCTCTGACTTACTCTTTGGTATATGTGTGACCGATCTTTGCTTGTTGAAGTGAGATGGGATCCTTGAGAAGTAGCATTAGAGCATTAGATATCTGGGGCGTGGGCTCGGTCCCATTATGACCCGACAGCCTTACGGATGATAGGAGATTGAGGGCAGCATATCATGTTCATGCTTATCAGAGGAAAATGACTCGTGCATTCGGAAAAAGCGGTCGAGCCGAGAGTTTAAAGAGGCGACCTAGTCTTGAGGTCCTCATGGGATTGATCGCGACCCTAGGAAAGTTTAGGCGAGGTTGGAGCGGGCCTTATGTCGTCGAGATCGGCTCGAGAGGGAGCCGGCTTGGTTGACCAGGACTTGGACGGAAATCAGTTCCGCGGTCGGTCGATGTGGATCAGCTAAAGAAGTTTGTCGCGTGAGATCATGGTCGGAGGATGCGTGGCCATCACTGAGTAGCCATATTCCTATTGCACACCCGTACATTGATGTATCCACAGTGTTGTAGCCCCAGGCCTCACGTGGTTTTATTATGGCTATTCTTTCATTCGGCCGCACATACTTTTTTTTTTGACACGGGTTGGGGCACGCCCATCGCTTTATTTATTAAGTGGATGCATTGAGCATTATGAGCATTAGTAATCATTCTTCATTTTTTTTTTCTTTCTCGCATCATTGCTTGTTTCTTTTCTTCTACTCCATTTACATCTTCACACCTCCTTTAGTCTAGTTTCTATCATCTCCCAATTTGTTTCACTTTTATCTCCCTTTTGGTAACGGAGTAGTAGAGCGTTCCTCTCATCCTAGAGGCTACCCGGTGAGTTAGGTTGTCCACCCTTAGTTCTTATGGGTTTTGATCCGGATGGGTTGAGAACCATTGTTGGGGGATTGGAGGGTTTGAGGTTCTTTTCGGTTGGATTGTGCTAGTGTGGCATTCGAAGCATGGCTTGTTACGGCAATTCTAACAAAAACAAAAACAAAAAGCTCACAAAAATAATTGTGTTTATTTGGTATTAGTTAATATACCCAGGATCATCAAAAAGGGTCATTTAAGGGTTTGAGAGAGATTTGTATTCCTGAGAGTTGGGTGGAAACATTATGCGATCTTTCTCCGTGGGATGCAGGTAACACATTGGGGAATGAGGTTTGGGTGCTTCCACACTAAGGTCCACTGGATCATTACCTATCTGCTTCATCATATAAAGCGACTTGCCGACTTAGCGTTCACAGAGACGAGATTGTTCGGTCGTTGTCACACGATACCACATTTGTATCCTAGCTTATTTCAGTTTTTTTTTTTGCTTTATCCATTCATCCATTTTCTTATCCCTTTTTAGTCGCCTGGCTTCTACTCTTGGTAGTCGTCGTCCTCGCTGGCAAAAGCTTAGCGTGTCCGCTTTGGTGCACTTCACTTGTCGTTTGACATTGTTCATTCAAATGTTAAGTTTAGGAGTCCACCTTGCTCCACATGATTCTTTTTGATGTTGACATTGCGTGTCTGAGGGGGTTTTTGGCCGATATTCAGTGGAGTATTGGGCCTTTGTTTTCCCATCATGTCATTCCACCTTTTTCACCCCCGGCCTATATTACGGTTGAGTCATAAGACCACTACGAGACCATGAGATCTCGTGTTTGCTTGAGAAGAATTTTATATGAGCCGAGGGTTCTATCTGGTGATACGGGATCAATAAACCAGGTCTCTGTTCTTAGGGAACATCGAGGGTCACATATTGCTTCTCCATTTAGTTTACTTGCCCTCGAGTCCATGATCGAGATAAGATGAATCCTGAGAGAATTGGGGCCAGATGATAGCGCCTTAGCTTGATGCTTTGACACATTCTTACCCGAGGGGCATATCCTCCATCCATTTCATGTTGGCTTTAGCTGCTACCGCATGTACACGGCAGCCCGTTTAGCGTAGAATGTTTTGGCATCACCAGCGTCGGTAGGGTTTCTTCATCTGACAAGAGAGTCTTCTAAGGGGCTACACAGGGGTCGAGATTCACGCATATTTGTCCAGCTCGGTAAAGGGGTGCATGGCCGGCGCGCTCCCATATGTTGTCTTGTTCGCTTGTTTAGGCGATTAGGGTCTTGAGAGAAATTTATTTGGGAGTTTTTTTTTTTTTTTTTTTTTTTTTTTTATCAAGGCTTGCATGTCGGATATTGCACAGCGGGGCATCACCCTATATCATTTTTATTGGATGTTGGATGTTATGGAATAAAATGGATGATTTTTCATGAATGAATGATTGTGATGATTTTTCGGCTCATAGCTTTGACCACATGTCGCGGTTATGGGATTTGACATGGCATTGATACCACTGGGGCGGGGCGTAGCCACTCGGCTTCACATTTGGTCACATTTGTGAGATTCTGGGGCGTACCTCCGCTGCTTTTCCATCTTGTTAGTGGTGTTTGTGTTTTTCTCTCTTGTCATTTAATTAGGCGCACGACGTCCGCGTTAGGGGCGTACTTTTTGTCATCAAGGTCGGTATCTCGAGCGATTGCACCACTGAGGTCTCCACAGATTTGCTCCTAGGTTTCTTTTTAAGGGCATCTCCGTTCGATTTAGTTCATCTAGAGCCTTAGTTTTGGCATCCCCACGACCACTTTTAGTTTTGGTGGCGGTTTCTCGGTACTGCTTCCCGGATTCTACCCACCTCTCGTCCTTCTCAGGGTAATCACCCAGAGCCCTTCTCAGATACTTGCTCAGGATCCACCTTTCGGCGCTCAGCCGGGACCTTCTCTACGAGGCCTTGCTCACCCGGATTTATTTTTCGAGCGCTAGCTCAGATTCCACCTTTTCTTTGAGGTACTCGCCCAGTTTCCACCTTCAGGGCACTCTACTGGATTCTACCCTTTTCAGAGTACTGCTTTGGATTTCTACTTTCCGACACTTCAGCCCGATTCTACCGCACTGGGCGCTCACCGAACCCTTCTCTGCAACTCACCCGGATTTCTATTTTCGACACTTTCTGGATTCTACCCTTTCCGGTACTGCCGGGACCTTTATCTGTACTAGCCGGATTCCACCTTTTCTGATGCTCGTCCGATTTCCACCTTTAAGCTTTCACACGGATTCTACCTTTTCGATTACTGGTACGGATTTCTATTTTTCAAAAGCACTTTCGCTCGGATTACCCTTTCCAGTACCTAGCCGGGACCTTTTCTCTAGTACTCGCCCGGATTCTACCCTTTCCCGGCACTCACTCGGACCCTTCTCTGGTACTTGCCCAAATTTCCACCTTTCCAGCACTCATCCGGATTCTACCTTTTCTGGTCTCACCTGGATTTCTACTTTTTCGGCACTCGCCCAGATTCTACCATTTCCCGGTACTCACCTGGACTCTTTGGTACTCGCCTAGATTTCTACTTTTCCGGCACTCACCCGGATTCTACCCTTTCTTGGTACTCGCCCAGATTTCCACCCCTCTTGACAACTTCCGATTCTACCTTTTTCGGTACTACTTTGGTTCTACTTTTCTGGCACGCTTTTTCCCCGGATTCTACCATTTCTGGTACTCCTACTCGGCGGACCCGCCTGCCCGGTGGTTCGCCGGTTGAGCTTTCCAGGGCGCTCGCCGGGATTCTACCTTACCGGTACTAACCGGGATCGACCTTTTTTCAGTGCACACTTGGGACCATTCCCGGAGCTTGCGGGGATTTCTAAATCTTCTCGTAGTGCCCGATTTTCATTATCTTTAGGCATTGTGCCCAAGTCGATCAATAAGCGCTGAGCATCGTACTTGATTTTCTTTAAGTCCTTGATCGGAGTGACTGTTAGATTAGCCTTGATCTTAGGTAGAGACGAAATTATTTAGTCATCGGGGTTCTTGACCGGGATTCTTTTTCCTCTTGCATGCGCCGCTGATTCCTTCGTTCATTCACTCCCGAAGAGAGGCGTATTGTAGACCTTGATTTTGTCCCTCGGCCCACTTGCATTTTATCCCCATGTTGTAAACTCCACCCATCGTTCTCATATAACACCATTGGGCCTTGCCGAAACCCAGTGCGATATAGAGCCCCTCTGGTGGGCTTGGATATAGTCCATTGTGAGTCGCAGTATGTAGTTCACTTTAGAGTGTCATCGTGGCCCTCTTGCCCCAGTTATTGGCATTGTGCAGAGCAAGTGGGGCCCCCAAAGTTTTAGCCTGTTCGAGTTTATTAGAGTATGTCAAATTCGAGTACTTAGGCTTGTTTCGATTATATATCTCCCCTTGTCCAGAACTCGGAATCGTGCTATTAACTTTTGGATTCCTTATTCGCGAGGAGGTTTTTGTTAAAATTCTTAATTTTTTCAGCGGATTTGACAATCGGTTTGGCCCAGTTCATCGAGGCCGTCACATTATCTGACATTGTTTTTTGGGTGATTTTTAGTGAGCACTCTTCCTTGTTTTGATCATACCTCCCTCCCGGATAGACACAGGTGTTACTTGCTGCTTTTTTTGTTGGTCTCCTTATTCTTAGGAACATCCTTCAAAAAGAGTTCCTGTTTTCCTCAATCAAAACCTCTTGGTTGGCATCCGGTTCAACCAGTTAGTCGGGTCAGCTTGTGTGGAGCGTTGATTTTTGTGATTCTTAAGCCCAAATCCCTATAGTTCGGGCCGTAAGCTCAAAACTCTCGATACCAGAAATATTAGTGGGTCCTATTTTGGGCCTTAGGTTGGGTTCATGTATTCATGAATCCATGGGATTCTTAATTGGTGAAATGAGCTAAAAATAAAAATTGAAAAGGTTAAAGCTAGCCTCGTGAATCTGAGAGCATTAATGGGGGTATGTATCCCATCTTGAGGCGATTCGAGGAGTTGAAATTAGGTAGGAACAAGGTGGAGTTCGGAGGTTGAGGTAGGTTTTTAGTATAAAGGCTAGAATGGAAGAAGAACTAGGAGCATTTTTTTTCCTAGCATTTTCTTGGGGTGGGGGGTAATACTCGGTTCAAGATCTTCTTGGCGATTCGATGGCCCGAGGGGGCTGGTTTCTTTGACTTGAGAAAGAAAGAAAGAAGAAAAAACGGGGATAGCGTAGATCCTACGATCTGAAAGTTATATACTTCTCTGTTTCTTTTATGTTTTTCTTTGCCTTTGTTGTTTGCAGACTCATGTTAGGGTACTTTACTTTGTTTGTGTTGGTTCTTGGTCATTCGGAGTTGGAATTGCACTCCGTTTATCTTGTTGGATTCTTGACTCTATGAGGAAGGTTATGACAAGTTTTGAGATCTTTTCTCAACTGGTTGGACCGGTTGGGAAACCGTACCAGCCGGTTCATTAGGTTCGGTTTTCCGGAATGGCAGTTTGGGTACTTTGATTTGTTTGTGTTGGTTCTTGGTCATTCGGAGTTAGAATTGTACTCTGTTTAATTTTTTGGATTCCTGACTCTGTGAGGAAGGTTTTGACAAGTTTTGAGATCTTTTCTCAATCAGTTGGACCAGTTAAGGAAACCAGACAGCGGTTCATTGGGTTGATTCTGCCAGGAGCAGCGGTTTAGGTACTTTTCTTTGTTTGTGTTGGTTCTTGGTCATTCGGAGTCGGAATTGCACTCCGTTTGTCTTGTTGGATTCATGATTCTGTGAGTAAGGTTCTGAAAATTTTTTAGATCTTTTCTCAACCAGATGGACAAGTTAGGAAACCGAACCAGCCGGGTCGTTGGGTTCAGTTTGCCGGAATGGTAGTTTGGGTGCTCTGCTTTTTTTGTGTTGGTTCTTGGTCATTCGGAGTTGGAATTGCACTCCGTTTGTCTTGTTGGATTTCGGACTCTGTGAGGAAGGTTTTGAAAATTTTTGAGATCTTTTCTCAATAGGATGAATCAGTTAAGAATCAGACGGTAGGTTCATTAGGTTAAGTTTACAAAACGGCCCCGGCAGGTTTATTGAGTTGGATGAAGCGGGTTTCGATTATTAGCTTAATGTAGGTGTGTGATTGCAAGGTTGTCTCTTGTCTCCGCCCAGGGTTGGTTGGAGCCCTTGGCATTGCATTTGCAAATGGTGACTTAGGTTCATTCCCGGAAATTTGTGTTGGGACGTTTTGTGGATGTCGTGACTTTAGGAGCAGTGAGAAAACTTTATTTGGAGGCTTTATGTAGTTGAATTTGCAGCTAAGTTCACGGGATTTAGGTAGTTTAATTTCAGTTTGGTTTTAGGGATCTAGGTGGCTGCATTGTTTGTAAATTAGTTGAGTCCCATGGTCTTCATTTTAATAAAATGGGGTGGCTTGGTTGAGCCGGATTTAAGAAACACTAATTTCGGTTGGTTCTCACTCATCGAGACCGGAATCATGCATCGTTTGTTTTTTAGATTCCTTCTTGTATGAGGAATTTTTTGACAAAGTTTTCGGATTTTTCTTAATCGTTTGGACTTGTTGGAAGCAGGGGTTCAACCGGTTGTATGACGACTCATGGGCAACCCTTATTTTAGCATGTTTCAAGCCCAGAATCTATTATGGCCTCTTATTTCCTCGAGAACTATGGCGCCTTGAGATTTTGAGTTCTATTTCGGTTTGAATAAAGTGGGGTAGTGGGTAATGTGGGATTGGTAAGTATGGTTTGGTTTGTGGGATTTTAAAGGAATGTGTGCTAAAGTAAGCAAACCACTTACCTCATTTCAGCCTGCTTCCTTTCTTTTGGTATGGGCTTCGATATATTTTTTAAATGCATGATGTATGATGTATTATTTTCCCTACCTGTTCCTGGCTGGCTGAGGACGAGATACGTGTAGGCGTTGGTATTTGTATTCATGTGCGTACATGGTGTTTGAATTTTGACATTTGTGGTGCGTTTGAGCTTGTTGACTGACCTCTTATGCAGTGCTTCGCTAGGGACCACAGGTACGCACCCATTGTTTTGATTGGTTGAGTGTTTATGTTAGATACTGAGTAGGTTGGTGTGATTCCAGTCATCTATGTAGCCTAGGAGGCTGTTTGATCTTTGACTCATATACTCCCACATACCCAATTCACTTGTAGAGACAGTTAGAGACTAGAGGGTGCTACCTCATATAAGAGTACCTTCCAGATGGTAACTTTGATCCAGGACCCGAATCTCTAGTTTTTCGCGGGTAAGCTTTTCCATCTTGGAGTCCTTAGGGTTTTTTTGTTCTTACTTGGTTTTCCCCTTTATAAAATAAAAATAAGAATTAAGTGGCGACTCCAAAGCAAAACCGTTCCTCCTCGGGGACGGATTTTCTAAAACTCGAAAATCAACCCACATTTTTCTTTTTATTTAAAGAGAGTGTCTTGGGCGTAGATTGGGTAGGGTCCACGGTAGACTCCCCGGTAGACCCCGAGGATGTGTTGGAGCAGAGCCTCACTCCCGTCCACCACCACCGCGGACATCCACCCGTCAGCCGGCTGCCACAGCGGTCCCGGAGGAGGAGGGATCAGTCGGTCCTTCACTATCCACAGAGGGACTCGGTGCTAGACCTCACTGCTCGTTTTGAGGCCTACTGGGATGAGACCCAGGAGCACTGAGTCCTCATCAGCTAGGATGTGGAGGCCCTCCCAGAGCTTCTTTATGCGCATAGTCACGGCAATGAGGCCACCGTCACTCTATGTCATTGCTCCTATGGGACTGGCTTGCCCGGATTCTCATCCTCCTCACGCTCATGTAGCCACCCACGGTGGTCAGGCCCCGATCACCAGGGAAGTTTCCTACACCCTCTCTCGTTCTTTCCTAGACATTAAGAACAATATCCCCCCTTGTTTGGGGGGGTGATCAGGTTTGGTGATGTTGGGTTGTTTTGGTGTTGGTTTGGTTCGTTTTTGGGTTATATTTGTGTTTTGTTTTTGTGTTGCTACTTTAGTTTTTTTGTTTTGTTTTTGTGTTGCTACTTTAGTATGTTGAGTCGTGTGCTTAGTTACATGTGTCTATTTAGGGTTTGTGTGATGATTATCGTAGTGTCAACTGTTATTTGTCTATTCGTAGTTTTTTTTCGGTTTCGGTTCACTGGGAGTTCCCGATTTTGGTTTGTTTAGGTTGTAGGTTTTGTTTTGGTAGTTATACGCATGATACTATTCAAGGATCCCTATGGACCACTTCAAAAATCTTTTTAGAAAAACATAGTATAAATCCAGAGAGATCCATAGGTCGTTAGATGCTCGAGAATTTCATGCTGGATAGGTGGGAGGCAGTGAACCACCTCACAGGATATTCGAGAAACCAATTCTCAACTTCTATCGCACCCACACCGCAGGATGATCGCTAGGGTATGCCTAGGCTCAGGAACCCAGGCTTACTAGGGTCCAATGGCCAGGTGGGGGCTTCACAAACACTAAAGTGATGAGACACCATAGAAACCTTCGAGCCCCAAATATAAAGAAAAAAAAACAAATATGAATAGAATAAGTGGGGGTCTTCTAATCGGAATCCTAGGCACAGTCCGAGGGGCCTTTCAAAGCCTAATGCCTTGAGCAATGTAGGGAGCCATTAAACTTCTGCGTTACATGGGACAGAGGATGGAAGTTTCCCACAGCTTAGGGCCCTTAGGTTTAGTTGGGTGTTCGGGGTGAAGTTCGAGGGGAACTGAATGCCCGGTGCCCTTAACCAACTAGTGGGGAGCCACCAACGAATCCCCGCTACAGGAACACTCAACATAAACTTACGGGCACTAGTCTTTCTTTCATGAGTAGGTATGTTAAGAGAATACAAATGGTGCGTTCTTGTCATATGGTTAGGCGGCTTCGAATAGGTGGGTTGAATTCAGTTTGAGGAATTATCGGGCAAGAGTTATCGCTAAGGATCATGTATTATTTGCATAGGCTCCTTAGGAATATTGAAAGATTTGGGAGGTTGAGTCACTTGTCAGCGAGATCTTGTTCGGTTGAGTTCCTTGAAATCCGGGCCATCATATGGATCCTGCGAAATTCGATGAAAAGCGAGATTGTAAGTCGGTCCATTTGATCCTTAACTGCGACATGGGCATCTGATCATGGCATCGAGTTTGATATATTAGGGTATTGTGTGTGAGTTTGGAGTGATCTCTTGCTTGGGGACAAGCGAGTTAAGATTACAGGTGTCTGAGTACACAAAAACACTCATATTATACCAGCGATTCGCTTTTCTGTTTTTTAGTTGGTTTTCTGGGTTAAATAAAGCGCATTATAGCCCAATATATGATTCAGGGTTTTTGTGTTGCATGTGAAGAGGGTGGGTTTTGAGCCAGTTGGGCTAACAGTTGAAGCGAGGGCTCGGAAACAAACGTCGCGACTTCCCCGAGTGGCAGCGTCTAGTGCGACACACAGTCAAACGGAAAGTCGACCATTGACTATGTCGCGACGTCACCGCGATTTTTGCCTCAGCATCATAAAAAGCAAGAGAGACCTAATTTCGAGGCATCGAAGAACATGCGGACTGAAGCGCGGAAAGCAAAGCAGCAGCTACTCGGATCATTGGAGAAGACACTTTCTTTTGTATTTCTTCTTTTCTGAAAAACTGCTGATGATTTATACATTGATTATGTGTATATTCAGTTCCAACTTGTTCTAGATTTCTATCTAGGGTTTTTGTTGAACCCTATCACAGTTAAATGGATTAAGGTTTAAACATATATTATTAAGTTTATTTATGATTCGCATTGATCTGCTCTATATCTGTGATTTAAATACATGGTAATGACTGGCCAACATTGGCATGATTCGGCTGGGTATCCGAGATCGAGAGATAAGGACTCCTTGCAGTGGATCTCGATTAGGCGACCCTGCTAAATCGATAAATAGAGATATCCCGATTCCGAAATGTGACGACATTAAGGTTTGGAAGATTTAAGCGCTGGTATTGGCCTGCGCGCAGATGCACCCAACCCACCGGCGAGATAAAGGATATACCTTAAGAGAGGTTATCTCATTGGCACAATCACCCCGCCATCAAGAAGTCATGAATAGACTGAGTAGTAATTCCTATAGGTAATAATCCATCAAAAGTGGCAAAGGGAGACAAATCCCTAGTCTTTACAAGCAAGGTAATTCTACAAGTTAATTTAGCTTTATTTTTAATCACACACGTTAGTTAGATAGAAATTCAGAGTTTAAGTCCATATAATATTATAAGAACGCACTTCTCCCCGTGGATCGATATCCGTACTTAGGTACACTATATTACTTGATACGACGCGTGCACTTGCGCACATAGGCGTACACATTTTACACATCACGCTTTCGGCCTATTAGAGAGCTACCTACTACGACAGGAGTGGCTCCCGTGGGCGGAGCGAACTCCTTCGTCGCTTAAGAGTTTGGACCCTGCATTGCGGGCCCTGGATGAAATCTCGGTGTCCCCATTCGTCCTTGCCATCCTAAACCAGAAGGCTCCACCACATTTTTTCGTTGCCTAAATTTCAAATGTACGATGGACTGCAGGACCCCTTCGACCATCTTATGCATTATCGGCAGATCATGACCCTCAAAACGGGAAACCATGCTCTTTTGTGTAAGGTATTCCCATCAAGCTTAGCGGGCCCCGCCCTATTGTGGTTTCATCGCCTGGCCCTAAACTCGGTAACGTCCTTCTTCCGCCTGTTCGAGAAATTCGTCTCCCAGTACATGTGCTCAATACGGCGAAAGCAGAGTGTCACCAGTTTGTTTCACATTCAGATGAGGAGGTCCGAGACCATCAGAGACTTCATGAAGCGGTTCGGGGCAGCCTTGCTTCAGTATGATTCGGTGAGCCTAGACACTACGCTGCAAGCCATCAAGCAGGTTATTCGTCCGGGCACGCAATTTTTTTATTCTCTCTCTCTACAGCCTCCGACTTCGATCAATGAATTGTTATAGAGAGGCAATTAGTAAGCCAAGCTCAAGGACAATGTTGTGGTAGCAACGAAGAGAACTATGGCTAGTACCTATGACAATCAGAGTGGTAGTGGGGGCAACGGAAAGAGGAAAAGAAGCCGACATAATAGAGATGCCGAGCAGGAACGAAGCGATGGTGTCTCGGTTCACGCTTTAGGGCACTAGAGGTTGGACAGCCCAGGCCACTAGCTCTTGGACAGCCCAAATTCAGACATCGACGGTGAGCAAGTAAGATTCACAATCTCACCCACTTATCTTCTTCCAATCTCACCCGTTTATCTTCTTCCAATCATCCTGTCGCTTTCGAGTTTCGAGCGTCCGTACCCGCTCCGCGGTGACTCTGAGAGGAGAGATAAGTCTTAATTCTGCAAGTACCATAAGGATTTAAGGCATAAGATGAACTCCAGCTTTCGGATCCGACGCTTATTGGACTACCTTGTCAACAAGGGGCACCTCCAAGAGTACATGGAAAGTTCGGCCCCGAAGGGGTCACCGTCGTCGCCCTCGGTCAACCAATGACCAGTCATTAACATGATACTTGTAGCCTCAAAGCCGGCTCATGCTCGGGGGTAGCCGCATGCAGGGATTTTTGTGGTAGGAGTTAACTATAATTTTGCTCCAGGGAGTGCCTGACCAGTTGATGGGCTCCTTACCTTTTCCGAATCCTCCTTGTGGCAGTTGGCTCAGCCCCACGATGACACTCTTGTCTTGACCTTGGAATTCGAGCGGCATTTGATGAAGCGCACGTTGGTAGACCTGGGCAGTGCGGTGAACCTCCTGTACTTGCTCGCCCTAGTTCGGTTAGGCTACAAGCTGGACAACCTGCATAACCCAAGAAGGATCCTAGTCGGGTTTAATGGCACGAAAACCCACTCACTTAGAGAAATCATGCTACCAATCTCTACGGGTCCGATCATCGCCCTTGTTCCATTGACAGTGATCAACGAGCCATCGAATTTCAACGCCATATTGAGCTGTACCTGGATCCACGCAACTAAGACATTGCCCTCGTCTTACCACCAAAGGTTGAGCTTCTTAACTCCGTAGGGATAGATCGGACACCACCGCAGACTAATATACCGAACCTATTAAGTGCACTTGGACCGCACCAGATAGTGAGGCGTTATCGTGCGCCAATGCTCGAGGCTCGCCGAAGCACAAGGGGAACAAGAATCGCAGCCATCGTGAATGCATCTACGTCGACTCAATAGCCCAAGAAAGTTAGCTTGGGGACCTCGCTTGCCATAGAATAAGTCGCCTCCATATTGTCTCTCCTTCATGAGTTCGTCGATGTTTTCGCCTGGTCCCATGCTGATATGCCAGGGGTTTTGCTCGAATTGGCCAAGCACCGGCTGAGTGTGTAAGATAATTATAGGCCAAATAGCAAAGGTTGATGATTCCATCCAAGACAAAGAAGAGGTGATAAAGATGAAGCAGATAAGCTTATTAGAGGCTCGCTTCATACTAAGGATATTCAAGACTCGTAATGGCTCTTCAACATGGTTGTTGTTCCAAAAGAACAAAGAAGGGCGCAGGCGTGGATTATACCAATTTGAATGACGTTTGCCTGAAAGACACCTTTCCTCTGTCCTGGATTGATCAGATCATGGACGCGACAATCGGTCATGAGCTCTTGTCCTTCCTCGACGCCTACTTAGGCTACAACCAAATCCCGATGTACCCGTCCTATAATACCCCAAAATATGCCATGACAGTTTTATAACATGTTTAGAGTATAATAAAAGTAAAAGTATATTTTTTTCGGAATAAAATAAGGCTAAAAAAATAAAATAAGCAAAAACCCGGAATTTATACAAAAACCAAGGTTAAATTGGTAAATTGTCAAAACGGGACACAAAAGTCATAAGATAAGAAGGTTATAGGTTAAAGTGAAATATGCATAACTTGATTTGCAAATAAAGGGGACTTTGAGGATCTAAGTGAAAATAAAAGGAAAATTAAGTATGTGGTGAATAAGACCAAAATATCATTTGGTCTAAGGAAGAGATTCATACTGCAGGATGGTGGTAACAAACAATAATACAAATATAAGAAGATAACACAAAGCAGGATTTTTGCCCACAGTGCATGAAAGTATGGAACTTGTATGGAAACTATGATTTGGTATGGATTATTGGACTTTTCGATCTTTGTATGGGAATTGTTTGATGAAGAAGAAATCATAAACCCTTTTTTTATGAATTGGGGTTTAAAAGAACCCTACTTAAGTATTGGTTGTGTTTTGGACTTGGGTTGGCTATGATTGTAATCCTCACCTGAAGAATATTTAATAAAGTGAACATAGGTTTAGGGGAGATAAGCCACAAAATTTCCTCCAACTTCTCGATGGCACAATTTCTTCTGCTCATCCTCGCTTTGGATGTTCTGACCGAGAAAGCCCTTGAGTCTAGAAGACATCCATATAGCTTAGATACAATATTGAACTCATATTAGGTCCATAAATCATGAAAAAAGTAGCCCCGCTATTCTACGTAGTCACTGTCTGCAGGAAGTCTCCAACTTCTACTCATTGTACTTCTTAGTCCTGTCCGTTTAGAGATATTCTTAATTTAAGTGAAAGCCCTTTATAGAGTCCATCCATAGCTTGATGAAATTGGAAATATATTAGGCCACTCATAATCATACATGGTAATCCATAGTTATTCATGTATATAATGAGATATGCAAAATGTGAATATTTAATAAATGATTGTAAATATCGTGATAGCGAGTTTGGCTCTGGATGATAAATATTCTGGGAATATGAGATATGTATTGAACATAAATACACATGGATTTTGTTCATGAATAAGGTAGAGAGGATGGGCATGCCTATTAAGGAAAAACAAGTCTCATAAAGATACCGGGATATTGGTTCAGCTTGGGTCACATACGCCTCGGGCTCCTTATAAATGGTCATTGTCTCATACAATGATAACAACGCCTTCGGGCCCTTATAAATGGTCATTATCTTGCACAATGATAACAACGCCTTCAGGTTCTTATAGACCACTGCTGCATAAAGGAGTACAAATAGCCTTCAGCCTCTTATAGTTTCCTTTATCAACTTTGGCATGAGTGTACATGAAACATAAACAAATATCTGAATATGACATATGAAATGATATGATATGATAAGAGAAGCATAGCACTGCTATGCGATGACAAGTATACTATGACATTGGAACTCATATTAGGTCCAGAAATTATGAAAAATAGTAGGCCCTACTGGTGTTGCTTAGTGCCACTACCATGGAAGCCTAACTGGATTTGTCATACTTCCTTCGTCCAACTCGCTTTGGAAGTTCTCGACTCTATGGAAAGCCCTTTGAGTCTAGAACTATCCATATATAGCGTGGATAAATCTGAATGGTAGTAAATAGCTCATAAGCATACATGGTAACCATAATTATTCATGGATATACGAGATATGAAAATGCAAAGATGTTAAATAAATGATTGTAAATATCGATAAGATTATCTGACAGACAATAATTATTTGGGAATATGATATGTAATAACATAAAATACGCATGGATCGTCTACCAGGGAACTGCAGTAGTGGATAGATGGGCATGTCATAGGGAAAAACAAGTCTGCATACTACCGGGCCATTAATGCTTTGTTTCATGCACTCTTCGGGCCCTTATAGATGGTCATTGTTTCGTACAATGATAACAACGCCTTCGGGCCCTTATAGATGGTTATTGTCTCGTATAATGATAACAGCACCTTCGCCCTTATGTAATTAATGCTTCAGATACGAGTACAAAATTCTCTGGCCCTTTATAGTTTCCTTTATCCACTTCTAAGGTTTATGGCATGAAACATAAAACAAATGCCTTGAATATGACAGGATGAAACACAGATATGGATAAGAGAAGCATAGCACGCCATACGATGACAAGATATCGTGACAAGAACATGAAGCAAAGTAAAATGATAAGAAATGAAACATGGTATGATAAAATATGAACATGTATAAGCATGTTTAAATGATATGATATGTTAGATGTGTATGCATTTGTATAGAAGTGTGATGACCCTTATTAGAGGTCATCCATATGTATTAATTCCTACTAAGTTATAAACTTAGCACGGGTGTTTCATCCGTGTAGGTACAGGAGAAGCAGAAACTAGAAGTCCAGACACTCCACATCAGCAACCAAGGCCAACACATTACTAGGTGTCCACTAAACACCTTTTGGTCTATTTTTGTATATGTTTTGTTTTTGTAAACACAAATATTGTAAGAACACTCTACAGGAGGAGCTTGTATATTTTGTAATCCGCTACTACAAAATATAGTACAAGTTAAATGTTTAACATTATATGATTGAACAAGCTTAAAGGTTATAAGTTTAAAAAAAAAATAGAAATGACACCGGGTGCCGGGTTAGCGCTACTGTGTTGTTATGGACAGGAGCCTTTAGGGTTTTAGGCAAGCCATGACAAGTTTTAAACCTTCAGATAGATTATAAGATAAACATGCATATGTTAAGTAATGTGTTGACCTCTGATGTGGATGTCCTTGTGTTTTGTATAGATGGATCGTTTTGAAGAAGTTGTTGAGAGTGTTAACCCAAGGGAATAAGAGTTATCAGCTTCTGAGCCTTCAAAAAGTAATGTACCTAATGAGCCCACGGAAGCCCTGCTGAGAATATCGCAGGACATGGCTCGGGTATTGGATAGATTAACCGCTCCTAAAGCTCCAATAGACACAGTAAGTG
The DNA here is from genome assembly GCA_016808115.1 of Tetrastigma voinierianum. Lineage (NCBI taxonomy): Eukaryota > Viridiplantae > Streptophyta > Magnoliopsida > Vitales > Vitaceae > Tetrastigma > Tetrastigma voinierianum. The sequence continues at coordinate 75,251 of JAEQBH010000334.1, forward strand.
AAGACATATGAGGAATCTATGGGTCAAAAGCATGGAAGAGTCAGTGAAAGTCGAATTCTGGTTAGAAAAGCTAGAAAGGGTATTGAAAGAGGTTAGATTCCCTCCCGATCAGAGAGCATCATGTGCAGTATCACTATTGCAGGGTGAGGCATATGATCGGTGGAAACTGGTGCTCAAAAGTCCAGGGATTCCAAATCCCATGAAAAGGGAATTCTTTGTCCAAGAGTTCAGGGAAAAGTATGTTACAAACATGTATATGGAGTCCAAGTGGAAACAGTTCCTGAATATGAAGCAAAGGAACTTATCTGTGGCTGAGTATGAGAAAGAGTTCAACCATCTCAGCAAATATGCACCAGAAGCGGTCCTCACCGAGGCATTTCGATGTAGGCAATTTGAAGATGGACTACATGATTCCATCAAGAGGTACTTAGCACCAGTGACTTTCCAACAGTGAACTTTATCGCCTGGTCCTGCCGTAATGAGCTGAGAGACTGGAAACCAAAGATAGAAAAGCCTCTTAGTTAATAGTTCCTAAAGACTCCTCTTGGTAAAAGAGCTAGAGATGTCTGCCGAGCCGCACAGGTGGTCTGGCTTACAAGAGGTAGAAGACAAGGAGTAAAACAACAGCAAGTTCAGTGCGGTTAGAGGTGCTTCAACACTGTGGAGAGTCCCTGAGTACACTCATTGCCACATGTGATCTTATCCGTGTGTTTGCGTGCTATTGACGTGAGGGTGTTTCTGGTGGAAGCCTGGTTTACTTCTGACACAGTGTCCCCGAGAGTCAAGGGATAATAGAAGTCAACAAGGAAGTGGTAGAGAAAGATCTGCGGCACCACTTTCGACTCGTGATCAAGGTAGGGGTCGTAGTGGCCCATCTGAGCATAGAGGATGAGGAGGCATAGTTTCAGAGACAGTGGATCATCCTATGCCTACAGCACCAGCACGAGCATATGCTATGAAGGCTCGTGAGGATCAGGATGCTCCTGAGGTTATAGCTGGAATATTTTCTTTATATGATATTGAGATGGATGTATCATTGATCTCGGATCTACCTATTCATATGTGTGCGTGGAGCATGTATTTGAAAAAGTACCAATTGATGGAGAGAAATTAGCATGACATGGCGTGACTAGTCCATAGTGCACGTCAAAGGCATGTGAATAGCGATACAAAAATTGCCCCATCATATACAAGCAAGATAGTTTTTAGCTGACGGATAACCTACCATTTCGAGTTTGACTTTGATTCTCGGGGAATGGATTAGTTGACTAAAAATGCCCAGCCAATCAAGTGGATTGTGGACAAAAAAGACGTGAGTGTTGAGATGCTCTGATCAGTCTGAGGTGATAATACAGGGCATTAGATCCAGTGTGATGTCCAATGTGATCTCAGCCATGCAGGCGATGAGTTTTTTAAGAAAATGATATGAGGCATTCTTAGCCTTGATACTTGACTCCAAGAGAGGTCAAGTTGATGTGGAAAAGATTCCAGTAGTAAGGGAATTTCTAGATGTATTCCCTAAAGAGTTACCAGGTATTCCCCTTGAGAGGGACTTATCCATAGAAATTGGTGGCGAGGAATAGCCTCTCGTGGTTCGTGACACTCCACAGATGGCTCCAAGAGCACTATAGTTGAGCAAAGGTTCAGCTACAAGAGATTTTAGATAAAGTGTTTGTACAACCCAGTGTTTCACCTTGGGGTGCACCTGCTTTATTTGTAAAAGAAGATGCACTTCACGGATAGCATCGATTTATCGGGCAAGGTATCAATAAGGTGACAGTGAAAAACAAGTACCCATTGCCGAGAATCGAAGATCTTTTTTATTAGTTGAAAGGAGCGAGTGTCTTTTTGAAGATCGACCTGTGATCTGGATATTATCATTTGAGAGTAATGGAAGTAGATGTGCTAAAGATCGCATTTAGAACCTGATATGACCATTATGAGTTTTTGGTAATGCCATTTGGGTTGACTAATTCACCTACAGCATTCATGGATTTAATGAATAAGGTATTCCGACCCTATGTGGATCAGTTTTAGTGGTCTCTATTGATGACATCCTGGTGTATTCTAAGGATGCATAGAATATGAACAACATCTTAAAATAGTCCTGCGGACACTAAGAGAAAAAAAGTTATATGCTAAGCTCAGCAAATGTGATTTCAAGCAAAGGAAGCTTTTCTTCTAAAGCCATATTGTGCTCACGAGGGTATAAGAGTTGACCCTATTAAAGATCGAGGTCAGCATTGGAAACCACTCGAAATGTAACCTCAGGTGAGAAGCCTTTAGGCCTAGCAGGTTATTATAAAAGATTTGTGAGAGGCTTTTCTGCACAGAAGCCCGCTACCAAGGTCAGAGAATAAGTTTATAGACACAACAATGATAGTTTTAAAAACACCAGTGATCGGCTTAGCACCATGATCTACTTCAGTGAGTATACCTTGTATAGTGATGCTTCAGCATTGGTTTGGACACTGTTAATGCACATAGGAAAGTGGTGGCTATGTCCAGACATGAAGCCATGAACATAATTATCCCACTCATGACCTAGAGTTAGTTGGCGTAGAAAGTTTTGCTTTGGAAAATGCGGTACCATCACTACATGTGGGAAAAGTGTAGAATTTATAAATGATCATAAGAGTCTCAAGTACTCGATAATGCAAAAGCAACAATAACATGTAAGGAGTTATCTGTTGGATTATGACTGCATCATAGATCACTAATTCCTGAAGCAATGTAGTAGCCGATGCTTTGCGTCGTAAAGACAGAAGAATGTCACTAATATAAAGATTTGAGACGTAGATGATGGAGCCATGTTAGTTTCAACCAGGTGCTTAACCTGCTTAAAGCAAATGATTATAGATGCGTAGAAAATGGATGAAGAGCCATGAAAAAGTTACAGATGGTTAGAGAGGCACGAGACCAGCCACCACGAAAGAAGCCGTATGCATGTATTTCAAACATATTATGTAGGTCATAAGATACGAGCTAAAGAAAAAGTTTCTATTCGAGGGTCTATAATACGACATCTATGCATCCTGGAAGGTAATAAGATGTAATAGGACTTGTTGAAGTTTTGTATTGGTGGAAAGAAATGAAGGAGAGCGTGGACTGGAAGAGGTTCATGCTGACGTGGTCACAAGTCAAAGTCGAACACCGCGCCAACAGTTTGTTAAATCCTCCAATTCCTCTAATGGAAGCTGGATAACATTATTTGGCGGATTTTAGGTCGTGCTTCCCCAGCACAACAAAAAGATGACTTCACCGGTGATTGTTGATAAGCTCACAAAGTCGGCCCATTTTTTACCGATCAGGATGGACTATTCTATGGATCGACTAGTTGAGTTATATGTGGAGGAGATTGTATGATTGCATGGTAAAATGCTATCTGTCGTCACAGATCCGTTTACATTAAGACCAAAGGAATTACAAATGCTACTTGGGCACTAAGTTGAAGTTCAATACAACATTCTATCCGCAAACAGATGGACAGTCCGAGAGGTTAATTCAAGTGCTCGAAGACAGCTTCCAAGGATGTAATGGAATTCAATCGGAAGTCGCATAGGTATATTCCATTGATGAATTTGTCATATAACAATAGTTTTTAGTCACATTGATATGGTACCACATTTGTGCTGTGAGTAGCCGAAAAATGTGAACCCGTAGGCCGATCGTTAAATGAGCATAAAGTGATTGGTCCATATAAAAGATACAAGAGAAAGTGTTATTCGAAAAAGGTTGAAGGCGTTAGTGATCAAATAAAAATCTTATGGATTTGAAGAAGAGAGACATTGCATATGAAGGGGAGACATAATTGAAAGTATCATTGTGGAGGACAATTCTAGAAGGCTGGTGAAAAGGGAAACTGAAACTGAGTTCATAGGGCCATATGAGGTTTTGGAACGTACCGGTCTCTATGGCACGCACTCCTCCATACTGCCAAATTACACAATGTGTTTCATGTGTCTATGCTTTGGAGATACCGTCATGAGCCCATTACAATGCCATCATTAGTGCAGATGCAAGTACAAGTGGTGATCGGTCATATGATGAAGAGCCGAAGCCATTCCGGGTTCGAGAGGGGTGAAACGCTTGCGAACAAGAGTATTGTTAGTGGTGCGCTCGACACCACCCATGGCAAGGAAGAAGCTACTTGGGAGCCGTACAATCTGCGAAAGCGTAAAGATCCAGAATCTTTCACTATAGGTTGCACTTTGAGGATTGTCTTTTAAGTGGGGAGAGTTGTAATTCCCCAAATATGCCCCGACGCTTTATAACATGCTTAGGCTATAATAAAAGTAAAAGTATTTTTCTCGAATAAAATAAGCAAAAAATAAAAATAAGCAAAAACCTATCATACAAAAAACCAAATTGGTAAATTGGCAAACGGGACACAAAAGTCATAAGATAAGAAGAAGAGGTTAAAGTGAATATGATAAACTTGGATTTGAAAATAAAGGACTTTGAGGATTCAAGTGCAAATAAAAGGAAAATTAAGTATAAAGGGAATAAGAATCAAAATATCCCATTTTTTGTCTACAAGATACTCCACATGCAAGAGAGGAAGAAGAGAGATAAGAAAGAGAAAGAATCAACAAAGAGAAGTAAGAGAAGAGTTTTTAAGAAAGGTATGGATTTTTAAAGAACTAGTATGGAAAAGGTGGAACTTGTAAGAGAACTATGATTTTTAAGTGATTATTGACTTGGACTTTTATATGGAATTGTTTGATGAAGAAGAAACCATAAACCCTTTTTTTAAGTGAATTCTGTGTCCAAAGAACCAATAGTATATTGCTGTGTTTTGGACTCAGTTTGTTGATCAGAATCCTCAATCGAGGAATACTAGACAAGGAAATATTGTGGTTTTAGGAGATGCCGCCAAAATTTCTCCAACTCTGATGGCAATAATTTCTTCGTCGGTCCCGCTGATGTCTCTGACTCTATGGAAAGCCCTTTGAGTCTAGAATCCATCCATATATAGCCTGATAATATTTGAACTCATATTAGGTCCATAAATTTTGAAAAATAGTAGGCTCTGTTGGTTCTGCTCGTAGTCACTATTCATGGAAGTCCCAACCGGATCTGGCCATAATTTCTTCAGTCCGAACCCGTTTTAGATGTTTTGACCTCTATGGAAAGCCCTTTCAGTCTAGAGTCCAATCCATACATACCTTGATGAAATTGGAATGACAAAGAATAGCTCATAAGAATACATGGTAATTATAGTTATTCATGCTATAATGAGATAAGAAAAATGCAAAGATACGAATAAAATGATTGTAAATATTGCATAGTGATTATCGGATGAAAATAATGACTAGAATATGAGATATGTACCTAACATAAAATACACATGGATTTTCCGCTTTAGAACCTAGTAGAGGGATAGATGGGCATGCCTATTAGGAAAAATAAGTCTCCAAAGATATCGATCATTGCCCTCGTTGGTCACACAAAGGCTTCCTGGGACTTATAGATGGTCATTGTTTCATACAATGATAATAGCGCCTTCAGGCCCTTATAGATGGTCATTGCCTCGCACAATGATAACAGCGCCTTCAGGCCCTTATAGATCACTGTTGGGTGATGCTGAGTACGATCTTTCAGTGCCCTTATAGTTTTATCCACTTTCTAAGGTTATGTGCATGAAACATAAAACAAATGACTTGAATATGACATATGAAATGTATATGAACGTTGATAATAAATGTAATATAATATGATAAGTAAATATGATATATATATAAGCATGTTTAAATGATATGATAAGTTAGATGTATATGCATGTGTATAAAAGTGTGGAAGACTGTGTTAGTGGTCAGTCTACCGAAGTTATTCCCACTAAGCGTAAAGCTTAGCACGTTTTCATCCGTGTAGGTATGGAAGCAGAGGCAAGAAGTCCGACACTCCACACATCAACAACCAAGGCCAATACACTACTAGTGCCTACCAAAGACCTTTTTGGTCTATTTTGTATATGTTTTGCTTGTAAACAATGTAAATATTGTAAATAAGTTGAACATCATTTATGGAGCTTGTATATATTTTTGTAATCCACATTAGAATATAGCAAGGGGTTAAATGTTTAACATTATATGAATGAACAAGCTTAAAGGTTATGGGTTGGGGGCATCACATGTCCGACAAGCCAAATACCGCGTTCATAACCCCATACGGCATGGCTGTTATAAGGTGATGCCGCGGATTAGCATCGTCCGCCACAATTAAATGGCATGATGTCTCGGCGTTTTGAAACCCTAAGGTTAACCGTGAGGCTTACATCGAAGACATCCTGCGAAGCTCCAGGCCGCAAAGCGATCACCCGGCTCACTACAAAGACATGCTACTTTACCGGTAGCATCACAGGGCTGAACCCTACTTAAATGGGCGCGCTTGCGATAAGCTCGTACTTTGGGCCTTGTTTAGTCAAAAGGGGGATAGAGATGGCCTGACAGATCCAGCTTATTATTAGATACCACTCCAACGAAGAAAAGGAAATGCAATTACCGGTCAGCCGCCTTAATTGTGTTTGATCTCAAGGGTATTCAAACGAATCGCGACCTTCACTCCAAAAGTGGATGAAGAGTGCAAACATAAAGGGTTGGGGCTCCAATCAAGGATATGCTGAGCCATTAAAGTTTAGACAGTTTTCTCCGATTAGTACCAAAATTTCTATTTCAACCTATTTAAGATAGGTCTTGGGCATTTTAAAATTAACTATATGTTGTTTCATTGATACTGTAGTCCTTGGTACTAATAATTGCATTTCGAGGCCGTGGTAGTTTTTGTAAATCAGAGATTCATTCTATCATATCAAGCTACATATCGGTTGAAATGATTTAAATCGAGTTCAGAGGAGCCGATCTTCTACATCAAGCCATGAATGAAGAAATTGAACCAGAGCAAGGCAGTGAACAACTTCAGAGCAGGAACAAATCAGAGCAAGTAGGAACAACCAGGGGCAAACAGGGAATTTCGCTATAGTAGCCAAATTTCCTTGCACAGTAAAATTTTTCTGCCAATGAGAGGAAGATCCGAACAGAACACTATGTAGCTTAAAATTTCGCTTGTAGTGAAATTTCAAGCCCCGGTTTCGTGGTACAAACGACTCGTTTTGGTTAATTTCATTTCTACCTCAATGTAATTATACCATTTAGGCTACTGGTATTTTCACCGCTTGCAAGGCCATAGTTTATTTTCTTAATATTTGGGAAACTCAACTTTAATTCCAAGCACACCAAGACGTGGCTCTATTTTTTCTATCATTTTCTTCTCTCTTCTTTCCTCACTTTCTAGGTAAAACCAAACACACCTGAGGGACACAATCATGATGTTACAAAGCCTCAAACCTGGAAGATGAGGGTTTTTATGTAGGCTTATAAGGTTTGCAAGATCCTCAAGTTTGGTGAAGTTTTTTTTTTTTCTTTTTTTTTTTTCTTCTTCTCTTTCTTCTCTTCCTTCCTTTCTTTAATTTATTTATGTTTTTAAACTTTCAAACTAGGTTTAAAGTTATTTGATAATTTTTATTGGTCAATACTTGGCAAGTTTTAGGTCTGTATCTTAGTGTTAGACACCGACATCCATTAGTTATCATTTATGGAGCCATCAGCAAATAAATGCTAGATTTCAATCAGAACATTGAATGCTCAAGAATGCTATGTTTCAAAGAGAAATGGTACTAAGGGTTAGTTTCTAAAGTTAAACGTAAGGTCCGGTTTTGAAATGACTATAGGTCATTTTCCCTAATGCGAGGACATAACCCGGAGGACACCTTTGCAACCCTATCATACCAAACTAGTGGCCCTAAACCCAAGGACTTTTATATCTTATTTAAACCGCCGCGAAGAAGTAGTAGAAAAAACAACCACTATTTTTATACAAATCCAAAATCCAAACAAAAGCCTCACCATTATGACTCATTACCAAATCATTTGTAAGACGAAAACCCATCCCTGTGTTCAATCCTAGAGCCGCTATACTGCAGTAGTTACGCTAATGCAAAAGCAGGAGTGGAAGTTTTAGGTATAAATTTAGTTTGATTCATAAATAATCCATCGTGGGTGCAATTTGACTCAATACGCCATCATTTTACGGTGCCTTACTATATTGCATGATGAGTTGAGTACGGTAATCCTCTATTACAAGTATCAGACCTTAAACCTCTTTATAATCTCTCAAGAGCCATCACGCTATTTTTTTTTAATAACAACATGTTTATTTCAGCTAACACCGATCTTGCTGTTCCTCGTTGTTGTTCTTTTTGCTTATCTCTTTCGCTTCAATGTGTGTTTATGTACCATCGGGATAAAGATATACTGTGTAGATTGCAAAGAGTTAGTACACCAATTGAACAAGGTCATAGAAGTCGCTAAAATGAGAGCGAGCAGCATTTGGATCTCCCACCAAGAACAACAAAGTCACAAAGGAGCTCCAATACAACCAAAAGATATAGGTCAATGAGGGACCACATACACCCTCCTAGAGTGAGTAATTCCATCGCATCATACCACTTGCTAACGATGTGGTGGTGTGACTCTATTCGATGCCGTCCGCTTCCCACTTCTTCATGGAATGAGAATGGAAACCAAAGACACTTCATATTATCCGAGTTCGAGGAAGTATGCACAACTTTAAAAGAGCCATACCCAATATTCGCTTAAGTCAAAGCATCACGACACCAAAGACATGGTCACGATTTGTCAATCTGTTGGCGTCATAACAACGAACAACAATCGTTAATCCAGCAACAACAAACATCACGAAGAAAGCGCAATCATATTCATCGCCATCACAACGAATAGTTTATCGTTCAGAGGTTATGAGATCAACAGAGTCCATCAGCGGTTGATACACGGAACAAGAACCCGATATGTTCCGGCCAGTTAACCATCGAAACGCGAGATTTCGAAGAACGTGACAGCCGCGACGGAACCACGCGGTTTTGAACTCAATGGACGAACCATCCGAGAGCTAAAATGATGTCTTCGGCATCCACCAGCGATATTATGGTCCTTCAATGACACGATGAAAGTTCAATCAATATCTCATCCCGGCGTCTCGAGTAAGTTTGTTCGAGAAACATTTACGCCGCGGGCGAATGATCACCGTCACGATCTCACCACTTCGCTTTAATTCACATCCATGGATATTTATTCGTGGAGCACCACCAATTAGTTCTTCAAACAGATCGGTTATAAGATACGTCGGCAATCGACGCCAACAGTTGAGACAAACCGATGAACAATCATAACCACCGAGAACATCCAACTGGTCCATGAGTTTAAAACCTCTCGAGTTCCATATAAGAGCGTTAGTTCATCTCAATGACAAAGAATACAAAGTCCATCCTTCCCGCGACGAAACGAATGGCTGGCAGTAACCAGCGATTAACAAAGGTGGTTGAACAAACCAACCGCTTACATCGACGCAAAGATCCCAAGCGACAACATACTCGGATCAAAGATAACCGTTAAGTTCCATTTAAAGAACGAACGAATGTTATATCCCGGTAAAATTTCCGGATACAAACCCAACGCAGCAGATGAATCGCCGTCGATCAACAAAGATCATTATACGTTATAAAGAAGAACCTAGAGGTTACACATCCATCGCGCCCGATCGGCTGGCAGGTCACAGTTAACCGACGATGAAGATCAACCGGTTAAGAGCACGGTGGTTTCCTTCAATACGCCAATGAAATGTCCGAACAACGATCAAACACGCGAAGATCCGATGCGATCGGCATCCAACGATAAGCTGGCGATCCGGCACCGCGAAAAGATTTAACGAACAAAGCGTCGACCGGCGGTTAAGATCATCGAAAGACCCCGGGCGAGCAAAGATCCGGCGTCCTACACCGCCACGACAGCGCGATTTGCGTGGAGCACGCCAGACGGGGCGCGCGTTAACCATCCTTTCCGCGGCGCGGCCGTTACGGAACCCGGCCATCCACTATCACTTCCGCTTTTTAACGGAAACCGTCAACGCGCGCCGATTGTTGATCCGCCACAATCACTGATCCCTGTAAAATGATCAGAACCCACAAAGATACAAACCATGCCAATCAATATTTACCACTTCACGCATCATTAATTCTTCCTAAACTAAGTGACAGTTAACCTGGCACAGATCTAGAGTTTAATACTCATTTGATGAAAAACATACACCCAATAATAGGGATTGATAGCGAAGAGGTTTGTGCGATAGAGGCCATCCTTGAAGGAACACAAATGAGCGCTCGCCAAAAGATGTATTAACCGTGAGTTGGTCGACAATAATGAAGACCACCAGGTGCTTTAGAAAGTGAGCCTACTACATGGGTAATGAGAAGAAGGGTATTAAAAGCAATTTACTTCATTTAGAAGTGTAAAGAACATGGTCCTCGCTCATATCTTAAACCTCACCGTTGAATCTGAAATATGCCTTTTCGAAGGAAAATGCATCGTCCAAGAGTGATTTCTTTCACTACCGAGCAATACACGTGAGGTTAGTTTGCTTCCAAATCCTCCACAGGAACAAGAAAGCACCTAAGGAAGATTTTCGATTTGAAGGGTATTAGGCCCGACCGTGATGCACCATCATATCTACTTAGAAGAGGAATCAGCGGTTCGACACCCACAGAGGAGACTCGAATCCGCATATGCAAAAGAGGTGGTAATGTAGTGGAAGTGTTGAAATTGCTACAAGCCTGGCACTATAACTCCAGATCCGATAGCTCTGGTAAGTCCAAACTCAAGTAATACCTAAGAAATCAGGTTACTACGGTGCCTAATGAGAGTGAGAAACGCCACCCGACTTACTGTGATGGAGGCATCGACGATGAAAGGTTTAATGAGGTGACGAAGGATCACTTCCCTTTAATTTTCATGGACCAGCTCCTAGAGAGAGTATCAGTCATCCTTCACTATTTTTAGATGGGTATTCAAATTATTTTATCGAGATTGTCGATGATCAAAAAAGACCACTTTCACTTGTCTCTGCACATATGCCTATATAAGGATGCCATTCAGTCGAAGTGCAATGCCCCTACGACTTTTCAATAGCTTGTATGCTCGCAGCCTTCAAGGATATGGTGGAGCCGTGATTATGGAGGTTTATATGGATGACATAACAAGCCACGAGGAAAGCTTCGGCTTTGAATGCCTGGCCCATTCAAACCGCCTCCCAGCCGATACCGGAAAAGAACTGTAATTTAAATCGGGAAAATTCCATTTTATGTAAATCAAGGCATAATATTGTCAGTACACTGGCTCGGTGAGAGGAATTGAAGTGGATAAGGCCAAGGTAGAATTGATCTCGAAATTGCCATCTCCTACCAATGTGAAGATAGAAGCAAGAATTCTGGATATGCTTTATCGTAGTTCATCCGAGACTTCTAAAATAGCTAAGCCGATCTACAAACTCCTCAAAAGATGGTGTTTGAATGGGATGAATGCCAACAAAAGTTCGAGAGCTCACGCACAATTACAACACCCATTGTGAGAGCCTCGACCGGCACTTGCCTGGTGTACGCGATGCTATGACTCATTGGCCGAGCTGGTTTCGACGTAGAGTAGATGAAAGCCATGTGGTGTATTATGCGAGCAAAACGTTAAATGAAGCTCAGAGAAACTGGCACCACGGAGAAAGAATTGCTAGCAAGGGTCTATGCTTTGTGATAAGTTCCGATCTTATTTGATCAAGTCGATATCAGAATCTTCGCGCATCATTCAAGATCAAATATCTACTACAAAAAAATATAACGGTGTCCTAGCTTATTAGATGGATTCTATTGCTGCAAGAGTTCAACCTGGGGATTAGATAAGGAAGGGGGAGAAACTTGTTGCCGATCATCTCTCCAGATTAACTATAGCACATGTCACCACAACCCCCTCCTATATTTGATTAATTTCCTGGCAGTCTCTATCGGGACAAGTGAGAGAAGAATTCATGGTATGCCCACATTGCCAATTTTTTTGTTACAAGAGATACCAAAGGGAGGGACAACACAGACAAGAAGTTCTCCATGCAAGGGTTCATTCGTACTATTGGGAGGAGTCAGATGGAGCACCAAGATCAGGGCCGATCATATAATAAGGAAATGTGTGCCGGAAGAAGAACAGGAAGGAATTCTCAGCCATTGCCATGATAGTGCATGTGGAGGGCATTTCTCTTCACAGAAAACAACCATGAAAGTGCTACATTCGGGCTTTTATTGGCCGTCATTGTTTAAGAATGCCTACACCATGTGCAAGCAAGCAGCAAGAGTGCCAAAGACTGGAAAGATTTCACGTCACATGATGCCCTTTGAACCCCATTTGTAGTTAACTTGTTTGATGTGGCAACATCGACTCATGGGACCATTCCCTACTTCCTTCTCGGTTATGCCTACATCCTTGGTGTGGACTATGTCCAGCTGGTTGAAGAAGACGCAGGGCAAGCTACCACAAAGCCATGCTAAAATTCCTGAAGGAGAACATTTTCTCTAGATTCGGAGTTCCCAAAGAATTATCGCGGATGGAGGTTCTCACTTTGTAACAAACCTTTGAGAACCTCTTATCCAAATATGGTGTTAAGCATAAGGTAGCCACCCTCAGATCATCCTCAAATCAAGGGTCAAGTGGAGTCAATTAATAGAGAAATAAAGACCGCCCCGATGAAAGTCGCACCAACAGAAGGACTGGTCTGGGCTTCTGCACTATCAGGCATACAGAATAACATACAAGACCATCCCCGCATGTCCCCGTGATCGCTTAGTTTATGGCAAGGCTTGCCATTTACCAAAAGAGAAATTGAATGCAAGGCGTGGTGGGCAATACGAAATCGAACATGGATATGAACCGAATCCGGGCCTTAAAGAATGCTTGAGATCGACGAGCCAGAGGAGCCGAGAAACGACGCCTACTTCAATTCCAAAATTGCAAAGGATATGTAAGAAGTGGCATGATCACTCATAACCCTAGTGTGGGCCAAACAGAGGACAAGTCCTCCCGTATAATTCCAAATCCATCTATTTCCGCAAACTCAAATCGCGACGGATCGGCCATTTATCATCCATCAAGCATATTCAATGGTTCTAATAATCTTATCAACCCGAGCATAAAGAGAGTATTCAAGGTTAACAGGCAACGAGTTAAGCCCTATGTTGTTCACCACTCTATAAAAGAGGAGGAGATATCCCTCCTTGATCCTCCATGACTGAAATTTGAGCCACTGAGTTGGTTTAGTCTCCACTGAGACTAAACTGCAGCTCAATTTTTGTTTTCTTTTTGGTCAATTTTTAATTTAATTTATTTTTATTTTTCTTATTTTATTTTTAGTATTTTTTTTTATATCTTGGTTTTTAATTAAAATCGTTTTTTTTTTAATTTTATTTTCAGCCTAATGTTTTTTTTATTATTATTTTATTTTTGTTTTTTTGCAGAGAAAAGTCGCAGGCGTAAAATTCGCATAAAAAGATAATTTTCGCCTCAAGAGCAAATTTTCGCTCCTCACGGCTCTGTCGCCTGGGTCTTCCACTTACCATAAGCAACATAAAAAGGACCCCACCCCCCTTCATTCTCTTTTAGACTTGTCGCGCACACCGGAGCCGCCCCCGCACGCCCTCCCCATTTTGGCTCTCTCCGATTGTTGGTCTCTCCCCTGCCGCACACCCGAGCCTCCAGCCATGGTTCGCACACGTGGTGGACATCGATTCAGCCTGTGGTTCGCACCGTAACTCCACTAGAGATGGGGGCGTACTCTGAGGGCTACTCAGAGGCCATCACCGTGGTGCCGAGGCACCTCCTGATTTGTCTCCTGCTATAGCCTTGATGTAGAGTCCAAATTTCCTGATATCCTGCAGGAGCCTCGTGACGGCAGCCTCCATCCGTATGACATACACACCCGCGGGACCTCGCCCGCACTCCACTCCCCCATCTCCCGCGGCATCCACGGCCTCCACGGAGGGCACCGTCGCGTGCCGACATCCGCCCGGAGTCTTCACGCTCGGTGGCCCGGTCATGGGTCACTCAACCGCCGAGAGCCCCGCGATACCATCGCCCGCTATCCCCGCTCTGAGGATTAGGTGTCCAATGTTTCACTGTGACCCGATACCCAGGAATGTGGATTGTCGTGCAAAGGACTTTCACGGAGAGTCCTATTATGATATACCAGCATTGGCAAATGAATCTATGGTTCCAGATTCTATGCGGTTGGTCCGCGTATTCGATGTCACGCTTATGACCTTCGAGGCAATTTTTCTTCCTGTGGTGGTTCTCAGTTTTACCATAAAGATGACATCCCGGGAGTGTCCAATCGATGCGTATTTCATTTCAAGATAGACGGGCCGTCCCGATAACGCTAGCTTAGATATCACCGCTGCACCAGCCTCCAAAGAGTTTTACTAACCTGGCAGACATTATCTGCTGGCCTCACCCTCACCTAGAGAGATGGTCTCGCCTCTTCGGCACAAAGAACCGGTCTATTCTTGCTCGCAGTGCCTCTCCAGATACATGCTCCTGCCACATACCACGTACTTCTGGCCTAACTGCTCTACCTCTCGCACTATTTGCAAACAAGCAGATGAGCCATTCTGGAGGCTCTTTAGATCGATATCCGAGGGGTTCCGTCTAATCCCAGATAGCTTATCATGTCCGCCTTTCTTCATTTTGAAGAAAAGGTCCACCGCAAGGGCCTGACTCGTGCAGAGGCTATTCCCCTTTTGATGCTGAGATTATTATGCCAGGTGTTAGAGCACCTTGGGTTCCCGGAGGAACCACGTATTGAGCGTCGGTAGAGTTGTCCTTTGATCAGATCCCTGAGCGCACCTTATCTACGCCACTCTTTCTCGCTTCACCATAGAGGGATGTCGTGGATGATTATGCGAGGACTCGCCTAGGTGAGCAGCTTGTCCCAAATGTGGAGGTGGAGAGGACTCGCCTGAATTCATCCCTCCATTCCACCTCATACTACCCCCAAATTTCTCCTCCTCGAGATCAAGAGTCTGTCCTCCACGCCACAACAGAGCCATTCGAGCACATCCCCTCGTCAATTTCTAGTGGATTTCGCGCTATGGATGTTGTCCACACACTTCACGCTTAATTTCCGCAGATCTCTTTAGCGGCTTCTCGCACAAAGATCGTCGAGCGTGATGGCCTCTACGAGGTCACTCTCGCGACAGACCGTGCTATTCTTCTTAGGATACAGAGCTACCTTGGTCTCCCACCCACATCGTGATGCAGCCTATACAACTCCACCACTCATGACAAATCAGACGCTCAAGCAGCCTTTATATGTGCTCACGCAGCCAGCCCATCGATCCTAAAGCATCTACACCACTGAAGACAAGGAGGTGGTCACACTTCCTTCTCTAGAATTCTCGATCCCACCCAAAGGAGGACACAAAGGATGCTTTGGCTTGGGAGAGTTAGCGTCGGAAGTGGCATTTATCATACTTATGTTTTGTTTTGTTTTATACTTGTGTTGTTTTAGTTTTATCAACTGCCTACTTGTCTTGTATGGGACTGTTTTGTTAGTATGTATTAGCCAATAGTAGGCAGTGATTTATTTTGCTTAGCTATGTATTGTGCTCAGCTATTATAAGCTTGTACTAGCCTTTTGCTATATTAAAAGTTTATAGAAGTATTTGCATTTTCTATTTTTGCACCCACATTTTTTTTTATTATTTTAATTAACTTTTGTATATGCATAATGTTTAGCCTTGCAATTTGATGAGCTTAAGCCTTTCCTAATGGTGTCGGCGTTAGAAAGGTCCTATGCCAAGTTGAGTGGATGACTAGTGAAATTCTTGTCAGAGCGACCTGCCTTCCGCCTTTACAACTACACACCGAAAGCACAAGTAGATTCACGATAGGCTAAGAAACAAAGACAAAACCCTCTGTACGATGCAAACCCTTCTAGTGTCGCTTACTTCCCTTGGAATAGGTTATGACCCCATGCAAAGAAGGCCAATGTGTCTTCCAAAATAAAAGAAGATAAAAAGAAAAGCAAAAAGAAAAGAATAGAATCGCATTGCTTTGCCTTGAAACCCAAGCACGGTTCGAGGGGTTTATGGCGAAAGCCTTAAAGCCTAAGTCTCTAAGCCAACTCGGGGTTGGGAGCCACCCGAATTTAGTGTTCACTACACGGTGGATGGGCGGAGTTTAGCGAGTTGCAGGTGCCGGAGGCCTGAAATCATTTGAAGTCCGTGAAACCTAGAGTTTGTGGTCGAAAGTTCATGACTTGATGCCCTAAACCTTCACCGGGTCGGGAGTTGTCAAGTTAATCCCCATTACAATTCCGAATTCTTGGTGAAGTCGATCCCTCAGCATTGCACCCTGCAACGCAAAAAGAATTGTGTAATAAGGGGCATGTCCTGATCTATTTAGGGTGGTTAACATACAAGGTTATGGCATTAGCTCTGCTTGGGGGAGAGAGTGGCGCTCGAGTTTATGACTGAGACCTAATCAAACAAACCCTAGCTTTGTAGAAGAGTCCTGTCTATGCCTCGAGGTGGAGCTTGTTGGTCAACAACGCTGTATAGTTTCTCATTCTTTCGAGATTTACATAGCTTAGGCTCGTGATCCTCATCACAGGCTATGCATTACTTGTACAAACCTTTTTGACCTCCCATGTTTTTGTTCTCTACTTGTTGATTACTTCTGGCAATGCTACGGACTAGCAATGTGTCGGTTGGGGGGTGTGATTAGTAACCAAAAAGTGCTATTTTGAACCCTATTTAAGATAGGTTCTAAGTACTTTTGCACTAATCATAAGAAGGTTTCGATTGACACGTGTAGGTCCCTTTTGGTACTAATGATTGTATTTCGAGGCTGTTGTGGTAGTTTTTGCAAGTTTCAAAGACCTATTCTATCATATCAAGCTAAGCATATCGAAGTTGAGCTGATTTACATCGAGTTCGTATAGTTTATCTTTGATTGCATCAAGCCATGAATGAAGAAATTGAACCAGGAGCAAGCAGGAACAACCAGGGGCAAACAGGGAATTTCGCTATAGTAGCGAAATTTCACTACAATAGCGAAATTTTCACTAACTATAGCAATTTGGCTACATAGAGAATTTTCGCTATTGTAGCGACCGCTTATGTAGCTGGGAAATTTCACCAGAAATAAAATTTCACTCCTTGTTCGTACAAACAACTCCGTTTTGGTTAATTTCATTTCTACCCTCAATGTAATTATACTATTTAGGTTAGATTGGTATTTTCACCTGTTTGTAAGGCTATATAAGCCATTTTCTTAACATTTTGTAACCTAACTTTAATTCCAAGCATACCCAGTACGGGCCCCTATTTTTTGCCATCATTTTCTCTCTTCTCTCTCTTCTTTCTCTCACTTTCTAGGCAACCAAACACACCCTTTGAGGATGACAACTCAAAGGATGTTTGGCTAAAGCCTCTAAACCTTGAAGAGGAGGGCTGCTAGGTAGGCTGGATAAGGCTCATAGGTGATCCTCTCGCTTTTTCATGAAGCAGATTACAGATATGTTTCAAACTTTCAAAACTAGGGTTTTAAAGCTATTTGATGTACTTTTATTGGTCAATACTTGGCAAGCTTTTAGGGTTCAAAGTATTCTTAGTGTTAGATACACTAACATCCATTAGTTGTCATTTATGAGCCATTTGAAGTAGGTTAAATGCTAGATTTCAACTTCAGGAACATTGAATGCTCAGTAAATGCTATGTTTCAAAGAGAAATGGTACTAAGGGTTAGTTTTTAAAGTTAAACGAAGATCCGGTTTTGGAAATGACTATAGGTCATTTTCCCTAATGCGAGGACATAACCCGAGGACACCTTTGCAACCCTATCATACCAAACTAGTGGCCCGAAACTTCAAGGACTTCTTTTTATATCTTATTTCAAACCGCCTTCAGTTAGCATAGTGAAAACAAACTACTATTTTCATACAAACTAAAACCAAAACAAAAGCCTCGCTCATTATGACTCATTACCAAATCATTCCAAACTCATCCCCGTGGCCCGATCCTAGAGCCGCTGAGATTGCAGAAGCCACGCTACGACAGTAGGAGTAGTTTAGGTATAAATTTAGTTGATTCATAACACCTATTGTGGCACGAATCACCCCCTTGTCGCTATCCCAGCCGATCAAAGGAGAATAGCTCTATATGTATCTATCTTCCTCGATGAACGACAAGAAGTAACGCTTCGTGAGGTCGATTCCTGATAAGAGGTAAAGACCATTTTATTTCGCGCTGAAGGCTCCGAAGTGGAGATTAGGCATCAGATTTCGAGTGAGTGGCTCTATAATTTGTAATGACAAAGAAAGAAACTCCAATCGTATTTTTAGGCTCACACCATAGTAGTGCTCACAGGCTCGCTGATCAGGGCCATACTCCACAAACCAAACACGTCCGGAAGGCTTCTGAAGTGGGTAGTAGAACTAAGCAAGTATGACATAGAGTATCGGCCTAGAATGGCAATCAAGGGGCAGACGTTGTCCGACTTCGTTGTAGAGAGATTGGAGACGCATTCCCATGGGGTTGGAGATGAAGAATGGGTGTTAGAGACGGATAGATCATCCCGGGCCTAAGGTGGGGGCGCTGGAATAGTCCTAAGAACACCTGACGGGCCAGCTATTGCACAAGCACTCAAGCTCGCCTTCGCACTCTCTAACGAGGGAAAATATGAAGCAATCATATTAGGGCTAAGGGTGGCAAATAATCTCTCAATAGCAGCAATAGAGCTTCAATGTGATTCACAGCTAGTGGCTTCGTAGTTGCGGGGGGACTACGAGGTTAAGAACGAAATGATGAAATAGTATCTACGGATAGCCGAGCCCCTTCTGGTTGGGTTTAAGCGTATCCAGGTAACACACGTCCCCAGGTCTGAAAATCAAATGGTGGACTCTCTGGCTAACTTAACAACCCATGTGTTGTACCCGTGTAACGTGGGGCTAAGTATTATGGACCAGTAGTCTATCCTAGGTAAGGCAGTCACTTTCATAGACCAGTAGGTCGAACCGTCTTGGATGATCCCCATCACAGAGTATTTGAGGAATGGAGTTCTGCCTAAGAACCGATCTGAGGCTATCAGGGTGAAGGCCCGGGCAATAAGGTACTCCCTCATGAACGAAGTGTTGTATCAACGCTCATTCTCGGGGCCGTACTTGAGGTGCTTGCCCAAAGGGGAGGCCGAAAGCTGGCCGCGGGAGCAAGTTCACCAAGGCATGCAAGGTGACGCATCAAGTGATCTAACAAGGCGCCACTATATTGTAACTCGTGATACATCGGGTCGACAATGAAGCAAGAGTCATATGAAGCAAGTGATGTGTGCCAACGGTTTGTCAACGTCATCCATGTTCCAACCGAGACACCTAATTCGTGACAAGTCCATGGCCTTCTAAGGGGCTTTTTTCGAATAGATGTTACGTCCTTTCTCGCTTCTTCGTCACCGCCAATGGTGTCTGGCATGCTAGTTACATCGATTACTTCACCAAGTGGGTGGAAGTAGAGGCTTATGTGCAGACCAAAGCAACACAGCTCATTTAGTTTGTGCAAAAAAACATAATGTGCAAATTTGAGGTTCCTCATTCGCTCGTCTAGGACAATGGGCGGCATTTCATCAGCAAAGCGTTCTAGTAATTTTGTATTGAGTATGGAATCAAGAATGCCTACTCGTCACCGTGGCACCCCCAATCCAATGGGCAAGCGGAGGTCATGAACAAAACACTGCTCGGGTACTTGAAAAAGCGCTTGATAAAGGCAAAAGGAAAGTGGGTGGACGAGTTACTGATGGTCGTTTGGGCCTACCGAACAACTCCAAGGCAGCCCACATGGGAGACACCTTATGCCCTAGCCTTTGGCGCCGAGGTGCGCATACCCATAGAGTTAGGGCTAGAGTCACTTCGCACATTCGACCTTGTCAAACTCGCACAATCCTTGGAAAAGCTCGACGAGAAAAGGGAACAAACTGCCATTCGAATTACTGAGTACCAACGCCACACCGCTCGGCAGGTAGAGAGGTTTGTCAAGCCTAGGGCATTCAACAAAGGGGAATTGATCCTTCAACAGACCTTCAAATAAAGGAAATTGAAACCAAATTGGGAAAGACCCTACATGATCATCGACGATGGATGCAGAGGCACCTACAGAATACAACTACCAGGGGGAGGGGTGGAGCCTCGACCTTGGAACGCCCTCTATTTAAAAATGTATTTCCAGTAACATTTTGCGTTGTATGCACCGTCTATGCGTCGTTGTATGAAAATGAATGAAAATGTTTTTTTTTTTTTTTTCTTTTGAGAAGTAGCTCACGCTATAAACTTCGACTGCCTAGCCTAGTACTCGGGTAGCCTCCTTAGGATGGTCTCCATGATATGAGCCTAGTACTCAGGCAACTTCTTTCAAATGGTCTCCATGAGATGAGCCTAGTACTCGGGCAACTTCCTTGAGATAGTCTCCATAATATGAGCCTTATACTCGGGCAACTTCCTTAAGATGGTCTCCATACCGTGCCTTGTACTTAAGCAACCTCCTTGAGATGTACTCCATGAGATGCGCCTAGTACTCGGGCAACCTCGGCCTGGTGAACGGTCTCCACTAGGTGAGCAGGCTGCTAAGCATCCCGAAGAAGGACCTAGTAATCGGGCAAACTCATGGTCATGTGGTGTACTCTAGAAACACAAAGCATAAAAGAAAATTGATAAGTACATTAGAAACACGTAGGGGTAAAATAGTTGTTCTATTAACCAAGGAGATACCCGGGATAGACCCCTAGGGTTGGTCATGGTACATTAGAGGGAGGGGTAAGAGCCTCCTCTAGAATTTTACAACGGGACCTAGGCTAGACACTTTGGCAGCCCGGGATGTACCTTCTCCTGAGGGCACAGGGAGGATTCGGGATTCCTCTACCAACATGATGGGTGAGACTGGGCCTTGAGCCCTTCCATCAACTGTAAGCATCGACCGCCTCGCCGGGCAACGACGTAGTGCGGGGCTCGGTCGGTCGGGCAAGGACCGATCAGCTTAGGCGGTCTGGGAGGGTCCTCGGGCTTAGATCCATCGCTTTGTGCCATAGCTCCTTCATCGGCTACATAGCCCACCCAGTAACCCAAATCGTATTGCTCGTCATACAATGAGGACAACTTGGACTGGTAGTCGACCTAAAGCTCTGTAAGCACACGGACTTTCTCGGCATCACAAAAGGCATCCTTGGCTTCAAGTTTCATGGTGTGCTCTTGCCGTAGGCACTGGATCTCAACCCAATGGGACTCCACCTCTTCCTGGTGGATACTTAGCTGCACATTGTTAGCATGATTTAAGTTAGCCACCTCCGCCTCCAATTGCGGGACCTTTTTAATTTGGTGCCCCAGCACATCATGTGCTCTGGTAACCTCGACAAGCTTCTAGCGTAGCTCAACCACCTCCTTTTCCAATAGGGACCTTGGCCTCGTCCCAAGGCTTTGAAGTACAGCCTCTTGGCACCGCGACTGGCTAGGTTAGGGTAAAATTAGTATGAGGCCCGCACGCACAAGTATAAGGCCGAGTTTACGTGAAGATAAGGGTTACCAAGTGTCATTCCCACGAAAAGAAGTGTGTTAAATACTGGAATCGACTCTAGAATATTATCTGGATCTCAAACTTGAGTGAATTATTGCTAAAATAATGACACTTCGATCCTAAACGAGTTGTTAGTTCAATTAACGAATACTAAGGTTTTGCCTTCCCTTGCCATATTCAATGGATTATCATCTATGTAAAATATGTTATTCAGTATATTAACGGATGTACTTAGCGCAAGGTTGATCGTGCCTCGCGAGATACATCCCCTCGAGATATATATTCGCCTATATCTCTTAGTAAAGTTAGATCGTATCTCTCGCTTCAACCTCGACTCGAGATGCTAAATGATTAAACCATAATCGCCACATTCAGAACCGGGAGATCTCTACTCTCCACCGACCGAGGTCACTCTACCTCGAACTCGAACTTTATCCCGATCTTAGATTCCCGGAAAAGCAAGTCGGGTGTTGGTCAAACACTAATTGTGTAGGTAATTAACGGGAAATAGAGCAAGTCGATATCGTATCTATAGATATATCGAATAAATCGAATTAAAACTAATCCATATGAATATAACAAGAGTACAAAGAAAAAAAAAAAACCCTAGAAATAGTTAGAATATCATTTGGTCATTACAATCATTGATTTTTAATCAATAGGTGTTCGAGCAAGAAAATATAAATACAGGGATTACACGATCTCTCACCTGTGTCGCTTCTCCGTCTTGAAAATTCCTTCCTCCTTACTCGCGTTTTCGTTTTATTTTGTTATATCTAAAAAATTCTCGTTGGGTGAGTCCTGGAGAAGTCATGATGTCACAACGTCATGACGTTCCAACGTAGCTACGTTGGCTTATGTAGGTTGCACGTCATACAACCTCAACGTCGCGACGTTGGAACATCGCGACGTTGACACTGAGCTCTCCTCAAATCTCCTTCTTCAAATCTCCACATAACTTCCAAATGTCGTCGTTTTCACCTAAAATGTACAAAAAAAAGCCTAGTATCAGATATACGACAATAAACACACTTATTACTAGATGAAATAAACCGAAAATGTGATCAAACGCGAGTATATGATGAGTGTTTTGGGCACTCATCAACCGTCCCGCAGGTGTGAGAACCGACTAAGTTGGTTCTACCGTGCATCGTAGTACTTGGCCATACAGGCCCCGAATGTGCTTATCTACGTATCAAATTCCATTTAGAAAAAGAAAATTTAGAAGATGGGGAATAAGGACTAGGATCGAGAGTAAAGGGTTACCGCGACCCCCAATTGGAAGGGGGTTGAATCCCTTATGAGGTCGAGAACCTTCTTGATCACTAGAGCCCCAAAATCCACAACTAAGTCAGAGACCAAATCCTTCTCGAGGTCCTTGAGGATGAGTGGTTCCTCGAACAGGTGTGGATCCGCTACTAGGGCTTCCATAGAAAAAAGGGATGGGGAGTCCACTTCAGGGAGGGTAGGTGCATACCCCAGCGCGGCTTTCCCTTTGCCTTTTCTCAACACAGGCTGGGTAAGGGAAGGTCAGGCCATGGGACCCTCCCTGATCGTAATCCCTACTCGGGGGCTTTGCTCCTCCGGAGGACCGTGAGCCGGGCCCGAGTGACTTGGAAAGATGGAATAGGTTGGATCCTTCGACCGGGGGGCTACCCGAGGAACCTCACTCGCCTTGAGGGCAATCGGGGAGTCCCTAGGAGTAGATGGACAAACACGGGAGCGAGACTTAATTGGGGAATCTAACGAGGGTTCCCTTGGCCTCTTTCGCCTCTCCTGGGAGTCACGGCGAGGGGGAGGCGGAATTGGAAAGTCGTCCCCTACTGCCATATCTTCCTCTTGCCCGAGCTCCCGAGTTTCAACCGCAGTCACGATGTAGGTAAGAAGTCGACTTTGTACACGCTCCTAAGCACGAGCATTCCCTAAGCCTTCAAAGTGTAAACGAGGCATCAACGGGATGAAAAAATCCTTGAGATAGGCAAAAACCGCCTAGAGATTTGAGGGAGACTAGGAATTTGAAGTCCCTTTTTGAGTTCGAGAGGCTGAGAACTTTGGCTAAGGCATTGAACTGGCTAGCACTCAGGTCATCTACCAGTTTTCCTCGTCCCAGAGTACTTGTGTGAACACGAGCAAGTGTTAGAGCAGAGAACAAAGAGATGAGGACGGGGTCATTCATCAGGCACTAGGGCTCCTACACCGACCCGCCAAAGGGGAGCCGGGAACCAGAACTCAGAACTCCTCAAAGATAGAATCCCCCGCACAGCTTTAGCAACCGAACACCAACACGTTCTCGAGGCTTATTCTGTTGGTGTTCGCAGTTAGTCACTAGGGCAGAAGGGCCGTGTCGACCACGAGGTAGTACCGCTGCTTGTGTCGCTGAAGGAATAAACAGCATTCTCCTCCAACCAAGCCTCGAGGTCAAGCCTCTGTTCAAGACGCACACCTAGAGAGAACTCCGAATGATGTCGTTACGAACATGTTAAAACAAAGTAATCCGAAAATGGAAGAATTGGTGAATCGGTGGGGGGAGAGGGAACCTTAGCCCCTCGATAATATGGATTTTTAACCAGTAGATGTATTTCATTTTCCCTCGGTCCATGTCCGTACAGGCCGCGAATTAAGGGCCAAAGGAAGGAAAGGCAAAGCAGACTTGAGGGGGGAAGGAATACGTCCTCCAAAAGGCATCTGTGCGAGGTTGTCCGACAGGCTTGAGCTAGGTCATAACATCGATGGAGTCCACGCAAGAGAGAACTTACCCGGACACAAGCAGCGAAAGGGGTGGTTCCTCAACCACGCAACTAAGACGTTCTCCATGGGCCATCCTATGAGTTCCTCTTAGTCGTTGCCGGAACGATGCCTGGGAGGACAAGTGAGGAAGTCATCAGGCCCAGGCATGAAAAAAAAAAGGAAAGCAAGACCAAATGGAAAGAAATGGAAGAAGCAGAAATTTTTTTTTTGAACTTACCAAACAAGTTTTTTTTATCTCACAGTGTAGACAGCAAACTGAGTGAGGGCAATAGAGAAAGAAAACCAGAGGTTAGCAAAGGTAGAGGCTGAATGACATGAAAAATCAAATGGGAGGTGAAATGGGGTTATTTGAGCGTGTGTATGAATCGAGGAGCGCATTTAATGCTTTGTGAGGATCGATAATACTAGGAGCGAGTCTAGAACCGCCAGGTGTGAGCGGCAGAATGTAATGCTGGTGCACAAGGTTCAATGCAGTTTCCCTTAATGCTTAACTAGGCGGCTGCGCGCCTAAGAGACTAAAACCAAAAGTTTACCGCCATTCCCCAACCCTAAAGGAGCTTTAGGAGCGAAATGGCCCTAGGGGGGGCTAGTGGAATAGGATAAGCCCTAGGACACGTGTCGTGCAATTAACGTTTATTGGGAACTAGGCCTAGACCTGAATGAGTACATATGATCTGAGCCTAACTCGTTTACGAGCAAAAGAGCCCGAGCCAAGTAAGACCAAAGGGCGGATGGCAAATCAAAATGACCACCTCAGGCATCAAATGGGAAAAAAGCAACCATCTCAGGCGTGAAGGTGAAGTGAACATTATATACGTGCTATGTGACTCCTCTGACGGCGTTGTGGCTCCAATTAATAATGTGATATAATTAATGTACAAATGAATGTATATGTGTAATGTAAGGAAGTAGAAAGCCACTCATAAATGCCCTAATTATTAGCATTAAACATGTAACCCCCATCTAGTAAGTATAAAATGAGGGGGAGAAATTTACAAGGGAGATTTGAATCATCAAGCATTTTTACAAGGAAGCCTAGTCCTTTTCATTGGTGCTGTCTATGGGAACCCAGCTTCCTATATCGATTTCAGCCATCCAGTACAGTCAATGGGTGATCTATCCTCCGATTCTGAACCGTCCATGTCCATGGACCAACGCTTGATGCAGCTGGAAAGACGGTTACAGGAGCAGGTTTCTTTGTGCTGAAGCTCCATCTGATGAAGCTCCAAATCATAATGTGCAACAAGAGCCATGATTGTTCTAAAAGAGTCCTTTAATGAAATCGAAGAGAAGGTTTCTTTGTAGCCAATCCCTTCCTTCTGAGTATATCCTTCAGCTACAAGACGAGCCTTATATCTCTCCATATTACCTTTGGAATCATGTTTGGTCTTAAATATCCATTTACAACCAATGGGTTTCACTCTTTCTGGTAATGGGACAAGTTCCCAAACCTTATTGTCTTGCATGGACTTATACTCTGCATTCATTGCGTCAATCCACTTTTCTGAATTGGAACTTTGCATGGCTTGATGAAAGTTGATAAACACCATGTAGTCATCTGGAATAACATTTCTCCTTACTCTAGCGGATCACCGCAAAGATTTTTGTTCTTGCTGCACAGGTTCTTGGGGATGTTAAGTTTGTTCTTCATGAACAACTATCTCATCTTGAATGGGAGTAGGAACACCTATATGAATCGATTAAGGAATATAAATCGATTCTTCTTAAAGACAAAGTTTTTAACCTTGTTTCTCCTCCCCAAACTTAATATCCTCAAAAAATGATATAGTTCTAGTCTCAAAATTTGTCTTTAATTTGGGATCATAAAACTTATAAATTTCTAGATCATTAATAGCCAACAGTAATTGCCGATTTTTGTGGTCTGGCAGCTTTTTCATTCTCAGCTTAAGGCCTCGCCTCTCGAAATTGACATCCCTATACACTCAAAGTGCTTAAGGCTAGAAGCCACGCCTAAAGCTCTTAGGTAAGGTGTTTTAGCAGATGCTTTAGTTGGCACTCTATTTAAAATATAAGTTGCAGTTTTTAGTGCCTCTCCCCAAAGTGACTTAGGTAAGGTAGAATGAGAAATCATACTCCTTACCATGTCCTTAAGTGTTCGATTTCATCTTTCAGCCACACCATTCATGCTAGGTGATCCTAGCATGGTCTACTATGGGATGATCCCACATTCCTCAAGGTATTTGGCAAATGGTCCTAGACGTTGTTCACCTGAACCGTCATATCTACTATAGTATTCACCTCCATGGTCAGATTTGACATTTTTAATTCATTTGTTCAGTTGATTCTTAACTTCGACCTTAAATGATTTGAACATGTCCAAGACTTGAGACTTTTCATGGATAAGAAACAAGTATGCATATCTAGAGTGATCGTTAATGAATGACACAAAATATTGTTGACCATTCCAAGCAGGTGTAGGAAATGGCCCACAAATGTTTGTATGTATCAATTCTAAGACATTTGTAGCTCTGTATGCACCAAGTTTCTTTTGTTTGGTCCGTTTGCCTTTAATGCACTCAACACAGACAATAAAGTCTGTAAAGTCAACGGAATCAAGGATCCCATTTGACACAAGTCATTCAACTCTATTTCTAGAGATGTGACCTAGGCGCTTATGCCATAATGCTCCTGAATTTGCATTATCAATCTTACGCTAGTACCACGCAATTCAATATTCAAATTTTCATGGTATGAAGTTACAATGTCAAGCATGTAAAGATTATCATAAACCACAAGTGAACCAGTTCCAATTACTTTCGAATTTAAAGACAAATTAACTTGATTATTTCCAAAATAAAAAGAATATCCAAATTTGTCGAAATAGGAAACTTAAATAAAATTTCGTCTAAATGACGGTACAACAAACGTGTCTTGCAAATCCAAATAGAAACCAATACATAATAACAACCTAAAATGCCTTATAACTTACACTCCCACCGACTTGCCATCTCCCACATAGATATATCTTTCAACATCAATTAGCTTTCGGTAGCTTGGGCAACCTTGCATTAAAACATTGATGTTAGAAGTTGCATCTAAGTCTAACCACCAAGTGTTTCTAGGTACTGAAGCTAGATTATTCTCATAACAGACCAAAGTAAGGAACATACCTTTCTTTGCCCTCCAGGCATGATACTTAGTACATTTCTTCTTCACATGATACTTATTTTCATCCTTATTTTGCTTCTTTTGTATTGGACCCTTAGCAACTTCATTCTTGTCTGTATTTCTTTTTCTCTTTTTGCCCTTATCCTTAGAGGTGCTTGCCAAGTGAGCACTTTCGGTCTTGTCTTGTTTCAACCTCTCTTCCTCTTGCACACAAAATGAAATGAGCTCATTAAGAAACCTTCTGGTAGTTATAACTGACCTTGAATTGATTAAAATATGCAGAAAGAGAGTTCAAGACCAAATGTACAAGTACATCTTCCGATAATTGGATCTTTAAGGTCTTGAGTTTTAAATGAATGGAGATACTTCAATGTACTCCCTTATGTTTCCCTTGCCATTATACCTCGTGGAAGTTAAGCTATGCAAAAAGATGCTTATTTCTGCATTATCGCTTTTGGCAAAGCGTTTTTCAATCTCAACAAGGAATTCTTTGGCATTGGTAACCTCTTCGGATACCACATCCCTAAAGGTTTATGGAATGTCACACTTCATGATCATAAGACTCATGCGATTTGAGTGCTCCCACTTCTCATAAAATTTCTTCTCTTCAAAAGAACTAGAATCTTTAGGAGAAGGAGGTTGTTCTATCCTTAATGCAAGGTCTAGATCCATGCAGTCAAACACAATTACAGCATTCTCCTTTTAGTCCTTAAAGTTAGTACTATTGATGACTGGTACATAATTTAGACTAGCAAATACTATAGCAAAGTTAGTTGAAGAGATAACAAAGTAAACCATATAAATATTATCACATAATAAACCGAAACTCAATCATTAACAAATTCAAATAATGGCTCATCTCATCTCAAGATACCTAGTGTACATTAATATCAAGTCTTTAGACAATAATATTAACTACTAATGGTACTCTTGTTGTAATGATCAAATATTGACAATAATGCATATAACACCCCAAATTATACTCTAATAGTTTTATGACATGTTTAGGGTATAAAAGAAGTCGAATCAATATTTTTACAAAATTTAATAGTTAAGTGTGAAAAAGGATATAACCGGAATTATTAAAGAAGTAAAAAGGCTAATGGTAAATTGTCAAATTAGGGACTTAAGGGACATTAAGTTAAAAGGTTATATGTTATGGTATAATTTTGATAAGTGGAATTTCAAATTGAATAAAGTAGAAGGACTAAATAGCAAGGGCAAGACTTAAGCCAAAAAGGAGGCTTAAGACAACAAACTTGTCTATTGAATGGGGAGTTCTCCATTTTGGCATAGAGGAGCTAGGGCATCCGGTTGGGGAAGAAGAACCAAGTTCTTTTGGCTTGCTTTCTCTCCATTTTGTTTGGAGCTCTCCTTGTTCATGTGAAGGGAAGGAAGAAGAGAAGCAAAAAGAAGGAAATAAAAGCTACTTTGGAAGTGTCAAGAAATCAAGGTTGGGAAACTATCCTAACTCCCTCCGTGTCTCTATTATGTGTTTTTGGTTGGTTTGAGTTGGGTTTGAGAGTTGATTTGATCTTGTTTTGTTTTGATTTGGAAATTGTCCGATGAAAATGGAAAAAATATGACATTTATGTCAAAGCTCGATGCCTTTCACTTCCATATCTACGCCTAGGCAAAGAGAGGCTTCACCTAGGTGAACCCGAAACCCAAATTCTCCCGCCCCGCCGCCGTTGAGGTCCGTTCGCCTAGGCGAACCCAAGTCCCGCTTCTCTTCCTTTGTTAATTCCTAGAAACCATTACTCCGTGTTAAGACTCGATCAAGTGAACGATAGGCACAGAAATCGATTAATTGGACGAGATTCTAACAAGTGAAAGAGTCATGTACAAGCACGCGCATAATTAATAAATAAAACGTACGCGACATGAATATGAATAACATTAGTGGAAAATGTGACACCCCATTTCCCGGGGGTCCGTTGGACAACTCACCCAAGGAATATTGTGGGATTTTTAACCCGACACTAATTATTAGAAAATCGGGCAGAGTCTCCTTTGTACATGGAGCTCTACCCAAGGTACAACCTGTCCCAATCACATGGCAACCTGTCCCAATATTTTACAAAGACCACACCGGGTCCACATACGGATAAAAATGAGTAAAATGACCACTTGGGTCCATACATTAATACTCACAAAATTACATCAACTATTTATCAATAGTTCAAGAGTTATTACAATACTCTTAACCAAAACATATATCAAAATTTAAAGTTTTAATACATGTTCTACAAAACGAATACCAAAAACATCAAAGTCACAACCCGACTTTCTTCTAAAAATCGGTCTCTAAAAAGCGTCTTCTCCTCAAATACCCATGTACCAAATAATGATCCCCTCGATTGCAGTGAGCAATGCCCACAGTGAAAATCTCTACGGGTTACTCCCCACCTAAGTGCACATGCAATGATCCAACATAAACACACACTCAATCAAATACATGAACCTACTTGAATGTCTACATACCCAATCCCGTGTCTCGAGTCCTCACCGACTCCCTCACGTATGCCTAAACCAATGCGAGAAAAACCTCCTTTTCATTTCTTTCATGCCATGCACTCGCACCTAATTTTCTAGGTTACCCCGGTGCATATGAAATGCATTATGCCATTTCCAAAAACCACACACATGCCAATATCACTTACACATATATTAACAAAATCTTATGTTACATGCCACATGTCATTTAATTGGCATCATAATATCAAAATTAGCCTACTTGAGCTAATTACAATTCATTTCCAATGGCTTACACACAATTATATTTGTATATATCCACATCATGTTAACATTTAATTAGTTACATGTATTAATATTATTTCTCACACAATTCCAAGCCATTCAATTCAAGCAATATTTTGCTTACAACACATGAACCATTTCCGTACCCCAAACTGCTAAACCGGGATTGTTTTTAACGGTCTTAATCGAGCAGGCGGCCATTCGTGGGCAACCCATCATTACATCGTTCCACTTTAGAACCAAATCCATGGCCATTTACTTGTCTAAATGATTTCAAACCATAATTTATTGCATAAATTATATCACAACCACACAAAACAGCCCCTAAACTATCCAAAATGGGTTCCATATATTCCAACAATTTGGTCCTAAGTTTTGGGACCGATCAAACGTCCACTCACGGCCTCAAATCAACCAAACCATTAACACGACTCTTAAAACCGAAAATAACCGAGTAGGAGAAGACCCCTATCTCTTAGAGTTGTCGAAACTCCCTAAAATCGGTGTCCACTGTTGAATACACAAAAGAGCAACATTTATATTGGATTTTAGTACCTTCAGCTCATATTTTGCTCTCGTTTTGTATAAGAATAGGTGCCTTTGATCGTTCTCGTGTTTTTGACTTGAGTGTGCTCTTTTTCGGGGTTCGTGCATAACTCGTTATAGGGTTCTGTCCGCAGAGCTTAACGTGGATCATCAGGATGATGGCAAATGCTGTTGTGAAGTCTCGGGGAAGTGTGAATGGTGTTAGAACAATTGTAGAGGCAAAGGGTACCAAAGACTGTGCAAACCGGTACCGGTACCCCAAAGCAAAAATTCACCAGTAGCCAAGTGGTACTGGTACCACTCTCACCGGTACCGGTACCCCCAAACAGAAAATCACCAGTAGCAAAGTGGTACTGGAAAATTAACATGCACTTGCGGATTTATAAAATTCCACTTCACAAGGGTATGCTCGTCCTTCGACCACCAATTCGAGATCACAAAGGAAAAGGGTATAAAAGCCAAAGGAAAGGTGGAAAAGGAGAGCTTTGCTTCTAGGGTTTTGGTTTCATAAAAAAAGAGCGTTTTTCTCATAGTTTTGCTAGGGTTCATAGAGTAGAGTAGGATAATTAACTTTTCTTCGGATTCTGGATTTCAATTACATTTAATCTTTCAGTTAGTTCATACAACTCGGTTCTCTCTTCTAGTATTTTGTTCTTTTGATTCTCAAATCTTGCAATTAAAGTGTGATTTTCTCAAGTTTCTTTTATGAGTAGTTTCTTATCAAATATGAATCACTTTCTAGTTTCACGTAGTTCTAAACTCCCATGATGGGGTTCTAATCAGTTGGAAACTCACTGATCAAGGTAACAGCCCCCAATTCCTCTTTATACCAATGATTGTATGATGCTAAGCAATTTGTAGAAAATCTCATAAACCTTAGTTTAGCATCTTCTGACAACGTGTGAACAAGAGATCCTCGATACATCGCTGTGCTGATCACAAATGCAAGCTAAGAGTCTATAAATTGTTTGAACAAGGTGTTTATCATCGCTTCGATCGCTTTCATTCTAAAAGATTTTTAATGTAAAATCTACAAGACCATTCATCAATGGCTCTTAGATGATTTTAGAACAGAGTGGGAATTACTTGATCGGTAGTGAGTGGAACCCCATTCTAGGTGGGAATAAGACCATTCATCAATCACCTTTCTGTTTTAAGATAGTCAACTTAATCAGTTACTCAATCAACCAACCACAACCCCATAATTTACTTTTAAACATACATTCTTGGAGAATAACCCTTAAGGATCACCTAGAATACCACTCCCTCTGTGGGAGATGACCCAGACCTCCACGAAGATAATGCGTAATTTGCACTATAGTTCCACGCGCATGGGAATAAATTCAAGATACCTAATTAGACGAAGCATCCACGCATAGCCCTCGGGCCACAGTAGGAACAAATTTTACTTCTTAGCCCGAAGCAAACCACAATCGAATCTGGAAATCTAGAGAGAAGTATTCTCTCTCTCTAAAACCGAAAACCTGCCACGTACCGCTTGCACTTATCGCTTCTTCGTTTTCTTCTTCAAATGAAGAAGAAAACTGTTCATCTTTTGTCTTATTCTCATTTAACTTTTCAAAATTCCATCCATGTCCCTTTTTGTCTTGGATTTTGCCACTTGGCTTAATCTAAGTCATTCATCCCATCCTCTCTCTAATCATGCAACAAGTGTCACATGAGTACATATAGTAGGTGACTTTTGTCACATCACATGTCTTTCACAAGCCGTTTTACGACACCCGACACCCGGTGTCTCGAAAAACGTGAATTCCGACTATCTCGGAATTCGACGAAATTCGACGTGGTAGCTAGATTTTGCAAGACGATTCAACGTAGTCCGCTTTCACATCCGGGGAGATCTAGAAAAATTTCGAATTTTGACCGAAATTACCATTTTGCCCTTTTTCAGAAAATTGAATTTTCTCAGGGTTTCACAGAAAATGCTATGAACCGCATATAATTGTGTGTCTGCCTATGACCGGATAGTAAATGAATAGGTACATCTGTTTAGTGCTCGCACTTGTCTAGTTACAAAGACCTTTGTTTCTCGTGACGTGCAATATCCGATCGTGATAGGGCACTCAGAGAAAATGCAAAGACTTCGTTTCAGGCTGCGTGCATGTTTGTTCTGCTTCGCACTTCTATTCAAGACTATACCAGACCTTCGGTAACCTGATTGAAGTTGCATTCTCTCATTTTAGTATTACTGATCTATGTAGGCAAATATTTATATGATAATTATCTAAATAAAGAACCATAAGAAAACAAAAGCAATCACCCTTAATGCTAAGGCATATCTTAGTTTTGTCCTGTAGTGTACCTACGGGTACCTTTTGATATGAAACTTCTATTATGTACTCCTACGGGAGATTGAATATTCTGCTATGAGAATTATTTTACATGTATACTATAATTGAGGACCGTCACAAGTGTTCACATATGTTATCTGTTTTCACACTAAGCTATGAGCTTAGCACGAGTGTTTCATTCGTGTAGGTACTGGAGAGGTCGTTAGAGACATCCCGCATTCGCCAAGGCCAACATAGCATTAGGAGTCCACCTTATGTAGGTTTTTTATTTTGTTTTTGAAATGTAAATGCAATATTTTGTAAAAGTGAAACTTGTATAAATACAAGTAGATAGAGACTCAAATGTATGAGCAAGACAATTTTAAACACCTCTACGATGGTAGTCTTATAAGTTTATGTCATTATGAATTTATGATTTAATTGGGCCCACTAATGCTAGAAAATTAGGTTAAGATGTCTTATTCTCAGGTGGACGCCCCCACCTACGTGTAAATAAGAGAAGGGCCACATAAGTCATGGTATCAGAGCCTAAATTTAGGCGTTTATGGAAAATTATTTGGTTAAAAATGTACCTACATAGTATTTTGTTGGCCTAATGCGGATGTCCTTGTTTTGTACATTGTTTAGAATGGACCAATCCTGTGAAGTCAGGGAAGAATCAACCGAAAGTTATTAATCCTATGGATTCGATCCATCCCCTGCCTTGGGGCCTGTCCTGGTCAAGAAGTGAACATGTGTCAACTGGAGCGTTGTTAAAAATTTCTCAAGATATGGCAAGGGTCTTGGATCTACTCACGGCCCCTAGAGCTCTGATTTATTCGGTAAGAAAGCATGGAGTAGAAGAATTCCATGGTACAAGTTTGGAAGGGTCGGATAAAGCTTAGTTTTGGCTTGAGAAACTGTGAAGGGCTCTGGATGAAGTGAAATGCCCTCCTAAACAAATGGCCAAATGTGCGGTCTCACTTCTGCAAGGTGCAACTTACGATTGGTGGAAGTTAGTGCTAAGAAATCCACTACTTCTAGACCTAATTTCTTGGGAATTCTTTGTCCAAGAGTTTCAAATGAAGTATGTCACCGATGATTAAAGAGAGACCAAGTGGAAGCAATTCCTTAATATGAAACAAGGGAATCGACAAAGGGCGGCATGAGAAAGAATTTAGCCGCCAATAATTATAGAATTAGAACCAATTTAATGAAACTCTTCCGATGTAGACGCTTGAGGATCAGCCTAAAGAGCTCAATAAAAGGTACATCACATCAGAATGATCAAGTAAGTGGTGAATTTTATCACAAGTGCCGGCTGGTGAAAATTGAGAAATCTGAAATGATGAGTCGAGAAAGAAAGTCAGAGATAAAGTTTTCCAGAGGTAGTTCCTCTTCCGATAAAAAAACTAGAGAGTCTCAAGTTGAATCAGTACATAGTTCTGCTACTAGAGGTAGAAGACAAGGACCTACAATGACACCGGGTTCCGGTAAGGGCACTTCAACCGGACAAGAAGAAAGGATTGAATGCCCGCACTACCACAAACATCACCCTGGTACTTGTAGACAGATAACCGGGGGTTGTTTCCAATGTGGACGCACAAACCATCTGATAGTAAATTATCCGCGAGGATCTAGGAGTTCTAGAAATCCTCAAGGAAGTAGCAAAGGAGGAACAAATGTACCTCCATTGACTTGTGATAGGGGTAGAGGGCGAAGTAGTTCAGGGCAGCATAGAAGAAGTATTGCATCAGAGACAGTAAATCGCCCTACTACTACATTCCCAAACCGAGCTTATGCTATGAGGGCTCGTGAAGATCAGGATGCACCGAGGGGTATCGTAAGTATTTTCTCTCTCTATGACATTGGCATGCATGCTTTGGTAGATCCAGGTTCTACACATTCTTATGTATGCCTTGAACAATTGAGTGATAAATTTCCATCAGTAGAGCCTTTGGCATATGACATGCATGTTACTAGTCCCCTGGGGCATAGTGTTAGAGTCAACCGAGTGTATAAGAACTGTCCCCTAATGGTCCATGATAGAGAGTTTTCGGTTGATCTGATTGCTTTGCCTTTCCATGAGTTTGATTTGATTTTGGGGATGGATTTGTTATCCAAACGCTTCTGCCATATAGCTGATTATGATAAGAAAATAAGAGTGCTTAAAATGTCGTAACTTGTTAGAGGTAATCAGACATGGTATCCGATCCGACTGTCAAATGTAATTTCCTATGCAAGCCCTACTTTTTCTTAAAAGATTGTGAAGCCTTTTCGCTTTCGTGTCGGGACTCTAAGAGGGGACAGGTAAACTGAAGATATTCTATGATAAAGGAATTTCCTAATGCTTCCTCGAGGAATTACCTGTTTACCACCCGAAAGAGAAGGTATCCGCTAATGAAGTTGTACATGGGACTTAATTCTATTTCTAAAAGGCACCCCACCGTATGGCTCCAACCTAATTAGACAAGGGATTCGGTCCGACTCAGTGTTTCGCCCTGTGTGGTGCGCCCAGCTTTGTTCGTTAAAAAAGAAGGATGGCACTCTCCGAATGTGCATTGATTATCGGCAAATAAACAAGGTAGCAATGAAAAATAAATATCCATTGGTAAGAATAGAAGATCTTTTCGATCAGTTGAAATGAGCGAGTGTCTTTTAAAAAATAAACCTACGATCTGGATATTATCAACTTCGGGTAAAAGATGTTGATGTCCTGAAAACAACCTTTAGAACCTGATATGGTCATTATGAAGTTCTTAGTAATGCCATTCAATGACTAATGCACCTACGCATTCATAAACTTGATGAATAGGTTTCTCCACCTTATTTAGATCAATTTGTAGCTGCATTCATGTGATGATATTCTCGTGTATTCTAAGGATGCACAAGAACATGAACTGCATTTAAGGGACAGTGCCAAGAGTCCCAAGAGAAAACTATTGTTTACAAATTAAGTAAGTGTGATTTTCGCTTGGCCAAGTGTCATTCCTAGGATATATCAGGTCCGTAGAGGGTATTAGAGTTGACCCCCGCTTAAGATCAAGAGAGGATCAGGAGTTGGAAAACCGCCTAAATGTAACAAAGGTGATAAGTTTGGTTTAGCTAGTATTACCGACTTGCTCATAAAGGGATTCTCCATCATACCTCTTCTTCACTTACGTGCTATCTTAAACGGGTAAAGTTTGAACGATGAAAAATGTCACCAAGTTTTTATCAATTAAAGAAAACATCGGTCGGGGCACTGTTGACTCACCACCCCGTAGAGAATACGCCTCAGATAATGATGCTTCAAGGATTGGTTTAGATGTATTGGATGCAAGATGGAAAGTGGTGGCATATGCCTTAAGACAGATGAAATCACATGAGTAGAATTATCCCGCACATGATCTGGAGTTGGCAGCGGAGTGTTCGCTTGGAAAATTTGGCGACATTATTTATATGGTGAAAAATGTATAATATTTATAGATCATAAGACTCTTAAGTATCTGTTAACTTAGAAGGAACTGAATTTAAGACAACGTCGATGGCTAGAGTTGTTCAAAGACTATGATTGCATAATTGATCACCACCTAGGAAAAGCTAATGTGGTGGTGGATGCTTTAAGTAGAAAAACAATTTCTGGTTTATCCCTGAAACACTGTATATGGAGATTTTCATCTGATGGAGCCTCGTTAGCTCATTTAAAAGCTACGCCGGATTTGAAGTAAAGGATAATAGATGCTCGGGAAAATGATGTCAAGTTACAATAAAAGGGACAATTAGTCAGAAATGGAGACGAGACTGACTATTCTGTAACAGGAGATGGGGGTCTCTATTACAGGAACAGATTATGTGTACCGAATGTCCAGGAATTGAAAGAGAAGTTAATGTATGAAAGCCACAATACCGTATTCACCATTTATCCTAGAGGTAACAAGATGTACCAAGATTTGAAATAGTACTATTGGCGGAGAGGGATGAAAAAGGATATAGCAGAGTATGTATCCAAATGTTTGACTTGTCAACAAGTAAAAGCTGAACATCAAGTACCGTCTGATCTGTTAAATCTCAACCCAATTCCACAATGGAAGTGGGACAACATTACTATGGATTTCGTGTCTGATTTTCCCCTCACTCAAAGGAAACATGATTCAGTTTTGGTAATTGTCGACATACTTACAAAGTCTGTTCACTTCTTACTAGTCCGGCTTTATTATTCCATGGATCGGTTAGTAGAGCTGTTTGTGAGTGAGATTGTCCAGTTGCATGGGATTCCACTATCAATCAGGCTCGACCACCGATCCACTGCCACGCCAAGGTTTTCAAGGAATTACAAATACCCTAGTACTCGATCGCATTTAGTACAAACCCTTCCATCCACAAAACGATGGACAATCTAAAAAGTAATTCAAGTGTTGAGGACATGCTTCTGGGTTGTGTGCTAGATTTTCCCGAAGTTTGGATAGTATATTCTCTATGGAATTTTCCATAACAACAAAGATCATCAAGTATCGTACGGGCCCTATGATGCCTTGTATGACAGAAATGTAACTCATGGCGTCGAACGTACCTAAACGAGCATAAAGTAATCGTCCCGTATAGTGAAAGAGATGGAAGAAAGTTCAGTCATTCAACAATCCAAGTAAAAGTCGCTAAGAATAGAAAAAAATTCGTGACGCAGACCAAAAAAGACATAGAGTAACGAAGTTGGCAATAAGGTTTTCTTGAAAGTATCACCGTGGAGAAAGATACTCAATATGGAAAGAAAGGAAAACCCGAGTCCAAGGTCGATCTAATTTTGTGAGATCCTAGAAAGAATTTAAACTAATCGCATCGTTGCTCTCCTCCTACACTGGCCAAATTTCATAATGTGTTCCATGTCTCAATGCTTTCGGAGATACCGTTATGATGAATCGCACATTTTTCCAGTACCAGATATACAAGTGCAATCATACTTCATTTATGATGAAAAACCAAAAGCCATTCTAGCTCGTGAAGTGAAACAAGGCGAAACAAGCAAGTCCCTCTAGTAAAGGTTGCAACACCCTGAAATATACCCTAGTTGTTTTATAACATGTTTAGGGTATTTTATGAGTATAATTAGGAAATTTCTCGTAATTTAAATTTAAAACGTGAAAACAGATAAACCGGAAATAAGCAAGGGTAAAGGAGTAATTTGTCAAATGGGACACAAAAGTCATATGATAAAAATATAGTATGCCAAAATAGAATTTGAATAAGTTAGATTGAGAATAATAAGGAGTTAAAGGATTAAAGTGCAATTAAAAGAAAATGTAAATATCAAATATGATAAGATCAATCGTCTCTCATTTAGAGACCAAAACTTCAAGATGAAGGAAAGAGAAGAGAAGAGAAGAAAGAGCCAAAGGTATGGAATTTCATGGTCTTCAGAGGAAAGTGTTAGTATGGATTTGTATGGTTTTCTGCGGATTCTAAGATGGAACTTGTATGGAATTGCTTATAAGGATTTGTTTTTACGGATACATTGTCGAGGTTCGCATACCTCTTTTTGTGTAGAATCCTCTTGCTTCGTTTGGTCAGGTCTCACTGTGAGAAAATTTTGGATAAAGAAAATGTTGGGTTTTAGGGGAGATGCTGTCCTTTTTTTTCAACCCATGTTTTTGTTTTGGCCATCACTCATCCAAATTAAGTGATTCAATTTTTTTGGTAAACTAGACTTATAGGAGAACAAATATTCCTGAAATAAGTATATCCAAATTTGGACTCCATTGGACCCAAAAAATTTGTCAAAGTGATGCTCAAGTTGAAATACCTGATACGCTCAGTTCCTAAACATTTTGGTATTTAGGGCCATAAGTTTAGCCACTCATTCAAATCAATTATTCAAATTTCTCGTGAAACTGTAATTCTGGTGAGTAACAAATACTTCGAAATAAGTATATCCAAATCTCTGCACTCCCATCGAGACCTAGAAAATTCAAGTAAAGCAGGGAACAATTTGGTCCCCAACTGCCTCTACAATGTACCCCTGAATCGAGTAATTCCGGTTGTTTAAATCATAACAAATTAAATGAGGGTGATTCAAATTTACGGCCAAACTAGACATCTGGGGAGAACAACTTTCATGAAGAAAGTAGGTCAAAATTGTAGCCTAAAAATGGACTTCAGGAGCCGCCTACAACCTGCTTAGGCGCACTGGTTATAGAAACTGAAATTGTATAAAGGTTATATAAATATATTGTTATATGAAATAATGCATCATAGTAATCTGATTATGATAACATGTGTTATGACAGTTAAAGCTAATACATATATAATTTTGTTATATGAAAAGCGCTTAAATGCTTATAAGAGATTATTTGATAATGAATATCTCATAAGTATACATGATATCGCAGTTATTCATGCATATGAAATATCTTTTATAATACCCGAAAGATTGTTAAGAAAACATAATAAAACTAATTTGGCTCCTACGACCTAGTTGGATGGGATAGTATGCCTATAAGAATATAAATACATGAAGATACAAGCTTTATTGATATCGAGGCCCCGTTTGTCGAAGACATATCCCGTTTTAGATTATTATAGCTAGCTCGTTGGGGTACATAGCTGCATAGAGACTACTATTCAGAAAGTGATAGTACTTCGGGCATACGCTATTTCTCGAGATCCGCTTCTAAGGTTTTTGCAAGCATGAAACATAAAAGAAAATGATAAGTATATGTAAAGCATATGACATGATATGAGAAGCATAGCATTGCTATGCAATGATAGTATACAGTTACAAGAACAAGAAGTAAAGTGAAAGATGACATGAAAAGTATATGAAATATGATAAGAATGAAACATGTTATGAAAAAGTAGATATGAGAAATGGATAAATATATGTAAATGTTATATTTTCCATAAGTATATGCATGTTTATAGAAGTGTGATGATCCGTGTTACGGGTCGTCCATATGTATTTATTCCCACTAAGCGTAAAGCTTAGCACGGGTGTTTTCATCCGTGTAGGTACAGAAGAGGAAACCAGAGGACAGGACAATCCACACGCAAATAAAGGCCACGCATCACCAGCCCACTAGAAGACCTGGGTCTATTTTGGGTATATGTAATTTTGTTTATTTTGTAAACAATGTAAATATTGTAAATGTTGAACACTTCCATATACATGGAGCTTGTATATATTTTCGTAAATCCACCGGCATGCACATGATACAAGTTAAATGTTTAGGAACAAGCTTAAAGTTTATAAGTTTATAGTAAACAGGAAAAAAAAATGACACCCTAGCTTGACACCATGTGCCGAGTTGGGGGCGTCACAAAGGTACTTTGGCAACACCACAGTATGGAGGAAGAAACTTGGGAGCTAGAATCGATAATGAGGGCACAGTACCCGCAACTCTTCAATTCAGGTATGAATTTCGAGGACGAAATTCTTTTAACCTTAAGTCCCTAATTTTACAATTTACCATTAGCCTTTTTACTTCTTTAATAATTCCGGTTATATCTTTTTTCACACTTAACTATTAAATTTCCGAAAAATACTGATTTGACTTATATTATACCCTAAACATGTCATAAAACTACTAGAGTATAATTTTGATAAGTGGAATTGCAAATTGAATAAAATAGCAAGGGTAAGACTTAAGCCAAAAATGAGGCTTAAGACAACAAACTTGTCTATTGAATGGGGAGTTCTCCATTATGGCATAGAGGAGCTAGGGCATCCGGTTGAGGAAGAAAAACCAAGTTCTTTTGGCTTGCTTTCTCTCCATTTTGTTTAGAGCTCTCCTTGTTCATGTGAAGGGAAGGAAGAAGAGAAGCAAAGAGAAGGAAAGGAAAACTACTTTGGAAGTGTCAAGAAATCAAGGATAGGAAACTATCCTAACTCCCTCCTTGTCTATGTCATGTGTTTTTGGTTTGCTTGAGTTGGGTTTGAGAGTTGATTTGATCTTGTTTTGTTTTGATTTGGAAATTGTCCAATGAAAAGGGCAAAAATATGACATTTCTGTCAAAGCCCGATGCCTTTCACTTCCGTCTCTACGCTTAGGTGAAGATCTGTTATCCTAGCTCAAAATTTTCCAATCTCTGCCTTGCCTCGGCGAAGGTCTGTTCGCCTAGGCAAACTTGAAGTCCTGTTTTTCCCCTTCCTTATGTTAATTCTAGAAACCATTACTTTGTTGTTAGGACTCCAATTGAAGTGAAAGATAGCCATGAAATTGGATTAATTGGCGATCCTAACAAGTGAATGAAAGGGTTCGTATATGTATACAAGTTATACGTTATTAATTAATAAATAAAACGTACGTGGCATGAATATGAATAAGATCAGTGAAAAATGCTCTAAACCGCATATAATTGTGTGTCTACCTATGATCGGATAGTGAATGAATAGGCACGTTTGTTTAGTGCTTCGGCTCTCCTGTCTAGTGTTACGGCACTCTTGTTTCGTGTGATAGGCACATTTTATCAGTGCTGCGGCACTCTTACATAATGCTACGACACTCCTATTTCGTGTTGTAGGCACGTCTGTTCAGTGGTTCGGCACTTCTGTTCAGTGCTTCGGCACTTCTGTTCAATACTGTATCGTACCTTCGGGTACCTATTGTGTTGCATCCCTCTCATTCAGTGTTACTGGTCTATGCAGGCAAATATTTATATGATAATTATCTGAATAAAGAACCGTAAGAAAACAAAAGCAATCACCCCTAATGCTAAGGCATATCTTAGTTATGTCCTGTAGTGTACCTACGGGTACCTTTAGATATGAAACTTCTATTATGTACTCCTACGGGAGATTGAATATTCTGCTATGAGAATTATTTTACATGTATACTATAATTGAGGACCGTCACAAGTGTTCATATATGTTATCTGTTTTCCCACTAAGTTATGAGCTTAGCACGAGTGTTTCATCTGCGGTAGGCAATCAAGAGGTCGTTACACATCCCGCATTCCGCCAAGGCCAACACAAAGACAGGAGTCCACCTTATGTAGGTTTTTATTTTGTTTTTGAAACAAATGCAATATTTTAAGAGTGGAACTTGTATAAATACAAGTAGATAGTGTAACGCCTCAAAAGGCCCTGTAATTTTTATAATAATTTTAATATATATTCTCGGGTAGAATTGAGCTAAACTCGGTTTCAGAAAAAATTGATAAATTGACAAATTATGAATGATAAATTAGTGAACCCTAAATTGTGGCACTACAACAAGGATAAATTGAAATTTCCATATGATATAAATACAGTGAGAGTAGAGACGTGGCCAAAATAGAATTAAAATAAGTTGATTTGCAAAATTAAAAAGAGTGAAGGACTTAATTGTAATATGGAGAATTAAAAAGCATAAAAAGGGAGTGTTGAGACAAACAAAATTCATTGTCTCATTTTTGGCTAGGGCAAAAACGTGTGAGAGGAAAAGAAGGGAGAAAAACAAGAGGAAGAAGAGGGTGCTAAGAAGGAGTATGAGAGGAAACACTAAAACCAAGGTATGTTTTCATCTTAGATCAAGTGTGTTTTCATTTCCTAAGGCTTTGGCTGGGAGAATTACCCTCC
Source organism: Tetrastigma voinierianum (assembly GCA_016808115.1). Taxonomy (NCBI): domain Eukaryota; kingdom Viridiplantae; phylum Streptophyta; class Magnoliopsida; order Vitales; family Vitaceae; genus Tetrastigma; species Tetrastigma voinierianum. The sequence continues at coordinate 117,747 of JAEQBH010000334.1, forward strand.
TTTGTCTAGGTTTTGTGAAGAGATCACCCAAACCCTTAAATTGTTGGAGATTAAGTGGGTAAAACCCCAAATGATAGAAAATAAAACATGAATCATCAAAATTATATGATGTTAAGAAGAATTGATGGACTCGTGAATTCATAGGATTTACCTGTGGTTTTGTGGTATGAGGTTCCAAACCACCAATACAAGTATTTTGAAGTTGTTTCGGGATGATTTCATGATGATTTTTAGAGGAATTAAGGAATGGGAAGTTATATAAGGAGAATTGGTATCAAAGTGGAAAATGAAGCAAATCGAAAATTTTTAACATACCTAAGATAGTATCAGGTGTACCAAGACACTTCACTGGGAGGTTAACATGTACGCACATGTCCAACATGTACCGGCACATGTCAACAAATGTGCAATATGTACCCAGACAGTCCAAGGTGTACCTGGGTACATGAGCCCAAATGACCAGATTGTGTAGTTTTTGTGTATTTGAGCCTAAATTCATACACCATTAATATAGGAACCTTATTAAATGATTAAGAGAGGTTCAAATAAGATTGGAACTCGACGAAAAACGTACCGCACCTCGCCGCTTTGCCGTTTAGTACGATTATTTGCTTAACCACTAAGAGTGAATAAATTGCATTTGACTAGGTACGGGTGAAGACGATAACCTGACCTAGGATTGATATCGAGAAAGAAACGTAATCGATAATTGGTTTGTTCTATAACCGATCTTTTATTCCAGCTTGTTCTATAACCGATCTTTTATTCCTACTTTTGTTCTATACTTGGATCTTTATTCTAGCTTGTTCTCTACACGTTTTATTCTCATATTGCTCTCATTTGCGAAATATACATATATATCGATTCGAATGATTAGTATTTGAAATGTTTGACAACATCTAAGATGTATGCATGTATTCGAAAGCTACGTTTAAATTATTACATAAAGCAATTGACGGAACAAGATTATTGAATGACCAAATATGACTCGATTCACCAACTAATACATCGCATGCAACCGATTTGTTCATCGCGAAATCACAATGTTAATGACGACAAACAAGACAGATTCACCAACTAACTGGTCAGAACGCCGAATTCTATAGTCATACGCGAGACTAGCACATCACGCGAAATCACATTGCTATCATCGACAAACATAATGTGATTCACCAACTAACTGCCGTGAATGTCGAATTCTATAGTCATATGTGAGACGGCATTATTGAGCTGCGGAAACCACATTGCTACCGAATGGCAAACAGACAGATTCACCAATCGAACTGTCATGATGCCGAATTCTATAGCCATATGAAATCAAACCGGTGTTTAAATAATGGTATTGAAAAGGTATTTGTATTAGTATCTTTACATTACAATCGACACAGAAGTAAAGGCATTATTTTGATAAAATGCACGATTTATATTGAACGAAAATGGAATAGAGAATCAGATAACCACTAAGCATGAAAATGCTTAGCGTATTGTTTTTATCAACGCATATGCATCTGCGATGTACATCGGCAAGACCCAAGATCGAGGATTTTGTCATAGAGAAGGAATTACGGAGTATGCTCCATCATATGCATTACTCCATTTCTTTTGAACATTGACATTTTGTAAAACAGTTTGAACTCTGAATCATTATTTTTGTAAATGTATCTTGTTAAATGTAAGTGGTATGAGCCTTTTGAATGTGTAATGCTTTACGGGCTTGCCCAAATGAAATGCTTCCAAGGTGTAATTACAAAATTAAAATGAATAAAACAATAAATGTTTTGATAAGATAATTGAAAATGCTCTATAAACCGGCCCGGCTGATCCGCCACCGTCAAGTTTGGGATTCGGTCACTTTGAAAATAAAGTAATAAACCGAAGGCCCGGGAGCCTTGCTCTGACCGCCTAATCGGGCTCTGCCTGCCTGTGGGTTGCCACAGATAGAGACTCAAATGTATGAGCAGGATAATTTTAAACACCGCTACAATGATAGTCTTATAAGTTTATGTCATTACGAATTTATGATTTAATTGGACCCATTAATGCCAGAAAACCAAGTTAAGAGGCCTTTGTTCTGTGTAACGTTCCCTCACCTATCGCGGTCAGGGGAAAGGGCGTTACAATGCATGCCAAATAACAAACTCATCTTTGGATTGATTCATTATCCACATGTATAATCTTATAATTATCACATATTCACCATCACATATGTTTATGTAATTCGGCCAAGCATACACTTTCCTTTAGACTGGCTATTACTCGCGCGAATATACAAACACACCACTTTCAACATATTTTTTAAGTAATCTACACAAGAGAGGTCATTCTAGCGACTTCATGCTTCAATTTACTCATTCAAAATGCTAAACAACATAGCCAAGTACTTAAATATCTATTTAATCTTAATAGAACTAATATGACGATTAAAAATCACCACTGAAGAGTTATCTCTTCCCCATAGATGAAATAATTTCCAAAGCTTATTATCTCATAAAATAATATTTTTGATAATAATTTAAATCATATTTTCAAAACCATCATATAATGAATTGAAAAACGCATTCCAATGATTCAACATAAAAGTGGCTATGATACTACTTGTTAAAAAAAAACTAGAAGAGAGAAAGACTTTAAAGATAAAAACTATCATCACAAGAGTCTTTCATGTCAAATCATCAAAAGCGTAAGTAAAATGGAAGTGTACCTGGATTCATAACGAATATTATGGTGAGAAGAAATTAATCTTGATTTTCAAAACTTGTAACTAAAACTTAAGTGTTAGGCTATGATCTTCGAAGTCTTGTATGCACAAATCCTCAAATTTCTTATGAATCTCTTCTCTTTTGTAATTGGATGAAATAAAGAAAAAAATATTCATATGACTTGAAGACCACAACCTATTTATAGTAGAGTCATGATACATCGAAAAAGTCATGACACATCGGAAGAGTCATGGTACATCCTTTAATTAATGATGCATCTCTAGATTCATGATGCATCTCTAGATTCATGATATATCTCTTTAAAATGATTTATGATACATCTATTTAAGATAATTCATGATACATTTATTTTCATGAAGATTCATGATTTCTCATTTCTTACTTTTAATATAACACATTATAAAATAAAAAATAAGACTTTTAGTATCTACACATTGAATAGTCATACGAATTATGATTTGACTCCATTAATTAAACCTTATAAGATGAGTTGCATTTTTAGATAGCCTTTAATGCATAGTAATGATATGTGTAGACATGGATAAATATCCAACAAGGAGAACACAATTTGTTTGGTCTTACGAGTAGCATAGAAATCATGGTGGTGTCATGAGTTTGTCATGACATCATGAGTTTGCCATTCTTTATTGCATAATAACTTCAGATAATTGTGGAAGAATGGTGGCAGAGGAGGATCGAAAGAAAACATAAATAAAGATGAGACTTAAGTGCCAATAAGAGCCAAGGCGGGCATGGAGTCTGGAGTCGGAAGGGGTCATGGTTCAAAAATCGTGATGTTGACTTTGAGAGTCCAAAGTCGTATCGGTGTGGATGTATCGACATGTTAGTATTGATCAATACATAAAATAAGATAATTAAAAAAATAAAAAATTATAAAATATTTTATAAATTATTAAAAAATAAGTACCATTAAGTGATTTCAAAAAATTAATAAAATAAAATTATCTTATATTTAATATCATTTAAATATTTATAAAAGAATTCTTCTAATAATTATGATATGGTAAAAATAGAAATTATTTTATTTAAAATATATGATATTTTTTCATATATTCATAAAAGAGTACTACGATAGATTTACAATTTTTTATTTATCATTTTAGGCTAAATATAAAAGAATACTTTTATTTTATATTTACTTAATTTAATTTTTTTAATTATTTTTAAATAATCATAAATCATATTTAAAATATAAATATTCTTTTTACATTTAACTAAATAACTTTTAGAAATGTTCGTATGCCTAGCTTAGTTAGTTAAAACGTTTAACCTTTAAAAACAGGACATGCAAAGGGGGAGGGATTTCAGTACCAGTACCAGTATGAACAGTTTATCACATTGTATTAAAAGTGATTAGTTTTATATATATATCACCTTGACAATAAGAGTTAAATTTTAATTTATTTAAATTTAATAATTTTTTTAAATCCTAATTTATATTAAAAATACATAATTTTTATCATATATATTCTATTTTTATTTTTAGTAGAATGAATAAATTGATATATTTTTAGTATTTTTAAAATAAAATAAAAACTTCACTCTTCTGGCTCCTCCCTTTTCCCCATTTCCCTCCCTATGCGATGGTTGTAGAGTTATAGACCCAAACAGCCCTCCTTCGGTACTCCCCAATCTCCTTTTCCGTCCTCTCCTTTTCCGTCCTCTCCTTCACCCCTCCTTATGTGAGACCTAAACTTGTTGTCACCCCTCTCTCAGTCTCCCCCTCTAGCAACTCTATCTGCAACAAACATTCAAATGATCCAAATTCCAAAACCCTTGCCCTCATTCTCTATGCAATAATTCAAGGTTCTATATTCACGAGTTCTTTTTTCTTTTGGGAGGATTTTTTGGTTCATTCGATTTTTTTTTTTTCTTTTGCATATTTGGTTATGATAGGAAATACTGGATTAAGATTCTCTATGAAATCACATAGATTCCTAATTTTTGACCTAGTTAACTCGGAAACTCGATCAATTCATTCAATATTTATCAATTTATTGGTAGGTATTATATCTAATATCGAAATTGGCGCAATGACCTTTGAGGCTGAGACAACTCAATTGAGTCATACCGGATTGACTGATTTTGATGCTAAAACTATAATTAAAATAAAAATTGGGATATAAAAATAAAATTCACGAAAATTTTTATATTTAAAAAATAAACATTTTGTTCAAGATTTAAATGCCAATGTCAAAGTTCAAGATTTTAATACTAATTTTTTCCTATATGTATTAATTTTTTATTTTTTGTGATTTTTGTGTGCCCCAAAGTGGGTCATTGTTGTATTTATTTATTTTTAGCGAGAAATTTTTATGAATGTATGTTTTATAGAAATTAAATGATTCTCATTCAAATGTCATGTTTAAAATTTGGTTTAAAGGAAAAATGTTATTATAGGATACAGAATGAGATAGTGGGAAAATATTACATTTATAAATAGGATTAAGAAAATCATTTAAAATTTTTAAAAAATATTTAATTGATATTTCTTCAAAATAATTTTATTAAAGTTAATTCGATTTCGAATGCACTTTGAATTTAGAGTTTAACATTACTTATTATTAGCCCTTCTTTCAAAAAAAAACATTACTTATTATTAGATCTTAATATTTGACTTAATTCGTAAAAAGGTAAGATAGATTTATGAAAGAATCCAATTCTCAAGTTTAAATCCAAAAACAAAATACTATAACAAATGTAATGCAGACGTGAATAGAAGTTAAAAAGCATTACTTATTATTATACCTATAACAAATCCAATTCTCAAGTTTATATACCTTTTTGAAATGATCCTTTTTTATATACCCATTCACTTCGTATTTCATCCACTTTGTATTTACATCGTTGTGGTATTATATTCCTACAATGGTGGTTTGAATTTGTAACCTCCCCCTACATCCATAACTCAATGACATTTAATTATTATAAAAATTTGTCAGTACTAATATAATTATAAGTTAATGTATTTTCCTTTTTTTTCTTTTTGAAAAGTGAAGAAAATTTTATAACGATGTTTTTTATTTAGAGTATAACTCTTTTTTTTTCTAAAAAAAACCAATTCAATGTAAAAGTAAATTTGTATTTTTAAAGGAAAAAATCAATAATAAAAAGAAAAACTCACTTGTTCAAATTACGATTTAAATATATAAAATTTTAAGATGAAACAGAAAAAGTAAATTCATATTTTAAAATACAAGTTTGACATGAAAAAAAATTCTTATATTTAAAAAAGATAAAATTACATCTAAAAATGAAAAAAAAAAAAACTTAATTGGAAAATCGACATTCTCGAATGGTTTAGTCAATCAATTGCTCAATCGGTTAAGCTTTTAACTTAACCAATAATGGCTACATCATTTTGACTTCTTTGACAAATTTTTTTTTTTTTTTCATTTTTGACTTAAAACTAAGTAGATATAGTTGGTCAGACTTCTTCATATGAGTTTGAAAAAACTTATTAAATTGTTGTAGACTATTTTAAGCTCAAGTTTTACCTTCAAACATTTGTCTTCTAATTTCTAAATATTAAATTTAGTTTTAAAACATGTCTAAAATATTTTTAATGATTTCAATTCTTTAAATACACTTTTATTCTATGAAAAACATTAAAGTCACTTTCTAAGCTAATTTGACTTTTCCTTTTTCGGTGTTGCTATAGACACTATAAAAAAAATAGTGATTTTTGGGATTAAAGAAAGGGAAAAAATGGGTAGTAGGTATTTATACGATTTAACTTTTACATTTTTCAGGTTTATCCTTAAAAAATATTCTATTTTTTTAAATTATGTCTGTCACCGTGCCCAAACATTTTCTTTTTCAATAATATTTGAAACACCTCAACCCCATCAAAACAAAAGTTCGTTCGAATTTTGCAAGGAGAATGCACAGAAGAATGATGATGATCGGAATGGAAGTACCTGGTACTGTAGGACGAACACTAAAAACCCTCGAACCAGCGTCGGCAATTGCGTCGACAATCCTCAAATCGCCGACAACAGCAACAACGGACGTATGACCTCCAACAGCAACAACGACGTCTGATTTTGAACCAGCGGCGGCACCGATAAGCTTCAAACCTCCAACAGCGACGTCGATCTCCCTCAATCAAGCAGCAGCAGCGTCAATCTCTTTTGAACGAGCGGCAGCGGCACGATCTTCGTCGGCAATGGCGGTTTTGTCGGTGGCGACAATGGTGTGGATTGAGAATGAAGAGAGGAGAAGAAAGGGTAAAAAAGTTTCCCTTTTCCAAACTAAAAGGGGTTGTTTAGACAAGTAGAAAAAAAAAATCTCAGAAATAACGAGAAATATGGTAACTCTTGGGTGCTGGGAGAAGGAGAAGAATTTCTTCTTGTTGTGCAGAATTTTTTGGTGGAGGTAGGACGAATGTTAGAGGTTTGAAACTAAAGGTGGCAAGAATTTTCTTTTGGAATCAATCGTTGCCTTCTTATTCAATCTTGCCGTTGGAACTCTAAAACATGGGTTATGAACTGGATTTTGGATTTCATGATTTGAAAAAGTCCTGAGGAAAAGATTTTGGGGCTTTAATACATACAATATGGCCTTCGAACCACAATGTATGCGGGAGGCAATTATTTGTACCCAAATTAAGTTTGGCTTGAACCAATGTTTGTTTAGGCCTGAACCGAAGCCTATAGTTAAAAAATCCAAATAAAACAAGCCCAAACCCATTGAAGAAAGCTCATGTACAAGGCCTAGGGGTATTTCTTATAATTTTTGAGAATTTACAAATGAGGAGGATGACACTTTTTCTCAAAGTAAGAACATGGCAAGAGGAGGTGGGCACTTACTTGAGGTGATGGAGAAAACTTGAGGAACAAGCCTTCCTCCTGGAGACGTGGGCAGTCACTTAAGGAAGTAAGAAAGTGAAGAAAACGGAGACTTTGACAATTATCCAAGAACACATATAAAATGAGGAGAGCTCTCATATAGGAAAAAGAAAACCAATAGTTATCAATCAATCAACTCAACAATCAACAATGACAATTTACTTCAGCATTTTTTAGCTTTTCAACAAGCTTTTATCAATTTCAACATTCTATTTCCAAGTTCTATTCAAGTTTCTTCTATTTTCCTCAATATTGTGTTGGTTTACTCATTCCTAGTGCAACCAAATATTTTCTTCAGCTTTCATTCTTGCAATTTTTCCATTCGTACGACATTATTTACTTAGATTCTAGGGAACTGTTAAGGAAACCAAGGAACTCACTTTGTCTGATTAAGAAGTTTGATTTTTTAGGCACAGTCTCAATTTAGAAACACTTTAATTTCTTGGCACGCCCGCAACCGCATGCTTTTATTTTATATGTTATAATAAAAATCACAAAAATCACCATAACATATTTTTGGCACGCCCTGTGGGACCTATCTATTTTGAAGATGCCACCAAAATTGAGAAGTAAAACCATTTTAAAGTCTCAGAACTCAGGATCTGATGCTATAGAAGCAGCACATAAAGGACTGGTTCTAGCCATGGAAGAACAATTGGAGAAAAATGCAGCAAGTTTTCTCCAAGAGGAACATTCATTTGACAACCCAACCCGATGTGGGGTGGGGCATAGAAGGTATAGGTAATATTGATGTACCTATCCATTTTTCTAACACTACTAGTGATTTTCAGGCTATGACAGAGAAATTGAAAAACCAGAGCTTAACTATCTCATGACGACTTAAAGCACAAATGATCAAGTACGCCAAGGCCATGGCTGAATAGGTTCAAAAAACTAGGGCCATGGTGAAAAGGCTAACATAACAATCTCAATCCCATGTGAAGATCTTAGAGGCAATCTCAAAAGTTATGAGAGAAATGAAATAAAATAGGGAAGAAGTTGCTTCTCGACTTACAAGGCAACTATCTGATAAGCTAGGGGGGCAGCACCCCAGGAATTTTCACGAAGCAGGTGAATTTCACCGCTCACCTGCATAAGTTGAAAATTTCTATCTTCCTTCGCATAGGAGAGAGGATGGAACTTCGGTGAATGTCAATGGAAAATGTTCTAATCTTGTTAAAACAATGGCTTCTCAAAGTTCATTTGCTAACACCAACCCAACTACACAACTCGAAGCCTACAATTAACCACTTTCTTTTGTTGGAAGCACGAGGGGCACTATTCAACCACCCTTATGGGTAGGTACTAATAGAGGACAATAAATTCCTCAACCTTTTATGCAACCACCTCCACCACCAGATTTGGAGGCAATAAAGGAGGTGGTACAAGAGCTATACGAGCCAAGTCTTAGAGAAATTAGTTGCCCAAAAGTTTATAAACCGTACCCTGAGGAAATAGACATAGAGAATCCTTACCCAAGAGGGTATTAAATTCATGAATTTTCTTTATTCTCTAGAGAAGATGGACAATCCACCTTAGAGCATGTGGCTAGGTCCTCAGTGCAGTGTGGGAAATTGGCCAACTATGAGAATTTACCCCACTTCAAACTCGGGTTATTTCCTAACTCATTAACATGAGCTGCTTTTACTTTGTATGCAACATTGCTTAGGAATTCTATTCTAAGTTGGCAAGAAATTGAAAGACAATTTCACACACAATTCTTCAGAGATGAACTTGAGATTTGCATGGTAGAACTATCAAGGGTAACCCAATGGGTTGGAGAACCCGCGGATTCATTCATTGCTCTTTTCAAAAGATGAAGAATATATGAAAAATTCATCTCCCATAAATAGAGTACATAAGATGGCACAAAGGGGACTTGATTTAGAGTTGAGGAAGAAATTTCAAGGTATGGAATTCATAGACTTCTATGAACTTGCTACTAAAGTAACAGAATATGAAGAATTACTCAGAGAAGAAAATCATCGGAGAAAGACTTCCATGAAAACTTATTGTCATAAGGTGAACTCTGAAGAAATAGTAGTAGTAGATCTCCTAAGTACATGTTCATTCACTTGCCCTCTACAAGTGAATAAAACACTTGATTTATGGAAGAAGTCACAAACCCCGAATACACAAGTCTAGTATACATGTTATGTGGCAAAGACTGGTGAAAACTTTGATTTCCTACTTAATGAGAAATTCATCACATTTCCCCAAGATCGCCAACTCCCTAACAAAGATGAGCTTAGAGGAAAAGTGTATTGTAAATATCATAATTCCTAAAATCATAACACTAATTCTTGTTGCAGTTTCAGGAACATTATCCAAGACATAATTAACAAGGGAATACTAAAGTTCCCTAAGAAAATTGAGGCCATGGTGTTTGATGAAGATCCATTTCCACTAGCAGCTTCAATCAACATAGCTGCTACTAATCTAAGGGCATTGTTAAATGCAAAGAAGGCTGAGAGGTTTTCCCCAAGTGCCAAGATAAGAGAGGTATGGACTCTTAAGCAATATTTGGTTCATATGGATGATTTGGCAGCAAGAAGAAGAGTGTCTGCAGACATAGAAAGGGAAAATAATGAAAGGTACTTGGAATGGGATAAGTCTAATCCCACGTACATTGCGCATGAGAAGCCCGAATGTCCAAGGAGTCCGAGCCCTAGGCATCAAGTCCAACCCCTGTCACTCAGACATTAGGCACCTTCGCCAGGGTGTTAGTCCACCATACTCCTCACATCGCCCCGAGCATGTCATGCATCCAGCCCGAGGATCGAAAACTAATCAGCTCGTTGCCTGACCTTGTCAGATAGAGATGTGAAGACCAAGTCATCGCAGAGGATGCAAACTTAGTTAGATAGGGACATGGGGTGACACATGGACTGCCATGAACTTTGTTGCCACGCCTCCCACTACGCACTCCGCCCTCACGACGTCCATCACCATGGTGGATCAGGAACCAATTATAGGAGGCCATGTGGCATCCTTTAGCAGTATAAATTGATCAATTTGTAACCATAAATGATATAGACAATTCTTTCCGCAATTAGAGAAAAAAAAATTCTTTGGAAAGCTTGAGCTTTTCCATTGGCATCGTCTGTTGGAATCTACCTCCCAAGCTTCTCTCAGTTGCATTAAGACATCCCTTACTTCCTTCAGAGGCAATGTGGTTGGTGAAGTTGGACCTTCTAACCTTGTGCTTTCGATGGAACATCGAATGTTGTCATTTGTACAAATGCTGAAAGAACAACACGAGTCCTATCAGCAACAACTTGCCTCTTTCCTGGCAGTCAACGCCGCTTTAAGGGAAGAGAATATGGCCCTGTGCGCCGCAGGGACGACCCCCTACCATGACGACCTTGCCGAACTTCAAAGCCCCAACAGATCAGCATCAACCAATGAGCCTCCAACAGGACCTTAAAATCTTTTGAAGTCAAATGAACCTTTTCCTTAAATATCAAAAGTGGCAGAGAGTTGGAGCGGTTATGTGCAGACGTGGAATTTCCTTGAGGAATAAGCCTCCCTAATGGAGACGTGGATAAATTCTTGATGAAAAAACTTTCTTAATGGAAGACATGAACAGTGTCTTCGGGAAGTGGGGAGAGTGGAGAAAATGGAGACTTTGGCAGCAAGTCAAGATGTCTATAAAATGAGCAAGGGATCAACGAATCATGAACCAATCAATCAATCGACTCAGTAATGTCAATCTACTTCAGCAAGTCCTAACTTTTCTATCGACTTTCATCAATTTCAACACTCTATTTCCTAGTTTTATCCAAGTTTCTGTCAATTTTCCAGCACAGTGTTATTTCATTCCTTCATAATGAAATCCAATGTTTTTTTTAGCAATTCTAGCATTCTATTTCCAAATTCTATTTAAGTCTGTCAATTTTTTAGCCCCGTATTATTTCATTCCTTCCTAGGGAAATCTAATATTTTTCTTCAAAGATTAATATTCAATGATGCAATTCTTGCCAGCTTTCTGACTTGCTTAGTAAAGGGTATATTAAAAGCTAAATGGAATTTTTCGGAAATAAAATAAGAGACCCAAAATTAATACTAAAGACAAGGGTAGAGTGGCCAATTACCACTTGAGGACATAAAAGGCATAAAAGCATAAGTTTAGATGCAATTGCAATTGAGGAAAGATTAGTTAACAGAATATGGCATAAGGATTTGCAAAATAAAGAAAGTGGAGGACCAAAAGCAATAAAGAAACTTAACCCAAAATGGGCTTTTGAAGCCAAACATGGCCTAAGAGATATTTTGATTTAAAGACCAAAATCGTCTCATTTTTGGAGAACCAAAAACCGTAGGAAGAGAAGGGAGTGGCGAAATGCAGGTTAAGAGGAAGAGGAAGAGAAGAAGAAGAGAAGAAGAGGTGAAGCCAAGATAAAAAAAGGTATGGAAACTAACCTTGAGTATGGAACTTCGTATAGATGTGTATGGATACATGTTTGTGGGTTGTGGGTTGTAGGAAACCTAACCCTAGAATGAGTTCTTGTATGGAAATCATCATTAATCCCTTTGTTTTTCTAGGGTTTTGTTATGAGAAGATCCAGAGGTCCCATTACATGTGTTTTGGGGTTCTAAGTGTTATGTAAAGCATGGACATGTTTGTTCTTTGTTTCAGGTTTTGATAAGAACCCTAGATTTCTTGAAGATGGGTTGAGTAAAACCTAGGCCTTGTATAAGAGATGAATAGAAAGCTGTTTGAGTTCAATGTAGTTCATAAGAGGTGTATTGAAAGATAATTTATAGAAAAGAGATTACAAGATGAATTCGGGAGTGGTTTTGACGTGTTTATGGAGTATCGGGTCGAGCCTGGGTATCAACATAAGGAAAAATGGGAGAAAACACACATTCGGGCAATTTTGCGGACTACCTTGGACCCGTATCGGTACAGCCTTTCCGTAATCCCAATGATGTACTTATTAAAGTGAACAAAGCAGACACCCGCTCTATTTTGACTAGTGTTCGTATTTTGGCCATAACTTTCTCATTTATTATTCGATTTGAGTGATTTAAGTGGATAATTAAACTAGACTTCAAGGAGAACCAAACATCCAGAAATAGGTATCGTCAAATTCTGACTCTAAGTGGCTCATAAATTCACTCAAAGTGGGGCTATGTGCAAGCCAATTTCTGCATTAGTTGGATCATAGAGTAGTCCGAGTTGTTTAGAACATAACTCGAGTTTCGATGCTCCGATTTGGGTGATTCCAGTTGGAGAAGAACCCTTAGCACCTTAGCTTTAAAGGAGTACAAAGAACCAGTGTCAAATATGGAGGCAAGACACTGGAAAAATGGGTTTTTCAAACAATCCTGAGTGTAAAATCGGTAAAATGACTAGTTGGCATGAAAATGTTATAACTTGAATTTGGATGAGTCATTTGGAATGATTCCAATTTCTAAGTAAAGTAGATTCATAGAGGAATAAGAATACATGAATATGATATGAATATATGATAGACATACCGAAAGGAATAAGATGGAACATGCTAGGAACACATGATAGAAAGGCACAAATGATAAGAACGATAGAGATAAGCAAAAGATGACAAAGCATTAGAATGAGTACAAGTACATAACGACAGGTACATATATGAATATATGAATGAGTAAAAGCATACATGATAGGAATATAGAAAGTACAAGAATAGCTAAATCATGATAGAAACGTATGAAGGATATGATGCATAAATGATATAAAGGGATATGAATAGATAATAATAATATATATATATATATATATATGAATATATGAATACAAGAGTGCATAGATGCATTCATGATATATGATAGACAAAACTAAATTATAGAAAAAGATATGAATATATTTATTATAGAGATATATGAGAACCGTAATATGAAACTACAGATATGAGAACGAATACAGAGTAAAGTAATGATAGTATATATGGCATAAGCAATTATGATATCAATGTTATTCATGCTTATGATATGTACAGAAACGAATAAAGTCGACTATTCGCTTAGAACCTGGTAGAAGGCTAGATAGGCATGCCTATAGGGAAGATACGGTTGCTGCACAGATTTCGAGGCCCCGTTTGGGTCGATGACATAGATCCCGTTTGGATCAGGTGGCCCCAAAAGGGTCACCACAATAGACAGAGATCACTATCTCGCATGCTGATAAGACTCTTCGCAATACAGACGTAGATCAATGTCTCGCATGCTGATAGTACCTTCGTGTACACCCAAGTATTTCCAATCCGCCGGCGTATTTGCAGGCATGAATATAAAAGAAAAGGAAAAGTATACAAAGGAAATGCATATGAAAAGTATGATATGAGAAGATAGCCTGCTATGCGATGAAAGTACGTACAAGATAAGAACAAGAAGTACAAAGATAACTTGATATGAAAATAAGTATATAAACACAAGAAAAGTACAAAGTATATTAAAAGCACAAAGTATATGATAGATAGAATAAGAACGCATAAAATGTATATGAAGTATATGAACATACAAAGATATGAAAGAGAAAAGTATATGACAAGTATACAAGTATTAAGAAACAAAGTATCAATATTAATTAAATGTATACGATAGATAAAGCATATGAAAAGCAAATGAAAGCACACTATGAAAATCATGTGAGCTAGTATATGAAAAGTACAAGATGAAATATAGGGAAGTAAATATGACAAGAAAAGATGAAATGAAAGATATGATAAAATATGCAAGTACATGAAATCACATCAAGCATCAATGACAAACATGACCTGATCTCTCTCGAATATGTCGAATGTGTCAATCTATATTCAGCGACTCATACTATTAAATGCGAAATCACATTGCTAATGGGAATAACAAACATGACGATTCCTCCTCGAATATGTCGAATGTCAATTTATATTCAAAGTGAATCATATTGTTAAATGCAAATCACATTGTTATTGAATGACAAACACGACGAGGTTCCTCTCTAACTGGCCGTGGAATGCCAATTCTATAACAGAAGTGAAAACGCAAACGCGAAAGAGATACGACAATACAAGATCGTATAAGAAAAATATATGATAAACAATATATAAGAATGAATAAGATAAATACGGGCGTAGCCACTACATGAAAGGAGACATGATATAGGTACAAGATAAGAAATGATATATGTAATAGTACATAGAATGTAATAAAGCATAGAACCGAAAGATGGAAAAGACATAGACTAGAGACATGATATGTAACTTGAAAAAGAATAGGAACATTGAAAAGATATATGACAAGCGTGAAAGATGAACACATGATAAGTATAGGAATATGTAAAGTATAGAAATAGGAATACAGAAAAAGTATAGATAAAGGATATGCCAAAGACATAGAACATGTAATGTAAAGGTTGACATGCACAAGCACAAGAAGATAAGTAATTAAAGTATTGTATGCATAGATATATGAAAATGCATATGTATAAGTCAGGACACGCTTACTGGGTGGTCATTCATGCTTATGTTCCCACTAAGCGTAAAGCTAGCACTGGTGTTCAATCCTTCGTATAGGAAAACTCGAAGATGAGGCTAGAGGACAGACATTCCACATCAAGAAAGCAGTCGACTCGTAGATAGGTGCCCACTAAAGATCGGCTCGCAATCTCGATGTTTTGTAATAGGAATTCAGCATGGCGGCAAATGAGACTCAGATGGGTATAGATTTATGACACCACTACAAGGTAGTTCTTTTGTATATGTAAATGATTTTTTGTTATTACGTAAATTGTTTGTATACCACAAAAAGGCATGCCGAGAAAGAACAGTCAATAAGAGTCCCAAGATATAAGATGATAGTGATCACGTCCCGACTTCGCCTGATCCGCTAATCGGGCCTGGGTCGGACCGCCATGTGGATGGCATTTCTCCCACATTTCATTCATACGACATTTTCTACTTTGATTATGGGGAACTCTATCAAGGGAACTAGGAAGTCTGCATAATCTGATTAGAAGTTTGATCTTACGAGTCATTTCAATTTGGAAATACTTTAATTTCCTGGCACATTCGTACATTTGTATTTTGTATGTTTGTGTGAAATTCAAAAATCACTACAATAATTAAATATATAAAATATATTAAATATATAGGAAAATAGAGCAAAATGTGATGATACAATAAATATATACTATCTCCGAATAATGTGGGAAAATGATTTTAGTATTTAAATTTTTTAAATATACAATTTATTACTTTACATATTTATTATAAAAAAAATTACTTTATATATTTAGAGATTATTTACAAATCTTATTGTCTAGATAAAATTGACAATGTCCTCTTTTCTATTATTTTATATGAATTTTATATACAAACTTGATGATGCCTTTTTCAACCATCGTCGGAGCGTCAGTCACAATGCACTCACGTCGCTGCCGATCCGTTGTGCTCTGTGATGTGGCACCGTCGGGTCCTGGCAGTTCTGACGCGGGCACCTCGCAAAGAAAAGAAAGAAGAAGGGTCTACGCTTTCGCCAGCCATCTCGATGCCTAAGCCGGGCCGAGAAAAGATGTAGAATCGCTTTAAAGGGTGAATGTTTCATGCATCTTTCACCGATGGTATTCGGGTATTTATAGTATATGTTTTCCTACTGATGGTGATTGTGATTCTTTCCCATTGACTCGATATTTCCCCGTTTTTATCTGTGATTTTATTCGATATGATATCAAAGAGCTAGCTTATTTAGAATTATCTTTCTTCCTTATCATGTGGATCCGCTTTAATCAAGTATGGATGAGTCATATATTGTGAATTATCTTATTTTCCTTGCCGGTAGAGATTTAATGAATTTCGGATAATATGTTATCGATTATTATGTTTCTTTATCGACGGGATACGGATTATGTATCGCGCCTCAATTATCCATAACCGTACCAGCCGAAAGCCGGACTGGCCTCATTTTAATGTGTCAAAGGCCCGGTGTTTCAATGGGCGCACTCTTCTTGTTTGCGGAGTGGGTCATGAGCCTATTTTTCAAACTCTATCGGGCCGCCTCAAATTTCGCGGTACGGTGCGTGGCAAAGTACCGTAACGCTTCTCGCATCGGATGCAATTCCACGTGTCTCGCCGATGGGTTGTTAGCTTGGTCGCCATCATATGTCTTGTACATAATGATGACTCTTCTATTTTCGCGCCACTTCTCCTACTTCTTTCGCTCTTCTGCTTCTTCCGCGCATATTCTCTCGTTTGTGTGCCCCCGATCTGAAACTTTTTTCGCTTTTAACGAAGCCTCGACTTCCTCTTCCCTTAGTTTCCATCCGAACCTTTTGTGTGAGTCCTTTTCCGGCGTCTTTCCCGAGATAGCTTTTTTCGCTTTATCTCTCGACCGTCGTTGGCCTTTCTCTTTGGTGTCTGTTCGGGCGATACGTCGAGGCGTTAGGGCTAGGGTCGGCCAAGCTCTCACCCTCTCATTACCTCGCACCACCATGCGGTCCGGGTCGCTCTTCTTCTCCTCGCTGTGGCATTGAGGTGACTCGATTGTTGCCGCTCGGGTGAACCGGGCGGCTCCTTCAACCGTCGACCGGGTCGACCGAGATGCTCCAGGGCGCCCTTTCCCTGACAAGGGTAAGGGAGAGTGCACTGCATTGCGATCCCCGGGGGTCAAAATAATTCGAACTGGCCATTCAAAATGCTTTTGGCTGTGGTAGGCCTAGCAAGGTTGGTCCCCCGTGGCTGGGGCCACTGGCCGTGCGTTACGACCTCCTTTGGGGGTCCGAGTCCTAGTCCCCGATGTTTGATCTCCCATGTGGCTCGCTCCTAAGATGGCATGCTTCTTCAAGTAACTTCGACAACCCGCTCGCTTCCTCCGCATCCCTTCCTGGGGTTTTGGCAAAGACTTCAATATCTATCCTTCTCAACTTCGCCCAATGGCTGTGGTATTTTGGTTGGTCTATTGGTTTTCTTTAGGGACAGGGGGCTCAGTGTTCCCAATATAACTCTGTTCCTTTATCTTTTTAGCGCAAAGGAAACCACCGAGGGCTTCCTCTATTTTTCCAAGCGTACTGGCGCTCCTCTGGTGATTTCCGATCTTCCCTCCTCTCACAGGCTTTGGAAGGAACGTTACTTCTTTGTCAGCGGCCGCAATTGGGAGTATGACCCTCTTGACAAGGACGACACCCTAGGCGTTCCAATATTGACCACCCCGAGAATCTACGTGGAGTGTCGCTTGTTCGTGTATAATCTTACGAGGTCATCGATACTTCTAATTCTGCATTGTCCACGTGCCTCTCAAGTGCTCTACCCGATCTCAACCCTGAAGATAACGTCATAGCGTAGGCGTTAGCTGAGTGTCCCCCGCGTCCCTACGCGGAGTTGATCAAGTCGGATATTCCCGCCCTTCGAAAGCCTGGCGGGTCAACCCACTCTATCGCTGTGCCTTCGCCCTTCCACTATGTTCCTCCCATCGGCCTCCGCGACAAGCCCATCAAGGGAGCAGCCTGCTCGTGGAGACGCCTGTCTCTCAATCCCTGAGCGTGAAACTAAAACTCTCGACCGCTGAGAAAGACCATCCGACTTGGGGCAAGGTTCCGAAATTGGGGGCGTCTTCCTTTTCTCCTTCTACCCCCGTTCGAACATCGGGGCAGATATTGCCGCCTCCGGCTGAGGTCCCTAAAGCTTTGAGTTCGCAGTCCCGTTCTGAGTCTGTTGCAAAGGCAAAAGGCTCCTCTGGGAGGGCGTCGAAAGTAGCCGTCGGTTGTCATGCCCACGGCTCGGGAATCCTCCCCGCTGCTGTAGTGTTGCCACCTTCCCAGGTCGCACGGTGCTGAGGAGGAAGGAAGTTCCTGAAACCGGTGGGGATGGCGACCCTTTGCTCAACGCCGAGCTTGCGCCGGGCGCGGGCCCCGGCTCCATCCTGAAGATTCCGACCTCAAGAGGTCGAGCTCGGCCGCCTCAAGCAAGGAAGCTGCCCCATCCTCTCAGGGGTTGCCTCCGTGGTTCCCATATCTCGCCGTGGTCTCGATTTCACCCCGAGCCGAGTATTGGTCTTGTGTTGATGCTGGATCTTGCATTGATGTAAGGTGGCTACTCATTGAAGAGTTTGACCAAAGCCAATCTAAACGAAGGTCAGCGCTAAAGATGCCTGTGTTTATAAGCATGTAAGGCGGCTTCCTTCTTCTAAGCTTGGATCGAGTCAGGATCGGGTGCAGCGTATGATCGAGGAGGCAGTGAGGCTTAAGTCTGATTTGAAGCATATTGCATCGGCACGTGCCCGAGTTGAGGGTAGAGAAGATGAGGCTCGAAACTGCTTAAGAGCGGCCGAAGGCGAGCTTCGAGAGGTTCAGGATGAGCTGCGAGCTGCACAAAATGACTGCTGGGGAGGCCGTGGACGGGCCGGCACCGCCTGCATGAGCTTTAGATGGTTAGGATGAGCTTCTTACATCTCGTGGCGAAATACGGAGTCTAAAGAAGAGCTACATGCGGCCAAAGATGAATCACAAGGATAAGATTCGGCCAGCCTCCCGGATTCGGCTCGTCGTGAGGCTTCCGAGGCCGCAACTTACGTAACGCCGACCGAGAGTGTCGTGTGTGGGCCAGGTGGGGACCTTCATCAACAAGTAACTCGGTTGCTCTAATGGGATGAAGTTATTAGTGAAGATTGAGGGATGAGGTCCCAGACTCACGGGCTTCCAGTGGCTCATTTTCAGAGGAAAGTCAAAGTATCGCTCACCCAGCCCCCGGACTTCCAACCTCGACATCCCCAAAGAACGAGGAGGCTCGAGGAGTCCCTCTCCTCGGGCCGACTATTCTGGAGAACCGGACACCCCCGTTGAGGCCCACTCCCCTTCTTCTCCCTCTACTCCTCCTTCTGATGCCTGATCTCCCGCGCACATCTTCGCTTGCCTAACGTTGATTTTTATTTTATTTATTTTTTTTGTTGGGCCTGAGACCCAGGACGTATGTAGCCTTTTCCTTAATAAATGTTCTTTTTTTTTCTTCTTTTTTTACCACTTTTGTCTTTACTTATGCATTCGCGCCTGCTCGCATGAACCGAATTTCACTCGGGCCCGCATAGCCCGAGTCGAGCGATGATCCGAAAGCAAGCTCGGGCTATATGGCGCCGAGGCCCCGCCCGGCCGAATAAATTCGAGCTAAACTGACTCTTACGCTACATGGCCTACGCAGAGTAATCGAGCTTGTCAAACCGAGTCGCCGATCCGCACTGGCAGGCCTCAGGTCAATAAATGAAATGAATGTTCGATACACCCAAATTCTCCCCACTATGTATATGTGAGTGATGGATCAAAACATCAACACAAATTTATAACGTTATTACCCAAGGATTATTATCTAATCCCCAGCAATAATGCCATGAAACTTGTTTGTTATATTTCTTTGCAATTATACTGATTAAAAACGGTTTCCTTAAGAATAGCTGAATTTTTCTGGTTTTGATCCATGATTCCGCGTGTTGACAGCTCGTCGAATAAGGAATAAAGTGGATGGAGTCCGTATATCATCCCACAGAGATCTCAAGAATTCTCAATCAACTACACTGACTACTCAAGCTCTATACTATTTGAACTATGATAGGCAATTGATAAATTCCTATGCAACCTTTAAAATAATAAAAGAATGAAAATATGTAAACTAAGAACAAAATGAACTAATACTTAAACTAAAATAAAAAAATTAAAGAAATAGACTCCGGTCGGGCTATTTTTAAAGGGATGTACTGAAAATACAAATATTGTGAAACATCAATTCCGCAGTATAACTCGTAATCTTTGTTTCATGAACTCTCAGATGAATCCAGCCCAAGGAAGATGGTAATGCCATGGATTTCTCCTTAACGACATTTCATCTAATCTTCCTGTTTTCAAGACGTAGGATTAGATAACTTACTTTTAATTGAATCTCCTTGTTCTGGGTATTTTTCTTTTTCAATACTTCATACCCATAACATGGACTGTAAACCTTAGCTCCTAAGACATAGACTAAGCATAGGTTTACACTATACTGGTTTCTCATCCTCAAAATTGGAACAATATCTTCCTCGGGATTAGATCCTTGCTTAACACTGATTGAACTTACTGCTCGTCAGAGGCGAACTCTCGCTTCATTTTAATTCGATAAGTCATCCAACCTGTTCCTGTCAAGTGAGAAGAAGATTTATTGATTAGAATTCATTAAAGCCCATTAGATCCCCAATATTAGGTTCGATACCCTTCGTGATATTGTTCAATACTCTCAGAATGCCTTCTCTGTGGTCACCAGAGGCCCCGGAATCAGAGCAAAACAATCCCATTACGGGTGCATAGGACACCGATATTTGGATCGATACAAAATAAAACAAACCAAGAAGCGTATTCAAGACTCAAGTTCAAGAGATTCGATAAATTTCAGAAAGATAAATTCAACAGAGTAAATTCAACGTAGCTTCTGGTTTCTAAATTACTTAATTACACTAACGGTAGCTCCCTCGATCAAAAGAACTATCAGAAATTAAACTGAAGTTCGAATTCCAAAATTTGTTTGACTTAAACGAACTGTGCAAAGAATTTGAAGAAAATATCATTCCCGCATTCACTAACTTCAACAACTAACATCCAAGATCCGTAAATTCAAATCAACAACAATCTACCTTAATCTAATCTAAAATAACAAAGAAATAAAGAAAGAACAAATAAAATTAAAATACACGAGCCTTCTACACTCCGCACTTCTTCTCTGAGTCAGCCAAGAGCCGCTCCCTTCAATAGCAGCTGCGTATTTATGTGGTTTAAGTTGGGTTCTAACTTCATGCACCTATTCGCGTGGATTTCAAAATAATCGCCACTGGTTTGTTCATGTCGCGACTCCATTTGTGTGTCGTGACCTTGACTTGATGTCGCGACCTCTCTTTCACGCCGCGACTTCACTGTTCTGCTTATGAGCTGTTTTGATGTCGCGACTTCAATCATACGTCGCGACTTCACCTTTCTGCATTGTGATTTCTTTTGAGGTCGCGACTTCAATCATACGTCGCGACTTCGTTTTTCTGTTCGTCTGTAGCAGAAACTTTTATCTGGTCACGACTTGCCTTTATCACCCATTGGACTGGCGTCGCGATCACCGGTAATGATCGCTATACCTTTCTTTCCTTAGAATCGGCGTCGCGACCACCAATGACGCCGCGACTTCCTTTTCTTTGTAAATCGATGTCACATCACCGGTCGACGCCGCGACTTCACTCTTCGTATTGTGAGTTTCTTTGAGGTCGCTACTCAATCATACCGCCGCGACTTCAATGTTATTTATGAGCCTTGATGTCGGGAAGCTTTCTTTGTCGTGACTTGTCTTCATCATCTTTTTGATATGATGTCGCGATACTAAATGATGTCGCACTTCCATTCTTGGGTAACCGATGTCGCGAATTAATCGATCGACGTCGCGACCTTCTTCTTTGTAATCAAGTCACGACCACCATGCCGCCACCTTTATAATTATGCAGCCGGCGTTCGCGAATTAATCGTAAAGACGCTACGACATCTTCATCTGTTAGATGTCTCTATTCTGCTCTAACCGCCGACTCTATGTTCACTTTGAAAATATTTTGTCGCAGCTTCTATTCAAAGGTCACGAATCTCCATGTCTACCGCTAAGCCTTCACTCCCGCCGCGACTCGGCGGTGTCGCGCGACATCATGTCTACTTCTTCATTAATTCTTGGTCAATTGATGAGTTTCAAGTGCGTAATTTTGGTGTTATTCTTCACATCGGGCTAAGGTCACGACATCGTCCTTTCTTTCAAAATTAGCGTAATTTCTTTTACTGAGAAGGCTTTCGTAGCTTTGAAGATAGCTCCTTGTCGCGACCTCATGGTGGTATCACGACGTCATTTATCTCCTTTTGGTGTCGCGACATCGCAATGATGTCGCGACATGAACGTCTTCATTTGACTGCTTCTTTTAATCTTGACCAAGTCATTCTTTTGTCTCAACTTCCTTCTTCAGGTCACGACTTCGCTTGTTCACTCTTCAGTTTCTTCTTCAAGGCCAAATTTGTTGATGTCAGACTTGAATTGCTTCGGAAATCGCGCTTCCTGCCGCCGACTTCAAATTCCGCTTTGATTTCACTCGCGCAGTCGATTTCTTATGATTTTTTGCTAAAATTTGATTTTCTCACAGATTTTCCCGCAAATTGAATTTTATTCAATTATCGCTTCGTTGCATAATTCATCATTATTCTCATTATAAACTCAGAAAATGGATTAAAATCTAATGAGTTTTTGAACTCATCATCGAATCGACTTCAGTCGCATACTGTGCGCAGTAAAGTTAAGCTCGGCTAAACCGAATCAGCTGGGTCGAAAGTCAAGCTCAGGTCGAATAGCCCGAAATGATATGACTCTTAGGCCGCAGTGGCCGTGCGGTAGTCGAGCCTAGCCAAACTCGAGCTGGCCCGGCGCCGAGGCTGCATACGATAACCGAGCCGAACCGACTTTGTGGGCCGCATGGCCTCGGCGCAGAGTAGCCAGCTCAAACCGAAGCACGGGCCCGGCGCCGAGGCCTTGTGGGCCGCGACAGCCCGAGCTGAACCCCACTCTAGGTCAAGATGGCCCATGCAGAGTAGCTGTGCTCGCCAAACCGAGCTTATCGGGCCCGGCGCCAAGGCCTCGTGGGCCGACAGCCTTGAGCCGATCCGACCCCCAGCCGTACGGCCCGCGCAGAGCAGCCGTGCTCACAACCGAGCCGCGGCCCGCACCGAGGCCTTGTGGTTAACAGCCCGAAATGATCCGCCCAGGGTCGCATGGCCTCGCGCAGAGTAGTCGAGCCTGGCCAAACTAAGCTGCCGGTGTCACGCCCGAAACCCACCTAGCATGACTGCCAATTCACACCCTCGCCTTCAAATTAAGGTTTGAAGTGTGAAACGACACTAACCTTTCTTGTAATTGGATTTTTGTCCTAATTATCAATCACATATCGAGTAAATGCGCAACCTTCTAAATTCATAAATTTCTCCAAATCTGCAATTTCATGCCGATAAAAATTACTTCTAAATATTCAAATCTCAATTATGCATGTCATATAAAGTTGTTCAGAATATAACAATATTTGAGATCTCTCAAATCCAACTTTATACTAATATAAAAAGGAATGTTCATCCAAGTGACTTTTTCAATTAACTTTCAAAACCCAACATTTCATAAACATGCAAACTTATGAGTTCAACATGATCCAACATAAAAGTTCTAATCAAATCCACGATGACGAATCCCCAACCTAGCCATCACTCGCGAAACTAAAAGTACCAAAATATGTCAACGAATAAGTGAGCTAAAAGCTCAATACAGCTACCAATACGCTTTATGGATCAAAAAGTTTTCAATCATATACCAGTCAGGAGATGTTTTTCATCAAAACTTTGATTCAAAAATAAGTTGGAACATTAACAAAATATACTTCAAAACATTCTCACATCCATTTCAACCTGTCATATCAAATGTGATCCAAACAATTTCATATCAAATTTCGATTCAAACACTTTCATATCAAATCCAAAATCAAATACATTTCAAATATATTTTTCTGGTCATCAAATATCAAATGGTGCCTAGTTATGTGGGACTTTCTGCGATAAGAATCGCAAATCGTTCTTTAAGGTGGACTAACCAAACACTACTAGTACTAGTAACTTCTAACCAAACCCTAAAGGCTTTTGTGGTTCAACCAATTACATTCCCACCAAGAAAATGTAAAGGCCAACTATTATATCCCGTTGACAAGAGCCAAATAGTGTCAACTTATTAGATCCCGACAAGGGCCGATTAGTGTCAACTATTGGCCTCAAGGATTGTAATGGAATCGAACTGTGAGGTAAATATTTTCATTCAAAATTTCAAATTACAAAATATCATATCTCCACATTTTCTTTCAGAATCCAAAACAAATATCAAAGTACAATCATACAAAATCATTTTTTTGATCCATGGATAATCAAATAAATAAAAAGTAAACTTTTCATAAACCAAGATTATATATAATTCAGTTAAAACAATTCTTCATCCTCAAATGAAGTAAAACAAACAATTTTTCTTTTTTTTTTTAAAGATCTCGCATTAATATTCCTTACACGACATATATATAAAAATAATAATTTTTCGAAAAGTCGTATTAGAATCTCTACCAAAGGAGTACTCAAAAGATTTGAAAGAGCTAATCAAGAATTTCAATTCTAATGAGTATTTTCTAAATAATAAGGAAGAGACCATTATCATTACTATTTATTCTTAAACTTTCCTATTGATATTCTTAATACTATATTATTTTTTGTTTACCTCCTAAACATATTGACAATCAAGGCTCAAATGATAACTATTTGAATTAGGTAGTTTACAAATTTTATAAAACTCATATTCCTTTCTGATCTTATTCTTTTAATAATTCTATTTATTTTATGATCTTATCAAATATATATTTATTTCCTATAATTATAAATAATTATTCACCACTATTCCTTATCTAATAAAATCTCAATCCTTAATAAAATATTTACTTCAAGCAAAATACATATATATTTAAATACTTATCAAATACATATTTATACAAATTCAGCTTTTCTAAATTTATCCTATTTGTTTATCATTATTTTCTTCAAAATTATCCTTTAAATACTCCTTTTTCATTCTCATACTCAAAGTAATTCAATATGACAATCACCAATACTTATTTATTTTATTTTATTTTATTTTATGAACGAGAGGAAATCTAAATCCGACTCTTCTTGTTGATCTAAACCGGAAAAGCAAGACAGTTAATCTACATCAAAGAAATCTAGAAAATTAAATGAGAAGATCTTACCTAGAGAAATTTGTTCTTCAAACCCTAGACTGAAAGTCGACGTCCTCCTCGAATTATACCCGTCGAGAGAATTTCAAAGAAGCAATAGAAATGATTTTCTTTTCTATCTAATTTATACCCGAGGTATCTATTAGGAAATTACTCTTACCCTCTTTCATTAAATAATTAATTAATTAATAATTAAATTACTATTATTATTTTCATAACGCCCTTTCTCATTTAAAGTACTAATTAATTACTAATTGAATTACCACATATTTTCTTGATTTTTACCACACATTTTCATAACGCCCTTTCATTAAAGTACCACCACTACTAATTGAATACCATTATTATTTTCTACAACATGCTTCATAAAAAATTCCCTCTGTCATTATTATTTTCCATAACTTATACCTATACAAATTCCTCACATATTTCCCTATCTTATACCTATACAAATTCCTGTAGTATTACATTCTCCTCCCTCCTTTATAAAAAATTTAGTCCTCTAAACTCTTAATTTACTACGCAGTCTTGAAATAATTGAGGATGTTTTTCTTTCATTTCTTCTTCTAACTCTCAAGTGGCTTCTTGGATATTATGATTGCTCCATAGGACTTTTACCAACTTGACAACAACATGTCGTAAAACCTTATCTATCACATCCACAATTTAACCGACACCTTCAGGTCAAGTCCCTAAATCTAAATAGGCTCCCAACTCCACAACATGAGAAGCATCGAAAACATATTTCCTCAAGGTCGAAACATAAACACATTATGAATCTTAGACAGTAATACAAGCAAGGCTACTTTATATGTTTCTCACTTCATATTCCAAAATGTGCCCACAAATCGAGGATCGAGTCTTTTTCTCAACAGCATTTTCAAACTTCCAATATTTCAATTTAACTCAATAAGCAAACTTTTAAGATAACACAATCATCAAATTCAAATACCGAATACGGGTTTTGGAATTATCAACATAACACTTGTAGGTACCTTTGATTTTCCCAATTCCCTTCAATCAAGATTATCCTTCGTAAGTCAATAATTACACAAGTTCATGTGTTAATTTCTTTTTCGCCAATATGATCATAAATTAATATAGGGATCATAAACTTCTACCATAAACCTTTCTCAAGATATAACTTCATCAAGTAGCTTAAACTATTCTACAAGAAAATTTATCCAAAGGTAAGAACTCATTCTGATTACTTTTCAAGTTTAAAACAATAAGATCTCAACAAATATATCCAAATTGCAATTGTTTCTCCCCTAATTATGTCATTAGTTTAAGTACGAAAGCTACTATCAATACTAACTTAGTACTTCGAATTTTTTTTTTTTGACGAAGTCACAATCTAAAAATAAAATAAGAATTCTTATTACATACCTAGAATCAAATATTTCATACATTATCAAAATCTCTTTAATATTGAGAAGCTAACTGGAGTAGAAAATTATTAGACTTTATCTATAAAACAACCATCATAATGAAACATTGTCATCAACTAAGGTTCTGTAGTAACCCTATCACAAAAATCCATGGTAATAAGTTTTCACACTCATTTAGGAAATATAGCAGTTGCAAAGTACTATTAGGTCTTTGATACAACCCTCCATATACGATCACACTAAACCCAAAGTCACAAATAATGTAATACCTTACTTCATATATGACCATCAAAATTTTGTCTTAAATATTTAAACCTTTGCATCCTTTTAGGGTAGATCATAAGCTTAAAGTAATAAACCTCTTCAAAAGTTGTCTCTTTATGTCTCCATTATTTACGACATTAAGTCTAATCCCAAATTTCAAGATCTTATTGTCTTATTAATTGTTCTAAAAGTTCAACTAGTTTCAAATAATTCCTTAAAAGATCTTAATTCTCCAAACAAGTTTAGTTGCACTATAATGCTCAACATAAGAACTCTAAAATCCGAAGGTATGACATGGACTTGTAAACATCTCAAATCATATAATAATTCCATGATAACCTTAATGATTTCAAGGAATCAATTTTTTTTTTTCTATTTAAGGCATAAATCACAAGATTGTCATTGTTTTATTAGTACTGAATAATGTCATAATCCTTAAGTATTGTATCAATATCTTCATTTCTTGCTTAAAATCATTTTAAGAAGACAAAGACTTCAAACTCTCATAAACTATGAGTAGATCATAAATAAGAAAAATGTCTTCATATCTTAAGTGCAAAAATCATTTTACCTAACTTCAAATCATAACAAGGTAGTTTTCTCTATCTTAAAATTTCAAATGTCTATAAGTATATATCAATTTTTCCCTGTTGCATAAGAACACAACATAAATCCTAATGAAAGGCATCATTATGCAAAACAAATCTTTTTGAACTCAATGAAATAATCAAAATAAGAGTTGCTACCAATTTGCTCTTCAACTCTGTGAAGCTATCATTTCTGTGACACCCCAAACCCGGGGGTCCGTTGACTACCCGTCAACCCACGGAATACAAGTGGATGTCGGGTTACCCGACGTCACTTCAGAAAATCGGGCAGAGTCTCCTTTGTACGGGGAGCTCTACCCAAATACACACTGCACATCCCGTCTCAAACAAAGGCAATATAATCCAATATATTCAATCACATGAGTAATACTACCACTGGGCCCATAAACAATACTCAATATACATACCAACTATGAATCCAACTATATACCCAATAGTTACAAGAGTTCAAATGTTTTACTTATACAACATATATTAAAATACTCACCCCATTGGCTACATCGTCAAAGTTTGTGCCACAATCCGCTTTCTTCTAATCTCAAATTTAGATCGAGCCTTTCCGTCCCTCGCACGCTCCCGTAATCTTAAAATAAAGGATCCCACGACGGTGAATAATGTTCAGTAGGAGAATCGCCCAGGGTGGGCTACTCACCACCTAAGTGCAAGCGCAATGTCTAAATTAAACACACACATTCAAGTAAATGCATGATCCTACTTGAATGTCTACATGACCAACTCAGATCCCTAGTCCTCACCGACTCCCTCACACTCGCCTAAGCCTCGTATGAGGATTTCTATTTTTGTTTGTTGTGGACAACCCTCCGATGTATATATATCAATTGGGCCGCTCCGACGATTGATATATTATTTGTTTGTGACTACTTCCTCCGACAGAATATCACTGGGCCGCCCGACGATTGATATTTTTAATTTGGACTACCCTCCGATAATTAATGTTTTTAGACAACCCTCCGAACCATTTTCTCTAGACTCATCTCATGCACTCACTCCTATAATCCTAGGGTGTTCCAGTGCATATGGAATGCATGTATGCTAGTTCCAATACAGTCTAATCACATGCAAATATATAAACATGAATATACTCGCATAATTCAAATCACACAATCATGTTATGTAATTATATAACTCATACATCAAAATTAGCTCACTTGGGCTAATGATCAAACACGAGCAATCTGGGCTTTGAATCACTGATCTACACATTTTCAATAATAAAACATATTTCGTGTCACTATTCCTAGGAACAGTAAAACCCTAGGGTTTACGGTTCCAACACTCAACACTTATCTACACTTTGTGAACCTCAAGATTTCACGGCCATTCCCGCCTCATACATCAAAGCATACATTTCACATAAATGCACAAACTAGGAACCTGCACGTGGACGGTCACGGACTGTCCACATGGGTTTCTAATTTTCCCCACCTCGCCCAAGCTTTGAACATCAAACGGCCCTCACGGCCTCATTCAACTCAAACATTTGCAAAGTATTTGGCAGGAATAAAACGCAAGTAGGAGAAACCTACCTCTCTGAGTTTGTCAAAACTCACAGTCCGGAGTCCACGCTGTGAGTCATTCAGCGTAGAACGTTTTCTTTTCCTTCAGCCTCGAAGACCACAGGGGACGGCCTGGATCGTCTGCATTTCTGTGAGAGAAGTCGGAGACTCTCTCTCTAGAACCACCATTTTCGTTTTTCTCCACACCTACTGCATCCCCCTCCTTTTGATTTCACGTTTTGGCCTTTTTGAATTGGAGAAGAAGGGTCATGATCACTATTTTGTCTTTTAGTCACTTAAATAAATTTCCAAAATGACCATTATGTCCCTCTTTTACCAGTTTTGATATTCGGCACTACCTCGGCCATCCATTTTCATCATTTATCTACTCATACCACTTATTGCACATGAGTACGTGTTACATGTGACTTTCGTCGCATCGAAAATCGTTTTACGGCACCCGAACCGCGATGCCTCGAAACGCAAATCTCGACTATCTCACCGACGAAATTTTACGTGCTAGCTAGATTTCCGCGAGACTCATTCCAACTGCGGTAACTGCTTCATCATCCGAGATCTAGAGAATAAATTATGGATTTTTAACCGAAATTACAATTTTGTAATCGAAATTACAATTTTGCCCTTTTTCCAGAAATTGGAATTTCTCGGGTCTTACAATTTCAACTCTGTGAAGCTATCATCATAGTTATAAGACCAATCAAACTTAACTTCTTTCTATGTCAGCCTGAAAATATAAGATAATCTTAGAGATCTCTTAATAATTTATTTGTAGTACTCAATAAATCCCAAGAAACTTCAAACTTAATAACAATATCGTATCTTTTTTCAAATTTCAAATTGTTTTCATCACTCATCACATTGGCCAAAAGTTTTAACAACCTTTCTAAGCAAAGAACTACCTGAAAGGTTTAGCTTATGAGCAACAATTTATCCACATGTTTCTCAACTAAACTTCAATATATCTAAGAATATGAAACAATTATCCAAACAATCAACAATTAAAGGTAGTAAGCTCCTTAATTCATCCTCAAAATCAAACAAAACCTTAATGTTTAAGGAGTATTAAGTCAATTCAATATTCTTCTTACCATTCAATATAAAATAACTTCAAACCACCATATTGTCCATAATGACATTTCCCAAAGAAGTGACAAATTCAAAGCATAATTCATATTGATAAAAGTATATTCACTAAACCAACAAACAAAACAAAGGCAAAAGAGTGTAGTGAACTTTAACTAGTCACCAAGAAATCATTTATCTAACATACCTTTGTACAGAATGCTAAAAATACTCAAACGGATATGAACTATCAACTATCCCCATACACAAACTTAAACAAGTTCCCGTTAAGATAATAAATCTGGCTCTGATTCCACTTGGAGCCGACTTTTCTATACTTGGTTACCATGAGCACCATCACTCCTATTCCTCTTCCTTTGTTGTTCCCTATAATCGCGGCTCTCATTATCTTTCTCTCGCACAAGGGCTCGTCTACCACCTCCGAATAATCACCCAACTTCTCGTAATTGGATATCTTATTGTTCAAATAAGGCTTTAGTCCATCCCAAACTTTAATGCTTTTTCCTCCTCTCGTAGCAATCAACCCGTAAGGCAAAACGTGATAGTTCGCAAACTTAGCCTCATACTGGGCCACTATCAAATCCTCTCGTTCTACCACAAACTCTCCCACCTTTTGTCGTCGAACACTATCAGGAAAGTACTTCTTAAAAAACGCCTCCTTAAACTATCTCCAAACAATAGGCCCTTGATCCTCTAAAAGCCTTATAATCATGAGCCACCAATGATCCGCCTCTTTGTCTAACATAAATGCTGCATAAGATGCTTTTTTTTTTGCTCCTCAGAACAATCAATGACAATAAAGAATTTTTCTATCTTCATAATCCAAGCCTCTGCCTCTATTGGATCTGAGGTACCTGAAAAATAAGGGGGACTCAACTTCTTAAAGTCGTCAAAGGAGCTACCCCTACTAGATAAGGATTGTCCTTGACCATTACTTCAAGTAGCTCTAGCCTGCCTCTCAACCAATCTAGCCAAAGTCCCCAAATATCTATAAAACCCTTCAGTACTCATAGGGGGCAAAGCCTCAAGTGGAGGGGGTATATCATCATTAGCTTGACTATTTTGGGAAGGTGCAGGTCTCCTTGGTGGCATGGTGTTCTATAAAGCAAAAGGTATAACTAATTTAGTCATTAAGAAGCCAAGTAAGCAAGTTAGAATCAGGGAATTGTGCTGAATCGACTCAGATGAAGTTGAAACTTAAGCTAATGCGTAACTCATCTATTCCTAAATGTAAACTAAACAAATTCCCATCAAGATCATAACTTTGAGGCTCATACTCACCTCGGGCCACGCCCGAAACCCACCTTAGGGGGCATGATCACAATTCACACCCCGCTTCACTCAAGGTTTGAAGTGTGAAACGACACTAACCTTTCTTGTAATTGGATTTTTGTCCAATTACCAATCACATATTCAGAGTAAATGCGCAACCTTCTAAATTCATAAATTCTCCAAATTCAAAATTTCATGCCGATAAAAATTACTTCTAAATATTCAAATCTCAATTATGCATGTCATAAAGTTGTTCGTATATAAATAACATTGAGATCTCTCAAATCCAACTTTGTACTAATATAAAAAGGAATGTTCATCCAAGTGACTTTTTCAATTAACTTTCAAAACCCAACATTTCACATAAACATGAACTTATGAGTTCAACATGATCCAACATAAAGTTCTAATCAAATCTTAATGATAACGAACTTCAACCTAGCTCACCCGCGAAACTAAAAGTACTAAAAATAATAATATGGCTAAAAGCTCAATAAGAAATACTAATACAGCTTTCATGGATCAAAAGTTTTCAATCATTAACAATAGGAGATGTTTTTCATCAAAACTTTTGATTCAAAAATAAGTTGGAACATTAACAAAATATACTTCAAAACATTCGTATCCATTTCAACTGCTTTCATCAAATGTGATCCAAACAATTTCATATCAAATTTCGATTCAAACATTTTTATATCAAATCCAAAATAAAATACATTTCAAATATATTTTTCTCTGGTCATCAAATATCAATTGGTGTCCAGTTATGTGGGACTTTCAAATGGGTGGCTAGCCGCAAATTGTTCCTTTTAAGGTGGACGGAACCAAACACTACTAGTACTAGTAACTCCTAACCAAACCCCAAAGGTCAGTTCAAATCAATTACACTCCCCACCAAGTAAATGTAAAGGCCAACTATTATCCCGTTGATTAAAAGGGTCAATAGTGTCAACTATTTATATCCCGTTGATTATGGGCCGAATAGTGTCAACTATTATTCCCGCTGATGTAATGAATCCAACTGTGAGTAAAATATTTCATTCAAAATTTCCAAATTACAAAACATCATATCTCCACATTTTCTTTTCGCAACCAAACAAATATCAAAAGTACAATCATACAAAACTACTTGATTCATGGATAATCAAATAAATAAAAAGTAAAACTTTACAAAACCAAGATTATATAATTCGGGCTTAAAACA
Organism: Tetrastigma voinierianum; assembly: GCA_016808115.1. NCBI lineage: Eukaryota > Viridiplantae > Streptophyta > Magnoliopsida > Vitales > Vitaceae > Tetrastigma > Tetrastigma voinierianum. Next base: position 150,485 of record JAEQBH010000334.1, read on the forward strand.
ATTTTCATCCTCAAATGAAGTAAAACAAACAATTTTCTTTTTTTTTTTAAAGATCCGCATTAATATTCCTTATACGCATATTACATATATAAAATAATAATTTTTTCGGTGTCAGATTAGAACTTTACCTCAAAGGAGTACTCAAAAGATTTGCAAGAGCTTAATCCAAGAATTTCAATTCTCAATGAAATATTTCTCCTAAAATAATATGAAGAGACTATCATCATTACTTATTTATTCTAAAACTTTCCTAATTTGATATTCTTAACAATTATATTATTTTTTGTTTACCTTAAACATATTGACAACTGTTCAAATGATAACTATTTGAATTAGGTAGTTTTACAAATTTTATAAAACTCATATTCCTTTCGGATCTTATTTTAATAATTTATTTATTTTTATGATCTTATCAAATATATGTATTTATTTCCTATAATTGCTAAATAATTATTCTAATCATATTCTTATCTAATAAAATCTCAATCCTTAATAATAAAATATTTACTTGCCAAAATACATATATATTTAAATACTTATCAAATACATATATTTATACAAAATTCACTCCTTCAAATTTATCCTATTTGTTTATCATTATTTTCTTTCAAAATTATCCTTAAATACTTTTTTCATTCTCATACTCAAAGTAATTCAATATGACACCACCAACTTATTTTATTTTATTTTATTTTATTTTTAAGGAACGAGAGTGAAATCTAAATCGACTTCTTCAGTGGTTGATCTGAACCGAAAGATTAAAGACCCACATCAAAGAAATCTAGAAAAATAAAACGAGGCATCATATCGAGAAATTTGTTCTTCAAACCCTAGATCCAAAGTCGTACGTCCTCCTCGGAATTCTACCCATCGAGAATTTCAAAGAAGAATAGAAATGATTTTCTTTCTTACTCCACTTATACCGAGGTATCTATTAGAAATTACCTTACTCCTCTTTCACAATTAATTAATTAATTACTACCAAATTACCATTATTATTTTCATAACGTCTCTTTCATTTAAGGTAATTAATTAATTACTAATTGAATTACCATTATTATTTTCTTGATTTACCATTATTATTTTCATAACGTCCTTTCATTAAAGTAATTAATTAATTACTAATTGAATTACCATTATTATTTTCATAACATATGCCTATAAAAATTTCTGTCATTATTATTTTCCATAACTTATACCTATACAAATTCCTGTCATTATTTTCCTATCTTATACCTATACAAATTCCCGGGGTGTTACAACTAGGCTCCGGCGCCGAGGCTCCTTAGGGTCGAATAGGCCCGAGCCGATCTCGACTCTTAGGTCGCATGGCTCACAAGCAGAGGTCGAGCTCACAAACCTGAGCCATTGGCTCCGGCGCCGAGGCCTTGTGGGCTGAAATAGCCCGGGAAATGATCTAACTTTAGGCCGCATGGCCCGGCGGCAGAGTAGTCGAGTTTAACAACCGAGTCATTGGCTCCGGCCGAGGTCTTATGGGCCGACAGCCCGAAATGACTGACTTTAGGCTCATGGCTCATAGAAAGTAGTAGAGCCTGGCCAACCGAACACAGATGCACCGTCAATTTCACCCTGGAAAAGATGCGAGCGTCTTTAATGTCGGGGTTCATGGAGAACAGAACGATTGCACAAGTGAAAGCCTTATCCTTCTTATAAATGGCGGCTCCGTTTCTATGGAACCCATAATTCGGAGATTCTTTTCCTCTTTCCTTCTTGAGGTTTTTTTTTTTTTTTTTGAGGGAACTTCTTGCACTGTACTCTGTAATGGATGATACTACTATCGTAATTGAATGTAATTTGATTGGAATAAAGAGACTTTTCCTTTTTGGATCATGAACTTCACATTCCTCGTTGTATGTAATTTTTTGCGTATTATGTCCGAGTCGCTTGAGACGTCCAATAAAATAACCAATAAACGCTCAAATCGTCATCCGAAAATTGATAATGCTTCATTTAAAATTACAAACCGAGGTCTACTGATAAAAACGCTTAAGGTGTTATGCATTCCAAGCATGATGTAGAATTTTTCCCTCCTCTATCTGGAGCTCGTAATTGCCCGGTCTGATGACGCGGGATATGATAGGGCCTAAAATGGGGGCCTAGTTTTCCATGCGCTTGATTCTTCTGTCGTGGCAGGAGCTTCTTCAAGACTAGGTAACCTGGCATGTAGCTCCTGGGTTTGACTTTTTGGTTGTAATACCTCGCCGTCTTCCTTTGGTAATCTTTCGTGCGCCTTAAGACCTGCTCACGCTTTTCATCTAAGAGGTCCAAATTTAGGCAGAGAGAGCCTCACATTGTGGTTCCACCGTTGCCAACTCAACTTTCGGGACTTTAACTCGAATTCGATTAGCGGGCCATCGTCAGCATCAAAGGCTAGGCGAATGGGGCTTCGGCTGTTGATTCATACAGTAGTCTTGTAGGCCCATAACACTGGGAGGTATTCTACCCATTTTGCCTTTAAGATCTTCCACTTGGTCTCACGCGGCCTTAAGGGTTTTGATGGTGACTTCGCCCGACCATTAGATCACATGCTAGGACTCCAGTAATACCTTAATTCCAGCTCAACACAAAAATCCCTGAACTTGGCGTTGTCAAATTGCTTTCCATCAATCGATACCGTGGCCTCGATACCTGTGAAGAGACCAAATGATGGCAGGAAAATATGGTCAAGGGAGTGAATGTGGTAAATACTCAAAACTGACAAACAAAAGTAAGTATACTCAAAACTCGAATGAAAAGTATTACTCAACACTCAACCCCTTTCCGCAAGTGCACCAAGGTCATATTAAAAGACAAAGTGGACTCTAGGAGTCCGAAACATCGTACCCACGAGGATTGGAGGTTCTCTCTAATTGGAATTTGACCACCCTCCCTCGGACACAAGGGCTCTTCACTATTTAGGGTGACTGGGCAGATGTCAATAAAAATCAATTTAATTAAAACAAAACCTGATTTAAAACTAATCCTAAAAATCTACCAAATAAAACAACTACTTAATTCTAAAAGGTATGAAGAGAGTCACTAGGCGCGGGGATAATTATTTACAAAAACAGCTTGCATTTCCTTGAAAGTGCAACATTTGTGAGTTGAATGTCGGATTTGTCCAAGAGCAATGTATATACTGATTCTCCATACACCATACATTTCTACTATCTAACACAACTATATTCCTTTTTCGTGACAAATGGGTCTAAAGGCTACTTGTAAAATTTGCACTCTTTAAGATTTTAATGTTTTTCTTTTTCAATACTTCACAACCATTTCTTAGGGACTCGAAGAATTCTCGCCTCAGACAGAAATGCAAGCTTTCTCCAATGTAATTGGTATCTCGTCCTTCAAATCTAATAAAAATTTCTATCTCCTTAATTAGATCTTTTGCTAACACTAGATCAAGATCCTTTTATCGGGATATGAGAAACCTCTCGATTAACTAAATTGATACATCATCTAATTTATCCTCACACCATGAGTAAATTAGTGATCTATCAAAATAATTTTTCAAAGTTCATTAGTTCCAAGATATTAGTCTAACATACCCCTAAGTTGTCAGTTTCTCTTACCTCGCACCCCATCTCTCACCAAAGGGCCTCCCGAAATCGCAGCAAAGATACAAATTTTTTTGGGTATAAGCTACTAATATTCCAAAATCAGCTATTATATGAATGCACTAATTATATAAATTCGCTTTTCAAACCCACAAAATAACCGAAAAATGAATCGAATGTTCAACAATTAATCCCCACCTCTAGAGGGTGTTTAATGTGTCATTACTGGATTCCAATCATCACCAATCAAACAAAAAGTAAGAAAATGAAGAAAGAAATCAAGAGAAAGAAGAGAAAAACCCAGATTTGAGCTTAAATCTTCTCCTCAACAAGAATAAATTGAATATCTTAGCACAAAGACCGAAATCTCTTCAATAGAAATAAAATCGCTTCTCTAAAACTACTCTAAGATCTATTAAAAATAAAAATTCCATAAAGAAAAACTAAGAAAATGGGCGCTGAAAGAGAGAAAACCCATGAGAGAGAGAAAATCCGCATTTTTAGCTTCAATCTTTGTCTGAACAGTAATGAAATTTGAATCTCTGTTATACAGCACCGAAATCTCTTCAATAGAAATAAAAATCTGCTCTAAAACTACTCTAAAATCTAAAACAAATCAAAATCTGCAGAAAAAAATGGAAAAATGGGCGGTCTAGAGAGATAAACCCCATGAGAGAGGCTCTCCAATCTTCCCGCTTGCCTCTTTACCTAATAAACGAGTATATATATGGTCCTAGGGTGAAATGGGCTTGAAATTAGGTCAAAATATCAATTTTCGGCCTTTTTTAGGTTTCCGCAGCATTTTTGGTCGTGACCAAGTTTTCTGGTCGCCACATACTCTCCTGGTCGCGACATACTTTCCTGGTCGCGACATACTCTCCTGGTCGCGACATACTTCCTGGTCGCGACATACTTTCCTGACAGCAACCTGTTTTTCTTCTCCAACTTGTCGGGCCCATAACTTCTTCATTTTGATCCCTGACGGGGCGGTGGAGTACTGCTGAAAGATCTTTGAATGTAGAATGCAGCCATGAGGGAATTTGAACCATTTGATGTTCCAGATGGTACAGAAAATTAATCTTCCCAAGAAGGTCGTGAGACTCTCATTGACTCTCTTCTTTGGAAATATAATATTGCCTTATTTCTTGCCAAATCACTTGCTTTTCATCAATAACTTACAAAACCAAGTTTAGAGGAAATTTTATGAGTTTTACATGAATATGGAGAGCAAAAATGCACAAAATAGCATGTGAAATGAACTCTCAAACCATAGAGATGAGTTTTGCACTCATCAAACACCCCCAAACTTGAAGTTTTGCTTGTCCTCAAGCAAAGAAAAGAAAGAAGTTGCTTGTCCCCAAGCAAATGAAAGAGAAGAGTTCATTTCACCATTTTTATTTAACCAAAACTGAGTAATCAAGCTTTGCAAGGGGTATGTGATATGTGTCTCAAGAATCACCCTTACAAGGAATATAGAGAATATGATCAAGATAATTTATTCATTTTAATAGTGAATTAATCTCATAATAGACAAATTTAGATCATGGTTCTCACTAGTGTGTGTGTGTGTGGTCTTCCCCTATCCAAACAATTGCAAGCTAGATGAGTTTATGAGAATTGAGATAAGTACGCTGATCTCCTAAGATAATTTATTTAGGTTCCATAGGCTTGTTGTTCTTATCACTCTCCACTAATGTAGGCACACACAACTCTCAAGATCAAGTAGGTCTTTATAAGCTTGTAATGTAAGGCTTGGGTAAGGGTAGTTGAGTAGTCATTTTAGGTTAAAACTTACCCAAACATACATCTTTTTTTGCATTGACAGCTCCTACTCCATCCTGATTCTTACCATTAGCATAGTGACACTCTCAAACACCCCAAAATCTGTTTAGGTGCATCCTTCCATACTCCTCATATCACTTTTCTGCACAAATTCTGCATTCATTCAACAAACACCAAGAAGCTTTTTTCTTTAAGACAAGGTTATTAGAGTGGTGCAATGTCAAAACCCCCTTAAGCTTTCTATCAACCCTTAGCGAGCTTTAAATCAATAGCCCTGCACTAATTGGCCTTAGGTACTAGTGTTAGGATTATTGCTCTAGGAAGGAAGGCTATGAGGCTAGACTCACCCTCCTTGACTTTTTTATTGTATTTTTTATTCTTTTTACACTTGATATTTTTCTTGTTTTAACTTTTTTCAACTTTACTCATTTTCAATTAATTTTGGAGTTATTTTTCCTATGGAAAATAACTCCCCTAAACTTGCTCTTCACCACATTTCTAATTATGTTCAAATCCCTTCATGTTATGGGTGAGTTTGGTTCTTATCGAGGATAGTGGATGTATAGGAAGCTGTTATTGGCTTCAAACTTGGTTTTTTTTTTTATAAACAGAATTTTTGCTCTTTAAGGCTCAACATCTTGGTACTAGAGGAATATGCATATGCATATTCAATAGGGTTAGCTTGAAAGGCAATAATCTTTCCAAGGATGGCCCATAACATTTCTCAATTGTCAGGTTGCTCAGATTTCGCCTCAAGCGATACACAGAACAAGTTCTAGAAACCTATGGAGATCAAAAATTAGATGGATTCCTCATAAACCTTCTCTAGCCCAAGCAAAAACTCGTTTCAAGGGTACTTAGTGACCACGCATGGATTTAAGAAACCAATGACTAAATAAATTCTATTAAAGAGATAACTCATTAAGCATTAAGTCCTATTATCTCTAATATTGTCCATATGCCAAGGGTTCATTTATGGTCCTCATTGACATCACAACAACTCCAAGCAAAACTCAATTAACTCAATAAACTCTAACTAAAAAAAATATACCAAACTAAGATGTAAGTTAGGAAGCATCAAACAAAGTCATTATCCATAAAGACTGTAGTACTCCCTCATCCTCAAAGTTTGTCATTTGCAACATGTGGGGTGCACATGGGATAAAACTAACAAAAATAAACACCCCAAACTTTGAGATGAACATTGTCCTAAATGTCTAGCAATGAGCAAAAAGGAAGCAATAAAGTAAGAGTAATAAAGAGAGTTTCTCCAAAAGTGAACTCCCTAGAAGTCTCGCCACTGAATAGGAACCTTGATGATTTTCAGACATTGACATTGGTGTACTACCCTTCATACACTCTTTGCTTCTTTTGGAGCCATGAAAGTGGCTTGGCATTCTCTCAAACACTTGGTGTGTGCACCAACTCTCCTTTTCACTCAAATGAGTGAGTTTTGATTCTTCAAACCTCCTTCAATACATGCAATCACTCCACAATCAACAATGATTCATTAAAGAACCCAAAAACAACAACTAAGCACAAAATTTTCTTCCATTGTAACTCCTCTTGATGCTTGGAATGATGGATGGAAAATTGGGGTTCAACAAAGGTAAGTTTGTGGGTTTGTGATGGGTTTCAGAAGCCAGAAGATGATGGAAGATGGATCGGGAGGAATGTGATTTAGGATTTGAGCGGATGGGAGAAGAATTTGAAAGTGGTTAGAAGCTGCAAGTGGGTTGGAGGAAAAGAGTATGGCAAGACAGGAGTATAAAGTAGGAAGAAGAAAAATGAGGTTCTTTGAAGGGTTAAAGGTTCTCCGCTGTGACTGTGGTGTTGGTCACGCGCACCCCGCCTCAAAGACCTCGCTTTTTTCCAACTTGTTATACTCATATCTCCTTCATTTTAGCTCGGAATTGGATGTGTAAGGACTCGTTGGAAAGCTCTTTCAATGTTGAATGTGCTTATGGGCTGAGGTGAACCATTTGGAGCCTCAATCAATACAGAAAAATCAGAATGTTCAATGCTGTCCAGTGTGATGATTTCTTGACTCCTTAGATTCTCCTTGCTTTGTCTCTTTCTGGCCCATATCACTTGCTATCCAAAAGTCCTTCATGCTTATATATTCTCTCAAATTCTCCAATAGCAACTCCTCTAATGCTTCGATTCATGCTTAAACTCATCTCTTGTCTTCAATTTCCTCAAGCATGATCATGAACCTTCCAACTTTATATTCAGCTCAATTTGGTTCTTTTCATCTCAAAAACCCGAATTTAATTTAACATCTCCACCCATTTTTTTTTTTTCACACTTCAAGCACTATAATTACATCAACCACTTTCCATCTTCTTCCCTTCGTCTTGCAACCAATATGACAACATGTTGAGCTTCAAACTTATCTTATTCCTTAAAACACTAACAACAAAGTTAAAAACACCGCCGACTTTTTCATCCCAAGCAAAGAAAAAAACAGCAACAAATAAATAAAATAACTAAAAATAGAAAAAAAGAAAAGAGAATGGATAGAACTTTATTACTTAGCTTAGGGGTTGCCTCCCAAGAAGATGTTCGCTTTTAGAGTCCAAATTTAGACTATAGGAAAAGTACTAGTGCTTCCATTTGACTCAATCTATCTATCTTGGAAAGCACTTCCTCTTCATAACCATTCAGCTCAAGGATTTACTTTCGCATTTTGAATAGGAGAAATAACCAAATCCCTTTACCTTGGCTGGTGGTTCAACCATTAATTTCTTCAAAACAATCCCCTCTATGTGAAGTAGATGTAAACACATTTATGCTAAGGGGGACTGTTTCAAACATGTTCTTTGATTGAAGCAAGCTCAGAATTTTCTGCACATGGCTCTTTCTTGCTCCATCAAAGGTAATGGTTGGTGAAGATTGAACTTTGCTTTCTCCTCACCTACAAGCAAGTCTCCCTTGTTGATGTCAATCCATGCTTGGCTTGAGGAAAGAAGTGGTCTTCTTAGCATATGAGAATTTGTATCCTCTCAATGCCCCAAGTCAGCTGCAATCCATGGGAAGGTAAATGTGTCAATCTTCACCAAAATGTTTTCACAGCTATTACTTGACTTACTTCTTCAAATTTCAGTTTATCCAATAATGACTCTTCATCATCTAAGTTGTTTAGGAGTGCTTTGTTCTCACTTCCAGCCTATTTTCACCTTCTTCCCACAGAGATTTCAGGATAGGAAATTTCTCGCACACTCGCTTCAAAGGTGTATCAATGCATTCATCGATTTGGCAAAAGTGTTACTAGAGAGGTCCTAGAGAATTTTTCCTTGAATGTTTTAATCAAGTGTCCTATTTGAGCTTCTACATTTTTCAATCTAGCACTAGTGTTGACTTGGAAGGCATCTAAATCTGGAAATTTCTGCTCATGAAGATTAATCATCTTCTTGCTCCCTTCCATGTCGAGAAAAATCTGCTCCTTAACAAGAGACAACTCTTCTTCCTCTTGAAATGTGGGATTTGAACTCCCTTGATAAGGCAATACTCCTTGTTCCATGAGTGAGTCATTGTGAATTCTTTGATCCAATTTATGAAGAAGTACTTCAAGCTTGGCTTTAGGGGAGGCAAATCTATCTTTCTATTGAATGTTCCTTCATAAGTACCAACAACAAGAAGAAAACAAAAGAAATAAAAGTACAAAAATACTAATAAAAAAACAACTAAGAAACAAATCACAACCAAAAAGATAAAATAAAATTGCCTAAATTAGCAAATTACCCGCTTCTTCGTCGTCAACTTCCACGAGAGAAAGTGAACCGCGCCAATCCCCGGCAACGGCACCAAAAACTTGTAAGGAGGACCTAATTGATGTATATGTGAAAATATGGCCAAGGGAGTGAATGTGGTAAATACTCAAAAACTAATTTGAAACAAAAGTAAGTATACTCAAAAACTGAAATGAAAAGTATTACCAACACTCAACCCCTTTCCGCAAGTGCACGGGTCATACAAGTAATAAAGTGGACTCTAGGAGTCCGGATATCGTACCCACGAGGATTGGAGGTTCTCTCTAATTGGAATTTGATCACCCCGATTACAAGGGCTCTTCACTATTTAGCTTATCAAGTAGGATGCTCGAATAAAATTAATTTAATTGAAACAAAACTGGATTTAAAACTAATCCTAAAAAATCTACCAAATAAACAACTACTTAATTTCTAAAAGGTATGAAGAGAGTCACTAAGGATGGGATTAATTATGTACAAAACAACAGATTTCCTTGAAAGTGCAACATTTTGTGAGTTGAATGTCGGATTTGTCCAAGAGCAATGTAGTATAGTCAGATTTCTCCATACACCACATTTCACTATCTAACACACCACATTCCTTTTCAGACAAATGGGCCCTAAATAGCTACTTGTAAAATTTGGCACTCTTTTAAGATTTGATTGTTTTTCTTTTCAATACTTCACAAATTCATTTCTCAGATCGAAGAATTCGCCTTATTAGATGATAATGCAAGCCTCCTCCAATGTAATTGGTATCTCGTCCTTCAAATCTAATAAAAATTTCTATCTCCTTGATTAGATCTTTGCTAACACGGGATCAAGATCCTTTTATCAGATTAAGGAGAAACCTATGATCAACTAAATTGATATATCATCTAATTTATCCTCACACCATGAGTAAATTAGTGATCTATCAAAGTAATTTTTCAAAGTTCATTAGTTCCAAGATATTAGTCTAACATAACCCTAAGTTGCCGCCTTTACTCTCAGAATCTCCATCTCCGTGTCACCCGTGAGGGCCTCCCTGAAATCGTGAGCAAAGATACAGCTCTTTTTTGGGTATAAGCTACTAATATTCCAAACAGTTCATTATATGAACAGTACCAATTATATAAATTCAGTTTTCAAACCCACAAAATAACTGAAAAAAACTGCAAATCTGAATGTTGAACAATTAATCCCCACCTCTAGAGAGTGTTTAATGTTTCATTACTGGATTTCAATCATCACCAATCAAACAAAAAGTAAGAAAATGAAAAAAAGAAATCAAGATAAAGAAGAGAAAAACCCAGATTTGAGCTTAAATCTTCTCCTCAACAGTAAATAAATTGAATATCTAGTACAAGACCGAAATCTCTTCAATAGAAATAAAATCTGCTCTAAACTATTCTAAGATCTATTAAAAATAAAAATCGTAATAAAAATCCAAGAAAATGGGCATGAGAGAAACCCATGAGAAAGAGAGTAATCCGCATTTTTAGCTTCAATCTTTGTCTCGAACCTTAGTGGAATCGAATCTCTCGTTATACAAAGACCGAAATCTCTCTAATAGAAATAAAAATCTGCTCTAAAACTATCTTCTAAAATCTAAAAACAAATCAAAATCAAGCAGTAACCTGAAAATGGGAAGTCTATAGAGAGAAACCCCATGAGAGAGGCTTTCCAATCTTCCCACCTGCCTCTTACCTAAAAAACGAGTATATATATGGTCCTAGGGTGAAATGGGCTTGAAATTAGGTCAAAATATCAATTTTCGGCCTTTTTTAGGTTTCTACAGCATTTTTGGTCGCGACCAAGTTTTCTGGTCGCGACATACCTCCTCCTCGGGCTCTTACATACTTCCTCCGGCTGCGACATACTTTCCTCGACAAGAACCTATTTTTCTCCAACATGTCGGGTCATAACTTCTTCATTTTAACTCGGATTTGGGCATGTGAGTACTCGTTGGAAAGATCTTTGAATGTAGAATGCAGCCATGAGGGAATTTGAACCATTTGATGTTCCAGATGGTACAGAAAAATTAATCTTCCCAGTAGCGCGCTGTGAGACTCTCAGTTGACTCTTCTTTTGGAAATATATTGCTCATTTCTTGCCAAATCACTTGTTTTTCATCAATAATCCTACAAACCAAGTTTGAGGAAATTTTGGCGAGCTTTACAACAATACGGATATCAAATGCACAAAATAGCATGTGAAATGAACTCAAAACATAGATGAGTTTTACACTCATCAGATACCAAACCTGCATATTATGGCTCGCCACACAAAATTGCGTATCTTTTGTTCTGTGATTGTGGCCAAAGGTTCGGCCTCATCCCACTTGGTGAAATAATCTACTGCAACAATGATGAATTTGCATTGGCCCTTCCCAATGGGCAAAGGTCCCAGTATGTCCAAACCCCACTGTTGGAAGGGTCAGGGGCTTGTGATTGATGTCATGGCTCCATATGGGGAGGCGAGATCTCGCATGCTCCCGCGCATCTCAGATCTCCCGACTAGGTCGGTCAGCGCCTCCAGTATTGTGGGCCGTAGTATCCCCGCTCTTTAAGACTTCCCTTCAATGCCCGAGCTCCGATGTGATTTCCGTGATACACCTTCATACACTTCCCTTAGCACATAGTCGCCGTCTTTCCCGCTGATGCACTTATGATCGTGTGAAGAAACCCTCGCTTGTAAAGGCTTCCCTTATGATTAGCTTAATCTGGTCGACCGTCCCAATTTTAGATGCCCTTTGTCACTCCAGACGTCTGGCTTCATTATGTAATCCCAACGTCCATCCAACTCAGCTTGGACCCAATTGGGGCAACTTACACGGCCACAGATTCCAGAAGGCTCGCAAGGTATCTCGACAAAAGCGTTGATCCGCGAGGTCTTCTCCCGTGAGGCTGTCGCTTAGTTTTGCCAAGGCATCGTTCCTGGGAGTTCTCTGCTCTGGGATATAACCGACCTGGTCCAAGACAAACTTTTCAATTAATCTCATACCCTCGAGGTATAGGATCATTCTTTCACTTTTGGCCTCAGAGATCTTCTATTTGTCTTACTACCAAATTGAGTCAGTCAGAGACCTCTGCCGGTCAATTTCCTGAATGGGCGAGGCTTGATGCTATGACGGCCCTCTGTCGGGGCCCAGGCCTCAACCTCACTCTTGTTGTTGAGGCTTGAATTCGACCGAAGGCCAGATTCAATATCTATTCCTTTCCAGTGGAGGTCGATTAGGACCTACTCCGTCTCAGATACAGGGTCCCATCTACGTAGAGTTTCCAGATGGGAGGCCACCAAGGTCAGCCGCTCTCGGCAGCTTTGCCGAGGTGAATTCCATGACGGTCTCCGCAAGACCCGCCATTTTATTGCGCGCTATATCCGACATGCCTAACTGCTCACCTCTATGGCCCACTTCATCATCCTTCCCGAATCTCCTGCTTATGTAACACTCATCGATCGGATATTATGTTGAACTTCTGGCGGTATGAGCCCGAAAGTAAGGGCGAGTCGTCGGGTGATTACTAATGTCAAGATTAATTTTTCCATCCTTGAATACCTCTCCTCCATTCCTCGCGCAGCTCCCACGCAATAAGAACCGCGATGCACTCCGCCTTTCAGTTCCGACGAGGATGCGCTTATTTGAGAAGTCCGAAATAAATTAAGAGTATAGTGAGGAGCTCCCCTTCAGTGGGGCTTACCAGAATGGGGGGGAGCTCAAATATGTCTTCAATGTTGAGAATGCTTCTTCGCACTCCGTATCCCATTGAAAGGCCTTCTTTAAAACTTGGAAGAAAGGCTGACATTTATCACTAGCCCTGGATACGAATTCCGCTTTGGTGCCAAAGAATCCTTCCTCAAAGGGTCAAACGCCGACCTCCTTATGCCCGATGGCGATGGCATGTCAAGCACAAACTTTATCTTAGTTTGACTGGTCCCAATTCTGCTGTTGACTATGAAACCTAGGAATTTTTCTTTCGCTAATAATTCAAGGCACACTTAATGGATTCGCTTCTGTCAGACTCACCAAGATCCGAACGCCTGACAAGGGAGCTATGTGGAGTTCTAAGAATGATAGATTCTTACCAAGATATCGCCTATGTATACCTCCATGGTCGTTCTTATTTGCGCCTCTCTAACATCCTGTTTACTACCTCCGATAAGTAGCTCCCGTTCTGAGCCCAAAAGGCATCAATTGAGCAGCAATGTTCCCGCCTGACTAACTTGAGGTCTTTCTCTGGCCCATCCGGATCCATGCTGATCTGATTGTAGCAGAGAAAGCATCCATAAAAGTGAGTTTATGGCCGGCAGTGGCATCCACGATGAGGTCGATTCGCGGCAAAGGGAAACTGTCTTTTGGACATGCTCTGTTGATGTCAGTGAAGTCGATGCAGAGTCGCCACTTGCCATTCGCTTTTTTGACAAGTACAACGTTAGCCAACCATTTAGGATATTCCACCTCTCTGATTGCTCCCGCTTGGAGGAGTTTGTCACTTCCTCGCCGACGTTTTGCCTTTCTCGCGCCGGGGCCTCTCCTCTTTTGTTTGATCGGTTTGAAGGGATGGGTCGTAATGCCTTCAATATGAGTGATTAATGGGGTCAATTCTTCCCGCGCATGTCTTCCCCGCTTCCATTCGAAGACGCTTTTGTTCGTCTTCAAAAAAATGGGTAAGAGGGCTTTGATGTCCCTCCGCTAGCTTGGAGCCGATAGGCGAGGGGTGTTCAGTGGTCGCCATCCAACGGTACAAAGTTCTAGCTCTTCACCGAGGGTCAGCCCGGTGAGCACCTCGTCAGCGCATGTCAATCTCGCCTGTATATGTTATCCACCGCTGCTTCCATGGATGTCGGTGCAACATTCCCGCCACACGCCGAAATCTTCTCGAACCATCTTTACTCCGCTTACGATAGGAAACTTGATCACTGGTGTGGTGTTTAGGGAATGGCTTTATTGCACGAGAGAGGGTCTCGCCTAACAACATATTTATAAAGACGGCGCCTACAACGAGGAATCTCACTGCCAACGCCGTCAGTAATGGGATCTCCCACAGTGAGCACTAGCTGTATCGAGTCTAAGGGTAATACTTTTTCTCCCGGAATCCGCAAATTTGGTGCCGACAATTCCAGCCTCTCCCTTCCAATGCCCATCTTATCAAAGCGTCGAGGCGAAGATGATGTCACCAACTCCCGCTTGTCAATCAGACCCGATGGACCGCTTCGCTGGTCACAACCGCCAAATTACGAAGGTCGCCATGGGGGTGCCGGCATCCTCCAAATCTAAGTCGAGAATGTTATGATGTGTCGAAACAGGCGCTTGACACCGCTTGTACTTCCACTACCTCCGCCGACCGATGTCGTGCGTGCATGCAGCCTTCCTAGCTGAGCTAGATTCCCCTCCTCCTACAAATCCTCCCGAGATCACATGGATTTCCCCTAAAGGCTGTTGGTGCTGAGTTGTTGTCTGCCGAGGTGGTGGCGGTGGCTGCGGAACCTAAGCCTGGTTCTGAGCCTGATTCTAAGGCTGATTTTTCGCCGGTGAAGCGCTTCGGTGATATCCACGCCGCATTATACTCTCTATTTCCTTCCCGAAATGTATGCAATCATCTCAGGTGGTGCCCGTAGGTCCCTATGGAACCCCGCACACCCGGTGTGTTATCTCTGTGACTCGGTCCGACTCCATTTGAGGCCTGGCCACCCAGAACTCCGTCTCTGCTTCGCAGACTTCACGCAGGACCCGGTGGATACCGAGGTCGCTATGGGCAACCACCGAGGTGAATAACGCTTGTCAGCCTCCCCTGAGCCGAGGTGGGCCTGCACGATCCGAGGCTTCCACGCCTTTGGGGATCTTCTCCCTCTTTAGAGATCCCTCCCCACGCTGGTCTTCGGTCCGCCCTTACTCGCCATATTCGTCCCCGCTTTTCTTTATGGGCGAGTATTCTCGATACGGCGTTCTTCACATTAACGGAGCTCATGGCAGCACCTCACCATGTTTATTTGATGATTTTTAGAGAGATGGAAAACATCAAGGTCTTTCACTACACCTAACTCTGCAGTAATAACGCGGATCACATCCTCGTCAGTAGATATTCATCTTCTATTCTTACGAACTTTGAATGATAGACCTCAAGCCTCCCAGCCCGCTGATTATCAAGATACACCATTTTCTATACGCCTGGTCTTAATCAGCGGGAGATTTTGACCAATGTGATGCAACAATGAGAGATTTGACAGAAGCGCTATCTGTTAAAACCAAATTGTTGGTCAAGCCTTTAAATGATAGTGCGGAATGTCTTACATCATATGGTTCCGGATACCACGCCCGCACGGTTTTCGTAAGTGAGATAACCAATCGATCTCCACATCATCAAAATGTTTCCCGTAATGTAAAGATCCTGGGATTATCGGTGTGGTGGTGCGAAGGGACTCGCTGGTGAACTGCGGATCGCCTGGCCGTTTCGCAGGCCCACACACAGATGTCCTCTACAACCCCTTCCACACGCCAGCTCTGTCGGAGGCCGCCTCGAACCCTTCTCCAATGATTCGCTTCCCGTCTTATCGAGGCGCGACGCGGTTCTTCGTCTCCCATTATGCCCCGAGCGCTTATCGTTGTTCTCCTTCCGGCGGCGGCGTGGTCCACGCCCGTTCGCCGACCTTACCGCCATCCGGGATGTCGAGAACGGGTCGCCTTCCACGAGTGAGGTGTTAAGATCCATGATTTTGTCGCGCCTCTCACGGCGCTGGTGATCCGCCCGCGAGTCGCTTCCAACCTCCTATCAGGCTGGTTTGCAGAGGGCGAGCGTCACCTCGCCATCCGGCAGCCGTTTCGCATCGCTTCTTAACGCCGCCGAGGTATGCTCGTTCGATCACCTGATTTCGTTCCGATCTTTGCGATTACGCTGTTCTCGCCAAACTCAGTCATATCACTGTAATTTCAGAGATCAGTTCTTATTGAAGTTGAACCACCGTTGTTCTACACTTACACATTAACTGACGGATGCCTTTTCAACCCACCAGGCCTGAAAGATAATTAGGTCGCCATCGGAATTCTGGTTTGCTGTCACTTCCGTTCATAAGTTCCCGATGGGAAAACGCGGTCCAGGCCCCAGATGCACACCAAAGACGTTAGCATAGATGAAGATAAATACCCACGTCGTCTGAGTGCTTGGTCACTTCATCGGTAGAAGACGTGACTGGCTTAGGCTAACGTTTTGGCAGATTCTCAACTGGAATGGAATGCCCGATTATAAGATATCCCAATGATATGATTTGCGATTCTTCCCATCGGACGATATTTCGCTTATCGAGCGGTTTATTTAGAATCTTTCTTCCTTATTAGACAGGATCTGCTTGATCTACAGGATGGCTGTTATATCGTGAATTATCTTGTATACTTCTTTGGTGAGATTTAGTTGAATTTGCAGGATAATATGTTATTGGAGATGATACATTTCCCTTATCGATAGGATTTAGTTTATTTGCGGAATGTGGGCTTTCTCAATTATCCACTGCTTAGGCGCTGTCTTGAAGCGGTAAACCTTGTTTTGGGTGGCATCAAAGGCTGAAAGTGTGTTTCAATGGCGTGAATCTTCTTTGGGTTTTAGCGAGTGATGCAGAACTTCATTTCAATACCATCAAAACTTAAAGTTATTTTCATCTTTCTATTATTTTCTACAAATTTTACATACAAAAGTAAAGTTATAAGGAAACTATAATTTCTAAATAATGGTGTGAAATCTGATAAATCTTCTTTATATGATTTAAATCTTAATAATGATAAACATTTTTTTTCAAAATTCATTATTAAAAAGTATGTTCTAAAGATCTTAGATATTCTTTTTACGCGATTTTAGATTTCTAAAATTTCCTCATGCTAAACCTAATCTCGATCCCACATCAAGGACCAATAAAGGTCGCCACGTGGTTTTTACCATACACCGCAAGGCGCAGAATAATTTCCCCTGCTTCCTTTGACAAAAAATCAACTCGGAGAAAACACTAATTTCTGTTTCTTCAATTAACTTTCAAATTTTATAAAAATGTCCTATAAGAAAAAACTTTTACTAGATGAAATTAAAAGTATATAAATATTTTAATGTTATTTTGAACCATTTAATTAAATAAATTATGGAAAAAATATCAACATAATTCTTTTATGGAAATAATGATGAGCAAAAAATTAATGACAATTCCTTAAAATATAAAATAAACCCTTATAAATGAAAAGAAAAATTATTATTAAAATTATGAACTTTTATAACTTCTGCATTTAAATCTTGAATAAAAAAAACTTGTCTTTTTAAATATAACAACTTTTATTTTTAATTATAATTATATCCTGAACAAGACGACTTTTGCATCAAAACGAACATTGGATATGGTAGAGGTTCAAAATCTTGTTCAAGATATAATTACTATTAAAATAAAAGTTGCTATATTTAAAAAGCATATATTTTGTTCATGATTTAAATACAAAAATTTGAGTTCAGGATTTTAATAATAATTTTCCCTAAATGAAATTACAAGAACAATAGACATTTTATTATTGTTCTAGATCATTTAACTAAAGAAATTAATTCACGATGGAGACATATAGAAGATGTGATTTTATTAAATCAAAACATGAATGTAACTAACATTAAAAATCTAGCTAACATGATTTTGTATGCGCTATGAATAAAACTGAATATAATAGAATTAGTAAATGCAAAACGACTAAAAAAGTTTGGAGGATACTTGAAATTACCCATGAAGGAACCAACCAAGTCAAATATTGTAAAGTTAGAATTTTTGTTAAGGATTATAAAATGTTCAAAATGAAACCTAATGAATATATTGTTGAGATGTTTTCTAAGTTCACGGATGTTGTCAATGGACTTGAAGGTTTGGGAAATAGGGTAAGTGAAGAAGATAATGTATCTACTACCTTCCAAATGGAACTCTAAAACGGAGGTTATTTTGGAAGCAAAAATTTGAGAGAGCTACCTCTTGATGAACTTATTGGTTCCTTGATGACCTATGAAATGAAGATTGCAATGAAAAAAAAGGAAATGCTAGAAGCAAAAGGCAAAAAGAAGAACATTACACTCAAAGCTCAAGAAGAGAAAGTCGTTGGTGAAACAAAGATCAATGACTTGGAAAAAGACATCGCTCTCATCACAAAGAGAGTTCAAAAGTTAATGATGAAGGATAAATTTAGTAGAAGAACTTGCAATAGAAGAAGCAACTACAAGATTAAAAGGTCCTTTAAGAGAAGAAGAAAAAAATGAGGTAAAGAAGTAATTTGTTACAAGTGTAAGAAGCCGGGTCATATAAAATATGATTGTCCTCTCTACAAAACCAAGAGAAAAAAGAGAAGAGCCATGATGACAACATGGAGTCAAACTGAAGATCCATCCAATGATGAAAATGAGAAAGAAGTTGTCAACATATGCTTCATAGCTTTTGAGGATCAAGATGAGGTAAATTCTAACTTTGAAGGTGATGAGTTTATGATTGAATATGACGAATTGTTTAAAGACATCAACAAGCTCAATGAAAAGAACACCTCACTTAAGAAAAAAGTTTTTGAGCTTCAAAAGGAACTTGATGAAATCAAAGAAAATTTTCAAAAGTTGAAGTTTCAAAATTTTCTCTTAAGAAGGTAAAGGAGGAACTACCCAAAAAAAATGAATGGTTGATTTCTTCCCTTTCAAAATTCTCTTGTGGACAAAAAGCTTTTGACATGATCCTAGTAAGCCAAAAATGTGTTTTTGATAAAAAAAAAAAAAATGACTAGGATACAAGTCTTCAAAGAATGAAAAATATTTCAAAAACTACTTTGTCAAGGAGTTCATGAGTGAAAGTCCCTCAACCATTTGCAACTTTTGTGGTATAAAAGAACACATTAGTAGTACTTGTCCTCTTAGAAATTGATCTCAAAAGGCCTCAACCTCTAAGTCAAAGAAGGCTTGGATTGAGAAGACAAAGGTCACTAACCACCAAGGACCCAAAAAGATTTGGGTTCCTAAAGCTTCTTGATTCTTCTTGTATGGATCAAAGAAGGAGAAATGGCTATTGGATAGTGGGTGCTTAAGGCACATGACCGGAGATGAGTCAAAAATTTCCTTCCTCACAAGAAGAAAAGGAGAGTACGTAACCTTTAGAGATAACGGGAAATGTAGAATCATTGGACATGGTTCTTTAGGTAACAATTCTTCATCTCTCATTGAAAATGTTTTTCTTGTTGATGATTTGAAACATAATCTTTTGAGCATTAGTCAACTTTGTAACAAAGGTTTTAAAGTGATTTTTTAGTTTTCTCATTGCATCATCAAGGATTCTCAAAATGACAAAATCATCTTCGTGGGCCATAGAAATGAAAATGTTTATACAATTAATATTTCAAAATATGAAGTTCACGATAGATGTTTTTCTAACATGCATGATAAGAGTTGGTTGTGGTATAGGAGATTAGGACATGTGAACATGAATCTCATTACACAACTCAACAATAATGAACTTGTAAGAGGCCTTTCTAAAATCTCTTTTGAAAAAGATAAAGTTTGTGAAACATGTCAAATGGGAAAGCAAATAAAAACCTCTTTTAAAAACAAAATTTTCATTTCTACCTCAAGACCTCTTCAGCTTCTTCACATGGATCTTTTTAAACCCTCAAGGACTACTAGTATTGGAGGTAATCATATCCATTTGTGATTGTGGATGACTTCTCTAGATATACATTGGTCTTGTTTTTAGCTCACAAAAATGATGTCTTCCATGAGTTTTCAAAGCTTTGTAGAAAAATTAAAAATGAAAAAGGTTTTACTATTTCTTGTATAAGAAGTGACCATATAAGGGAATTTGAAAATGTTTATTTTGAAAGCTTTGTGATGAGGATGGAATTGAGCATAACTTTTCGACTCCTAGAACTCCCCAACAAAATAGGGTTGTTGAAAAGAAAAATAGAACTTTGCAATAAATGGCAAGGACCATGCTTCATGAAAACAATTTGCCAACTTATTTTTGGGCCAAAGTGATCAATACTTCTTATTATATATTTAATAGAGCTTTTATAAGGCCCTCTTTGAACAAAACCATATATGAGCTTTGGAAAAACAAAAAACCTAATATTGGTTATTTCAAAGTCTTTGGAAGTAAATGCTTTATTTTAAACACCAAGGACAACCCTGGAAAATTTGATGCAAATTCTAATGTTGGGATATTTCTTGGCTATTATTCATCAAGTAAAGCTTATAAAGTTTTCAACAAAAAGACCATGGTAGTAGAGGAGTCCATCCATGTAGTTTTTTGATGAATCTAACGATTCTCTTTAAAGAAAAGAAATAGTTGATGATGATGTAGGTTTTGACTTCTCCATGGGAATATTACAAATTGAAGATGGGGTTCATAAACAAAAAGAGGAAATTGATTCAAAGAAGGAAGAGCACTACCTCACCTTCCACCTCCTCCTCAACTCGAGGCGAGTAATCAAGCCAAGGACTCTGGAAGAGATGGAAATTTGTCACAGATCATCCACAAGATCAAATTAAAGGTAATTCATCCATTGGAGTAAGGACTAGATTATCTCTTAGAAATATTTGCAATAACCTTGCCTTTATCTCTCAAATTGAACCCAAGAACTTAATGATGCTATAGTAGATGAGAATTGGGTAATAATGACTATGCAAGAAAAACTCAATCATCTGTTAAATGCAGAAGTCAGGAGTTAGTACGCAGTTTCAATTATCAAAGTGTTATTGGTGAAAAAAATGGATGAAATTGACATAATAGTTATAAACAAAGCAAGATTAGTGGCCTAATGATATAAGGGAATTGACTATGAAGAGACCTTTGTTCTTGTAGCTAGATCATAAGCCATAAGAATGTTGTTTGTTTTTGCTTGTTATATAAACTTCATTTTATATCAAATTGATGTGAAAAGTGCATTTTTAAATGGTTTCATAAATGAGGAAGTGTTTGTTGAACAACCACCTGGGTTTGAAAGTTTTAATTTCCCTAACCATGTTTTCAAACTCAAAAAGACATTTTATGGCTTCAAACAAGCTCCTGGAACTTGGTATGAAATGAAAAGCAAATTTCTTAATTTTAGTGGTTTCAAAATGGATAAAATTGATACAACTCTCTTCATTAAGTCAAAGAATAATGACATACTTATTGTTCAAATCTATGTTGATGATATTATCTTTGGTGCTACTAATGTTTCACTTTGTAAAGAGTTTGCCAAGTCTATGCATTGCAAATTTGAGATGAGCATGATGGGACAGCTCAACTTCTTCCTTGATCTTTAAATCAAACAACTTAAGGAAGGCACCTTCGTAAATCAAGCAAAGTACGTAAGAGACTTCCTCAAGAAAATACATTCTTTGTTGTACTTAATGACTAGTAGACCCGATATCATGTATAGTGTATGCTTATGTGCTAGATTTCAAGCATGTTCTCAAGCATCTCATTTGAATGTGGTGAAAATAATATTTAGATATGTGAAAGGCACTATTGATATTGATCTTTTGTATCTAAAATGTGATAATTTTAATTGATATGCTATTCAGATGAGGACTTTGGAGGTTGTAAGATTGATAGAAAAAGCACTAGTGGAACATGTTACTTTTTAGGTCACTCACTTGTGTCTTGGCATAGCAAGAAAAAAAAATTGGCTACCTTGTCAACAGAGGAAGCTGAATACATAGTCTTAGTTAGGGATGTGCATAAGTATTCTGGGTTTTAAAAAGACTTAGTGACTTGGCTTCTGATACTCTTCATATTCCCATAAATGTGACAACACAAGTGTCATTAGCGTATCGTTAAATCTGCAAATAAATTTGTGATCTCAAGCATATGAGACACCTACTCTTAGAGTTCATGCAATAAAAGGATATTAAGCTTAAACTCTGTTAGAACCCAATATCAACTTGCCAAATATCTCTCATAAACACTTAATGAGGATCAATTTGTCAATATTAGAAGACAATTAGGATTATTACTCCTACACTTTATGGATTAAAACTTGTTGGTGTACTTTACATAAGGTATGAGTTTTTCATTCAAAATTGATCAATCATGATTAAATATTGTCTTATCCCTTGGTAAAGACATTAAAAATTATGAGGAAACCATTTAAATTTCATAGGGGAGTTTCCAAATGCAAATTCAAAGCATCATGAGAAACACAATAAAATAGTCGAAAGGTTCACAAAACGGTTGACTGATTAAGCTCAACCTATTTAAAACGGTCAATCGGTTCAGCGGCGACAACAAATATAAATGTTCATTTCCCGCGCGTCTTTTCTCATTCTCTTCATTTCTCTCCCTCCCATTCCCTCATTTATCTCTGTATAAACCCTAAAAATCCTTCATTTCCCTTCGATCTCTGCTTCTAGGCTACAAAGCTTCCACTTTTGGCATCCATAGTTCATCATCTCGGCCACTAGGGTTTCCTTCCCAATTTGAGGCTTTTCAATGTTTGCCACGGTTCCTTCTTACTTGGTAAGTTTCCTCATCTCATTTTTATCCTCTTATTTTCGATTCCATTCATGCTTTAAAAATAATTTAGGGTTGGTTGATGCATGTTGATTGTGCTTCAATTCCTTTCTTTTATTTTTTATTTTTAATTTCGGTCTTGTATTTTTTTTTTTTTTTTTGTCTACTTTTTTTTAGGTTTTCAGTGCCTTCCATCAGCTTGATTGGGTTTTAAGGTGCTTTCAGTGCAAGTTTGCACTCTTGATTTGGTTGTTGACAATGTTTTTGAATCTTTAAAATTGTTGGGCATTCTCTTTGATTTCTTGTAACACTCCGAAATATACCTTAGTCGTTTTCAGCATATTTAGGGTATTTTGTAGATATAATTTGAATTTTTAGTAATTTAAATTCAAAATGTGAAAACTGAAAAATCCGAAATTAATACAAGAGTTAAGGGTAAATTAGTAATCTACTAATTCTAGACCCAAAGGTCATATGATAAAAGGATTATAGGCTAAAGTGGAAATATGAATAACTTGATTTGTAGATAGAGGAGAGATGAGGGACCAAAGTGTAATAAAAGGAAAATTAAAAATCAAAAGGGGATAAGACTAAGTTGGTCTCTCATTTTGGAGAGGGCTTCAACATGAAGAAGAAGAGAGGAGAAGAGAAGAAGTAGAGGAAGAAGAAAAAGAAGAATAGGAAAGGTATGGAAACTATTTTTGTATGGAATACTATGGGTTTAATATGGATGAATGGATTTGTATGGATATTAGTTTGTTCCAAATCTAGGGTTTAGTTAGGAATTCATCCTAACCCTAGATTTGTTGAAAGTTAGGTTGGTAAAACCCTAGTTTGTATAAGATATATGAATCCTCCCTAGTATGGATTCTGGTTTATGATGTACTGATACTTGCTCGGTGTTAGGAAGTTAACCTAACTTACAAGTATTTGAGTTTGGGCTTGAAAACCCTAAATTAATCTCTATGTTTGGTTTGGGTTAGGTTAGGACCACACTTGGGAGTCGCTTTCTGATGCTTTCTGATTTATTTTGTTTGTAACGCTCTGTAAAATACTCTGAATTCATAATAAAATTTTATCAAGTATATTCCGGTATAATCGGGCTAACTCAAGTATTTTTCTCACTTTTACTTAATATTGATTAAATGATTATTGAATCAAGAAATAAACCCAAGTGAAAAGAGAAAAATATGGAAATGGTAAAATGGGGATCTAAAAGTCAATTGTGTGTCATGTCTGTTTGAAATTAGGTAAATAAACGTGAAGAGCTTTAAAATAATAAGACTTAAATGAAGAATAATAGAGAAATAGAGGGACCTAAATACAAAAAAAAAGAAATAAAGAAACAAATCAAGGAATGCGACGGGTATGTAGGGAGTTATGGTTTAAGTTTCATTTTTAAAGTACGATTAAGGGTGATCCATAAGAAAAGGAAAACAGAGAAAAGTGGAGATATTTTAGAGTGAGAAGCTCTCACTTCTCTCTAGATTTCCCAACGATTGGACCATAGGTCCCAGGCAAAGCAAGAGGGAAAGTCCTTTCTCGTGACAAGAGCTGCAAGTAGAGACCGAAATCGGGGGGTTTCGACAAACTCCAAGAGGTAGGCCTTCCCCTACTTTGGTCATTTTCTATCCTAAGCTGCCACATTTTGGTAGTGCGCATTAGTCGGACCTTAGAGCTGATTTTTGGGTAAGAAATAAAGAGAATCTGGTAATGAGTCCTTCTGGTAAGTTGTAGCCACATCAATGAACTTGATGTTAGTTTTCAATTTCAATTCTAGACCTCTATAGACCAAGTTATGGTTCTTTTAATCGAGATCAGCCCGGCTAGATCCTGGCTGGTCATTCGCTGGCCAGTCAACTAAATTGACCTTAGAACGAGTTCTTTGAGTCATAAATAAAGGGAATTTTGGAATTAAGTCCTCTAAGAAGTTGTAGCCACATCAATGAACTTGATGTTAGGATTTTGAATTTCTCAATTAACTCTCTGTGCATCAAGTTATGGTCTTTTACTCCTCGAACAACTAAACGGGGCGAGAGGTCAGTGCAATAGAGGCTAAGTGGAAGAAAGGTCATGCAAGAGAGGTCACTGCACCATGGGCCGGGAGGTCGACTTTCATGCAAGAGGTCACAGACCTTCATGCAAGAGAGGTCACCCATGCACAGAGGTCACAGAATTTTCATGCAACAGAGGTCGCAGAGGTCGCCAGACCATGCAGAGGTCAATATACCTCATGTAGCAAAGAGGTCACAGACCTCATGCAAATGTAGGTCACCTCGTCTCGTAGGAGGTGTTTAATCTCGGCCCCATAAAAGAGCTTAGCTCATCTACCAGTCACCCCGTCAGATTGGATCACGCATGACCTCCAACTTCTACGCCATAACTTCTTCGTCAACTCCTGCTGTGTTCTCGACTCTATGGAAAGCCCATTGAGTCAAGAATCCATTGATATTCCTGAGGAGGATATTAGATGTCAGACCGAGGTTAGATCGAGCTCGCCCAGGTCAGGTCAGCTCGTCGGTCAGCTCGCCGTCCCTCCAACTGGCGTCATATCTCCTTCGCTCGGGGAACTGATTGGTGTTCGACTCTATGGAAAGCCCATTGAGTCAAGAATACATTCATATGCCTGAGGAGGATATTAGATGTCAGGACTCCAGGTGTTAGATCGAGCTCGTCCAGGTCGCCACCAGCCAAATAACTCGTCCGGGTTGACTACGCATGACCTGAACCCTAAGGTCATATCTTCGGGGTCCGAACCCGTTTCGAGTGTTCTCGACTCTATGGAAAAGACCATTGAGCCAAGAATACATTCATATGCCTGAGGAGGATAGAAGATTTGACCGAGGTGATAGATCAAGGTCGTCCAAGTCAGGCCAGCCTGCCGCCAGATTTGACTGCGGTATGACCTCCAACTCTAAGGTCATAACTCCTTCGGGTCCGAATTCCGACTGGTGTTCTCGACTCTATGGAAAGCCCATCGAGTCAAGAATCAATCTATATATATATATATATATATATATATATATATATATATATATATATATATATATATATATATATATATATATATATATACAAGGCATGCTTGAGGAGGATAGAAGATGTTCGACCGAGGCGAGTAGATCAAGGTCAGCCCAAGTCGTCGCTCGCTGGGCCAGATTTGGATCACAGATGACCCTCCAACTCTAAGGTCATAACTCCTTCGTCCGAACTCCGATTCGGGTGTTCTTTGACTCTATGGAAGCCCATTGAGTCAAGAATCCATCTATATATATATATATATATATATATATATATCCTGTTGAAATTGGAACTCATATTAAACTCCGAAAATCAATCCTAACTAAAACTACTAGTACATGAAAAATATTGTTCTTAATTGGTTTTGGAATAGGGACTGACAGAGGAGGAAAAGCTAAATCAGATTGAGATTCCATGATTGGAATCAAAGTGCAAAGATTTTTTGGCTCGTTTCATCGACTCCTATTCCTCGTTTCAAGTTTTTGCATGTTTGAGTTCTAAAAGCATATTGAATTGATTTAATTGATTTGAGAAAAGGATCTGCGGAAATGTTTGTATATAAAAAAGTGCATGATTATTGAAAATAAACTATTTATACAAGCGCATATGTACTATATATTTTGCTATAAAGGATTGAACGCCTTAATAGAATGCTAAAATCGCTTATTTCGTGATTAAGGATATATCGCAGATAATTAACAGGCCAAATACAGCATCACAACTATCAGTATTTGACGTGTCACCCGACCAGCTGGAAATCTGGCCGGGACCGTGACGGAGAGTGTTCACTATTTAATTGTTTATAACCGCCGCTTCACGGACTCTGCATCAGTGTTGAAAACCATTCGACACCGCCCGCA
This sequence comes from Tetrastigma voinierianum, assembly GCA_016808115.1. Lineage (NCBI taxonomy): Eukaryota > Viridiplantae > Streptophyta > Magnoliopsida > Vitales > Vitaceae > Tetrastigma > Tetrastigma voinierianum. The sequence goes on from JAEQBH010000334.1 coordinate 176,918, forward strand.
GCCTCACGGATCGCGTCAAGTGACTCATATCCTCGTATATCGAAGATATAGGTTAAATTCGCGTATGGGCATAACCGAATTGATTGACAGAACCGACCGATGGCGATAACTGAATCGACAGATAATCACCGATTTTCGTGGTTCCGAATTGATTTTCGTAATTGAATTGAATCGCTTAACCTGAATCGAATTTGTGAGCATAATTGAATTTGATTTGAGATTATAAATATTGAATATGAAAGTGTATTTTAGATGATCAATGAACTATAATCGATTCTGTATATAAAACAAGTATATGTATTGTATTTATATTGATCATCCATAATGTTTGTGTTTTGAATCAAGTAAATTGCAGTATACTGATTTTAAACCAAACTAAGGAATGGATTTAGATAGAACCACTAAGCATGAAAATGCTTAGCGCATTGTTTTACCAATGCGCAGAAATGAGTGATGATAGTGATCGAAAGCTTTAATTCCAAGATCGAGGTAGAGTTTCGAGTCATAAAGAAGGAAATTTTGAGTATGCTCCGACATGCATTCATATTCCATGTTTTCTTTGATATCGATATTTTGTAAAAACAATTTGAACTCGAACATCTATTTTTTGTAAATCATTTTGAAAGGCCTCGAATAGCCAATTGTAAATGTATTTTGTTAAAGTTAAATTGTATTTTGTTAAATGTTTATGGTTTGCCCAAATTTTGTAATGCCTGCAAAGATAAGGATTCCGAGTGATTGAGTGATTTTAGTGGCATCCCTGACTGTTCGATCTCGCCAAACTGCCGGGCCTCAGAAAGGGTCGCCACATTTTTAGCTGGATTTATGGAAAATGGATCTAAATCGCCAAATCTGGGCACTCTCAGGTCCCACGCCTGGCGTAGGGATTCCACGCACGGGCGCAGCCTATATATGAGGCAGTCTGAAAGCCCTGGGTAATGCGCCGAGGCGCAAAGAAAGTTACGCCAAGAACAGCGTCCTACGCTGTAGCGTAGCCATCGTTCACAAAGATGGAAATTTTTGTTTTAGTTTTGTTTTGTTATTCCGTTATTCGAGGACTTGTCTACTGGATTAATGAGGACCCTGGCAAGTGTATGAAAGGGTCCATTCATGTCGTAAGGTAAAGTATGTAGTTTGATGTTGAAAACTTAATGCCCTATGATAAGATAGTAAATCTCAACACATCAGTAGGATCGCTTAAGACCGAATATTGGAATGACATGGCACTCTCCTGCTACGTAAGTAGCACGTATAGTACTTCTGGGTGACTCTCGATTAGTGTGACTAAGATCCGCCAAGGTTTCTCGCACTCCCGTCAGGTTTCAAAGACCTCAGTACCGCACCGCACTCTAGCACTTATTGGTGCCATGTCCGACTCCATTTTATTACTAGTCTAGGTAGTCAAATAGTTATATGATAAGAGTCCGAATAACGAATAAGAGTAAAGTAAATGTATATTGTTCGCTTCCGAATGTACCTACTGGTACCTCCGCATGCTATGGCTCCATAAGACTTACTAAAAATTCCTCTCAGACAAGTATGTTTCCCATAAGACCTACGTACCGTACAAGCATAAGCCCCATAACCCTACGATCCGAACAAGTATAAGTATGCTATGTAAGCACAAGTATGTGTATAAGCTTGTTATATGAACTCATGAAAATTATGATATTTGCTAACGTATATCCGTTATCAAGTATATGTTTATCAGAAAAGAGTATTAGTGCATGTGTATACGTATAAGTCATATGTTTCCCACTAAGCGTTAAGCTTAGCACAAGTTTTTATCAGTGTAGGTATAGAGGAGGACATCCGCTGATCTTCAGATAATCGCTAGCCAACAAACTAAGTAGAGTCCATCATGCAGGTCAGGCGCTCCGCTATGTGTAAAATGTAAATATACACTTTATATGATATGTAACAGGACTCGTGGATCAGAGTGTATCGACACCTGCAAACACCACTATTGTAAGACTCGAGAAATTTCAATTTATGGAAAAAGGGTAAAATCGTAATTTCGGTAAAAATTTCGAAATTTATTCTCTAGATCTCGGATGACAAAATGGATTTCACCGTTGGAATGGTCTCATGAAATCTAGCTAACATCGCCGACTCACAACCCCCGAGATAGCCTGAATTTGCATCGCTTTTTCGAGACATCGAAGCCGCCAGCCAAAACGACTTGCGACGTGGACAAAGTTACATATAACATGTACTCATGTTACACAAGCTGTACGAAGACAGAAACGATTAAAACTGACTACGTAGATATGTTGCCGTTATCAACCCCGTGAATGGCGGATATTTATTGAAGATTTAAATTTTAAATGGCACTAAAAGACAAAATTTAAATAGTTTCGTCTCCTACCTATGAAAGGAGCCAAAAGTGAAAAAAAAAGCGACGTTAGTTGAGGTTCAGCTCGCATTTTTAGAGTGAGAACGCGTAGACTTCTCAAAATATCGCGCACCTGACCATTTAATTCTTTCTGTGGCAAGAAGGAAAGTTGTTCTACGCAGCAAGGGCCACGCGTAGGCACCGGTTTCTTGGAGTTTTGACAAACTCCGTGAGGTAGAGGATTTATCCTACTTAGGCTTTACACTTTATTTAAGTACTTTATAACGTTTTGCTGACGGTGCCTCGAACGGCCGTTTGATCGGTCCAAAAACTTGGGACCGAAGTGTTAGAATTTTTGGGAGCCGTTTGGGCAATCTGGGTACTGTTACGGACTGTTATGGTTTCATGTGTGATAATTTATTGAATAAATTATGTGTTGGTTTGTATAAGGCCGGAAATGGCCGTGAAATTCGGGTTCACAAAGTGAACCGATGATCGTGTGATTTTGCCGAACAAGAACCCGAGGTTTCACTGCTCATAGGAATAGTATCTACAAAATATTTTTGTGAAATAATGTAAGGTTTGGGTTGAGTAATTCAAGTCAATTGCTCAGATTTGATAATTAGCCTGCGAGCCAATTTTTCGTGTAAAGAATCTGTGGAAATTACATGACATGTCTGCAGGATTTAAAATTATGTGAATATATTCATGATTATATATTTGCATGTGTTATATAACTATATTAGAATTGGCATCACGCATTCTTACACACAAGACTGCGCACCCTAGAGCGATAGGAGTGGAGCGCATGATGGTTCAATCGAGAGAGCGGTTTCGGAGGGTTGACTATTAATAATAAATATCGGAGTCGGTCCATTACTTATATCGGAGGGTAGTCCATATAAAATATCAATCGTCGGAGTCGGCCCAATTGATATACATCGGAGGGTAGTCTACTAAATATAACATCGTAGTCGGTCCACTACTAATATCGGAGGGTAGTCCATTATTAAAAACAACATCTTTGTTTTGAAAAATAATGATTCTCATACGTGGCTTAGGCAAGTGTGAGGGAGTCCTCATGGAGACTGCATGAGTCGTTGCAGACATTCAAGCAGTGACTACGATTACTTGAATGCGTGTTTTCTTCGAGCATCGGGTGATATGCACTTAGGTGAGAGTAGCCCATGTAAAGGTGATTCCACCATCGAGCATTAGCCTCACCCCGTCGAGGGATATCATTTTCAGTGCGTGAGCGTACGAGGAGCACGCTCGTCCTGCAGGCTATGCTCGGTACAAAGCCTGCCGCATTGGGTTTTATTATGTATACATGTATTAGAATGTTTTTCATTTTAATATATGTTTGTATAAGAGTAATTTCTTAACTTTGAAACTATTGTATATATTGGGAATTATTAGATGAGTATTGGTTCAGGCCTGGGCGGCCGCTTTACTCATGGATTGTTATATTGATTGTTGACAGGTTATATACAGGTTATGTATACGGGCAGAGCTCCATACAAAGGAGACTCATTCGATTTTCGGAGAGAGATCGGGTCACTCCGACATCCACGAACATGCCCGTTGCTCGACGAGAATAACGGACACCTCATTAGCCTCATAAATTTGGTATCGCAGCTTAGGTATACGAATACCTAGGGAGCTCGGGTTTGGGTATCCATCACCACTTGGGTGGTTTGATGTTAAGTTAGGTATAAGATTACCTAGGAAATCACGAGGCAAAACTAAGACACCGCATGCATGTGTTTGGAGTGTTTTATGTGATTTGATAAATTTGTTGTGTGAAAAATATGCATAACATGAATGATGTGTGATCATGTATTGTGTATGGTTAGTGTGCTTAGTAGATAGCACATAGGAAAAAATTTTGGGAGTTTCACGAGTGAGTAAAGCTGGAAAAAGAAGAATAAATAAAATAAATTTGAATAAATTTATTTGGTTTGATAGTTGATCAAATAAAATTTTAATAAATTTTAAGGTTGAGACACTAGGGTTAGTGTTAGGTCATGAGGTTTGAAATTTTGGACAAATATTTCAAAAATTAAATGAAAAAAAAAAATGAGAAGAAAATCATTTTCTAAGGTTTTATAGTGTGAAAAACTGAAAATGAATAAAATAAATTTTTATAAATTTATTTGAGTGTTCAAAGATAGAAAATATATATATATATATATATATATATATATATATATATATATATATATATATATATATATATATATAAGTATATTTTGTTTTGGTATTTTCCAGTAGTTGGAAAAAAAATTTTAATTGAATAAAATAAAATCAAATAAAATGAGACAAAATTTTGGAAAAATGAAATTTTCGAAAATAAATTTTTTTTTAATAAATATGATTTAATATATTGGATAAATGGTCTTGCATTGCTTATGAATGCAGAGACTTGATATATACACTGATTCTGTGTATGAATAGTGTCTCGAGGCTGTGTTTATGCCTTAGAATCACTAACGTTGAATTAACTTGCCATTGAGCCGTGAGATGGCTGAGTCGAGGGTGAGCGTGGGGAGTCCGCGGGTGCGGTCAAGCACCGTGTTGATCGGCGAGGCCTGTGAAGTTTGTAGATATTGCGACGGTAGGTATAACCGGTGGTATAGCGGTGAGTCGGGAGGTCCTAGTAGCCTCCGGCGGAGGTTTAGGCGCATCATCACCAGGCATTCCTTTGGGGAGGAGATCGGTGGTGTGACCATTTGGTTTATGCAAATCGAGAATGTGTTAGAGGCCGTGGGATTACCTGCGGCGACCGGGATCGGGTTAAATTGCGTTAGCTAGAGGGTGAGGCCCGGGTAGCATGGTGGAGATGGGCAAGGACCTCCTAGAGACTTAGAGGCTATGACATGGCGAGTTTCGGGGCTGTTCATGGGTAAGTACTTTCGGATCTTTGCGAAGCATGCGAGGCTCGGGGTTCCTAGAGGCCGACGGTGATGCTCTGTGATGGATTATGTGGCTAGGTTCACAGAGTTAGCCCGATTTGCTGATGATTACGTGGCCACAAACATGGCCAAGGTTAGGAGATTCGAGAATGGGCTAAAGTTGTCCATTTGGGGCAGGATCGTTGGACTTCGCCTACGGGACATGGACTTCATGGTTGGGACGGCCCTGACCATAGAGAGAGAGATCGAGGATGCTCGGAACACTCGGGATGCAGGTGTTGGTAGCAAGAGATCAGCCTTCTTCTAGTTCGGGGAAGAGGCAGAAGACTTCTACTTCACACGAGTTCAGGACTAGGATTGGGCATGTGGGGCAAGGTTGTCCCAGGAGACAGGATCTCTCAGGTTTTAGGACGGCCTGGATCCCGAGTCGGTAGTAGAAACGGCTGAGAGGATCTGATATATTCCTCCACGGCATGAGTACGGACGGTCGATCTCGGTTCGAGGGCTACGGGCCTCACATTTCACGGGCGGGCGAGAGGGCGGGTATGGGTAGAGGCGGAGGGCCAGGCCTGAGGGCGGGGACATTAGGGGTCGGGGGCATGTGCGCCGTCACACCACGGGGTTGGTCGTAGTCGATGACCTCTGAGTGCGTTTTTGCTATCTCGCCTATGGGCAAGAGTGTTATTTGATTCTGGTGCGTCGCATTCATTCATTGCTGCATCAGTTGTGATAGAGTTGGGCTTAGAGGTTGAGACCTTAGAGGAGCCATTGTATGTGAGTTCTCCCCTAGGGATTAGGGCGAGAATAGGGATGATATGTCGAGGTTACGAGTTGGAGATCTCGAGGACTCTACTCACAGTGGACCTGAGGATCATGGACATGTCAGAGTTCGATGTCATCCTAGGGATGGATTGGTTGGCCGGCCTACGAATTGGGTTATCAATTGTGAGCGTAGGAGAGTTACCGCCTACGCGGGGTGATTGCTCGTGTGGTATTTGAGGGGGACAAGCATGATATTTTGCCCCAGACAGTATACGAGTCCAAGTGTCAGGGACAGTTGGCGGGTTGGCTAACAAGCCTTACCCTAGAGGATGAGGTGAGACAGGACTTAGACCTACCTCGAGTAGTTTGCGAGTATGTGGATGTTTTTCAGGATGAGCTACCGGGATTGCCTCCGCATAGGGATGTAGACTTGATATCAGGGTGTACGCCCAGTACTTCGCCCGTCTATGACTCGCATAGGATTGCAGGTTAGTTGCGGGAACTTCGAGTCAGCCTCTGAGCTCTTGGACCGAGGGTTCATTAGGCCAGAAACGCCTTCACCATGGGGCGCTCCGATTCTAGTTGCGAAGAAGAAGGACAAGACCCTTCGACTGTGTATTGACTACAGACAGTTGAACAGGGTTACAATCAAGAATCGGTATCCATTGCCGAGGATTGATGATTTGTTTGATCAGTTGAGAGGAGCGCGAGTCTACTCCAAAATAGACCTTCGCACTGGTTACCATCAGTTGAGGGTTAGGGAGGCGAGATATCCTTGCCAGCGTTTAGGGCGTTATGGGCACTGAGTTTCTGGTAATGCCGCTGGATTGACGAATCGCGCTAAGCGCTGTTCATGGATCTCATGCGCCAAAGTGTTCAACTATCACCGTCGATTTTCGTAGTCTTCGTGGATGACATTTTTGATCTACTCCCGGTTAGAGTGGGAGCATGAGTATCGCGAGGATCGATATTCGGTGTTGAAGACCATCGGCTATACGCCCAGGATTCGGTAAGTCTGAGTTTTGAGAAGCTGCCCAGGTGAGATTTTTGGGACAGCGGTGTCAGGCATTGAGGCGATGTCGGTGGACGAGAAAGGTCATTGTGATGAGTTGGGAGAGACCGAAGTCGAGTCTTCGAATCGTGGTTTCTTGGGATTAGGTGGGTATTACAAGAGATTCATTAAGAGTTTCTCTTGGATAGCCGGCCACCTATGACAAAGGTTGACCGGAAGGGAGATCGAAGTTGATTGGGATGGCCAGGTGCAAGGAGGCATTGGAATTGAAGAGGAGACTTACCGGCTCCTATCTTGATAGTCGGACGGGACGGGGTACACAATGTATGTTGTGATGCCTTGAGGCGGGACTATGATGTGTTTGATACGTCGGAGGTAGTAGCTTATGGTTCCCGTCAGTTGAAGAATCATGAGTAGAATTACCCCACACACGACATGGAGTTGGCGGCCGTAGTCTTCGCCTTTAAGATTTTGCGCCACTACCTATACGGCGAGGAGTTCGAGGGCCTTTTCGGACCATAAAGTGAAGTATGTTTTCACGCGGCGGGACCTCAGCGAGGCAAGCGTAGATGGATGGAGTTCCTCGAGGGATTACGACTTCTTTGCATTACCATCTGGTAATGCAAATGTGATGGTGATGCACACTCAGTGGTACGAGGAAGCGTTGGCTGGTATATTCTCGAGTGGCAAATGCTCGGGGCGTAAGGACGGTTGGAGCTCTGATCTGATGAAACGAACTTCGGGACTTACGTTAAGGAGTTTAGTGGCTACCGTCACATTGGCGGGGTGATTGAGTCCCGATGGCGGGGAGAAGACCCTTGAGAGATAGTGTCAGTGAGGGGCCAAGTGCGATCGGTGGTGACGAGTTTGGGCCAGTCCACTCGGTTGATGATCTTCGGTATAGAGGGCGGGTAGTGATTTATTCGACCGATTTGAAGAGGAGATTCTCGGGGAGTTTGCGCTTTCGATTTATCGTGCATCAGTGTACGAAGATGTACGGAGATCTTCATCGTCGGTATTGCTGGTAGGATGAAGAGGCATGGGGGACTTTGTCTGTGATGTCTCAAGTAATGACCCGGGTTAAAATTTGAACACGAAGCGGCGGGTACGCCGACCGTGGAAGTAGGCCCAGGTGGGTGGGGCCGTCGATGGACTGTGACCCAACTGCGATGGTGCGACAGGCATGACGATGGGTGATGATGGACGACAATGAAGTCGGCACATTTTCTAGCGTGGATGGCCTTCACGGTGGAGAGATTTTGCGGTTGTATGTTGAGAGATGGTCAGGCTATGGCGAATTGCAATATCCATAGTGTGGGATAAGGACACGAGGTTCTGACCTTACTTTTGGAAGAGTTTCCAAGGCTATGGGCTGCGGGTGGCCCGATGAGTACGGCACCACCCTCGGAGAGATGGTCGTGGGAGACTATCTGAATCAATTAGAGGACATCTTTTAGCGACATGCGTCACGGATCATAAGGGTGGCGGGAGAACATTTTCATGGTGGTCGCACAACAACAATTATCGGTGATATCGGATGGCACCATATGAGGCATTGTATGGGAGGCCATGCGGTCACGTTATATTGGACGAGTGGGAGAGTTTCATCAGCGGTCTGATCGATTAGAACCTGCGAGAAGGTGAGCTTGATACGACGGCGTCTTCTCACGGCTTAGGCGGCGAGAAGAAACCGAGATGTGCGGCGTCGACCCTTAGAGTTGAGAGGTTGGGATGCGTTTTCTTGAAGAGTGATGCCTAAGAGAGGAGTGATGAGTTCGACGAAAGCGTGAGAGATTATCGCAGAGATTCATTGGAATTCTTCGAGATACTCGAGAGGACAAAGCCTTGTAAGCGTCACCGGGTTGGATTTACCGCCCGGCATGTCGGGTGTCCGTGGTGTTACGTCTCCATGCTCGAGTACCTTGAATCCGACTCGGAGTAGTGGATTGGGGACATATCGGGATTGATGGGGCGCTGAGGAGGAACCGGTGTTTGGATAGCTATGATGGGTTCATGACCTTGTCTGGTGAGCTAGTGAGGTGCTATGGCGGCACTATGAGTGGAGAGTTAATGTAAGAGCGAGGGAGGCGATGCGGGCGCATATCCACTTCTTGTTTAGGGATAAAGAGGTGCGTGGTTTGGTCAATTTACATGCATGGTATAGTGCACGTTGCATATGCATGTGAGTGTTTTGATTGTCCAAAATTTCGGGACGAAATTCCTTTTAAGGAGGGGAGAATGTAAGACCCAAGAAATTTCAATTTCTGGAAAAAGGGTAAAATCGTAATTTCGGTAAAATTCTGAAATTTATTCTCTAGATCTCGGATGACGAAACAAATTTCACCATTGGAATGGTCTCGCTAAATCTAGCTAACATGTCGAATTTCGTCAAATTCCGAGACAGTCGGAATTTGCACGTTTTTCTAGGCATCGAGTTTCGAGTGCCCAAAAATGATGACCGCGATGTGTTAGTTACATATACGTGGCACTCATGTTACGCAGGATTGCGTAGTGAAATGATGGAAGGACGGCCGAGATAGTGCAGTGTCAAGGGGAAGAGGGACGTAATTGTCGTTGTTCAGAAATTTTAAATGGAGGCCCCAAAGCCCAATTTAAATAGTGCAGTCTCCCTACCTATGAGAGAAAAGGCCCAAAACGTGAAGCAAAAAAAGGGATGGGTGAGGTTCGTTGACATTTAGAGTGAGAAAGTGAGACCTCTCTAAAATGCAGGGCAATCGGACCGTGAGAAATTCTTCGGGGCAGGAAAGGCGCGCGGCAAAGGGACAGCGTGGGCACTGGTTTCTTGGAGTTTTGATAGCTCAGGTGAGGTGGGGATTTATCTCTTTGGGTTTCTGAGCTTTTATTTAAGTACTTTATAATGTTTCGGTTGAATTAAGGCCTTGAACGGTCGTTTGATCGGTCCCAAAACTTGGGACCGAAGTGTTAGAATTTTTGGGAGCCGTTTGGGCAATCTGGGTACTGTTACGGACTATTATGGTTTCATGTGTGATAATTTATTGAATAAATTATGTGTTGGTTTGTATAAGGTCGGAAATGGCCATGTTAGTTCCTGAAGTGAGCCAGATGATTGGTGATTCTGGAGCAGATAACAGGGTTTCACTTTGTTCCATAGGAATAGTGTTCACAAAATATTTTGTGAAATAATGTCTTTGGATGACTAATTTCCAAGTTGATTGCTCATGTTTGATAATTAGTGAGTGAGCTAATTTTGGTGTAAGAATTGTGAAATTACATGACGTATTTGTGTGATTTAAATTAGTGAATATATTCATGATTATATATTTGCGCTATGTTATATAATTATATTGGAATTTACCATCATGCATTCCATATGCCTTGGGCACCTAGAGCGATAGGGTGAGTGCGTGAGATGGTTCAAAGGGAGAGTGGTTTCGGAGGGTTGACTATTAATAATAAATATCGGGTTAGTCCGTTACTTATATGGATGGTAAGTATAAAATATCGATCGTCAGTCGGCCAATTGATATACATCGGATGATCCGCTAAATATAACATCGAAGTCGGTCCACTACTAATATCGGAGGGTAGTCCACTATTAAAAACAACATCTTTGTTTTGAAAAATAATGATTCTAAATGCATTAGGCAGAAATGATGGCAGGGGAGATATGGACTCGGGGTATGAGTTGTTGAATTGAAGCGTTGAGTAGGATGTTCATTTACTTGAATGTGTTTTCTTTGGGTATTCGTATACCTTAGGTGGAGAGTGGCGTGTAGGGTGTTGATTCCACTACTGAGCATTAGCTCACCTTGTCGAGGGATATCATTTTTCAGGTGCAGGGAGCGTACGAGGAGACGGCTCATCCTAGAGGCTAAGTTTGAGAAGAAAGTCGGGTTGTGGCTTTAGTTTTATTATGTATACATGTATTAGAATGTTTTTTTCATTTTAATATATGTTTGTATAAGAGTAATTTCTTAACTCTTGAAACTATTGTATATAGTTGGGAATATTAAGATGAGTATTGGTTTGTGGGCCCAAGTGGCCGTTTTACTCATGGATTGTTATATTGGATTGTTGAGACAGGTTATATACAGGTTATATATAGGTTATGTATATGGGTAGAGCTCCCTGTACAAAGGAGACTGCACTTGGAGTTTTTCGTGAGAGAGGTGGTGCCGAGCATCCATGAAGTGTTTGCGCGGGTTTCACGGGTAGTCAGCGGACACACACACCTGGGTTTGGGAGCCTCACAATAATGGTAGTTTTATTTTTTGTATCTTTGTATATGATATTTGATTAGGTTATAAGGCTTGGGACCCGCCGATGCAAAAGCAATAAAAGTCTTAGTATAGTTTCACACCTTACGTCCGGCAGGCGAAGGTTGGGGTGTGACATTACTATCGGCTTCAATCTTCTTTATCGGTTGCTGTTGTGTTTTTCTGATTGGGTTATTTGGACAGCACCTTGGAGTATTTGGTGCCTACATTTTGGTTCTCCAATTTTTGGTTTGGTTAATGTCGTATTTGGTTCCTGCTCCATTTTGATTACTTGACCCCTATTTGCCAATCGCTATTGGAACTCCTCAATCTCTGGAAAATTGCACACTTCGATAATTTTCTTTGAAAATATTGCCTTTTGGTACTTGAAATACTTATACGGTTCTCTTTTGGCAAATTCTTTTTGGTTTTGGTTTTGCCTATTTTGAAAATGTTTTGACAAGGTTCTCATTTCTTTAACTGTTTTTGTGTTTCTACTTTTGATTTCCACACTGCTTCTCACATTGATTCACCTTTTTCGTTAAAATTTGGGCAACATTTTTTCTTCCAAACAAACCACTGTTCCTTGATCTAAAATTTCAGGATGGATTGACCCTTTTCACTTGGTTCCACTACTTGCAACCTTTGGTTTTCAACACTTGCAAACTTTGTGTTGGGTTCAAAATGGTTTCACCTTACTTTCCTTTTGATTTTGGCTTTGAACTTGCTTTGGGATATTTCCATTTGCAACTTTTGGAACCTTTGCCTTGTCTTGTTTTTTGTTAAGTTGGTTCATTTGGAAACTCTTATCAGTATTGGCTTGCTTGGGTGGCTATTTTGTGGGTATTTTGGTTTGCGTTTCCGGTTGTTCTCCTTATGGTTTGTTTCTGGTTTGGCCCTCTATATTGTTTTAGCCATCTTGGGTTGGTTGTCTTTGGTTCATGCGTCTTGTTCTACATTCTTTATGCCTCTTGAGCTTTCTTAGTCCCTTAGGACTCTTTTTCATGTGCGTTCCTTGTATTTCCAACATTGACCTAGATGTGTTCTTTCAGATTCCATACACTATGGCATCTAGGCCGAGACATGAGTCAGCAGCTAGACATGCCCGGGGCAAACGCCCCATTGAGCCTGAGCCTTCACACGAGCGAGAGGAGCGCCATAAGGCGCGCACTAACATAAGTCTTTTTGGATCACCCGCAGAGCATGAATGTTATTGATCCAACTTCCGCAAGCGGAAGGTCATTGCAGACCGCGACATCGAGTTTACTTTGCTAGCTAGAGGGATCTTGTCTCGAGGCTCTCTTCTCCGGAATGGGTTGGCTACCCTTAGTGATACTTCGAGAGCCCGTATATCCCACTCTGATCCAGATTTTCCTCGATCGGGCCAATGTCTCTGGCTCGAGGATCACGAGCATGCTACGGGGGATTGAGTTCGACCTTGGTGCTTATGATCTTTTTCACCTCCTCTCGGTTCCAAGCACTGGCGTTCGAGTCTTTGAGACCAAGACTAGGCCTCAGATTGATGGTTTTGATCTCGTCGCGGTTGTTCAACGTCTTATCGACTCTGATGCTTATGGCGTAGCCCGGCTATAGGCCAACTCTCTCACTCCTGAGGCGCGAGGCGGCCACTGAAACGAGGTGTCTTACTTAGATGCTTTCATTCTAGACTCCATTCTTAATGGGCGGCCTGTTGATCTTGGCCATCTTATGATCCGCCACATGATCTCCAACCACAGCGTGTCAGGCCGAGTTCTCCCGTACGATTGCCTCTTCACCCGCCTCTTCACATTCCATAGCCTTAACCTCTCCAACCAAACCAATCGTTAGGAGCCTCGTCATTATGACACCTTCACCGCATCCTCCCTCGGTCATATGAGGATACCAACTCTCGTAGCACAACCTAAGGCTCAGTAGGAGGAGGATAAGATCCGGGGGATGGAGGTCGGAGTCTATCCCCTCAATCATATGGAGGATGATCTTCATATCCTTTCCCTTCATATTAGAGGTGGGAGGCCCGCGGGCTATTAGGACTTGGGTTGAGCCAACCCACTTAGCCTGTTTTATTTTTAAATTTTTTTTAATGATTATTTATTATTTTTTAATTATTAAAAATATTAAAAAATATAAAATGGTTGTTTATAGAAAAAAGAATAGTTATTAAATAATTGATTTTAATAAAATAAAACAATATTAGTATGAAAAATAATTTAAATGTATATATATATATATATATATATAAGTATAATAATTTATTTTATATAATGTTTTAAAAATATAAAAATAAACTATGAGTATTTCAAAAAACCTTTATTTTACAAAATTTAAAATTTGTAAAATTGTTATTTATTATTATTTTAATATTTAATGTTATACCCATTTTGGCCCATGACGCACATAGGACTGGGTTAACAAAAAACAGGCCCAAATAAAAATGAGCCGAAATGGGCCGGGTCGGCCCATTTCCCACTTGTACTCCAGATAGAGTGCCCACCCTCCTATGGTGCGCCACACGTCAGTTCAACCTCTTCTACACCCCATTCTGAACCATCATCGATGCATTCTTTCACCGAGCCTCCACATTTTGAGCATCATTGACGTTTATTCACCATTCTCAAAGCCTCACTACTCTACGTCACCTGAGCAGCCCTTTCTTGTCGAGCTTTAGGCTAATTTTCATGCGATGAGAGAGGGTATTCATGGGATGAGAGATGATATTCCTATGATGAGGGGGATGTTTGAGGAGTGCTTTGATCTCTTCGGTGCATAGTTTGGTTCTCTCAGCCACCACCACTCCAAGTTTGTTGATATTATTGATCGATGCTTCATCTATTTTGAGAATCGCTCAAATGATTTGGAGGCGTGCCTACATCATGACATGCAGGCCCTTTCCCTTCGCCAAGAGCACCTTGATGAGCGATTCTCTCGCTTTGAGGCCATTTAAACTTGCGATCAGGAGGAATGTTGCCATGCCGAGGAGGAGCATCGTCGTGATCACCATGACATGGTGGCCTATCTATGCTCTTACTTTCCTCATGCTCTGGTGCCATAGATTTTTTTGCCTTTGGTTGTTGGGTGCTCCCTTTGTTCCTTTTTTATGTTGCCAAAAGGGGAGACATTTTGTATCTAGGAGTTTAGGAGTATATTTTCTAGTTGATTGACATACACATGTATATATGATTATTATTATTATTATTATTCTCTATCATGATCCACACTTGCATGTTATTATATTATGATTTTCTCGACTTGTTGATGGATTATTGGTTTAAGGGGGAGTATCACTCTTCTTAGATAACCTCGATTTGTCATCATAAAAAATGGGGAGATTGTTGATCGTGATGCACGGCTTTAATTAAGGCTTGGTAAGCCAAGGAGTAATTGCACTAATAGTTGCAGATGATGAGCACTATGACAAGTGATTGTGAGCTTCAATACTAGATCATTCATCAAGTTGTAAATAAGTTCAAGAAGTAAAGAAAAAGCAGGTTGAGTTGAAGCATCATATGAAAACTTTGTAATCTTATGAATCCTTGCAAGGTGATAATATTTGTGTGCTTAGGATATTATCATTTATCATGTATCACTCATAACTCGGTTTTTAAATCTAAAATTGCATATCCTTTTGAAAATTCGAGTTTGAGCATAAAACCTTAAGTTTTATAATCCTCAAATGATCTAAATAAAAAAACACAAGAGTTTGAGCATTTCTGGGGTCAACCGGTTACCAACCAGCTGATATGCATATCTCAGTCGTTTAGGTCTAGTAGCCTTTTTTGGAATTAGTCAAATGAAATGGTCGACTGGTTGGGAATCGATTGAGTTGTGTAACTCAACTGATTTGATGCAGTATCTAATTTCTATGAACCGGTCGAGAAACCGGTCAACCGCTTACCCAATCGGTTGAGTCCAACGATCATAAAATGGTAACCTACAAAGCATTAAATGCACAACGGCTAATGCATTTCATGAAACGATCGACCAATTGGTCCAACCGATCGACTGGTTGACAACTTAATTGGTTGCCAAGTTTCCCCTCTATATATTATGTTTTAGGGATCGTTTATTGTTATGAGACTTGTTGCATTTATTCTTTCAACCACCATTTCTATTGCTAATCAATTCTCAATCTAGATTCTTAGTGCATTCATTTCACTTGCATGTTTTAGAGTGCACCTTTGTATTCATCATAAACTTGAGTATTTGATTTATCTTGAGAGCTAGAGAAAGAGAGTCTCATTGAGCATTAAAGAAGGCTTCAAATGTGTACAGCTTGAAGGATTTGTGAAATGCCCATTTGAGCCAAAATCTAAGTGCAAAATAAATAAGCTCAAGTTAGAATTTGACTTCGTGAGACCTGTAATCAAAGGTTGAAGAGAGAAGTAGGCGTGAAAGCGATGGTGTGCCGAGCTCTTTATAAATCCGAGGTTCTTACATCCTTATCACTTTATTTATTGTTCTTTAATTAAATTGAAGATTTCTTATTGATTTGCAAAATGATTTTGAGAAAACCAATTCACCACTTATCTTGGATTTGGTTTGTTAAGTCGTATCCAAGCTTATGAGTGATTCGAGCGATGGCGTATTTGATAAGATAGAGCGTGGTCGTCATGATCGTGATATGTTGTAGAATTAGAGTTATGGGTGTGTCGTGTAAATTGTCAGTGTGTATGTTTTGGCCGGTCGTTTGTCTTTGTGCGCGGATATTATATCGTGTTTCAGAGTTTTAAGCGGAAATTTGATTATGTGTTTATCCGATATCTCGAGCAGTTTAGCCGTAAAATTATTCTTTTTTCAAAAAAGAAACCCACGGTTTTCAGCATAGGCGGGCCCATGGTTTTCAGGAGGTGTCCATCCATAGTTTTAACAAATACAAGAGGATAGAGAAGAGGTTTTCTCTTCACAAAAACAGCAGGAAGAACAATAATTTGTTTCTCTAATTCTGTTACAACATTCCCGTCTTGCTTTAATTTTTTTTTCTGATTCCATTTGTACCATAAGAAATGTGTAAGTCAAAAGCCCTAACTCTCATCCCTTAATTTTTTTTTTTTCATTGTATTTGTTTGGGGAGGAGGTTCACTCAGCTTCGATCTTCTTGTGTAAAGGTCTAATTTTGTCAATCGTTAATACGGAATTCTGTGCATGGCATTGAAATCTTTATTTCTTAAACTTTTCTTTTTCAAATTCTCTTCAAACCCTAAGAAAGGCATATGTCGAAAATCGTAAATCTCATCCCTCAGTTTTTTTTCTTTGTTTGTGGTTGTTTTCGGATGAGCAACAATTTGAAGATACTTTAATAAGTGTGAACACGTATTTCTTATTCCCTTAATTTGTTTTTTTTTTGTTTGTGTTTGTTTCATTGAGGGGCTTTGCTTTGGGCATTTGACTTTTTGCAAACCCTAAGAAACATTAATTCATTGAGTCGGATCTTCATTTGTTTTCCCTTTTTGTGTTCGTCTATGGAGGAAGTTCACTTGATTATTGGTTGTCACGTATGATTGTCCATAACGATCATTTATGGTTCAGTTTTATTCTTATGGGATTTGGTTTCTTTGATTTTAATGGCCGATTCTTTACCGATCGGAATTGGAAGCGCAACAGTGAGGGCTTTGCCATTTGGGTTTCAATAACCATCATAGTGGCATCATTGTAAATATGTTATCAAGACATGGCATTGTTCTACCTCAGTTGGATAGACAAGTCATGGACAAAATGGAAAAAAAAAGTCAAACAAAAACACATTGTACGTGTCTTTTATATATAGAGTATAGATATAGAAGAATATAGTTTACATTACTTTTCAAAAAATAATTAATTAGGTTATAATTACTTTTTTTTTTTAAGAAAAAATTATATTATTGATTCTAACTTATAATATATTGATAAATCTAAGATACAAATTAATATATGATAAAATAATATTTATATTAATAGCATAATAAATCAGTATAAAATATATAAATTTGATAATATAGTTACTATAATATCTACGACTTCAGTTCTTCAACATATTAACGATTATAATTTGATATATTCGATTGATCGAATCTGATTTGTCTATCTGAATCACCCTCATAATATTAAAGTATTGCAATAAGATGATAAAAAATACCACATAGTAACAAGTCGGCCTGACCAGAATCAAAGCGTTGCAGTAGCGATACTTGACTTATGAAAAAAACACATTATAACAAACCGATGACAAAAAAAAAGTTGCAATAAAACGGAAACAACACAAAAAATAATACCCCTAAATCTTTGTGAAAGATCCACCTTATTGGACAAGAAAATGAAAAAAAAATGCAGATTGGTGATTTGATTTTAGGTCAATAATGATCAAAAAATTACATCTCTTTACTTGAGAAAAATGGGATATAAAAGAACAAGATGAGAGGATTAAATTATAATTACTTTAATAAAACTATTTTGAAGAAACATCACTCAAATACATTTTTTGATATTGTAAATGACTTTTTTTAATCATTTGTATTAATGGGGTTTGAAATAATGGTCTTGTATTACATACACAAGGATTACAGGAGAAAGTAAGGCTGAGAAAGACAATTACAAGAACAAAACCGGAAACCAGTGTATAGAAAATCTTAGGAGTCTGCGTGGCGTCACAATCTCCTTAAAAGCAGTTAAACTGTCTCCACTGGTGCTCGGATCGCCGATGTCTGTTTCCCGAGGATGCTTGGCGGACATGGTACCTCAACACTGGAGCTACCTTTCAGGCGACGAAACTATGTAGAGGCTATCACCCAAACACCACACTCTTTGATAAACTCGAAACAAAAAAAACCTACTCTTCTACCGAGATAAGGAAGTCTACCCTTTCCCATGTTTAAGGTGAGGCGCTAACTGATCGAGGAAACCAACGTTGGACTCCACTGCCCTTTGAATTTGCTCAAGGAGTAAATGACAATGAATCATCATTTATTCCAACAATTCCCACATGAATTGACATTCATGACCAAAGATCCCTAAAAATGGTGATAGATTCATCGGAAAAACACATAGGAAAGGTAGGTGTTATCCTTTGAACACTTACTTGTAAAATATGTTTTACTCTACTAACTAAGCAGTAGACATGATGTGTGAGCCAAATTACGTAATTTGGTGTAAGAGCGATGACATATTCCCACATAGAGATCTTCTGCGTATTTTAGTTCTCACTTTTATGTCCATTTTGGCCATGGACATGCGCACAGTTTAAGAGAGTTTAATAGGAATTGGCCTTTCAATTCCCTACGAAACTGACCCCACTTCACTCTTACATAGGGTGATCTCTCGTAAATTAAGAGTGGCTCATGTTCTTTCTTAGCCAATGTAGAGATCATTAAAGCGTAACAACCTTCTTATGAGCATAAGCGTTCATCATAGGAATGGGCACGATAATATCCACCACCGATGATTGTATCAAAGTCTTTAATTTGGATTTTATCATTTGAACTGAATCTTGGGATCTCCGATCGGCTAGGTTGGTATCCATTGCATCGACTTATTCTTTTACGGGCTTTAGTCCCATTCCGCCGATGACTTTTCAGCAACTCTCTGTTTTAACCCTTTGGTTCGCGGATCGCAATGTTATCCTTAGATTTTACATAATCTAGAGATAACCCGGTTGAAGTTGTTGTTTAATGGTATTGTGTCTCACGACGGATATGTCTAGACTTACCATTATACATCGCATTTTTGTGCTCTACCAATAACTGATTAATTTGTCACAATGTATGCATATTGGGAGGCAGCGGCTGTACCTTGGAATGTCCTCACAGGAGTGGGCGTAGCCATTCTGCCTCTTTCCCACATTTGTCTAGTGCTATAAACTCATATTCCATTGTGAATCTGGCAATAACCGTCTATTTTAAGTTTTGTTCGGGCCAAGGCGCGGCCAAAGCGGGATTAAAGCAGACTGGGTACTAGCAATAGGTATGATGACATCCCAGTATGCCCAAAACAAGAGACTGACTCGCCCCCTTTAAAGGGTGGCAGCCCGAGTGTGTGGAAAACACTCAATCTCCACTGTCCAGGGGAAAGTAAAATATTCCTCAATTATCACCCCTCAATTATCCCTTATTAATTGGTTTACGATAAGGAAAGAAAATCTCCTATCTAGTGAAAGAAATATTGTATCATCCTCCAACTAGGGAAACATACTATTCAGTGTCATCATCGAACTAGGAAACATACTATTCAGTATCATAATCCAATTAGGAAAGTTGTCATGATCATCCATTATAAATACCAGGCCACCCCATAAGTGAAAGGTACGCAGACTTATACACCAAAACTTCATTCCCTAAGCAGTTGATCTTCTCTTTCCCCGGAAATAACTGACTTAGGCATTGGAGAGGCGAAGGGCGAGCCCCCGCCGATCCTTTTCGTTTCTTGTTTTTGCAGAGGAGTTGTACATCCGAGTCCAATGGGTGACTGACAATTCAAACGCGCTCGGCCCGGTTAGATTGAAAAGCATCATCGGATTTGGCGTCGTGCGGCGGAGCAGCGGTTCCTTTACAAATAAAGGCGACCTCTCGGCGATGGTATCAACTTTCGGAACGCAAGTAGAAGCGGCGCCCGATCCTCAGGATGCAAGACCCGACCAAGCGGCGTGGCGGCCGACCTCGAAGCGCGTTAGAGATAGTGCGGCCAACACGGATGAGGTGGGCGCTGCGTCTGTAGCACTATTTGAAAGAGTTGGAACAACTCACCATGCAAATACGACACCCCCAGGAGACACGACGGGCGAAATGAGCGAAACCACATTGGGGAGAGACAACACCTAGACCCTCATCGAGAAGCGGATAGAAAAGGGGAAACTAGCCACACCATGGAGCATGATCCTCACCAGCCTACAGGAGGATCACAATGAGAAGATCGTGAGACGAGGATGAGGACATCCAGTAATCCCGGCCACATGAAGGTAGCGGTAAAGGCGAACTCAATCTGCTGTGGATGCTCTGATCTGACAAGCGAATCCCCATTCACCGAGGGTCTTTGCACTTCCCCTTGGGAAAAGTTTAGAATGCCACCGGCCCGGATGTTCGATAGAGACAAAGGCCCCATAGACCACCTCAATCGTACAAAAATCGCATGGAACTCATGGATATCGGGACCCGTACGATCACGAGCCTTGGCTATCACACTAAAGGGCCCGACGTGACTTGGTTTAACGGACTCGAGTAGTCCTCAGTCCTCATCATTCCACGAACTCTCCATCGCGTTCGTCTCCCGCTATCGAACAGGACGTCTGAAGCCGAGGGTTATCATCTCTGTGCCACGAGAACTCGGCTTTGAGGTCGTATGTTCAAAGTTTAACTGATCGGCGAAGGTGGATATCCTCGGCGAAGTTCGTCGTTCTTGCACCTCATTAGAAATTTGGGGGTGCGGTCGAAAGACCTAATGTTCTCCATCTCGAAGAACCCTCGAGACCCGGCATAGTAGGGTCCTAGCCCAAGCAAAGAAGTATATCAACGGCGAAGAAGCTCTCCTCTCGAGCAAAGCTCTTCTACTCGAGGAAAGGTGGGCGTGAAAAGAGAACAAAGCCCGAGACGGGCGGGCGGGGGCCCAGTCCCAAGGAGGCTGGGAGAAAGCGGAGAGCGGTCCCCAGATGGGCGAGGAACAACGGGAGTCGTAGGGGACCACCTCAGCCTGAGCTGCAGCAGTGGTATTCACCTCGGCAATACACCCCTACGACGGCCTTGTAGTGTATTCGCGGAGTCTACGAGTGCGACATGAAGGTTCTGGTGGCCCGCTCCCATGAAGCCGGACCCCACGAGAGGGACGACGCAAATCGTGAGTTCCACGAGGACCATGGATCTAGAGCGGATGGTTGCATCCGGCTAAAGAGATTAGTACTTGATCCGACGCCGGACACCTCGGCCGATCATTGGCCCCGGAAGGCGAGAGCGAGTCCGACCACCGCTACCTCGTCATTGACCCATCGTTTGCCGCCGGAAATCCATGTAATCTCGGTTTGCGGAGGCGGAGAGTCCAGCTCGGCGGGGCCACGTGCGGTGAGTCGAGAGCGGCCTGCCGCTACCGGCGGCGTGCGGGCACTTCCGCGAGAAATCCCAGTAGTTCACCTCTAGCGACTAGAAATCCCTTTGTGAAGCGGCAGTAATGCTTGCTTAAACCTCTATAAAATTTTCTTTTGTGTGTATAACTTAGGATTTGGTAAATCTTAGCGTGAGAAAAACCGCGGCATGGCCTTGGTGCACATAGTCTAAATTCAAATCTGCCCATACATCGATTTCGCTATATCCAAAATATAGCCTTGACGCCACCATCCATTCCCATCACACTAAACTGGCATACATATGTTCCATATACAAATTCAAAGTATGTTCTTACAAAATATTATTAATACCTGACCGCCCAAAGCGTGTCGGGACCAATCCTATTGTGCTCAGGCGTGCTGCGTGCACATGCACGGAAAATAGTTTTTAAAATACAAAATAATGAAATTCGCTTGAGCTCGGTGAGTGTATCTTTCATAAAAGGTTTGCTTTTCCGGAAAACATCTCAAAAATGTAAAACTTTCTTTACAATTATTTTCAAACTTTTGCTGCTTTGCTTGCTTTAAAAGTTTTCAAAACTTTTCTTTGCTTGCTTGTACATTTTGTTTCTTTAAGCTTGTAAAACTCTTACTTCTTACTTGCTTAGAAGTTTATAAAACTTCTCATAATTTTCTTGCTTGCTTGCTATCGTGCTTGAAAAGTTCTTGAAACCTTTCTGAACATTTTGCTTTAAAAGTTTCTCAAACTTTTTCATAAAAATAGAGACTTGAGCTCAACCACATGCTTTGGAAATAAAACCAGGGAGCTTGGCTCAGCCGTCGTTTGAAATCTAAGCGGGAGCTTTGGGCTCAACCGGTGCTAAAACTCTCGGAAGCCTTGGCGACGGGGAACCAATGGTTGATTTTTCAAAGCGGCGTATCATGCTTATAAAACATCAACCAATGGGGCCCTATTTTTGCTTATCATGCCCTAGTGAACACGGGGAACCTATGCTCAAATGCGGAGTGGAAGGTTAACTTTGTCCGCGTCACCCCTTTTTCATTTCCGGTGAATATGGTGGAATTGACTCGTGTCGCGTCACCATACTTAGATAGAGCTCATGACCTTATATACCCCACAATGCGTGCCACGGTCTCCTTTAAATGCATGATGTATGTCCTAAGTTTGCCGACCAGGCAAAACTACAATCATGTATGAAATCCTAACACCACCAGGTGCGTGCGCGGAAGGGATACCTCGTAGGTTGCTTAAAACTTCAGGAAGGCGCGGCTCACAACCTTTCATTGCTTGCTTGCTTACTTGCTCTTTGTAAAATGGTTTTACACTTTGAAACCATTTACTTCTTTAGCGAAAAATGGTTTAATTATTCAAAACCATTTGTACTTGCTTTCTTACTTGAAAAATGGTTTAATTATTTAAAACCATTTACTTACTTACTTGCTTGTAATTATGGTTTACAATTTAAAACCAATGCTTGCTTTTCAAAAATGGTTAACTCAAAACCATTTGCTTGCTTTATCTCATTCTTTGCTTCTTGAAAATGGTTTGAACTTCAAAACCGCAGAAATACCCGATGTAAAAAGCAATTTGTAATAATAACAATAATAATACACTGAGTATTTGGAAAATGAGTTTAGAGCGCTCCTCTTTGCTTCTTTAGCAGGCACGGAGTTCACACTTATCCGCCTTTACTTTTAACCTACACTCCAGCGAATCTGTGACAAATTAATCGCATGTAATTTAACATACTTCCTAGACTTAGTCACGCTCTTTAAAACTATTTTAAAACTAAGGTTGCTGGGGTTATTCCAGCCGGAATCCTGCCCGATTGAACCTGAGCTGAGATTCGTGAAACAACTTGGGGACTACTCTATGTCAAAGCTGATGCAGGAATTTTTCTTGCATGGCCCCACTTTGGGTAGATTTTGGGCATAGGATCATAATTTGGCAATTCCTACTTCTTGGTTTTGTTCTCAACAGAGTCTATTTTATGTAGCCACTTGAATCACTCAAATCGATAAAAATGAATGAAGTTATGGCTAAATCAGCTGGTGAAAACGGAAAACCGAACATGTTCTACCGGTACAAGCTTAACTACTCTGCGGTGGAACTTGGCCAAATGACGAGCAAACCTGGGTGAGACTTAAAGTGTCTGGGTGAGACACCAGAAATGCCGGATTTTGTTTATTTCTCCACTTTTGATGCCAATTCACTCCATATAACTTCTATATGATTCATATTACCTCGAAAACCAACTTGGAATTTATCTAAAAACAACTCCACAACATGAATTTGGTGTTTTGGAGCCTCAAAACCAAAACCTTAGGTGAAATCGAGAACCTTACCTAAGGTGTGGTCTTACTGCGTCGTGAGATTTGATGATTCCAAGTTTCTTTTACATCGGTTGGGGTTTACTCACACTGCTTGACCATTGAAAGGCTTAATGTGCTCTTTGCCTGAAGCCTAGACCCGAAAGGAGAACTAATCTCATACCCCAAACACTAGAAATCTAATACATGATTCTAAAACAAAAGCATGCACGATTTTTTGAATCTCTCTTCTTCCTTTCCTCCTCTCTTCTTCCTTTTTTCCTCCTCTCTTCCTCTTCTTGCTCTCCCTCTCTACGGGTTTGCTAGAGCTGACTAGAGACCAAATGAATTTTGCTTTTATTTCTTTCTTTTATTATATTTTAACATTTCCTAATTTGCAAATTGCCCTCGACTCTTTAATTTTCAATACCGACTTTTTGTTATGGCATCTCTCTAGGTATTTCTAATTTCATCATTTACATAATAACATTCTTCACTTGTTTGGTTATTTTACAATTTCAGGTTCCTGTTTCTCATTTCATATTTTAGTCTCCAAAATATTTCGGTGTGACACTTAGTACTGTATACACCCCTACGGTATCGTATGCGTAGACTCTCTCGGGGCAGGTGTTACGAAGTATGAAGTAAGTAGTATCCAATTTTCTCGTGGTGGGCCTACCATAACCTTCGAGACCCGACGCATAGAAGGCATCAACATCCCATGGCGACCCCCCTTGTGATGAAGCCCTGATAGCTAATAAAGCGATCCACGGGGTCTGTCGACAGCGGAAACAAGCGATATAAATGCTTGCATACGCTTTTCGGCAAAATGGGCATTGGAAGGGAGAAACTAGAGCGATCCAACACGCCTACGCAGTTCACGAGGAAAAGTCGCGCCGCTGGGATCGGTCTGATTGAGTGCTCACCTTGGGAGACCCCTATGCAGGAGCCCCGACAACGGTGAGATTCCTCATGGTAGACGCCGGAGTACGGCCTACAACATGTTACTAGGTAGGCTCTCTCCAATGCCAAGGGGTCGTTCCTTGGCTTATCACATGGTTATAAAAATTCTACGACTACAAATGGAGTAGGAATGGTCGAAACGTATAGCAGTGAATGTTACTCGGCATCGATAAAGCGAAATACGATTAAATGACATTTACGGTTGGCCGACCATGAGACGAGGTAGCAGCCGGAAAAAACTGGCGGGAAGAATTAAAGCACAATGCGGCTCGAGTGCTTGGAACACCTAGATCTATAGGGTCGAGTTAGCGAGACATCGAGCTCTCTCATCAGTTTCCTGGGGCATAACATGGGGTGATCGCACGGAAGCAGGGAAGACATGGGTGGGGTCGACCCGGCAATGATCACTCACAAGTTAAACGTCAATTCCTCCTTTAAGTCGGTCAAGTAAAAGATAAGGAGTTTTGCCCCAAAAAGACAAAAAGGCCATGTAGCCACGGGCCCAGTAGCTCGAGAGCCAGTAAGCTCGGTCGCATAAGCGTGCTTGGCTCAAAGCAGGCCATGTAGCCACGGGCGAAGTAGCTTCCGGGGCCCTAGTGCTTCGGTTCGCGAGGCGCGCGGCTCAAGCAGGCCATGTAGCCGGGCCAAATGGCTTTCCGGGCGTGCTTCGGTTCGTAGAGGCACAACAGCTCAAATAGGCCATGGCCACGAGCCCGGCCTTTCCGGGAGCCCGATAGCTCGGTTCGCAAAAGTAACAACTGAGCAAGTCATGTAGCCACGAAGCCGTGCTTCGGGGCTGATGCTTTAATTCCTTGACCTTGGCAGCTTAAAACGAGCCGTGATGCGGGCCGAGTAGATCGGGGAGCTGTAAATACCCGGTTGGTAAGCGCGGCGGCTTCGAAGCGAGGCCATGTAACCCGCGGGCCCAGTAAGCTCGGTTCGCGACGTAACGGCTCGAAGCGGGCCCGTGCCGTAGCAGCCCGCGGGCGAGTAGCTCGAGTGCCTAGTAGCTCGGTTAAGCGGGCGGCGGCTCAGCGGAGCCATGTAGCCATGGAGCCGTAGGCAGGAGCGTAGCTCGGTTACGAACGCGGCCGGGAAAGGCCTCGGTGCGAGGCCCGATGGCTCGATTTCGCGAGTTTAAAAGCTCGGGAGGCCTCGGCGCCCGGGGCCAATTGCTTTCGGTTGCGAGCTTAACGGCTCGGGAAGGCCTCGGCGCCCGAGGAACTGGCGGCTTCGGTTGCGAGCTTAACGACCTAGGAAGGCCTCGGCACCTGGAGCTGTGGCTCAGTTTACAGGCGCGGCTGGGGCACCGGCGCCAGAGCTGCTTGACTCGGTTGCGAGCTTAACGACTAGGAGGCCTCGGCAGGGAGCCCCCAGTAGCTCGGTTTGGCAGAGCAGCAGTCGGGTAAGAGTATCGGCGCGGGAGGCCACATTGTAGTTTGCGAGAACATGGCTCGGGGAAGGCCCTCAGCATGAGGCCCGATAGCTCAGTTTTAAAGCATACTTTCAAGGGTCTTGGAGACCATGTGGCGCTGAACAGTGTTCGGTCCTGAGGCATGCTTGCTCAAGGGAAGGCGGTAGTCATTGAGCGTGTGGCTCGAAACTAAGCGACAGCTACTGGAGCTTAATTGCTCGAAGGAAAAATAGCTAGAGCCCAGTAGCCCACGGGCATGTGGCTCGGGGCCAGTAGCTCATATTACAAGCCTGGCCCTTTCCAGGAGGCCACGCGACGAGGCCATATAGCTCGATTCAAGGTGCCGTAGCTTAAGTTCGAGAGCCTTGCAGCTCGGTTTGAGTCATGGCTCGGTTTCGAGAAGGTAAAGTAGCGGGAGTAGTAACCGGTTTAAAGAGTCTTGCCATTTCGGTTCGAAGCGAATGCTTTCGGTTGGCATCGCCGGCTCGAGCGAGAATAACCCGAGAGCGAAGTAGCTCGGTTAAAGGTGCAGCGACTGGGAGCCAGCGACTCGATTTTCAAAAGCTCGTGGCTTAAAGGTAGAATAGCCCGAGCCAAGTAGCTCGGTTCGAAGTATGGCAATGAAAGCAACGGCTCAAATTGGCGAGACAATAAAAAAGCGATAAAACTAATCGAAGCCGCCCATAAGTAGCGCGTGGATATCAGCTGCTGATAAGCGATACAACCCTTGCCTCACGGCTAAACAGATTAAAGAATTTGACGTGATGGGATTTGAAATAATAGGTGCGCGGGCTAAGGCATAAGCCCAGCCCGGGATTAAGCAGACTGATACTGGCAATAGGCCGCGATGACATCCTGAATATAAATTTTAGCAAGGGTGACTTCGCCCACTAAAAGGCTGGCGTGAGGCTCCGTATTAGGGGAAAACGCAATCTCCGCCAATCGGGAAAGTAAAAATGTTAAATTATCGCTTTTTCAGTGCCTTATTAATTGGTTGCGATGGAAGAAAATCTCTACCTAGTGAGAGAAATATTGTATCATCCTCGACTAGGAAACATCTTTGTCGATTAATAAATCAATCCGACTAGAAAACATCTTGTGCCGATTATTATAATCGATTAGGAAAGTTTGTCATGATGCGTCCATTTATAAATACCAGAGTCATACATGATGAAGGAATCGTGGACTTATGCGCGAAACCGTCTCTAGCTGGTTGATGCCGCAACTTTCAGGAAAAGAAGCCGAGCACAAGCGTCGGAGAAGCTGACAGGCGAGCCGCCGTCCTTTTCGTTTCTTGTTTTTCTTGGAGGAGTTCGACATCAGAGTTAATGACGGCGAAGCAATTCAAGCACGCTCGAAGCCAGTTCAGG
This sequence comes from Tetrastigma voinierianum, assembly GCA_016808115.1. Classification (NCBI taxonomy): domain Eukaryota; kingdom Viridiplantae; phylum Streptophyta; class Magnoliopsida; order Vitales; family Vitaceae; genus Tetrastigma; species Tetrastigma voinierianum. The sequence continues at coordinate 204,252 of JAEQBH010000334.1, forward strand.
TTGAAAAAGCATCATCGGTTTGGCGGAGACGTGGGGTTTGAAAATAATAGGTGGGCGGGGCCAGCGCAAGCCAGCGGGTTAAAAGCGGACCCGATCTTGTGATAGGCCATGATGACATCCCCCGAATATAGGCCCAACGAGGTCCGACTCATGCGGCTAAAGGGTGGTAGCGAGGTCCCAGTATTAGGAGAAAGCGCGTCTCCGCCCCGTCAGAAAGTAAAGATATTCCCGATTATCACCACACTCGATTATCCCTTATTAATTGGTTTATGATAAGGGAAGAAAAACTCGCACACAGTGGGGAGAAATGTTGTCATCATCAGTAGGAAGCATCTGTCGATGTCGTCGTCCATTGGAAGCAATATTATTGATATACATGTCGATTAGGAAAGTTGTCGTGATCGATAATTTATAAATGCGCGGTGCGCGGTGAAGATCTGTGGACTTATCTGTGAAACTCATTATAAGCGGTTGATCTTCTCTTTTGCACAGAAAGAGCCGGCAGCGTCGGAGACGGCGAGGCGGCCTCAGATCGCGCCACCGTTTAACTGTTTTTGCGGAGAGTTACGGCTTGTCAAGGAGTCGTGGGCCAAGTATAATTCAAACACCTTTCAAGCCAATTTCGGTTGAAAAAGCATCATCATGTATAATTTTCAAAATTATTTATTTTCTACTATCATTCTATATTCTTCCCAGTTTTTAATCTCTTCCCAATATTTCATTCTATATTCTAAAAGAGCGATTTAAAAGACCTTTGAGGTTTTGGTCTAAAATGGTTTATTACTCTATAAAAAACACAAAAAATGTTCGATTTGCAAATTTGGAAGCATTTGAGGTTTTTTAACCAAATATTTAATTCAACAATCACATTTTTCATTTGAACCAAATTTTAAAGAGAAAATGATTTAAAGGGAATAAAAATAAAAGTTATTTACAAAATTAACTCCTTCCTTTTATAACCTTAAAATATCTCCATTTTATATAAAATTATCTCTTAATATGTTAAAACCCAAAAAAATATTACAAATGTAACATATTTCCGTGTGTGTGTATATATATATATGTTGAACTTAATCATCTTTAAGTTAGTATTTAAACAAACTTGAAGGATTTGAAGTTCAGGTTTCTAATATAACTTCTATAAATATTGAATTTAACCATTATTAAGTTATATTTGAACAAACTTAAAGTAAAGTTGAAGTAAAATTTAGGTTTTTAATAAGTACAATAGCTATTTAGTTTAAATTTAATCATTGTTAAGTTATATTTAAATAAACTAGAGGGGTATTAAGTTTAAGTTTATATAATGATTAAAGGAGTAAATTCATTAAAATCATGTAAAATATCGTTAATTTTTAGGTTATAAGAAAATGAGTAAGATTTATAATTTTTTTTTACTTTTTGCCCCTTTTAAATGGTTACCCCAATTTTAAATATGACATTTAAATGAGAATCGTCCAATTATCCTTTTGAAATTCGAAGCAGTTAACGTAGGTAAGCGACGAAGGCTAGCACGTTGTATCACCCAATAACAGTATGCCACGCGTCCACTGAATAGCCAGCAAGCCAGTAATTGTCCATGGACACGTGTCAACGACTTAACGGTTTATTCCATTGGTGGTCTTGTTCTCCGATCCGAACCGGTCTGGCTGTCACTAACCTCCAAACATTGAATTAAATCTTGAATGAATCTTTCCTATTCAAATTCCACAAAATTAAAATGATATAAACAAAAATCTTTTAATATTGATAGTATAGGAATGCATTTTATGGACGGTTTAGAAAACATATATTTATAGAAATTTCCGGTCATTATAAGACCAAATTTTTTAACTTAAATATTAACATTTTCTAAGTATTAATTCAATTTTATATCTTTCTTAAACATATGGATGGTATTATCATAAAAGGTATCCTCAATTTCCCAATATTGAAGTTAGATTCAATGGGATGCCTCCATTTTTTGCTTATGTGGCAATTACAAAAATAAATAAATAAAATACAATCACCAGCAATTAGTCATCATTGTGACGTCATGAAATTAGTTGATGCAAGTCGGCTCTGTGAGTCTGCATCGTCTGTTATCACGAGGCATCTTAGTAAAAATGGAACTATGGCCATGGCAATCTTCATAAAAATAAATATCAGTATATTAAATGGTCAAAGAGTTATCATTCTCTTATCTGAAATACATATTAAAATTTAACATTTAATCATATTATCAAAAAAAAATATCAAAGCCACAACTGGCTTTCTGTTCAAAATCGGCCTCTAAGATCATTACGTCTCATAAATCGCTCTTTTTGTCGCAGGAAATAATATATTCGCGACGGGGTGAGCTGCTCATGATAGTGAAATCCATACTAAATTGGTTACTCTCGCTAGTCGTATACGTCTTTCGATTCATGGCTTTCCCAGTAAATACATTGATCTCTTTGAATGTCTAAATGTCAGTTCACGTCTCGAGTCACTCAGAAATTCCCTTTCCCTTCACCAAATTATGGCGAGAGAAAAATATCATTTTCAAAACAAAAACACATTGTTGAAAATAAGCTACCGAGAAGTGTGTAAAAATATGGGACTCTCTCAGGCGGGTGGTTGGTGAGAACTTCAAAAAGCGATCGTAGTCTCGTGGGAATGATCTGTTGTGAAAATCTGGAAACTGATTAGAATATCGTCTGTGAAATTCGCTTTATGGCCGTGTCGGGTTACAAAATGATATCGTCTTGTTTCCTTTGGCACTAGCTTACAGGTTCATGATGCGTATGAAATGCGTTATGTCGTTTGAAACCATTGCTCTGATATGTCGATATCATCATCAGCTAAATTCTAGTATGTAATTAACCCAGCGTCAACCCATCGCCCAATTTGCTTCGGCTTGGCGAATCATAATTCGTCTCGATAGCTTTAGCGAAATTTTATTTTTATATAATTGTGTCGTTGTGTGTGCGCATTAAAATCGCTGCCCAACCTATCTATTTCCACGCATACGAAGCCATTCATTTCAACAATTCAAGCACACATCATAAGGGCGATTTTGGTCGATTCACAAACCGGGACCGTTTTACTTGATCCAAAAACAAAGCATGTGGGGCATACGTAGGCGCCACCGTCGACCTCGACTCACTTTTTTGAAGCCGTTCCTTGACCGTTTAGGCCTCCTAACCACAGCCTGATTTATTTAATAAATCATCACCACGACATCAAGAAAAGCAGGTCCCTAAAGCTGCTCTGAAGCGCACAAATGGGTCTCAAAATTTCAACATTCGGTTCGAGATTTGGGACCAGATCAAGCGACAACTCGCGGCCTCGATTCAACATAGCATCAATAATAACTGGCAAGAGATAAAACAAGTATGATGAAACACTGCCTCATGGGTTTGTCAAAAACTCCTGAAACCAGTCTTACGTGAAGCTCTCATCGCGTAAACGGAGCAACTTTTTAATTCAGAAGAAATCAGACGGTCAGTTGGAGGCACAGAGAGAAAATTTTCTCTCTCTAAAGAAAAATCCAACTGAATGAGCTGCTAATCTCAATTCTTCACTTCGCGTTTCTTCATTTGTTTTATTCCTTGGCTTTTTCTTTTCTTTCTTTTCATTTTCTTATCTCGTTTTAAGTGTTCTTGCCTCGTTCTCTTTTCTTTTTTATAACTTTCGTTTTGCCACCAGTTTCGCCATTTTCTCTTTGCATTCTCTCTCATATTTTTGGAGCGTTGGCCCAGAGTATGGGTCGAAAGGAGGAAGTTCCTCCCTCCTTATCAGTAGAATCATGTGGCTTCAATTTACCTCATGCTTTCTTTTATTTCATAATTCTTTTTATGACATGCATCTTTCCTACGTGGCTTAATATGAACTTGGCTTGGAATCATGTCGGCCAGTGTAATTTGATGTAGATGGTCGCTTTTTATGTCGGAGTGTCGCGCTCTTGAGGTGTCGTATGGCGTCACTGCCCTTGCAAGTGTGTCGTCGGCTTGTCGCGTCGCCAGCATTAGTAAATGTGTGGAATCAAACGAAGTCGACGTGGTTACAAATTGAGGCGATTTCAGCGGAGGTAGTTTAGTCATAGAATCACAGAAAAATTTTGGTTTACGAGTGCGATTTCTTACTTTTGAAAATTGGATTTTAGGGTTTGTGAAACCTTTATGAAATCAATAACATAATAAATAAATGTAATGAAGAGAATTTAAGAAAATATCATAAAAGGAAAAATAATAATAAATATTTATTTATTATTATAATTTAAGCATTTTTTTTACATTCATTTTTATTTTTTAAATGATAGCTTGCCCCCACCGAAAAAAAAAATCGTATTCAATAGGTGTTGAACCATGGACCACATGTATAATTTGAACCTTCTTGAGTTAGACTTAACCAATAGGTTGAGATCTCTTTAAATTAAAGAATTAAGACAAAATATAATATATATATATATATATATATATATATATATATATATATATATATATATATATATATATATATATATATATATATATATATATATATATATATATATAACTCCAGTAAATATGGCTCAAAAATATATGTCAAAATTCTTAGCACTCTGAAATCCACCCTTAATGTCAAATCATATTTAAAATCAATTTTAAGGGGGGAAAACTTGAATGAGAAGAAAAACCAAGAAATAAAAGCAAAGAAAGAAGAGAAAGAAGAAGAAGAAAAAGAAGAAATTTGTTTGTAAGTTTTTATATTTATAATTCTTAAATTTTATTGAAATGTTTATATAAATACATGATGAATTTATGTTTGTTCATCTTTTAAATTTATTGATATTTGATAATAATCTTTTATATAATGGGTTTATGAATCTATGTGGTGTAGTTAAACATTCATGTGTATATAATATATTAATATTTATGTAAATATGCTATGATGATTGATGAATATTTTAAATTGTTTTTATTAAATTTATATTGGTACTTTATATTTTTGTTCATATAAAATTAATATCATGAGAATTTATGTAGAAATTGGAATGAAATATATTTTTGTTGATGATTTATATTTTATATTTTTATTAAGTTGAGACTATGATTATGAAACTTTGTTTGTGGAAGTTGGAATATATATTTATGATTAAGTTGACATTTTATATTTTTATTGGATTAATACTCTATATAGAGTTTGTTGTATAATGAAACATGTATTTATAGGAATTTCTGTTAACTTTATTTTTATTTATAGATGATATATCATGTACTTAATTTATTTAATTTTTATATAATATAATGATAAATAATATATTATTGCATTTAGAAAAGATTGTATAAAATGTTTATTAAATATATTATTATTTGAACTTGGAATGTTATAAATATATTTGTTTATGAATTCTATTAGGTAACTTTTATGTAGATATTGAATTGTTATGAAATATATATATATATATATATATATATATATATATATATATATATATATATATATATATATATATATATATATGGATTTATATTTTTTTAAGTATTATTGTTTTTAAGTTTGACATTTGATGATGCCTTTTCAGGAGCTAAATTTGAAGCGTGTGAAGTCGTGTTTGGACAGGATTGTTGTGGGGAGCTGGGATGCGGCGTTTGGATCGTCACGAGTGCAGGTCGGATCGTTGCCTTGTTGATCGCGGGTTACGGACGTAGCACTCGCCTGAGAACAAGAAGAATTCGGCGAGTATGCCGCTTGGTAAAGCTAGATACTGGTGATTCTTTCACAGAGAAAAGATGGGCTAACTTAGAGAGAGAGGCGGAATGTGTTGCGTATGAGTATGTGTCCCCAGAATGTGTGTGTTTTTGCATACCTTTCAAATGGGTGGTCTTGTATTATAGTAGATGTTGACAGTTGGATGGTGGTTGGAGCGCCCACATTGGACGGGATATTTAACTATTTAGTCAAATGCTCGGTTGAGTACGAGAATATAGAAGGAGCTGTTTATTTGAGATAATCCTCTTTCCTTATTGGGGGAGATCCAACTGGCGATGATCTATTATTATTTTCCCTTCCTTATTGATAAGGTTTGGTTGGATCGGCAGGATAACCTATTGCTAGGGGTTATTCTATTTTACGTATGAAGCGATACCGCAATCGATTTGTAGGATATGGGGTTTCGATTCATTCGGGTTGTATTTGGACTGGCCCCTTGGGCCTTCGATTTAGGCGATCTTGTGAGGAGCTGGGTATTGCGTTGGGCGTGCGCCTCTTTGGGCTTAGTCGATTGGGCTGAGCCTATTTTTAAACCACATCAATTGCCCCCGGCCCTTGTGTGGCCCAGGCGTGGGCAGGCGCAATTCATTATCGGTTGCGAGTTTCTCACCGCGTCGTTGTTTGTGGTTGGGCCTTGACCCAAAAGCCTTGTCGTGGAGTCATAAGTCATGTAGTAATGATGACCCTTAGGTTTTAAGCTTATTTCTTCCACTTCCCTCCGGTTTCCTTGTTTCTTTTCGTGGATATCTTTTCGTCTTATCTTGCTTTGCTTAGGGACCCTTTCTTTCTCGAAGCCTCCACATTTGCCTTCTTTGCGTAGTCTTTCTTCATTGTATTTAGGCTTTGTCGTGTCGTATCGTTTGATTAATTACGGCGAAACACTAGGGTTTAACCGATTGGCTTTTATTTCTTGTCGCTTGTCTCCGTCATGGGTCCGGGTCGCTCTTCTTCTTTGCGGATTGGTAATGACTCCTCAGTTGTTGTTGGCACTATACAGGCTGGAGATGCCTCCGGCCGTTCGGCCATATCGAATCCCGAGTATTTCCTTCAGCGCCTCCTCTTCCAGTTGAGCGCTCTCTTCCGTTGGTAGGGTAAAGAAAATAAACCTAATCACATATCTGAGGGGGTCGAATTACGCCACGTCTAGTTCGACATGCTGTGAATGTGGGATGGTAAGGTCGATCAACCGTCTGGGAGTACAGCACTGGCGTCGTTATCGACCTCCCCCTTGTGGCCGACATGGGTCCGATGTTTAACACTACATAGCCTTTGTGGCAGGATGGTTTGTTTTTGAAATTAAGCTTTTGTGATAGCCGTTTCCTACGCCCCTTTTATGAAAAGGGTCTTGCAACATTTCAACATCGCCTCTGACTCGTTCCCGATGGTTGGGGCATTTTAGTGAGGTTATTGGCTTTCCTTTGGGATAAAGGGCGCTCGGCATCACAGCTTGGCCTTGTTTCTGCATCTTTTAGCGGGAATGAGACCAGGGGCTTTCTTTTATTTCCAAGCGTTAGGGGCTCCTGCGGTGATCTCTGATCTTCCATCTTCGCATAGGTCATGGAAAGGGGCGTTATTTCTTCGATCAGCGGCTTCAATTGGGGAATCTGATCAGCCGTAAGGATGACACCACAGGTGTTCCCACGGCCTGAGGCGTTCCTGATAACATTCGTAAGTATTTGTACTGTTTTCGGTATGACTTATCTAATGGTGGTCGGATGTTTGATTTGTACTATGCGTACATTTCCGGAGGCTCGTCTTGAACTTAAGCGGCGAAGATAAATGTCATAACATAGCGTTGAGCGGGATATCATAGTCTTACCTTGAATTGATAAGGTCGGACATTCTGGTCGTCAATCGAGGTCTTCCATTCCTCTGTTTCGAGGTCTTTACTCTTGCCACCACAGGGTCCTCACTGATTGGAGCTTCTTTGCTGGCGCTCACCCAGGAGATTTTGGTTCATTGGGGCGGCGTCTCGGAAGCCCGGAGTGTGAAGAGGAAAAGCCGGGCTCCGGTAGGGGGAGGAGCGGCTGGTTTTGACCAAAGTTGAGCTAGGGCGCCTCGGCCTTGAGAATCGGAGGAGGCGTCGTCTCAGCTAGGCGAGGCTCACGTGATTTTGAGCCCCCGATTCCCCCAAGCTGACGGAGGGCTAGAGACTCTTTAGTGCGACCTTAGAGACAGTCGTTGGTGGTTATGCTGGCAAGTGCGGAGTCCATGCTGGAAGAATCAAATCGCCTCCTCACGAGAAGGCGCGGAGCGAAAGCGAAGGCAAAAAGGGTCGACCCGAAAACCCAGGACTCTGCTTTCTAACGCCGGAACTTCAGCGGCGGTGTCTCCTCCATCCTGGACTCAGGCAGCGGAAGTCGAAGGCGATGCTTGTTGGCGAGGCTTTGGCCTTATCCGCTTGAGGGGTTGCCTCAGTAAATCCCATTATGGTGCTTGCTTCATCTTGTCTCGGTGTTGTGATTATCTTCATGTTGATATGCGGTAGCCACTCATCGAAAACTGTGAGAAGACGAAACTAAGCGAAGCAGTAAATTGCGAGATTTATAAGCGGTGGCCTCTCTTACTTAGACGAGCCATTTGCGAACGGTACGACATATATTTGAAGAAGTGGAGGGCGACTTAAGTGCGATTTAAAGCATGCTTAAGTCGGCTCGTGCTTGCGGGCGTAGGAAGGCAGGTTAGTAGCCTGGCGGCGGCTAGGCGTGCTTAGGAGGTCGAGAAGTCGTCCGGGCTTCACAAAGTGATCTGAGTGAGGCAGGGAGGTGAAGTTTCTTAGGGTGACACGCGGGTTAGGGAGGCTCATTACCTCCGGGGTAGATTGCGGGATCTTGAGTGGAATTACGTGTAGTTAACGGTGATTTGAATGATATGGCCTTGACTCGAGCTGACTCGTCGCGAAGCTTAGAAGTCTGAGAGCGTTGCTAGAGGCTGCTTTCGTCGGGAATCTTAAAAGCCGCGGAAATTTGGCGAGCGGTGAGCGAATGTCAGATTGCGGCATGAATCTTCATCGTGAGTTAGTTTAGCCTTTCGAGAGGATGAGGTCATAAGGCGATTAAGGGACGGGCCGGTGCTGGTGGAAGCCACGGGTGGCTCACGCTTTCAGTTGTCGCGCCTTACTCGAGATCACGGACTTTGTTGCCCAGTCTCCCGGTGTGAGCGGAGGAATCTTTTCTACGAACTATTCTCGAAACTGGTACTCAGTCGTGGCCATTCCTTCTTGATCGTCACATTCCTCTGTGGCGATCTAATCTCTTATGTTTATGTTTGCACGACCTTAGCTTTATTCGTTTGTCTATATATCACAACTCTTTTGGTTAGAGTAGGGCCGAGACGTATGTAGCCCTTGAGAAATATATTTACATATAAATATACTCTTTTTTCTTTTTTTTTTTAATATATCATCAGCGTTCTTCTTTGTAGCGTCGTCATTTCTCAGTGATTTGTGGCGAATTGATGTTCAGAGTGAGATGAATAAGCTCGTTAGGCTTAGTCGCGGTGGCCTCGTAAGAGCTAGCCTGACTTGATTTAGTTAATCTGTAGGAAGGGATTCGTCATCGTCGGCCAGATTGGGTTTGAGGATTCGTCCATGCGGCGGGTAGAGCTTGGATGTGAGTTGTCGACAGAGCTGCGATCCATGTTGAGTGATGGGATGAGCTTTCGTCGGGTCAACCGATGGCATTAGAGGCTCGATCCATCGCGGCGGTGATGGGATGAGCTCGTCGGGATGAATAGTAAAGGGCTGCGTCCACGTCTTTGGAGCCAGGTGGAATGGGCTCGTCGGAGTGAATAATAGCGTAGAGCTCGTCCATGTTGAGGTGATGGGAAGGCTCGTCGGGCGAATTGTAAAGTGGGGCTCGTCCGTCTTTGAGTGATGGGATGGGCTCGTCGAGGATGAATGGTAAAGGAGCTTTCTAGATCCACGTCTTGAGTAGTGGGATGAGCTCGTCGAGCCCGAATAATAGCGTGAGTGGTCCATTGCTAAGTGATGGGAAGAGGCTCGTCCAGTTAACGATAAAGTAGAGCGCTCGATATCTTGAGGTGGTGGGATGAGCTCGTCGGGATGAAGCAGTAAAGACTCAGTCAAATGCTTGAGTGGTGGGATGAGCTCGTCGGGCGAGTGAATAGCGTGGGGCTCGTCAGTGGCTGGAGTGATGGGAAGAGCTCTTGATTGAATGGTAAAAGTAGAGCTCGATCCATCTTTGGTGGTGGGATGGCTGCGTCGGGATGAATAGTAAAAGGGCTCGTCCGTGGGTGGTGGGATGGGCTCGTCGGGCGAATAATGCGTGGAGGCTCGATCCGCTGGCGGGTGATGGGATGAGCTCGTCCGAGGCGAATAATAGCGTGGGGCACGTCCGTGGCGAGGTGATGGGAAGGAGCTCGTCGGATTGAGCAGGTAAAGTAGAGCTCGTCCCATCTTGAGTGGTGGGATGAGCTCGTCGGGATGAATAGTAAAGGGCTCGTCAGTGCGAGGTGGTGGGATGAGCTGCGTCGGAGATAATAAAGAGCTCGTCCGTCTTGGAGTGGTGGGATGAGCTCGTCAGGGCGAATAATAACGTAGAGCTCGTCCATGCTGAGTGATGGGAAGAGCTCATCAGGGTGAAACGATAGCATTAGAGCTGCCGTCCATCGAGTGATGGGAAGAAATTTAGTCGAGGATGAATAGTAAAGGAGCTCGTCCGTGGCGAGTGATAGGAAGAGCTCGTCGAATGGTGTAAAGAGCTCGTCCATGACGGTGATGGAAAAGAGCTTTCGTCGGGGCGAATTGTAAAGTAAACCGTCCATCTTGGTGATGGGGATAGGCTTCGTCGGAAACAACGGCGTGGCTCGGGCGCTAAGAAGCCCAGGAATGGCGATGTAACTGAGGATTGGCGACTCACGAGCGTGGCTGGCGGAGTAGGGAGCTTCGTCGAAGTGAAGCGGCGTGGCCGAGGCGATGTGGCCTTGGTAACGAATGTAGCTGGCTGGTCGACTCTGAGCGTGGCTGTGCGGTAGGTGAGCTCGTCAAATTAGCGACGTGGCTCCGGCGCTAAAAGCAGAATGGCGATGTAGCTGGCGGTTTGACTCACGAGGCGGCGTGGCTGTCTGCAGTAGGTGGGCTTCGTCGAGGTGAAGCGGCGTGGCTCCGGTGGCCCAGGCGAAGTGGCGTCTTAACTGAGTTAGTTTGACTCTGACTGGCGTGCTTTGTCTGAGTAGGTGAGCTCGTCAGGTGGCGCGTGGCTCGGGCGCTAAGGCCAGAGTGGCGATGTCGCTTTGGCGTGACTCTGGCGGCGTGGCACGGCGGAGTAAGGGGGCTCGTAAAGTGAGCAAGCATTAGCTCGGGCGCCAGGTAGAAGTGGCGATGTAGCCTGAGCTGGTTTGACTCCTGAGGCGGCGTGGCCTGTGCGGAGTAGGTGAGCTCGTCAAATTGAGCGGCGTGGCTCCGGGCGTGGCGAGTGGCGATGTAACTTTGGTAGCCTAAATCTGACGTGGCTTTGGCGGATGAGGAGCTCGTCAAATTGAGCAACGTGGCTCCGAGCGCTAAGGTCGAGTGGCGATGCCAACTTTGGTGGCGACTCCCGAGGCGTGGCTGGCGGGTAGGGGCTCGTCAAAGTGGCAACGTGGCTCGGTATTGTGGCTATGGCGATTGAAGAGTTTGATATGTTGAAACGCTTCGTGTTGTTAGTTAATTTTCAATTCTTGGAAAGAGGCGAGTGTCTTTAATGCGGATTTATGGAGAATTTGGATCGATTGCACGAACTTTCGAATACTCTGATCTCCTTATAAATATCGGTTTCACTACTGCGAGGCTTGTTCTTTGTATGTGCATGGCCCAGGAATCTCACGTGAGATGAAAGTGAAGTTTGATCATCGTTCTTTGGAGATTCTTAGAAGATCACGGAGTCGGCGTTGTTGTTCTTACGCATGTGGGGTTGTGTTTTCCCTAGTCTCCCCTTTATAGGAGTCATGTTATTCTAACCGTCTTGAGGAATACATCCGAGAGAAGGGTAGCGGATCTTTGCGTTGCTCTCTCTGTTTGTTCTTCTTTTCTTCTCCTTTCTCCTCTACTCCTCTCTTTTTCTCCACTTAACCCTTTCTCCCTTTTCCTTAACTGTTTTTCTTTCTTTTTCTCTACATCACATTTTCTTCTTCTCCAGGGTTTCATTACGTCTTTCTCCTTTGTCTTTCTCTTCCTTTAGTCTGAACTCTTTTGTACCTTTTTCTCTTTTTTTTTTTTTTTAGTGAGTTGCTTGTGCGGAATATTACTTTCGAATGCGTCGAGGGACACACCAACGATTGTAGCTGAATGTAATTCTAGTGAAATAAAGACACTTTTGCACAACCAAATTATATCTTCTTATTTTGCCTTTTACGTATCTTATATATGAGCGCTTGAGATGTCTAACCAAATGGTGAATGAGCGTTCTCTGTCACATGAGATCCAGATAAGGCATTATGTAACATTACAAATTGATGCTTAATGGTGAAGCAGCTTAAGATGTTCGCATTCCACGTATGTGTAAGATTTTCCTTCTTAGTTTGAGTTCGTAATTGCACGGTCGACGACTGGGATATGATATTATGGGCCTTCGGTTGGGTCCTAGTTTCCGTGTCTTAGTTCTTCCTTCTTTGGTAGGAGCTTCTTTAAGACTAAGTCGCCTGGCATGTAGCTCCTGGGGTTGACTTTTTGATTGTAATACCTCGTTGTTTTCCTTTGATACTCCTCCGTACGTCTTTGAACCTGCTCGCGTTTTTCATCTAGGAGCTCTAGTTCCCAGACGAAGGGCCTCGTCATTATGCTCTTACGTGCCCCAACTCGACTCTTGGAACTTTATTAGTCTGTGGGGGCTCTTGCTTAGGTGCCAAAGGCTGGAGCAAATGGGTTTCAGGTTCTTGACTTACGTGATCACAGCAAGCCCACGGTACCGAGGAGGTATTCTGCAAACTCCCTTTAAGATCTTCTAATTTGGTCTTGGCGACCTTGAGTTAATTAGCTGACTGGCACATCCATTTGATTGTGGATGCGCTGGGGACGAGTAATAGTTTTGAATTCCGAGCTCGGCATAGAAATCCCTGAACTTAGCGTTGTCGAACTGCTTTCCGTTGTCCGATACTAGGGCTCTGGGGATGCCAAACCTGCATATGATGGCTCGCCACACGAAATTACGTATTTCACCTTTCCGTAATTGTAGGTAAGGCTCGACTACGCCCACTTTGTGAAGTAATCCACCGCGGCGATTATGAATTTGCCTTTGTCGCTACTAATGGCGGGGGTCCCAATATGTCCAAACCCCATTGTTGGAAAGGCCAGGACTTGTGATTGATGTTAAAGGCTCTGACGGGCGTGAATCTTGAGCGTGCTCGCGAGATCACTGCGTTTCTTAGCCCAAATCGGTCGCATCCTTGATATGGTTGGTGAGTAGTATCCTTGCCTTAAGACTTTTCTGCTAATGCACGGGCTCGATATGGATTCAGCATCTACCCTCGTGTATATCTCTCAGCACGTACTTGATGTCCTCTCCCGCGATGCATTTAAGAAATGGAGTAAAAAACCCTCGCTTGTAGAGACTTCCTTTATGATTAGTGAACCTGGCTGACCTCGCCCTTATTTTGGTACACTTCTTTGAATTAGTCGATGACCGTCTATTATATAGTTCAATCGGGTCCATCATTTCGGTTCAGTTCTATCGGAGACAGCGGAGTCATGCTATAAGGATCGACGGAGGTTGCCCCCAGTATTCAACGGGCGTCCCGATGTAGAGGTCTTCTTGTGTTGTGGCTAACCCTTGATACGCTTTCGGGAATTCTCTGATGCACGGGACATGTTTGACTTGAACCAACACAAATTTCTTTAATGGATCGCGGACCTTTGAGGTATAGAATCATCGTTCGCTTTTGGCCATTAGGTCTCTTATTTGTCGACCACGGTGAGAGTCATATACCTCTGGCGGTCGGCCTGCAATGAATGGGCGAGGTTGGGAGCGCTATCACGGCCTCATACTCGGCCTCGTTGTTTTGAAGCATGGAGACGAGCACGAGTGCGTATTCAATGTCTATTCCTTGAGGCGAGGAGTTTAGGGTGGAGCCATAAGCTTCCTTAGCGTTGAGGCTCCATCTATAGAGAGCTTCCAAATTGGTGGGTCGTCCCTTTCGTGAGTGGTCTGAGCAAGTTCTGTCGGAGCGAATTCCATGACGAAGTCGGCTAGGACCTGTGCTTTTATGGCTATTTTTGGCTTGTATCTGATGTCGAACTTGCTTAGCTCTATGGCCCACTTCATCAATCTCCCAGAGGCTTACGGTTTGTCGCGTGTCTTGCTTCATCGGATATTACGCCGGGACTTACATGGTGTGAGCACGGAAATAGGGGCGAAGACCATTGTGATTACCAGCGCTAGTATTAGTTTTTCCATTCTCTGGTACCTCTCCTCCGCTCCTCTCAGGCTCATTGCTTGATAATAGTGGGTGTTGTTGTACTCGTTCTTTGTCCACTGGCGGATGCTACTTGGTCGGTCGGATGCGACCCAGTCTGAGTGAGAGTTCTCCTCAGCCCGGGACTTACTAAAATGGGCGACTTCGAATCGTTTTAATGTAATGGTAGCTGTCGCGCCGCATCCGTTGGAAGGCCTTCTTCAAAACTTTGAAGAGAAGGAGTGCTGTCACTCGCCACGGATACAAATCGGCAGAGTATGATCATATCTGTTAGTGATTGGACTTTATTTATTCTACGATGGCGGCGGCATGTTGAGCATGACCTTTATTTTATAAGTTTTAATTCCCTGTGTTGACTATGAAGCCAGAGGGAATTTTAAATTTGACCATGAAGAAACATTAATTTGGTCGACTTCATGTTGTAATTTCCTTAGGATGGAACGCCTGAGAGGTGAGGATGTGGAGATTGGTGTAGTTTTACCGGCATGTCGATCTACGTATACACTCCATAGTTGGCTACTTTCCTCTGTTTCTGGAACATTCGGTTTACTAGCCTGCGGTAGGGTCGCTCTAGCGTTCTTGAGCGACGGCATCCTTCGATAAGCGGTAAGTTCCACTGGTACAGTAGCGAAAGAGGTCTTTCACTGGTCATCGGGGTCCGTACTAATCGATTGTAAGCGGAAAATCGTCCATCGGCGAAGTTCGTGACGCAGTGGCGTCCACGGTGAGGTCGATCCTTGGCAAAGGAAAGGTGTCTTCCGGGCGTGCCTTGTTTGCGTCGGTGAAGTGTCGTCTGGTGCCTGGGATTGCTCTTGGCAGAAAGGGACAGCATTGGCCCGACTTTCGGGATATTCTACCTCCCTAATTGCTCCTGCTTGGAGAAACTGCGTTTCCTCGTTGATGGCTTTACGCACTCCTACGGCGCGAATCCTGGCGTTTTGTTTGGCCGGCAGGATGGAGTTGGTGTTCAATCTGCGGTGATATGTGGATCGGTCACCATGTCTTTGTTTCCCACGTGAAAATGTCTACGTGCTGCCTTAAAATTGAATGAGGAGGTTTTGAGGTCTCGGATTAGTCTGATGATATAGGCGAGATGTTGGTCGTCATCGATGCGGTTCTAGTTCCTCCAGAGGCTGGTGGTGAGTATCTCGTCGCGCGTCATCCAGAAGCTCGTCTACATTCACGTTATCCAAGCATCCTTTTTGTTTCATGGAGGCGGTGTAGCATTCCACAGCCACCGGCGATCTACCAGACCATTCCACACCATGTAACCGGTTGGAAATTTGATTATCATGTGTGATACATGAGAGGGGATGGCTTCGTTCTGCGTTGAGGAGGGCTGCGACAACATGTTATAAAGCGGCGGGCGTCTACTATTAGGAACCTCGCCGTCGTCGTCGCCTGGCAAGGGGAGCTCTCTGGGGATGCCTGATTGATGAGCCCAGGTGATGACACCTTCTCTCCACAGCCAGGCGGATGTGTGTTGGCGGGGTCACAGCTTTTCTCTCCCGATGCCCGTTTGTCGAAGGTGGCGAAGATGTTATCAAATTTGAACTCCAGTTATCAATTAAAACTGGAGTAATTTGTTGTGTTGGCGCGATCAGCGAACCACCGTGGAGTCGTCCTTAGAATATTGGCATCCCTCAGGTCTAAGTCGAGAAGGGCTCTGTGATGGTAGTGTCGAGTCGTAATTGCTTGATTCTTGCTTGTATTTCTCGAGTCTCTGTAGATCGATGCTACGCGGTGGGCCTTCCATTTGAACTGAACTCTCCCCCTCCCTACGAATCCTTAGAGATCACGTGGATTTCAAGGGGTTCTTGATGGATTCTGGGTTTGCGAAATTGTTTGTTGTTGGTCGGGGCACAGTTACAGTTGGACCGACTTTGGGCTTGATTAGGCTTGGTTCCGGAGATATGGCTTGTCGGAGATATCTGTGTGTCGTATTCTATCTCTCTCTTGGTTGTATACGTTTGTCGGAGTGCGATGCAGTAATACATGGAACTCATGATATTTGGAGTTGTCCACTTGTGGCGGGGATCAGATTTCATCCAGGAGTTAGCGTCTTAAGGCCCACTCGTTTCGTGCCTCGTGGGACTGGCTGTAGTGATGGGGGTGTGAAGCGGCGTAGGAGCCAGCGTCGTCGTCCCTCAGTTGTGGTGGGCCCCGAACGGTCTACGAGATTTCCTGCCAGCCTGGGGGATTGTTCTCGATCTTTTTCTTGGGGATTTGTCTTAGTGTCTTGCCTTTACAGGACAGTCATAAAACATCTGTTGCACTTTTCTTTACGGGTGGAATAACTCTCTTTCTTTGATATTAGGGCCTCTTCGCCGTTTATATATTTCTCTGCTTTGGCGAGTACTTCAGCCATGCTTGCTTGCGGGTTCTTCGAGATGGAAAACATCAAGTCTTTCGATTGT
This sequence comes from Tetrastigma voinierianum, assembly GCA_016808115.1. Taxonomy (NCBI): domain Eukaryota; kingdom Viridiplantae; phylum Streptophyta; class Magnoliopsida; order Vitales; family Vitaceae; genus Tetrastigma; species Tetrastigma voinierianum. The sequence continues at coordinate 220,793 of JAEQBH010000334.1, forward strand.
ACTCCTAACCACCGCAGCCAGATGCGTGATGGCGTCTCGCCCGGGTATGTCTATTTCGGGGACTCGGCGTTGAACCTTTGCACGTATGATTTTAAACTCTCACAGGAGCCACTGTTTGACACTCGACGGTGGTAACTTCGGCTTTGCAGCACGTTACGCTCCGATGGGTGGGAGACGAAGCCTTGATAAATCAATTCCACAAATGGCGAGATGGATGAAGGGGAATTCTATTGAACCGAGGCCAAGGCAGCCGCTTTTAGCGTATTGGCGAATGCCACGCATCGCCTGGTCTTGATACCCGTGGCAGCTCAGCGTCCGATTTTTGTAGATATTAAGGTGATCGGCGGGATCCTTGACTCCATCCCGAGCGTTTATTTGCGGCATTGAACCCGGCGGAAAGGGAAGTGTAGCACCGCAAGCGTGAAGGAGACTCGGTTGTGTGAGGTATCCATAGTGTGCGGAATGGCGTCCACAGCACTTCCTTATGGCCAGGAGTTCACGTTGAAGATTCGAACCTGCTCCCATATGCGCTCTCGTTCTGGCGAGGTGATAACGTTGTTTGATGGCGCCGCGGTGTGTGGCGGTTCTGGGTGGGCTAGTGGGGTCCTTGCCTCTGGGCCGTGGATTCTACTTCAGCCGACTCCTCGAGGTATGTCGTGACTGTGTTGGTCCTCTTGGGGAGGAATATTATGGCATGGACAGTCATTGCAACCAGGGATGTTATGCTTTGTGCGGTAAGTTGTTCGATTCTTCCTCTTGGCGATTGAGTGAAGTGCTTCCACTTCGTTTGTGTTGGCTTGCACTCTTCCACCATCCCAGGGGGTCTGCTGCCTATATCTGCTGGTGGATCCTGCATCCTTGGCAGATTAATGTTCTCACCTTTGTGTTCTTGTTGATACCATCGATCTTGAGAAATCAGTTATATTTGTAAAGGAACTGTCGTTCCACAGACGGCGCCAACTGATGATGCCTTTTCGTGGAACTAGAATTTGCGGAGCGTGTGGGGTGTTGAGGCTTGGACCGGTTGTTTGTGGGTTGGGATGCGGGCGTGGATCGTGCAGGGCGAGGTCGGATCGTTGCATTGATCGCGGGGTTACGGAAGTAGCACTCCTGCGAAACGAAGAAGAAGGGGTCGGCGAAGTATGCCGTGGCGCTCAGATCGCCTCGTCGGTTCTTTCACTGAGAGAAAAGATGGTTGTAGAGGGGCTGAATGTGTTGCGTATGGTATGTGTCTAGAATGTGTGTTTTGCGCGCTTTCAGATGGGTAATTCTTTGTATTTATAGATGTTCAACGGTTGGATGGTGGTTAGGAGCCCTTCTGATGAATGGGATATTTCTTATTTTAGTCATGCTCAGTTTGGTACGGGATATAGAAGGAAATTTGTTTATTTGAGATAATCCTCTTTCCTTATTGGGGAGATCCAGTAGCGATGATACATTATTATTTTCCACTTCCTTATTGATAAGGTTTGGTTGGATCGACGGGATAACATATTGCTAGGGTTATTATTTACGTATGAAGCGATACTGTCGATTTGTAAGGATATGGGGTTTCCAATTCATTGAGGGTTGTCCTTTGGACTGGCCTTGGGCCTTCGATTGCGGCCGTCTTGGGCACGGGTATTCAGCGTTGGGCATACGCCTCTCTTTGGGCAGTCGTTACTTTTCAAGCCTATTTTTAAACATATATCAACATTATTAATAATGTAAAGTAGAGATTCTAAAACATGTATGGAGAAATACTTTTAAAGAAAATCGAAATTTGAGTCTTCGTCTTCTTGAAAGAATTAGTAAGATTTGAAAAAATGTCACTTGAAATCATAGATGATCTTCACACGGAATACTAGGTTGCAATTAGGATTTTAGATTATCATCCTAACATTCGAGGTCAGAGTTGAACATGTTACAAAAGGTTATATCGGGATAAAAAACATTACTTTCCCTCTAAGAAATTTGGAGAATTATCACGAAGATTCGATCCTTCTTGGTTTACGGAATATGCTAATTGGTTAGAGTATAGCATAGCGAAAGATGCTGCATTTTGCTTGTGTTGCTATCATTTCAAACCAAATATTGGAGAACAAGCACGTGGTGATTCATTTGTTAGTGAGGGGTTGTCAAATTGGAAGAAAAAAGAAAGATTCAATATTAATGTTGGTAGCCCCTTTAGTGCTCATAATGAAGCTTGGAGAAAATGTGAAGTCTTATTAAATCAAAAGCAACACATCAAAACCATTCTATCCAAGCAATCAAATCAAGTTCAAAGTGAGTATCGAATTCTTTTGAATGCATCTGTTGATTGTGTTCAATTTCTTTTAAGACATTGCATTTCATGGTCATGATGAATCTGAAAATTCTAGCAATCAAGGAAACTTTCTTGAGCTTATAAGATTTCTTACAGATCATAATCAGGATATTAAAGTGGTTACTTTAAAAAATGCTCCTGAAAATTTGAAATTGACAGCACCTGAAATTCATAAAGATATTGTTAAAGCTATTACAATTGAGACCTTAAATGTTATTGTCAAATACTTGGAAATGCAATTTTCTCTATTTTAGTTGATGAATCTCATGATCTCTCAGGAAAAGAGCAAATGGTTGTTGTATTACGATATGTGGATGAAAAAGGGCATGTAATTAAGCATTTTATTGGTATTAAGCATGTTGCTTGTACCACTACTCTTTCACTTAAGGCAGCTATTGATGGTTTATTTTCTAAACATGGATTAAGTATGTCTAGGTTGCGTGGACAGGGTTATGATGGGGCAAGTAATATGCAAGGGGAGTTCAATGGTCTTAAGACACTTATTCTGAAAGAGAATGAATGTGCCTTTTATGTTCATTGTTTTGCTCATCAACTTATGTTAGCTCTTGTGGTTGTGGTAAAAAATCATATTCAAATTGCTTCTCTATTCAATGTGGTTACTAATGTGGTTAATGTTGTTGGTGCTTCATCGAATGTTGGCAATCTCCTTCTCAAATAACCAAATTTGTAGTGGTTAATGAATCTCTCAAACATGGTGAGCTTTCTAGTGGACAAGGATTAAACCAAGAAACCACTCTTAAACGTGCTTGTGATACACGTTGGGGTTCACATTATGGTACTTTACTCATATTGATTAACATGTTCTCATATGTGTTGAAGTACTTGAGATTATTGTGTAGGATGGTTCAAATTCAGAGCAAAGATATGAAGCAACCAACTTGTTGGAGTCAATGCAATCATTCAACTTTGTCTTTAGTTTACATTTGATGAGAACTATATTAGGAATCACAAATGAATTATCCATAAAAGCATTGGAGGAAGGATCAAGACATTGTTAATACCATGACTTTGGTTAAAGTATGCAAACAACAATTTCAAATGATGAGAGACAATGGTTGGAGTTCTTTACTTGATTAAGTTTCTTATTTTTGTGAAAGACATAACATTGATATTCCAAGCATGAATGATACATTTCTAACTCGAGGGAGACCACGACGTAAAGCTCATGAAATTACAAATTTGCATCATTATCAAGTAGAGTTGTTTATGTAGTTATAGATATACAGCTTCAAAACAACTGTCGTTTCGCTGGGGTAAACAACGAGTTGCTTCTTTTGTGTGAGCATGCAAATCCCTTGTGATTCATTTATTGCCTTTGACAAGCAAAAGTTACTCAGACTTGCCCAATTTTATCCACAAGAAAAAATTATCAACTTGATACATACATCATTGATATACGTTCTAGTAGTGGGCTTTTCACGAGGTTGAAAGGAATTGGTGATCTTTACCTGGGCGGTTGAGGCAAAGACCACGTTGTGTATCAAACATTTATTTGCTTGTTACATTGGCTTTGGTCCTACCTGTTGCTACTGCAATTGTGGAGAGAACATTTTTTGCTATGAATATTGTGAAAAATCGACTGCGAAATCGGATGAGAGATCAATGGATGAATGACCATTTGCTTGTGTATATAGAAAAATATATATTTGATATCATTGACAATGAAACTATAATGCAACACTTTCAAAATATAAAAACTCGTCGAGGACAGTTGTAATATGTGTTCAATTGCAATGTTATCAATTAATATGACTTTTTTTGTATTTATAGTTTATTAAATATTATTTTATTTATTCTTATAAGTTGCCCCCACTGAAGTAGAAGTCTGGCTCCGCCCCTGTTTGTATATCTATTCCTATACTTCAAGGCTCTATTTGGAAACCGAAAAATACTAAGAAAAGAAAATAAATAGGAAAAATTGAAAGAAATAAAATCTTATGTAAAATAAAAAATAGATTTAAACTTAATAAATTAATTTTATACGTTTATTCAAACTCATTTTATATATTTCTTGACGGAGCATAAGATTCCGTTAAAACCAAATAATTGGTTTAAAAGTTTGATTTTATTATTTTACTAGGAATAGGATTTAGTTTATATTTATTTTTAATTTAAAGTTGAATTTATTGTTTTTTTAGAATAGGAGTTTGTTTAGGATTAAGTTAAAACCAACTATTTGGTTTAAAATTTGATTCATTGTTTTGATTAGGTTTAGGAGTCAAATTTGAGTTCAAATACTTTCTAGGAAAGTACATACATCCATTCTTATTTATGAATTAGGGGCACTCAGTTATTAATAAATAAAAAATCAAAGAGAGTTTATTCTCCCAATCCCTTGCTTTTTAGTATTCTTTTAGAATCAACGAATTCAAGTTGAGAATTCCCCTTCATAGTTTAAATTATCTTTTTATCAACCACTGATATTTTATGTGAATTGGCATTCTCATAGTTTATTATGGATTGTTATGAGTAATGATCTTTATGTATTTCAATTAATGTGATGGTTAATGCTGGAGATCTGGAACTCATTTCTTTCTGAGTAGTGGCATATTGGATTCTACTGAATGCATCGCGTATAGTTCGCGATGGCGGGATGTTTCCTCTGATGAATCATTTTTCTGTTGCGTCTAATAATGTGCGGCTTTGCGGTCGATTAATAAAGTGATTGGTGAGATATGGTAGGCGAAGCGATGGTGGAATTCGCGTTCACGACAATCTCCAAGACAACGAACTACTAGATTGGATTGGTGCATTAGAAGAAGTATTGGAATTCAAAGAAGTTCCCGACAACAAACGCACCCCTCTCGTTGCAACGCGTTTTCGCGGTCGTGCTGCTGCATGGTGGCAATAACAGAAGACTTCTCGTGTTCGTGCCCGCCAGCCAAAGATTGTTTCATGGGATAAATTAAAAAAACACATGCAAGGTGCTTTCCTACCATACAACTATGAGCGCACCATGTATCAACGACTTCAAAATCTGTGGCAAGGTAATCGAATGGTAGATGAGTATGCTTCAAAGTTTTTTCTCTTGCTTACGTATAATGAGATTATTGAAACCAATTCACAATTAGTGTCCCGATTTATCGGAGGATTACGACACAAAATCAAAATATTTTGAATTTATTTGATCCTCTAACTGTTTCGGAAGCGCATCAACGTGCTTTACTGATTAAGAAACAATCACGTTCGGGTTCCCTTGCTTGGACGACACCACTTGACCAAACTCCTATTTCCTCGGCCACCACTAACTTTGCGTCCGTCGGTGTGGTCACGACCATTGCTCCTCGCCCACTACCCGCCCCACCCGACGTCACCTTGTTTGGCTGACCCTCATGCCTTAACGCTATGCGCTGTTTCTCTTGCAGTAAACCCGGTCATCGGCAAAATGCTTGCCCTAAGCTTGGGAAACGCACCTTACTGGTTGATGGCATGGAACTCAAGGGTTTCGGCAATGTTATTGTTGATGATGACATCCTCGAAGACGACATTTTAGAAGAACAAGTTCATGGTGATACCAGCATCCTTCTCATATTACGACGTTCGTGTTTCTCAATGAAACAATTTGACAATTCTTGGCTGCGAAAGAGTCTCTTTCATTCTACCTATACTATGAGCGATAAGGTGTGTCACTTTATATCGACTCAGGCAATTGTGAGAATGTGGTCTCGGAAGACGTTGTTTGCAAGCTATCTCTGAAGGCTAAAGTCCACCCGTCCCCATACTAGCTTGCTTGGCTGAAGAAAAGTTCTAAAATAAAGGTATCCCATCGTGCCTTAGTTTCGTTGTCTATCGGTACTACTGACAAAGATGATATTTACTGTGATATCGTTCCTATGGATGGCTATCATATTCTGCTTGGTCCACAGTGGCAATTTGATCGGAATGTTGTTCATAATGGAAAAAATAATACTCATAGTTTTTACTTTGAGAATCGAAAAATTACTCTTTTGCCTTCAAAAGAATTGACTTGTGCAAATCATAGTCCTCCTTTAGATTCAAAACCAGCTATGTTTCTATCACGTTCGTGCTTCGAGACTGAACTTTATGCCCTGAGTCGTGTAGTTTATGGTTGTGTACTATGCTACCCATTGGACTTGACCATTCTTTCTAATCGCTCTAGATTGTCTAGCAAGGCAATTGATTTCATTACAGACCTGCAACGCATCCACAAGCTCACTTATGATCATCTTGTTGCCTTTCCCGATTCTAGTATAAGATAACAATTGCCATTGTCACCATGTTGAGTTTGAGGTGGAGATAAAGTTTTGGTTGTTTGATTAGGATCACTTCCTGCTCTAATCACGTGGCTACCACCACGGCGGGTTGAGGTGGGAGAGAGACTGGTCCTTTAAAGTTCATAAATCAGCAGGAATGCATCACGAATCTTCAACACTAGGCGACCTTGTTGCATCTATGTTTTCAATGTCAAGCATTGGGTTCCCTTTGTTGTGATTCGGACCGTCGGATTGAGAGCAGATCTTTTCCCGACCTGTGAGAATGATGGAGCATAAGATTCGGTTAAAACTAAATATTGGTTTAAAAGTTTGATTTTATTATTTCACTAGGAATATGATTTAGTTTATATTTATCTTTAATTTAAAATTGAATTTATTGTTTTTCTTGAATAGGAGTTTGTTTAGGATTCAGTTAAAACCAACAATTTGGTTTAAAATTTGATTTATTGTTTTGATTAGGTTTAGGAGTCAAGTTTGAGTTCAAATATATATATCCATTGTCAATTATAAATTAGGGGCACTCGGTTATTAATTAAAAAAAAAAACCCAAAGAGAGTTCTTTCTCCCAATCCCTTTCTTTTCTGTATTCTTTTAGAATCAACAAATTCAAGTTGAGAATTCTCCTTCATAGTTTCGGTATCTTTTCGATTAACGCAACTATTTATGTGAATTCGCCTTCTATCCAGGCTTTCGCTACATCATTTCTCTTGGTTATATTTGGACCAAGAAATTTAAAAATATATAAAATTAGAGGAATTCTGTTAATTTTTTTATGAAACCAAATATAAGAAAATCATTTTTCCTAGTAATTTTCTTTTTAGCTTGAGTATTATCATAATCATTTTTTTGTTTTGTTATTTCTATTTATCTTGTATAACTTTGTTGTAGTACTATGTTCTTATAGGAGTTTAATATTACAACTTTGGTAACCAGGTTAATAATTTTTTATGTTTTTATATATTAATTCACTTTATATATTACGTTCTATTACTCTATATTTACTCTGATCGTATAAAGATTCGAGTATGAAAATAAAAAGAAAATTCAAATTTTGGAAAATATATAAATAAATATTATCAAAATATAATAGGATTAATTGACATGAATAATCCCAACTTTAACCCATCTTCTCTAGATTTATGTCTCAAGTACTGAAGTAATCATCATCTCTGGCTTTTGATCATCGTCTTCTCCAGATTTTTCTCCCACTATTACTAATCTCCATATTTTAGCTCGATCCAGCACCTACAAATCAAAGCTTGGCACAATGGTGGGTGGTGTATGTCGAATGCTTCTAGGTCCTGCTCTTCTTCTACTCATAGTGAAGTTAAAGTGAAGTGTCATCACCATATTAATTCAAAGCTTCAAATGGTAAAAAATGGTTCCAACTTCAAATGCGTATGGGTGCTCATTATAGCCTGTAAGTGAGCAAAATCAAGGCAAAATTAGGGCAAAATCTATGTGGGAATTTTAGGGAAAAATTAGTAAAAAATTAAATTGGAATTTTTTATGGCAAAATTAGGGGCAAATTAAATTGGGGATTATTAGGGGAAAATAGGGAAATTTTGATTTGAGGATTTTTATGGCAAAATTAGTATACGGCTTATATAGGGTGCATTTCAATTTCTTTTTTGATTTTGTTTCTCTTTGATGTTAAGGATGCAGACTGTAGTTTTTTTATATGAGAGAAGATGTTGGGAAAATCAATATGTCGATTGAGTGGGAAGAATTGCAAGGGAAAGTGTTAGAGAATGAGCAAATTATTGTTGAGTTGGAAGAAGAAAAGAAAATATTGGGTGAAAAGGTTAAAAAGTTGAAAATGAAAAGAGACGTACTAGAGGAGGCTATGGAAGACATGAGAAATAAGGTGTACCATTTACGTGGTTCAGTGTGAAACTATGCAAGAGGGGAGAAGTCTACTTTAGTTGTAGTCTTTATGCCTTGGCTTATATTTGTCATTGTTGTAATGGTTATGAATTAGGATTCATATGATGGTGAATGGTGTTTTGTGCTGCAAGTTGTGTTGATGGGGGTATTACAACTATAAGTTGGTCATGTATTATGTACAAAATCGTTATTGAATGAAATCATATCTCATTTTGCCTAAACATTTGTTCATTTGTATGCTATAATGCTTTATAATTCTATAATGCTCATTTGTAAGCTAGATGATTGTTGCCTCTAATTATAATGGTCATGCCTTAATAAGTTGTTGCTTCAATACCTGCTCAGTGACCTTAAACAACACATAGTTAGCAACCTTAACATCCAAAATACACCAAAATAACTAAAGATTTTGCATACACCATAATTCCTACCCTTTTATAATGATCATGGCTTAATAAGTTGCTGCTTCAATACTTGTTTAGTGACTTTAAACAATACATGTTTACTAACCTTAATAAAACAAATACACCAAAATAACTACAGTTTTTGCAACACCATAATTCCATATAGTTATAATGGTCCATAATACAACAAATAAGCAAAACATCATCTTACACCCAAAATACATCAAAATAACTAAAGTTTTTGCAAACACCATAATTTCATCTAGTTATAATGGTCCATAAACATTAGCAAGATGTTTAGTGTCCAAACATCAACATACTTCCAAGTTGTTTTTCAAATAACATCCAACAAAAGATATTAAAAAACCAAAACAACACCTTACACCATACTAACAAATGTTTTGAAGATTGAATATAAAATACACAATCCATCCATCCTAACAACATAAGAACCTAATTCTAAGAAGATGATTGGTGATTGTAGAAGCTTAGCTGCCAATTGGATAATTTGATGTTGTTGTTGAAGACTGGTAAACAACCCTTGATCATCCTACTTGTCCAGGCATCTGTACAATATATATATATATATATATATATATATATATATATATATATATATATATATATATATATATAGGAAAATACAAGGTGAGACTCATTATCTATTTACCAATGGAATCACTTCCAATAACACAAGTTAAAACACAACTTACATTAGTCATTGTTGTTCCATAAGTTACAATGAAAACACCAAACCCTTAAGGCACCTGCATGAAAAAGAAATAGGTCAGCCACCAACAATGCTCATTGATCACCAATATTTAATAATAGAAGAAGTTCAATGACCTTACATTTGAATTCTTTCTACCACCCTTACCCACTTCGGAACCCCTTCATCCCCTTATCACCCTACCACCTCTTCTTGTTCAATTGGCTAAGTTGTAGCACTAGGCTAGTTTGAGGAAGGGCTAGCTTGGCTTGAAGAAGGTGGTGCCCCATCTTTCCTTGGTCTACCTGTAAGTCTTTTAGGGGTAGGTTGCACAACCCTATCTTTATCAGGACGCTATCTTTTGGTATGTTGCTTTGAATACCATGCTTAGTCAGTCTCCCAGGTTTCTTTGGGTTTTCATGGGGTCTTTTCTCTGTTTTTTCATTAGTGCACGGACCCGATCTTAATAGGAGAATTCGAGTTGTTGCTCAATCCTAGGCCATTGCCTCTCACTACCTGAAAGGGGGATGAAACCTGAATAAGCTCTAAGGTATGCCTCCCTTTTATAACAATCATCAACAAAGTCTTCAACATTCTTGCGAAGGAAGAAAATACATGAGACTGCATAACAACAAGGTATGCCAATACTCAACTCCCATTTCTTGTAAGTGCAACTTCTGGCATCGAAATCTAATGTAAGGTTTTCCTTCTTGTGATTCTCTTGGAATATTAGGTTAGTGGAAAGCATTGGGAAGCAATTGGCAGCCTCTTCTTTTTTTATCTCTAACTTTGCTTGTATTTGATGACATACCACAGCAGAACTCTTCTCCATCTATTGTCTCTTCAGTACCACCCTTTGCATGAGTGTTGTTATGATATCTTCCAACATGTATATCAGATGCTTGGTCCTTGCATTAATAATGTAACCATTGAAGGTTTCAACAATGTTGGTCATGATCACATCAGTCTTTGTCTATGTCTTCATAAATGCCCTACATAAGACCTTTGGATTACTCCCTTTAAAACCAGCAGCTGTAGCAGGATTAACTTTCTATAATTCTTCAATTGCTTCATTGTAATCTATTATGTTATATGCATTTGCAGCCTTCCAAAACATCAGCTTCATTTAGTCCCCTTTAAAAGCCTTATGCCAATTGGGAAAAATGTGTTTGGCATAGTGTTTGTGTTCAGCATGGGAAAAGACATTTGCCACAACATTTAGAATTGCCTAAACATAACAATAAAAAACAACTAAGTTAAATAAGCCATGTTGACTTTATGAAAGTAAAACAAATAAACTAGAGATGATTGAATTTGACTTGATGCTCATTAGAGATGAATGTCACTCCATTACCTTCATCAAATCCTAAGCACTTCTGCAGCTTAATGAAAAACCATTCCCATGAATCATTATTTTCACCCTCCACAACTGCCCATGCTATGGGGTACATATGATCATTATCATCCCTCCCCACAGCAGCTAACAACTGTCCACCAAGAAAAGTCTTCAAAAAACATGCATCAACACATATCAACTTCCTACAACCTCCTAACCAATCTTTTTTGAGTCCATCAAAACAAATAAATAGCCTCTGGAAAACTGGTGGAAAGGTTTTCACACATGGATTAGTCGTCAATAACATATAAGTATATGGGCTTATACTTTTCAAGGCTTCCAAATACCTTCCAAGCTTCTTATAATGCTCTTGCATAGACCCATGAATCATTTTATGTGCATAATATTTGACTTTATATGCAAGAGCCTTCTTAATAATCACCCTATATGCCATCCTAATAGTTGTTAGCGATTTTCTGCAAGTGCATGAGTCGCACAAGTAATACAATGGACTAACAAATCCAGATATCGATCTCATAAGGAATGTGTGGTTTTAACGAGGATTGAGTATCCTGGCTACTGAAGTCGTTCACTATTTGAGCGATTCGATGGTCAGGTGAAAAAGGTTTTAAAAACAAAACAAAACAAAACAGGATGTGATCAATGTCCACTCACAAGGAATGGAGTAATACTGGGAATATAACTCAAGGAAAGATTCCAAGGTTGATTGTCTCCATTAATGCATTTATGGTTTATATTCATTAAGCATTGATTAAGTGAACATACACTTGTGCATGTCCAAGGAATCCGATATGAGGTTTACACTTTCGTGTCTCCTCTTAATTTCTCACACCAACTCTTTATTCTCCTTTCGGTTCATCTAAGTCATTAAGTATGATACTTTTATAAGGCACTTCTTTCCTTGGGAATCATATTGGCCATCTCTCGGTCCATACTATAGGATTGCCAGGACTATGTTTGAATTGGTCTCGGTCCATACGATCCTCACATAATGCTAAGATGGTGTTACTCCTAATGAAATCCATCTAGTACTAGACATTGCCAATTCCCTAGACTTCTTTGATTAGGTTAATTAGTATTTCAATTAACTAATTCATACCTTAAGAGACCCGGGACCAGATTTTAGGGTGTAATCCAAGCGTCGCCAAGGATGCCCTAGTATGGGGATTGAAGACCCAACTCTCAGTATGGATTAATTAGTTAAAACCGTAATAATCCTAAGAATTACACCAACTAACATCCATACAAGCATGAATTCACAAAACCATTCCAAAAGAAATATAAATCAAACATCAATTTAAACAATCAACCCTAGAGGAAAGTTTAGCTACTCATTACAACCCACAAATCTATCAAAATCATGTTTATTACATTCATAATAATGAAAGGGATGAGAAGAGAGCGAGAGTTAGAGATACAAAACGAATATGAGATGAGAAATGCTTCAAACTCAGCTCCAAGGTTGAATGAGGTTCTCTAGTTGATGGGTTCTTCAATATTACACCAAATACAAAGTAAAATGAACAAAAACTCAAACACTAAAAATGGTGATTCAAGAAGAAGAGAGGAGAAACCCTAAGGAGGGTGTTCTCCTTAAAAAACTGAACCCTTATAATGTCTAAAGAACATCTATATATAAGCAATGGAAAATGGGCTACCGAAGGGCCTAAAATCGCCTTTAGCCGGTCCACTGGGCCGCCCTTGCCTTAAAGAGTCCTTCGCCTTGGCGAACTAGAATGTATTAGCAATTCAGATTTGACCTTTTGACTTCAAACGATCATAACTCTCTCATCCGACCTCTAAATGTGATGATTTCAGTTTCCACAGAAATCTAAGAGAGTAGAATATATTAATATCAAGCTTGGAGTCATTGGAGGTCATTAGGTAGACTGAAAATCCACAAACTTTGAGGGGTGCCGTATGGTGTTTTTGAAAACTCTCCTTTACTTCATACATATCAGATCTTTTTCGGTCTCGAATTCCAAATTTGGTGATCTTGGACTCGTTGGAAAGATTGAGAAGTGCAGAATCCATAAATATCAAGTTTGAAGCCATTAGAGGTTATGGTACAAACCAAAAATTCATCTTTTTGTTCCTCTTTATCCTCTCTTTGCTTCAAAATATACCTAGAGCCATAAGATGATAAAATTAAGCATTAAAGCCATTAAAAACACCATAAAAGCATATTATTAATAGGTGATTAATGGTATAAAAGCATGTATGAAAATCACCGATCAAATACCCCTAAACTTGACATTTTGCTTGTCCTCAAGCAAATAAATAACTAATTTTCCTTATTCAAAACTAACAAAAATGTTGAGCATGAAATTGGGATAATATATGATAAACTACCTCAAGGATATGACCTTCATACAACACAAAGAAAACTTTGAGATAGCCTTTTTCAAAAAATACTATATTAACCTTAAGTTAAACAACCTAAACCAAAGTTCTCGAGTGTGTGTGTGTGTGTGTGTAGTCTTCTCCTCTATGGTTAATTGCAGTTCGGATGGAATTAGATGAGTTTGAATGGAATGGGGATCTCTCACTCACAAGGTGAGTGTGCAAGACTTCATATGCTTGTTGGGCATATCACTTTCCACTAATGTAGGTTATACACAACTCTTAGGATCAATTAGGTCTTTATATAGCTTGTAGTGTATGGCTTAGGTAAAGGTAGTTAAATAGATCATTTAGGCTTTAGTTTATCCACAACATACATGTTTTCCTTTTTTCTCCACTAATTGTTCATCCTTTTGCATATTGCCTTCTTTTTAATTGGCCTCATAAGCTTTCCCCCCAAACTTAACTTATTAACTCCTAGACCAATTGGCCTTAGGGTACTAAGTGTAGAACACCCCTAAGAACTTACTTGTTGAAGGTAAGAAGGCTACAAGGCCAAACTTACTCCTCCTTGTTTTATTCTTTCTTTTCCTTTCTTTTTTTTCCGCTTTTTGTATTATTATTTTTTTCTTCTTCCTTTTTCCACCCCAAAACCTCCTTTTATTTTCCATTCATAGCATATCCTCTTCAACCAAATCCCCAATTCACACCACATGTATTCACAAGATATCACTTTGACACTCACATGTTAGGTTAAACATAGGTTTTTAACTGAAGGGTCTTCAATACCAAGGTTCAAAGGGAAAATTCTTGGTTTTCAAGACACAAAATGGCTAATATGGCTTAAATTGGGTGACTATGGATATATGCACAAAAAGGTTAGCTAGAAAGGCTCAATCGGTCCAAGGATGACCTATATCATTTCTTAATTGTCGTGTTGCCTAGGATTTCGCCTTGAGTGATAATTGAACAAGTTCTAGAGTCTTTAGGGATCAAATATGAAATGATCACCTAATTCTTCACTAAACCAAGCAAAATTGACCAAAAAGGGTGCATGAATTGTGCTAAAGATACTAAGAATAAGTGGTTAGATTTACAACTATGTGGTCAAACCATTATGTTTTATGTTCAAATATTTCTCAATCGTTATTCATCATAGACATCATAATTATCTCAAAACAAGCTCAACCAAAAACAAAAACATCCTAAAAATGAAAAAAATTAACCTAAAAACTAAAAACACATAAACGCAACTAAAACACACAAGCAACAAAAAGAAAAACTAAAGATTGAATAATTGAAGTTGCTGGAAAAATTAAAAAACAAAAGGAAGTCTCCCCCATACCCCTAAACTTAAAATATGCATTGTCCTCAATGAATTAAATTTGAGGTTAAGAATAGAGGACTCCCTTGATGATCAATTGTGATCATTGTGTAAGAACCCGAACGCCTCCCCCATAACCAACCCAACTCGATTGGTAGATCCAAACCATATCTGGAGAAACACGGTCCTCACTTTCATTTCCAATCCAAACCAAAAAAAAAAAAAATCAATACAAATGTGAATACATTTTCAATACCAAATGCATTTTAAATATTCATTGGGTATACGTAAAAATATACATTAAACATTTTTGCGGAAACTAAACATTTTGTGGAAGACCCATTATTTTGGGATAACTCCCACATTTGTACCATCATTTACCAAATTTATCAGAGTTTCCAATATCAAAAACATTTACAAAATGAATTAGAGTTTAACTTTCACAAGATACTTTATACAAAAAGAGTCAATTCAATTTCATGCATGTGTGCGCGGAGTTTTACTTCTCCTCCGAAAGGCTTTAATGTTGGCTCTGTGCTTGTGCGGTCTTCACTCTTGTACTTATTCACTCGATACCTATGTATTGATAAAAACAACACGCTAAGCATTTTCTGGGCGACATGATTAGTGGTTCTATACAGCTCTATTCTCTCTTCATTTCATTTTAAATTTAAACATGCAATATTTATAAACAATGCCTCAGACAATTAATGTCGATTAATACAAGATAATACGTATCTATATATTTATTCACAAGTCAATTACATTTTATTGGTCATCTCAAGGCTATGCATTTTCATAGGCAGAAAAGAAAAAAATCATTCAAAGCACAAATCGCGCATTCTTCAATCTCATTATCATTTTGCCCTTATCGAATTTAAACCTATGCTTTCGCAATGTGATAACGAATCACCGGCTAATAAACCCGCTTGCCGCAGATATATATATATATAGAGTATATATATATATATATATATATATATATATATATATATATATATATATATATATATATATATATATATATATATATATAGTACGCTTGTTCGACTCCTTTTTCATTAAGGTAAGTATAATCATCTAACATTCATTATCCTTAACTCGAATTCTAACGGTTAACATTCTTTTAAAGACATTAAAATCATTCAATACAAATTTACAATAGTATATATATACATTTGTATGTAAATAAAACATTTTCACATTCATGAAATTTTCTTACGTGAATTCGTTTCTACAAGAAATTGTCTCAAATCACTGTTCAAATCATTTTTAAACACAAATCAATATGCACTTTCTTGTCAATCATTTCCAAAATTCAAATCATTTTGTAATTATTCAAATATTTTAGAAATAGAGAGAGAGTTTGAGAACAAACCAAAAATCGTCGCTTTGATTCCAATCTTTGGAATCTCGACTTCAATGTGAGCTTTCCTCCTCGTCAGTCCCTATTCAAATACAATGACAATCACATATTAGTCGATTATTCTATGAGTTCTATTGTGAGGGAATTGAATCATCTCATTTGGATAACCCAACTGCTTACCAAGATTTAATGCCAAACTAGTCGATATGCCTAGCTCACTGGATCACCCACTGTTTTTTTTGATTTTCAGTGTCTTAACTCCATAAATTGGTAATGGTTCTTTCACTCATTTGAATCTATGATTCTAAGGTTTCTTCTCCAATTGGAATCATCCAATTTGGATCACCCAAACTCAAGTTACAGCATTTTAATGCCAAACTAGTTGATATGCCCAACTCACTGGATCACCCACTATTTTTTTCAATTTTTGGGGTCTTAACTCCATAAATTGGTAATGGTTCCTTCACTCATTTGAAGCTATGGTTCTGTTTCTCCAATTGGAATCATCCACCCTTTGATCACAAAACTCAAGTTATTGCATTTTACATCTAGACTACTCTAATTTGCAAAACAAAATCTGCACATAGCTCCACTTTGAAAGATTTATGGGCACTTTGGGGTTACAATTTAATTACACTTCCTTCAAGTAAATTATTCCTATAGAAGTATAGTTTACCCATAATTTTAAATCACTCAATTTGGATGAGTGAAACTCAACTTATGGCCAAAACACCACAACTACACCCAAAATAGAGCATACCCGTGAGCTACCCGAACTCACCTTTAAACCCATATTCGGGAGCTTTAGTGCTACAATTTGCTCCTTGTCCCTTCTATACATTTGTAGCCCTGTCTCTTATGGTTCTTTACCAATTAGAATCACTTCATTTAGATAATTATAACTTAATCTATAGCCAAAACAAGAACATGGGTTTTGATAAATTGACAAAGATTTCGAAACCCAACATTTCCTTTACAAACATTCCTCAAACCAATCCAAACCAATAATTAATCAACAATACACTTCAAACTCAACCCAACACAACCCCAAAACTGATCTACAACCAATTAAAATCACCTTTACATAAGGTTAGAGTTTTTCCCCAAATCCAAACACAAGAAAAAGAGGTTAGGGTTTAGTTTTTCTTACCTTGAATCTCTTCTTCTCTTTTCTTTCTTCTTCCTCCTTCTTGATCACTTCATCTCTTGTTTACATGGAGAAGAAATCACCAACAATGGCTTCCCCTTCTTCTCTCTCAATCCGTGTCTCTCTTTGTCTCCAAACCCAAAATGCACAAATGAAACTACAAGAAAAATCTTGATTTGCAACGAAAATTTTGCAACGGACAAATCTATTGCAAAACAGTAACAGATTTGCAATGGAATGCTAATGAAAGTCTGATAAGTAAATTGAAACTAAATTTGCAACGGACTTGCAACATAAATTTGCAACGGATTCATTTCTATTGCAAAACATGGCGGGAAACTTTAGCGCCATCCTTGGAGACGACATTGCAACGGATTTGGCCGTTGCAAGTTTGCAACGGATTTGGCCGTTGCAAGTTTGCAACGGAACGATTTCGTTGCAAACTTGCAAGGGATTGACAACAAAATTACGCTTGTTGGGTAATTTTGCAATGCATTTGCAAATAGCTTTTGCAATAGATTTATAAATTTCAAGGAATTTTATCAAAGATAACTTAGAATTTTATTTATAATTCAAGGTAAATTATTAACATTCAACATTTATATACAAGGGCCACTACAACATTTAAATATTAAAAAACTACATTTTGTTTTTGTGATGCCCCAAAACCGAGGTGTCTCTGGGCTGACAAGTCACAACTCGGGCATCTTATACATCTCGTATCACGAGACCCATACGCAGTGAAAATGGCTACTCGGGGCCCATACAATCAATACTACCAAAATATATCCAACTATATCCCAATAGTTCAAGAGTTGATTACATCACTCTTAATACCAACATATATTAAGATTTACAATGTTAATACATGTTATACAACATAAACACCAAAGCCACAATCCGGCTTTATTCTAAAAATCGGTCTCTAATGAGCGTCGTCTTCTTGAACACCCCCTATACCTAAAATAGTGATCCCTCGACAAGGTGAGCAATGCCTAGTAGTGATAATTTCCTACATGGGTTACTCCCCACCTAAGTGCACATGTCATGGCAAAACATTCACACTCAAGAAATTCGGATCTCCCGGCCCTTACACCCACACGTAATTCGAATATCTCCCCGATCTCTTACACCCACGTAAATTCTGGATATCTCCGGTCTCTTACACCCACACGTAAATTCCGACATTCCCCGGTCTCTTACACCCACGTAAATTTCGATATCTCCTGGTCTCTTACACCCACACAGAAATTCAGGATATCTCCTCGGGTCTCTTACACCCACACAGAAATTCGATATCTCCCGGCTCTTACACCCACACGTAAATTCGATATCTCCTGCCCTTACACCCACACAGACCTTTCTGATGCTACCACTCGGGTCTCCTTAACCCTTTAATTCCAAAGCCACCCAGGGATTTATGGTCCCCTTCTTGTTTCGCCCAACACACATTAATTACTTCTCATTCCCTGGTTTGAACTATGAGTCTTCATTGGACGTAGTCCTAAAGACAAACTCAACCCACACTCACCTCACCAAAATGTCCATACCGTGCACCCACACCCGACTTGATGCGATGTCACCGTGCACCCATACCCGACTCGATGTGATCCCCCCCTCCCGGGAGTCCACCATGAGGAGAATCTCGGAGATTTCTAACTCACAATCCCGACCTATCAGGTCAACTCTCACCCTACATCCTAAGGAAGAACATTCTCACTTGGCTTCTCTAAAGGCCTCAACCCAAGCCCAATTTTGTCACACAAGATTTAATGAATGAATATGATACATCCACTTAAACGCTACTCTAGTCAACAAGTGCAAGAGTGTAACGTGTTCTACATATCCGGCCGCTTCCAGATGCTCAGCCCTGTAGCATCATGAGACCTATGCCTCCTAGATAATCTCACCCCATATGCCCAAGTCGGAAAAATAACATACCGTCCCGCCCCGCCCCGACCAGAAGTCCCGACCCGTGAGTCCCGCACCGACCCCGACCCACACTCTAGCCCCTCCGTCCATCTCAGGCCGGCCGAATGCTCAGATAGCACCCGAGATCAAACTCCGTCTCCTCCCCGACCGGCTAGCCTCAGCGCTGAGGAATGAATTGTATACTTCTGCGTTCTAGGAGCTAACTGACCGTGGTTGTCCCAAAACTTGATCCCCGTCTCCGGGGCAATCCTGCTCATTACCCAGCCGGGGCCGATTGTAAGTAACATATCAACCGTCATGCCCGACAAATACCCCATCCCGTCTCCGGGTCTTGAAACTCGTGGTGAAGCGTAAGTCTTCGTCTCGAAACTAGAAGAAGGCTTATCCTCCCTCTTCTCACCAGCATCCACAACTTGGATACCCTGTGCATCCTCTATCTCTCTCTCTATGGTCAGGGTCGTCCCGACCATGGAGTCCATATCCTGTAGGCGGAGTCCTTCAACTCGCCTAATCGCCCAAATTAGGCTTCATTTAATTTAAAAGATAGTTAATGTCATGACTATTAGGAAATATAACATGGTGTTGCAAACCTTTTCGTCTAAATAAAAAATCAAATAATTTCCAATTAGTTTATATTTTATGTGTTTTAATCGAAGTGTATATTTTTTCAATTATTTTTTAATTTTTTATATCTATTCACTTTACATTAAATAATATTTTGTTATGTTTCTCGCAAATTTATCCTCACTATAACTTGAACCTTGGACCCCTCCGATCCTTATATCCATATAATAGATACATTTCGCCGAATATGCTTAATTCAAGTGATAGAATATTTATTATGTTAAATTATTATAATTTATAAATACATTTTGAAGTGAGAAGGTCTTTTGTACACAGATTAAATCATATATCTATTGTAATTTTCTATATAATGTGCAAAATTATTCCTTACAATACAAATAAAAAAATTACCAAAATTTAAATTAATTACTTTTTTTTTAAATTTATTAATTTTGTTTTATTTTATTATATTGTATGAAGTGTATTGGATCATATATTATCTAAAAGAAAATTAGCGTGAAATTACTCCTCTAATCAATCATAATGGTAGCTCAATTGATGTTCATTAATTTGATCCTTAACGGTGATTGGTTCAAATTTATTGATAGGTCCGGACATCAATCAATGATGATAAAAAAAGTACATCATATATTATCCTAAAAAATAATAAGAAAACATTTAGAAAACCCACTCTTGTAGGGAAATTTGATCCATCAAATTTTTGGTTTTATGTTAACAAAACTCTTTATTTTTTTTAAAAAAAATAACCACTTACTTTAAAGAGATATTGTAAATATATGAAATAAATGAAGGGTAATTTTGTTTAATTTTTCAAGAAAAAACATAGGAATTCCTATTAAGACTTATTTGATTACTATTTAAAAAAAAAAAAACACGGACAACACTAATCAAGAATTTGTTTAAAAACATTTTTCTAAAAATAGAGCATTTTAAAAAAAAAATGAATCAAATAGACCGACTTACATCTGTGGTTATTTTATGGCTTTTTTGAAAGACTATCTGCACTCCATTGAGTTGCTCTAAGTCGCTTCAAGCCCTTTCTCTTCTCCCTAGCCTCCTACCTCCCTCGATGAAGGCTTCAAATTTTCCGCCACTTCTTCGAACTGCCGCTCATTCAATCCCGATCACTCTCTCTCGTGCAAGGCAAGATCACTTTCTCCCTCCCAAGCCTCCAAAAGAATTCCCTCCGTCTTCACATGACTAATTTTCTCTCTCCTTCTTTTTCGTTCTGAGTTGGTCAAGAAAACCAGGAGCAAGGACAGGATCAAGCCTTTTTTATTTGTTATTTGATCGTCTTGTCATGGGTAAAGCGAAGAGCATGTGATTGTTTTCTTTTTCCCATTAGTTCTTGAAAATTTATTGGAATTCCTAGCACATTGAGGTAGCGTAGGAAGGAAATTATGAAGTGAAGATTTTGAGGTTGAGTAGTAGATTTGCGGTTGGTTGAGTGGAGTGTTCGATTACGGATGTGGAAAATCTGTGTTTGGAAGTGTTGGTTTCTCTCATTTTCATCACTTCCAAAATTTCTTCCAATAATTTTTGTTGGTTGGTTTGGTTAAAGGTTTTTCTTAAGAAGGGAAAAAAAATAGTATTTTCCCACTCTATCGAGATCGTCCTAAAATGATGCGAATGAGGCGAGAAATGAATGGTAAGTCTTGTTATACCTTTTCTATACACGATATTGTTATTGATGAATTAATGTATTCGTATATTTATTAGGACTAACGGTGCTCAACTTTAGCTTCCCACTTTGACATAGCATTCTTTAGCAATTGAATCATAATTCGGAAAAGTGATACGGGCGGCATTTTATGAAGACACTTCTATTTTGTAAATGCATGTATACGGAGTTTTAGCTCTCATCATATAGAATATGTGTTTTGTCATAGGTATTGGGTAATTGGTTCTTTGACCTTTTTCATTGTACGTTTTGCCTATAAAAAAAATAAAAATAAATTATACTTTGTGTATTTTGAGTGTTAGGTATTTATTGTTGCTTAATCTTGCTAAAAATTTTATGCAAGAGTGTGCTTCATGCTTAAAAGATAGCATAGATTAGATTTCATTTTCTTTTATCATTGGTCGATGTATGCTTCGACTCCTTCAATTACCTAGTATTTCTTTTCTTTGTTATTTTTATAATGAGAAATTTGGTATGGAAAAAAATTACAAATATACTGGTATGATTATGAAGAAACTCTTTTGTCTACGTGAGAATCATTATGAGTTATTACATTTGGTTCTGTGACTGTTTAATGGCACTGCTCGTGCTCTAAAATTGTTGATCCAATTTTGCTGCCACAAACTGCTGAGAAAAATAATTTCCTAAATATGACATAGATTTTGTTTGAAATCTTATGTAGTATTAATTCTTTTACTTTTTGTACAGGACATTTTCGTATTTAATCAGTTTTTAATCCCTTGAGCTTTTATGCTGACATCTTGGTAGTGCGGATGGTTTGCACGTAGTTCTTTAGAGCGGTTAAGGTCTTGACTCTTTAAATTTGGCCCGAACAATGCCTTAGTCAAGTCTCACTAGTCTATATGTATTATGGACTTCTTTTGGAAGTGTTTAACTGAAATTCTCAGCATATTCGCAGTATGTTAGCAGTTGCTATTTGTAAAATATTACAGAAAGTGTTTACCTGTATCATATCCAATGTTATGTCTTTGATAACATGTTTTTGATTCGAGTTTTGATTCGGATCGGATTGTTCGAATTCCGGTGGTTGGCCGATGGTCGAAGATTCAGGGTCTTTACAACAGGTTGTACAACTTAGTTTTGGTGATCGTCTTGGGGCCCTTGTTGACACGGTAGAGTAACCACTATAAAGTCAATTCTATTCTTTCCTACTTAAAAGTTATAATGCTTCTCCTGTGGAAAATAACTTATCAAAAAAAAAAAGGGGATTTCCAAGGGAAAGAAGGTCATTATGAGTACTCTTTGTTTTTTATATTCTTCTACTTGAGCTTCGAATAGGTTTTTGCTTATATCTCTGGCGGAAGGAGGTTGGGCTTTCTTAGTGGGAGAGCTTGGAGCAATATTTAAGTTGTTGAAGGGATGTTTAGAGTGCATGATGTGGGCTTTGAGAAAGTGTATATGATTTGCTTGAGTTGTCTTGTGGACGGGAATAGATAGGGGGTAGATGAGTGTTATAAAAAAGGAAGGGATCGGTTTATGAAAGATAGCATGGGTGGATGTTCAGATGTCAGTGGGCAGAATTGGAGAAAAGTGTTTTTACACATTGACTAGGTAAATCTATCTTTAATTCAAGGAATGTCTGATGTGAGGTTATGACAGCTCAAATTAATAATTTGATAATGGAGGATAGGAGTGAAACAAATGGTGTAGGAAAATGGGCGATGTTTTGATTTGTAGAGATTTAAGCTTCACATGGTAAAATAGTGTCCTTAACACCTTGAGTTACGGAGTTATCTTGATGAGGTGGGGAGAAGTGCATAAGTTTCTTCATCACGAGGAGGTAAGACTTCCATGTTATTAATTTACAACAGACTTGAGTTCTTCCTTTTATTTTTTCCTGCACTTTCCATATTCCTGAAGGGTGTTCCTCTTCCCACTTCTTATATCACTGTTACTATCTTTTTTCATCAAAAACAAAAAGTGAAAATATTTTTGTGATAGAATTTCTTCTGCAGTTCAGGGCTTATTGGGCTTTTCCTAGAGGAATGGTCCAATAATGGGAGGAGCTTACTGTGGCTAAAAGTGGAGGGTTTCCAAGACAGGTTGATAGGTTGGTGGCAGGTTTATCCTTTCAAGGATCAGCTAGTTACATTCTCTCTAGAAAGCTGAGGATCTAAACTTGTCATCGTTAGAAGTGGCTAAATGGGGTTGTTTTAGGCTTATAGTTTTTGTAAAGATGTGAAGTAGGAATGGAAATGAAGAGAGGTAAAAGGGTGTTTAAGATCAGTGAAGAAGCAGAGGTAAAAAGACTCTTAAACGTGTTAGAAGGTTTGTGGTTTTTGCATTAGCTTTTCATATTAAAAGCAAGCATGATGTTTCGATAGTTTCAGAATCTTAATCTCAGACACAGTAGGGTGCCTCATATCACATCATAACAAAGTTGGTTTTCATTAAATTCAGAGGATATGCTTTGTTTTGATTGTTTGGCACACCCTCATATGGTGTGCTCTTTGTCTTTGTAAAATAAGTTTGGTTTGTGTATTTTTAACTAGGGAACAAGTGTTTGATATCTATTTATTTGTTTATTTATTTATTTTGGATGTGAAGTCTAGGGCATATTTAATAACTTGAATGAGTTCTGAGTAAACATAAAAGGCTGTCGGGGATAAACATATTCTGACTGACTTGTTATAAATTTACATTACCTCAGATATTGAAGTCCAACTCCTTTTTTCTTTTCTTTTTTATCTGTGTGTGTGTTTCTCTGGTGTGACCTTTAAAAGAAAAACTTTTGGTGGAATTAAGTTGTTGCTCTACTGTACTAAACTTGAATTAGAATGTGCAGAACTTTTTATAACATTGCCTTAAACATGGAAAATATGGTGTGAGAAGACACATCCACAATATTCTTGGGGGCTTGACAAAGAGATTAAACTTTTTAGTCGAAACTCGAAAAAAGAAAAAATGGTTAACAAATATGGAACTGGGAAGCTGAAGGAGAAACTAAGATTAAGAGTTGCAGGAAATATGAAGTGATTGAAAGGTTGTGAACTAGGTCTTAATGTGAATGTAACATAATTGGGTGGGATTAAAAAAAATTTGAAACACTAAAATTCATGAGTTTAAGATACATATTTATTTATGATATGACAAACTGTAACTTGGAATATCTTTCATTCTAGCAAAGGTTTAGAGACAGGATCTTACTCTTTTTCTTTTTTCAATTTAATTTTTTTTCCTTTTCCTCTACAAAATTGAAAACATGTTCAGAAGGGATCTCTTTGGCTTTTGATACAAGATTGAAACAATTATGCCTGTCCTAGTACCAAAAATGTTTTGGTAACTCAATACAGGATCTTAGTCTTTTTCTTTTTTCAATTTAGCACTATCTTGTCATTTGATGAATAACAAAGATCTAGAATACCAAAATAGAAAGCTTGTCATATCTTCTGAGAGGTAGACAATTGTTTCCATGGTTGTGTCTTCTTCGCTTCTTTGTTTATTTTTATTTGAAATAAAAATTCGATATAACCACTCTTATGGCCCTTGTACAGTTTGTCCCATGGATTGAGCATATTTAAGGAAGGCACACAGAAGACTAACCTTTGAATTAATGCAGGAGGTTTGTTCTATATCTTGATATTCTACTATTCAACAATCTAACCACAGTGTGATTGACATTAACCATTACTATAAAAAATGTGCTTTAATTGAATGCTTATGTTATCAATTGAATCTTTTGTCTGTCGTAAAGGTCAATGTCTTCTAAAAATTTAAAAAACAAAGTAAAGAGATTTATTCATGATGATTTTTTTTTACACAAGTGGTGTTGTGTAGAACACCCATATATGAATCATTGTTTTTTATAGAAACCTAATAAATCATATTAAGTTGATGCTAGAATGGGTTGGTTTGGTTTAGAGATTTAATTAGTCATAATTTAATATAAAAGCGACCAGCAGTTCAATTATCAAATTAATTAACAACCAACCCTAAACCACACCTTAACCACCACCCACAACATAACATGTGCACATAATGAATCTCCATTTCTTTACTTTTATATAGAAGCATTACAGAACATATTAATAATAAGAATTTTAAGCGGCCTTTTGTATTTTATGAACATCTTGGTCGTACTTTGAACATGTTGCAGTAAACTGATTGTGGTCCCTAGATTGCCAATTCTTGAGGCTGCGTAGGTAAAGTATACTTAACACCAATTTGGTTTTAAATACCTTTGTTTCAGTTGATTTTGTGTACTAGGAATGCTAATTTTTGTGGTTGGCATTACATGTCTTGATCTTTGCAAAGTTTATGTTTAGATTTGAACACGAAGCCGGAAAATGTGAGGGAAAGAAAATAGGGAAGAAAGATGGGAGGAAAGAAAAAGCTAGGGAGGGGAAAATAAATTTTTTCCTTGTTTGGTTATTCATGGAAAACTCAAGGGAAAAATATAAGGATTCTATTTTCTCTTGTTTGATTATCTATGACCTTAAAAAGAGATGATGATCAGTACTTTCCTAATTTCATTGTATATCAATCAATTGACTAATTTATGTTACATATCAAGGCATGTAAAATGAGTTCCAACAGAGAATGGATGTATTTAAGGCTAACAAATGGATTGCCTAACCAATCATTTATATCGAGTCGAAGAATTTGTTCGATTTGCATAGTCGACGGAAGCGTGTGACAATCACATTAGATGTCCATGTAATAAGAAGAAATGCGAGAATAAAATTTTGTTGTTGAGGTTAGCAGGCAGGTTCCATCTTTATAATCGGTTTTGTCCCTAATTATCGTGGTACTTGCATGTTGAGGCCAAGGAATCATCTATATATGGGGATGAGGCATTAAATAATGTAGATTACTTGCTAACCATCATGCGATAACAAATAATGTTGGATCATCGACAACATTTGTTCGGATGGTTTATGATCGACTGGTCACGGAGTTTAATGCTAATATTGATGGAATCTCGAACCCAACCTCACAAAATTTTTTATGACATGCTTAATCTTTGCCAGGCAAAGTATGGGAATTTAGTGTCAAAGCGCACTCCCGGTTATCGGCCATTGCTCGAGATGCACTTCACATCAAGTCGAGCATCGATTGTCGAATGGTGTTATGATGCTTTGTGTCGATTTATCACGGGAGTTGTTTAGGATGATAATGTTATATTAGATAGTTTCTATGAGACCAAGAAGGCTTATCGAGGAATTGGGTGCCGGAGTCTATAAAAATTCATACTTATGCACGAGATAGTTTGTATGATTTATTAAATTAATGACTCGGAATTAACTTCAATCTGGAATTTTGTGACCATACTTTCGATATCGACCACAAAGTATTAATAGACAAAGGTTGTGCCATATGAAAAATGTATTACTTTCCACTAACACAGAGACTTGGCGGCCTTGTAAGCGAAGCCCTTTGCTAAGAGTATGAGATGGCACGATGATCATTTTGTAGAACATGGTGAGATGCGTCATTGTTCTGATTCTCCTACATGGAAACATTTTGATGTTATGCATCCTCGTTTCTGGTAGCTTAAGTAATGTCATAATGAGCCTATGTCGCTGATGGATTTCAACCATTTGGGCAATCTGGGAGTCAGTATTCTTCATGGCCTATTATTCTCACTCCATATAATCTGCCCTAGAAATGTGTATGAAGGAACAATACATGTTTCTAACAGCTATTGTCCCAGGCCCTAGAAATCCGAAGGACAAGTTAGATGTGTATTTACAACCTTTGATCTCTGAGTTACAAGCATTGTGAGAAATTGGAGTTGAAACTTATGACATTTCTAGAAGCAAAAATTTTATGCTCACAGGCGGCTCTCTTATGGACAATCGGTGACTTTTCAGCACTTGCCGATGTTGTGGGTTGGAGTACATGCGCGAGACTAGCATGTCCGTATTGTATGGATGAATCAAATGCTTTTACCCTACATAATGGAAGGAAACAAACTTGGTTTGATAATCATCGTAAGTTCCTTCCACTAGATCATCCATTTAGAAGAAATAAATATGCTTCTAGAAAGAATTGAACGGTAACAGATCCACCTTGATGAGTATATAAAATACTCATTACAAAACTAATCTTTTCGTAGTTTTAGTAATGTTTTTATGTCAAATAAGTGCCCTAATGCTCTAAATGTTCATATTTATGATTAGATGATCCATTTATGAGTAGTGCGAATTTGGAGCGAAGACAACGAAAAATTGGAAAATCAGCAAATAGAGCACAGCAGATTTGACCTTTCAGTTTTTCTATATTAATGGGGAAATCAAATGGCTCCAAACTACCCAGAACTACATTCTAGACTTCACAAGATTTCCAACAAGACCAAGATCACTCAATTCGGAATCCGGATGAGGGAGATACGCACTCGGGAAGTCGGAGCAAAAACAAGGAAGAGACTGCAAAACACAGCACCCAACCAGTTCTATTCTAGTGCATTTTAAATTTATAAAATGACATTTGATGGAGCTGTTCTTGGTATGTATGGATTCCTGACTTCAAGATCTTTCCGTAGAGTCCAAGAATGTGCAATTCAGAGTTCGGGTGAGAGAGTTATGGCTGTTCAAAGACAAGAAGAGATAAAGCAACACAGTCTGCCACGCCGTTGCGTGGATCCCTGCAGCCAATGGCGTGCGAGGAGTGATTTTACGGTGCTTTCACGCACCGACGTGGGATTTCCACGCACCAGCGTGAAGCACGACAGATATGAGGCCCTATTTTGGTCTATTTCAAGGCCCATCCGAAGTTTGGTGGGGGGCTATAATGGGTTCGGGAGACATAATTGGGAGTTTTAGAGGGGAGAAAGGGAGAGATAGGCGTGGAGACACCTTAGGGCTCTTGGGGAGGAGAGCCTAGGGTTTGAAGACGGCTTGCAAACAACTACTTGAGAGATCGAGAGACGGCGCTAGCCATCATTACCTTACTAGTTTTCTCTTCCTTTTCTTTATTTTCCTTGTTTTCCTTTTAGGAATGTTTTAGATTGGTTTCTAGGGTTTTGATGTAACACATACGGACCATGGATTAATTTAGTTTTAATTATTTAATTCGGTTTCTTTGCTATTATTGAATGTCTTATCTCCATTCCTAATTCCATGCTTGTACTTAATCAACATAGGCATGCTTAGACTATGGTTTTGAGATCGAGATGATAAACCCTAGGGACATGAATAAGATTTGGTATGATCGATCATAGGTAGAGATGCGCTGGTTTATACGTGGCATTGAGGGTCGATACTAATGCATCCTAGAGTTCTAGGGTTTGAGGCAGGGATGTAATATGACCTACTCTTGGGATAGGGTGCCGATGCTCGAGAGAGATCGACATTTACATAAGATTAACCTATCATCAATAAAGGCTCACAAAACATTCGTGATTTGCGAAAACGTCGCGGATGTAGTAGGTGAAATCGAAACCACTAGTATTTTATTTTATATATCTTTTACTTTTAGTTCAATTAAATCATAAATACTTTTAAATTATCGAATAAGTAGAACTAAATTAGAATTGGTATAATAGGCTCATTCCTCGAGGAGCGATAACTCACTCACTACTTTGTACTTGTATACAGCGCGATGCACTTGCGCACAATAAGTGAATTGTTCACACTGCCCTTACGTGGCCTATCAAGTTTTTGGCGCCGTTGCCGGGGAATGAGTGTAGCTATTGATATTGATTCGAAATACTTTGACTCTATTTTGGATATAGGTAGTTTATTTTTTAGTTTTATTTTATTTTATTATTTTACTTTGATTTTATTTTTTTATTTTTTTCTTGTTTTTGTGTCTTGCAGGAGCTTGAATAACGTGGATGCTATCAGCAACAACAACTCTGAAACTCCACCCTCCTATCTCAACAACTACAAATAAGACAACTTCAGCAAAGGGTGGCAAGTCAACCATGGAACTTGTACATGCTTATGGAGCAAGTTCAGTATAGGGGCAGCCCGTACTTGAACACATACAATTCAAGATGGCAACCTCACCCACACCTCTCATGGAACTCAAATTTCAATGTTCCCAACCTCCACAAGAAAAGAAGGCAAAACTTGAAGAAGCAGGAAAATTGGTCAAAGTTGGCTGAGCAGTCGCTTGTCAAAAGAGAATGCATCTTGAGGAGACATTGGCACAATTTCAATCTCACATGCCCAAGTCATGGATGAGACGAGAGTAATCTTTCAGAGCCAAGCAACAATCCTTCAAAGCCAAGCAACAGAAATTCGAAACCAAGCAGCTCAACATAGAAATTTGGAGCTGCAGCTTGGGCAAATGGCTAAGTTGCTCTTAGAAGAACAACATGTGAGTTTGCCTATTCCTCTTGAGGCGAACCCAAAAGAAGAAGAGTTAGAGCATTATGAAGCTTTCACCTTGACTATTGCCAATGAAGTTGGAAAGCAACATAGAGAAGAGATGGATGCCAAGAAGCCACATGTGATTGTTGAGGAAGAGAAAGAGTCAACTTTTCCGAAGCCGCAAGAAAAGAAAAAGGAAGTTGAAACAATTCTGGAGATGACTGTTTGGGGGGAGATGCATGAGTTGAACAACGAGACAGAGCCCTACATCTTAGAGGTGGAGGGGACATTAAATAAATATGGACAAGCATCCAAGGGGAAGAAAGCTTCTAAGTCCCTTCGAAGGCATGCCAACCTTCAACACTATGTGCTCAAACAGCTACCTGAGCACAAATTTTACTTCTTAGGGGCGGGTGGAGGATTGGATCATCATCCGTTAGTTTGTTAGTTGAGTCTAAATTTGGACTCTAAAGCGGGCGGCTTGGGGAGGCAACTTGATATTAGTAATGTTTCTTTTCCTTCATTTCTTGTCTTATTTAGTTATAATTTTCTTTTGAATAAAGTCTCTTGCTTTGATCTTGTTTCCACTTCTTGATACGTGATTTCGGGTTTTGCGGGGGCTGCTTCGGTTGCCTCGCTCCTTCCAGCACCTAAACACCACAGATCCACCTCCAGCATTGCAACCATGGGAGCCATTTCCACCTCACCCTTAGGGAAGTACATCTCTTATATTTTGCAATTTCATGTCTTATTGGGGGTAGTTTTCCGGCTAAGTTTTGGGGTGATGTGGGATGAGGAATTATATTATTACACTTGCTTTGGTTGTGTGTTTTGGAGGATGTTTGTTCATGCTATGATGACAATACGGTTGATGTATGAATGATTGTTTGAGGGTGTGGCCTTGAGTGAAATGGGCTAAATTCTTTCATAGATACTTATGCATTTAATTGATCTAGGACTTGAGGTGAACACTAGTTGTTGGGTTGTTATTTGCATGTGCTTTTCGTTCTTTCTTTTGGTTGTTTCGTGTCTCATATGAGTAAGTTTGATGCCTTGTTAGCTAATAGAAGGTCATTTTGAACACAAACATTTGAAAAAGAGCAATAGTAAAATGGATTTGACCCTTATGTTTGTAAATGATCTGGAATTATGTGCTTGCTTGGTATGGGTGACTTAGCTTAGTCGCACTCTCTCTTATCTTCGAAACTATTTCTCAAGGAATCTCATGCCACACATTATTGGTCTCCTTTGTATATAACAGCTCAAAACCCTTTTATGCTGAATTCAATGGCACTTGGAAGATTCTAACCACCTAGGTGATGGGACACCTTTGCAAAAGAGGATTGCCATTGAGCCCCAAATCACTTTCAATTATAAAATTTAAAAAAAAAAAACAGAAAACAAAAGAAAAGAAAAATGTCAAAAAGTTGCTTGTGAATAGAATAAGTGGGATCATCCAATCGGAATCCCGGGCAAAGTCCGAGGGGCCTTTCAAAGCCCTAATGCCACAGGCAGTGGCAGTCATTAACTTCATTACTGCTACGGGGGTGAGAAGATGGATCATTCCCATAACCTAGGGCCTTTGAGTTTGGTTGAGTGTTTGGGGTGAAGTTTGAAGGGAATTGAATGTCCGGTGCCCTTAACCAACTGGTGGGGAGTCACCAATAGATCCCCGCTACAGGAACACTCATCTAAAACTTCTTGGCACTGGTTTTCTTTCATTTTTAGGTACTTAAGTAATCTTTAGATGCTTTAGGTCTAAATAAAAAGGGTGTGTTCCTATCCTTTCTTTGTTAGCTTTTAGACGGAATTGAGTTGAACTTAAAGTTGGGGTGCTAAGACCTTGCTATATACTTGAGATCATGTTGTCACCTACACTTAGACTCATTGGAAAATTCATTGAACTTAGGAGGTTGACTTTCTTTGCACACCATGCTTTGCTTAGTGTGTTCTTTAAATTTAAAATTTTAAGGACCTAAATTTTGGTTGAAAGTGCTCATATTGATAAATTGTGTTCTGTGACTCTTCCATTTAGCATCTTGTTATCATATCTCATTGTTAGTTGGATTCATGTTATTTTCAATTTTGCTTTGTTTAAATTGATCTGTGGCAGGAATGACGGGAATTTGGACCCCAGGTGTGATGAGTATATAAAATACTCATTACAAACCTAATCTTTAAATAGTTTATTAATGTTTTATGTCAAATAAATTGCCCTAATGCTCTAAATGTTCATATTTATGATTAGATGATCCATTTTGCGGGCGGTGCGAATTTGGAGCGAGAACCTAGCGAAAAGTGGAAAATCGGCAAATAGAGCCTGGCTTGATTTGACCTTTCCAGTTTTCTGTATTAATGGGGGAAATCAAATGGCTCAAACTACCCAGATTTCATTCTAGACTTCACAAGCTTTCCAACAAGGCCAAGATCACTCAATTCGGAATCCGGATGAGGAATCCTTTTCGGGAAGTCGGAGCAAAAACAAGGAAGCGACTGCAAAACATAACACCCAACCAATTCTATTCTAGTGCATTTTAAATATATAAAATGACATCTGATGGAGGTGTTCTTGGTATGTATGGATTCCTGACTTCAAGATCTTTCCGTAGAGTCTAAGAATGTGCAATTCGGAGTTCAGGTGAGAGAGTTATGGCCGTTCAAAGACAATAAGAGATAAAGCAACACAGTCTGCCACGCCGCTGCATGGATCCTACGCCCCAGCGTGCCTGAGGAGTGATTTTCTGGTGCTTTCCCACGCACCAGATTGGGATTTCCACGCACCAGCGTGGGCGACGAATATGAGCCCTATTTTGGTCTATTTCAAGGCCCATCCAAGGGGATTTGAGTGGGGGGCTATAAATGGGACCTCGGGAGACATAATTGGGAGTTTTTGGAGGGGAGAAAGGGAGAGATAGGCGTGAACCACCTTAGGGCTGGCAGGGATGAGAGCACAGGGTTTGAAACTGACTTACCAGGCTGTGCGAGATCGAGGAGGCAGCTAGCCATCATTCTGCCCTAGTTTTTCTCTTCCCTTTTCTTTGTTTTCCTTGTTTTACTTTTAGAATGTTTTAGATTGGTTTCTAGTGTTTTGATGTAACCTTGCTACAGACCATGGATTAATTTTAGTTTTAATTATTTAATTCGATTTCTTTGCTATTGATGAATGTCTTATCTCCATTCTAATTCCATGCACAGTACTTAATCAACATAGGCATGCTTAGGCTATAGTTTTGAGATCGAGATGATAAATCCTAGGGACATGAATAAGATTTCGTATGATCAATCATAGAGTAGAATCTTGTGGTTTATACGTGGCATTGAGGTGATACTAATCGTCGCAGAGTTAGGGTTTGAGCGGAAGTACAATATGATATACTCTTGGGATAGGGTCTTAGATCTTCGAGAGAGATCGACATTTACATAAGATTAACTTTGTCATCGATAAAGGCTCTAAAAACCATTAAATGATTTTCTTGGCATCCTTGAGATGTAGCTAGGTGAAATCGAAACCTAGTATTTTATTTTATATATCTTTTACTTTTAGTTCAATTAAATCATAAATACTTTATATTTTCGAATAGAGTAAGACTAAATTAGAATTGGTACTTAATAGGCTCATTCCTCGAGGAACGATAGCTCACTCACTTCTTTATTACTTGTATGCGACACGTGCGCGCGCGTGGCGAATTTAATTCACCGCGCCGTGGCCTATCACACCTCCAAAAATTGGCTGGGTGTTGAGTTGCTAAGAAATTGATGCATTAGGCTTAAAAAGTTGCGAGATTAGAATGAATGATGCTAATGTTCCTGTTAGTAAATTAACCGGATGGAAAAAGAAGTCAATTTTTTGGGATTTGCCATATTGGAGCACAAATCTCATAAGACATAATTTAGATGTGATGCATATAGAGAAAAATGTATTTGAAAATATCTTTAACACAGTGATGAATGTTGACGGGAAAACAAAAGACAATGCAAAGTCTAGATTAGACTTAATGGAAATATGTCATCGACCAGAATTGCATGTGTTGATGTGGCTTCAAGAAAGCTTGCTGTATACATTAGACAAAAATGGTCGAAATGAGTTGTGTATTTCGGTTCAGAATCTAAGATTTCCAGATGGATATGCTTCAAATATAGCCAAGTGTGTAGACATGAGGAAACATAAACTTTTTGGAATGAAAAGTCACGATTGTCATGTCTTTATGCAAAGGTTGATACCAATTGCATTTCGAGAAATGCTTCCATGGTAAATCTGGCAGCATTATGAGAACTTAGCTTAGAAATTCTTTAAGGAGCTTACATCATTGTGCTTAAGCGAAGCTATGATGAGATTAAATTAAATACCAATTGTGTTACAAACTAGAGCTGATATTCCCTCTAGTTTTTTGACTCGATGGAGCATTTGCCCGACACACTTGGCATATGAAAGGGAGTAGCGGGACGATCCAATGTAGATGGATGTATCCATTTGAATTAATGTTATCTGACTACATTTACTATCAACGAATCATTATATGATATTAGTATTTATAAACTTATTGATTGGATTGCTAGGTATTTGCGGAAGTTAAAACCTGATGTAAGGAATAAGGCGAAAGTAGAAGGATCCATATGCGTATATTTAGTTGAAAAACTTAGACTTTTTGTGACATTATTTCAATCCGACCCCTCCCTTCAAGGCATCGAAGGATGCCTCGTAATGTTGAGTCCCATATTGGAGAAGGAAATGATTTCGATGGGAACTTGTCAATATTCACCCATCCCGGTCGACCTTTTGGAAGACATGCAACCACGAATGCTAAGTGAGCGAGATAAATGTCGCATCGGTATGTCTTGTTGAACTACGTGAAGTTAAACCATATATTGGAGTAATGCATCTGCTCAACTATTGCACTAATGATGCAACTTCCTAATTCGACTAATTAATGTTCTATTAACGAATATTCATTCTTCGATTCTGACAAAATGAGCCATACATTAATGATGCAACTGTTGATGCTAGACTCGATGAATTTTTCCTACCATGGTTCAAGACTTATGTAAGTTCTTTATTGTTTTAGTTAGTTTATGGTAAAATGTCTTTTAACACACTCTTATTAGCAGACACGTGACAACGTTGTTGAAACATATCTTAAAGCTCCTAGCGGATGGGCCAACGAGCAATTAAGCGTATAATGGATTATAATGTGAATGGTTTTCGTTTCCCACACTTCAACGGGGTACTTCTAGATTTTCAAACAATAATGGTGTGTGGGTTAAATGTACTAATTACGATTGATGAAGCCGGCTACTACGGTCGGTGCAGAAGTCGTGGAATTAGAGTACCCAGGATGGCCCATTAAGAGGATTGTTTTATTTAAGTGTGAGTGGTTTGACATTACACCAAATGTCGGGACGAGGATCCATAAGCAATACAAATTAGTGGATGTAAATCATACAAGAAGATATGCACAAGATGAACCATTTGTTTAGCAATGCAAACCTGACAAGTGTATTGTGCACATATCCTAAGCTTAAACGTGATACTAGATCTTGGTGGAACATTTGTAAAATCAAGGCTAGAGGGATGATTGAGATGCCTGCAGAGCCAGAAATTACCCCACAAGATCCATTTCAAGAGGAAACAAATTATGTTGATGAATTTAGTTTATCGGTGGAAAATGATACTATTTTGCTTAATGATCCAATAGGTGAAATGTTAGATATCGGGTATGGCGAAACACTCTCATGATGATGATGAAGAAGAATATGAAGAAGATGAAGAAGAAGAATGGAGCGATTTAAGCAGTGATGAAAATTAGGTTTGAGTAATTTGATTGTTGTATAACCCATTTAATTACCAATTAATATATATTGTATTATGTTTTTATTCTCATGCGGATATGGAGTCGAGAGTAGGACGAGGGATGCGGGATAAGATTGGGGGCGTGGTAGGAATATGGTTTCCTCCCCTAGTGCCCTAGTAGATTTTGAATCATTAGAGGGATCACCTACCACACATACATCTGTACCATGTGTCATCATCCATGATACTACTAACCCTACCTTGCAGACACCAGGTGATCGTGCATCATCATCTACACCGCCCCACACAGTGAAGATTGACACCACAAGTAGCATCGCTCTGAGGAGTTCGACATCTTACCACTACCCATTAGTTATGTCTCGTCCTACCATTACACTTCGCGATGGAGAGTACATTTTCCTTTTTAAACTATATCATTTGAATTTTTTTATGTTGACCACATGAAGTTGAATGATTGCATTGATTAACTTTGTATGTTTACTTGTAGGATACACATCACAGAGAATATATCTAGGATTATCACTAATATCTTCAAGGAGCGTTTGCATGTGATGGGTTATAATTTGAAGATGGTGCATCATGATATCAAAGATTTCTACTGGCAAGAGTTTCAAGTATGAATTGAGTCTAAGATTTATTTTATTTTATTTTATTTTTCTATATATTGATCAATAACAAATGTTGTTTCACTTTGGTCTTGCTTTTTTTTTTTTTTTTATAATGTGGATAAGGTGGAATTGGAATGTGAATAAATTCAAGAAAACTGACAACATTAAAAAGTTTCACATATCATATACAATAAGACTATTTTTTTCTTTCCCGCAGTTTTCATTTTTGGCATTATTTCAATTGCATAAACATTATCGAGTGGGATCCTTAAGCTAAGATGCTCTAGTTAAGGTTGCATGGCATAAAAGGCTTCCACTTGACGTTATAGCAATTATGTTAGTCGATGGAAAGATCATAGCTGACGACGAATTTCATCTCGGTATTTGGGAAGCTTAACAGCGATTATTGGCGAGTCACGAATTTGAAAAAAGTCTACCAGAGTCTATGAATAGGATGAGTGAGACTGGAGGTGAGGGCGTAGGACCTTAGCACCATACCGATGGTTCCTTATCTCATAGGGAGCATGCTAAACGTTTGATACGTATATTGATAAATATTTGGATTTTTTTTTTTTAACTACTTGTTTTAATATATGATACTTTTTAATTTTAGGCGGCCAAGTTAAAGCGTCATCTTGCTGCAGGCTCTAGAACAAACTCAAAAGAGGAAGGTAGATAATCAATTTGTTGATCGAAAGTCTCAGGAGATCTATGTAAGTGCAAACTTTTTAGTCAATTTGCTTGTAATTTTTGTTTATAGAAAAATATATTACTAATGTTTATATATTTCAGGATCGTGTAGTTGCAAGGTATGAGGCTAAGACCGCAATTGTCGAGAATGATGCATCTTACGTCTGTCAGGTTGATGCAACTCAAATCTATCTGGAAGTGAAGTTGAAGTGAAGAAAGCAGTATATAGCCGCTGGATCGATGGGATGCAGCGCCTCGATCACCGGGCATCATCGATTATATCAATATACCTTCAATTGGTCGGCCCGGTTGAGAGATCTCGAGACACGGACACAAGAAGATAGTCGAATCAGGGCTTTGGAAAAGGAGATGGGTGTGATGCGTGAGCAAATAGCGGCCAGAGGGGCATTCTGAGGCCAAAGTGCGAGTCTATTTCGGCTTTTCATGCCTGGATTTCATAGCTTATTGAAGTGCGCCTATTCCACGACCATTGCTCCAAAGTCAGATGCTTGCCTTCACGAAGGATCCCCGCGGTGTTAGACATTTAATTATTAAACTATTGCACAAAGGGAACTATAAACTTAAATTGTGGTTGGAGCCTATGGTATATGAAACGCTAATGCTATTAGCTATCAAAAATTTTGTGTTGCATTTTTATTATGGTACGGAAATTTTGAAATTAATTCTGAAATTTTGAATATCTGAAATTTTGGAAATTTACAAATTTAACAAAAATTAATGAAAATTGGAAAAAATAATTACAACGGATTTTGCAACGGATATTCTGTTGCAACTAAGTAAGGTTTAGAAAGAAAATATTTGTTGCAATGTTGCGAATTTGTAACGGAATTGCAATAGAATTACAACAACATATTTTGCAACGACTTATAGTGGTTGCAAATCTGTTGCAAAGTTGCAACGGAAGTGCAACATAAATTGCAATTGTTAGTAATGAAGCGGTTCTTTGATACGTTTTCAAATATTGCAGCGGAATTGATAAATTACAACAACATATTTTGCAGCGACTCATAGTGGTTACAGATACAGTACAAAGTTGCAACGGAATGACTAACGAAATTATGGTTAGTAATAAAGCGATTCTTTGATATGTTGCAAATTTGCATGAATGCTTAACAACTTTAGCTTATTCATTGTCTTTTGATTTTTTGTATTTAGTAACTGAATTAGCAACGGATGTGAAATGGATTTGTAATATTAACTAACGAGGAATAATTAAGATTTACAAATAGTTAGTCTTTGCAGGAATGCCAAAGTGTGCAAAATTGCAACAAGGTTTTTGCAACATAACGGTTACATTTACCGTCAGATTTGCTAATAGAGATTTACAGCAGTTTACCTTGGAAAAATCCGTTGCAATGTGATTTTCTTGTAATTATGCCATTTCTCAGGGAACAAAAATCATTTTTTAAATGATACTCATTTGAAAATCGATTTTTCGGCAAACAGGAAAAAAGTAGAGGAAAAATCCCATTAAAATCGTAGATTTTCACCAAAAAATCGGAAAATACCGGCATCAGCGGCTGTGGAGCACAGCTGTGCTTGTCTTTGGAATTTCTGAAAAATATCGATAAAATATCGGTAAATGTTGGTAAATATCGGTAAATGTTGGTAAATGTCGGTAAATATCGGTAAAATATCGGTAAATATCGGTAATTACTATTTTGACTCCAAAAAATTCTATAAATACTCATAAAATCATACAATCTCTTTACAAACTCATCAATACACACATCCAAACTTCATTTAACTCTCAAATTATTTTTCTTGTGATTTATCTCAATATTTCAAGATCTTATTAATAATATTATCTTCTACTAAGACGGGATCCCTTCATCAAATAATGTAATACCGGAGTCACATCGGTTCATTTTGGCTCTTCCTTTAAATTACTATTGTAATAATTTTCTCGATAAATTATAAATGAATATTGTTTTCAATATGTATATTTGCTTATTATTTATGTCTTTTTATCATTCAACAAAGTATTTCCATTAATTTCAAAGTATTTTTATTAATTTTCGCTTTACCGATATTTTTGTCAAAATATCCACCGATATTTACCGATATTTCTGATATATCCGTAAAATCCAAGTACCGATATATCCGTAATTACTGATATTTTATTCCTTGCCTTTTACAAGACCAAATTTGATCTTAAGTCAAAATCCTTCATAAGGCCTTGCTCGCCTAGACATCACTCCATTTCTCATTATTCATTTTAAAGCTTCATTTCACATTCATTTTTCATTTCATTTCATTCATATTTCTTAAAATACTACATCTCTCATTTAGGGACTGGTCTCATTTTGACATTTTTACTAAATTTATTTGGCTTCAGAAATTTTCGTTGTATTTTTCGTTCTTAGGGATTTAAATTTAAAAATCATTTATCATTTTATACCCTGGAAACATGTTCTGGGAAACTATTAAGCAGATTTTAAGGCATTACACATTGGGCTTGGGTGTGGTGGGTCTTGATGAAACTCTCTCAATATGATTCAGCTTCAATGCCTTGAAAAGCAAAAACCCAAATAAACACTTAAAATAAAATCAACATGCAACACATACTAAAAATACTAAAAACAAACAACTAAAATATTAAATGGATAAAAATCCTTATTTTTGCTTGGGGTGCCCTGGTCATTATGTTTTTAGAGTCCCATTAGACTCATCGGAGAAGTCCTGTGATCTTCGTCATTCCTTCATCCATTGTGGCCAATACTTCCTCTTCATCCTCATTGCTCGTGATGATGACTTCCTCCACCTTCAGAATAGGCGTTAAAAGCTCAAATACCAACTCTTTTGTGGGAAAATAGTTGACTTCAAATTTATATCCTTCAAGAGTGTCCTCTTGAAGGATCATAGGTTCATCCTCCTTAATGAGCAAAAATGAGCTTGCTATCTTCATGCACCACCTCCTTTCTTCATCCGTCAATGGTTTTCTTTGGTGGAGAACAAACTTCATTTTCTCCTCACTAATAAGGATTGTCATTTCCCCATTTTTAACATCATCCACACATTTGACTCGTGGTGCAATGTAGCTGTCTTTCATAAAATGAAGAAACTTGTGGTGGTGGTCTCTTCATGCCAAAAGTCAAATAATCTATGGGGAAATGGAAGTCTTTAACCTCAACTAAGACATTTTCAACTATAAGCTCCTGATATTTCTTTGCAACTTACTTTTCTTTCAATGATGGTTCTTCCACAATAGCAAGATCATTCTTTTCAACCAAGGACGGGACTTTCAATTCTCCCTCAAGAATCAAGGACATTTTGTCATACTCTGCTTTCGTGATCTGTCCCCATCCAAAACTCCAAACTAGAAAATTCATCTTTAAAAAAAAAAAAGGTAATGCCTCTCTCAGCCAAGTGAAAGTATGTGGTATTTGATTTCCATGAAATATACATACTTGAATCCTTATAAGAGTATAGTACTTCAACAACCATACATTGCAAAGTGAATAGCTATAGAATATATATATATATATATATATATAATTATCTAAAAGAATGACTAATTATTAATCAAAAACTATTTTTGAGAATGCTTTCCAAAAACAATTAAAATGAATGATGACAAATGTGGGCAGCTAGCAAGTAGCTTCCCCACCATGGTCAATAATCAACACTAGCTTTCTTATAAACCATATGGAGAACATTGTGAAATAACACAACAGTATAAAACATGAACCAACTTGATACGATCTCACATCTGTTTCACATAAAAGTATGGAGGGGTATTTAAGCTTGATAGGTTCTTTCACCTATCGGGCCGATCTTTTGGATTAGGCTCTTCAAATGGGTTTAAGGTCCTATCATTAATACTTTCATTGAGAGTCAATACGTAGAGAAAGATAGTCACCTAAGAAAGGACTATCCGATGCCTCAAAGATAAATCCGGAGTGATATGATCATGACTTGTCGAGAGATTGGCAATTGGAGGGGCCCTAGTGAAAAAAGTAGGCCAAAAAATTGATCTTGTACCCTCTTCAAATGGTATGAACTCATACATACAACCTTTTTCAATTAACAAATATTTAAGTATCGAGTCGATGATGAGAGTATCCTCATTTGGACACATTACTTTATTGAATATTAGCACATTCAATTAATGAACCCTATCTATGAAATCCAACCAAAATTTATATATTGAATTTTTTTTCTTTTATTATGGTATTTTTGATAAACCATGGTAGGCCTACTCCTAACTTTTCAAAAACAGACAATTTTTCCTTTCCCTTTTGGGTAAGGTCAGTGTATAGGCAGTTCCATTGGTGATTCTTTATATTCCCACCTCTATCTCTGCCAAGATTTTCGGACTCTTGTCCTCATTTTCATTAGGATAAAGTAAAAATTCATAAATTTAGCAATACAAATTAAATAATTTTAAAATATGTCATGCCTAAATCAAGTGATAAAGGGGTTAAAATGGGTTAACGAAGATCAAAGTTCGAATCCTTATAATAATGAATAGATGTAAAAAAATAATTTTAAATTTGTTTGTACCCAAATTTAATTTGGCCTCATCCAATGTTTATTTACACATGAGCCCAAGCCTAAGTTAAAAATCCAAGTGAAATAAACATAAACCCAAGTTGAAATGCCCATTTAAAAAGCCTAAAGTATTTTTAAATTTTTAAATTTTTAAAATTTTGAAGATTGACTCACAAAAGATAAATAAAACTTTTTCAGAATATGGTAAGAAAATATGGAAACTTGGGAAGATGACAAGAAGATGTGACCGATTATTTGAGGAGATGAGGGTAATGGAGAAAATAATGAGGCATGCCTCAATAATGGAGAACGTGGGTTGAAATTCAAATTTGAGTGCTATAAAAAGAGAGTGAAGGCATGGAAAAAAAACAATCAATCAACAACATGAATTATTTTTATCAGTTTAGTCATTCAAATGGAAAATTTTAAGTTTATTTTATTTCGTAAAGACTTCATTATCTTTTAATCTAGTGAAATAGAGCAATTTATGTACTCAATTCTTTCATTTCAAATTTCCTGGGAATGAAATAACGATTTCTCTTCCATAAATCCTATTCTGGCTTCATTTTATTTCCATTTCAATCTATTTATCAGAACATTTTATTTTCAGATCGTGGAAACTCAAGGAAACTCGGGAACCTATTTTTCATCTTATTAGAGTTTTAATTTTTACTTAAGTAATAGTTTGGAAACATTTTAATTTCTTGTCACGCAAGCAATCGCATGTTTTTATTTTATATGTTAGAGTGAAAATCACCAACAAAATTATATAATTATTAATCTTAATTATTTTTTATGAATTTTTATAAAATAACTAGATATAAAAAATATGATTTTTAATTTTATTTTTCTTAATATTCTCATGGAAATGGACATAACTTAAGTAAATATCTTAAACAAAGTTTAAAATTTTTCATATTTGTTTGTTTGATTGTTTTTTTTGAATCGTGTTTGTTTGATTGTTTTTTCTTAGCAAATCTATGCCTTCATGAAAATATTTTACAATAGTTATAAAATGAAAACCTCTCAAAAGATAATTCAAACTTTATGTCCTCTAAATTAAAGTTAACACCCTCGAATTATTATTTATGTCATAAAAGTTAACTATGTGTATAATTAAGAGTAGCTCATTTTGAATGAAAAAAATGTATTACATTTTAATTATTTTAAAATAAAGAAATATATTAAATTTAAGTTTTTGTTGTTTTACAATTTTAAAGTGTAGATATAAAAACATATTTTTGCAATTAGTGGGCTTTTAACCTAATAGTATGTGAAACTATGAAGGTTGACATTTCTCAAAGTCAACCACCGATCAAACCCGACCCGACTCTATACTATTTGTTGGGAATTTGGGTCCACACCAACCAGAAACAAATTTTTTTTTAATATAGACTAGTTTAATTTCTTTCTTACTACAACTTTATAATTTATTAGTCTATGGTTAAAATATATAATAATATAATAGATTAATTAACATGTGATATATAATTAATTTTATACCGTCAATTATATGTTACAAAAATAAATATTTTAATCACAAATATTATTAAATATATGATGAATTTTAACTTTTAAATAAAATATTAAAATGTGTTATATTTTTTATTTTCTAATATTAAGATAATTTATGAATTAAATATAAATACAATATAATATAATATGTCTACTACCTTATGATATCATGTCTCTTTGGAAATTATATCTTATAAATATGTATTTTCCATTTAATAAAATCTGATATGTGATGATTTATATGTCATCACATCCCACCAATCAAAATGGACATAAAATTTCCAATATAGTTACTGACTTTAGAAATAAGCTATGTTATCTTTGCTTCTATATTAAGCTGTTTCAAATATTTAATAATATATAAATATTATAATGAAAGTTTAAGTACTATTGAAAAACCAAAGTTACTTTAATGTTTTCATAGAATAAAAGTCTATTTGACGAATTGAAACAACTTAAACACATTTTTAATATTTAAAACATGTTTTAAAACTAAAATTTATATTTAGAAATTAGATGAAAAACGTCTGAAGGTAAAACTT
Source organism: Tetrastigma voinierianum (assembly GCA_016808115.1). Classification (NCBI taxonomy): domain Eukaryota; kingdom Viridiplantae; phylum Streptophyta; class Magnoliopsida; order Vitales; family Vitaceae; genus Tetrastigma; species Tetrastigma voinierianum. Next base: position 264,047 of record JAEQBH010000334.1, read on the forward strand.
TTGCTTAAAATAGTATATGACATTTTAATAAGGTTTTTCAAACACATATGGAGAAATCTAATCCACTATCTCTACTTTATTTAAAAATAATAATAATAATTTTATTTTTTCAAATTAGTAATTCATTCAATAAAAACATAAAATTAAATTCGCTAAAAACCTTAAAGGATGATGTTGCATATACTAATAACATACCAATCGCCTCAGTTCTATATATTTTTATAATCCTATAATAACTATGGCTACATATACTTCGCATAATTCTGACGATCATGACACGATTTATCAAATCGAATATATTTTGTCATCTGAATCACTCACACATTAGTAAACATTGCAATGAGACAATGAAAAACCAACTATCATATCAAAATGATATAATCACACATCATAACAAATCGACATAAAATCATTTAAAAACAAAAAGAAAAACTTACTTACGTATAGATCTTTAATTTAAAATAAAACATATATAGATGTAAAGTGGATCTGCATTTTTTTTCTTTTACGCTCTTCCCAATTTAACTGAACATATATATACAAGGTCCAATGCTATATTATATATAAAACATGGTAATGAGGTTAGGTGGTCATGTTTATGAAGAGCATCATCATGTGAATCTTCTATTATCTCTATTTTTTTTTTTTAAATATAAGTTTATCGTGGATGAGTTAGCAGCCACACATAATTACAAATAATAATCAAAAGTAAAAATTATACATTTATGTCGCAAATATTTATGTCATAAAGAAAATCAATTAACCAGCGCCTGATATACTTACTAATAAAAAAGTTAAACATAAGATTCTAGATATACAGATATCGACAATGAGTAATCGATCTAACAACTATTTCAAATCAAACATCGGCCATTCAACTGTTATCACAAAACCATAAAATCCAATCATCATTTACATAAATCCATCCATCGCTGTCGGGGACGATTTGGCCAAAAAACATACCAAGAAATATATCAATGATAAAAAACACTAAACAAAGTCATCCGTCCACTATCTCTACTTAGTTTTAACTTTTAACTCAAAAAAAAAGGAAAAAAGTTATTTATTGTAAAGAAGTCAAATGATGTATAATATGTTGTTATAAAGCCAGAACTGGGATGAGTCATTGTATCGACCTATTTGAAAATTATATTCTTTCCACTAGGTTTTTTTTTTTTTTTCTTTTTTACAATAAATTGATATTTTTTAAAGGGAAAATTTATAAAAAGTCCATAAAACCACTAAAATTAAACACAAAATCATAGAACTTGATAAAACAAAAATATTCCTTAATAAATTATTTTTTTTCCCGACCAAACCCACCCATCACCCCACCACTCAATATCATCTACCACCGGGGTCTCACCCACCTAACACCCTATATTCAAATCATCCCCACATTATTTTCTTTGTTTTCTTTAAAATGCATCAATTTTAATGATTTTTAATTGTTCTGACTTAGATAATATCTTGGCTTTAAATTTGTTTCGAAGATCTGTTATACTTTGAATCGTGAAGGATCTACTTAATTATAAATATTTTAAAATTTATTCATCCATTGTTTTTAGTTTTTCTTTATTAAAATATTATTTTGTGTGATAAATCTATTAAAGTAAATTAACATTTAATATAAATACATTGATGTATAGCAATAATTAATCTAATAAATAATAATATTTTAGATTATATATAATACTTTTTATTTATGATTTTCGTTTTATTTTCTTATTTTGTATACTTTTATATTTTAAGAAAAAATAAGAATTGTTGTAGTGTATATGATGATTATAGTAACTATATAAAACAAATGTACCAAATGTATAAAAGGTGTACAAATTTGTATTTCTCGTAGGGTTTGAATAGTTTTTTATGCCAAATCTTTTTTTCTAATACACCAACTTAAGATATATTTAATACGCATTTGTGAATATCATACTAGTTCGCACATAATAAATAACCTAGTACATATTTATACCATAAACTTCCCCTATTTAAAAATATGGAACATATAGTTGATATAATTTTTTCCCTTATTTTATTCACCACAACATTGGTAACATGCATATATTAATTTTTAATAAGAAAAAATAGGGATTACTTGTAGTATACAAAGTGATTACACTAACTATATAAGTCAAATGTAATAATTGTACAATAGGTATATAAGCTTTTAGTTCTCATATTAATAATTTTAAAATAATAATAATAATAATAAAAGATATTATTCACATAGTTTTAGTATTATTTATAAATAAATAATAATAATTTTTTGAAAAAAATAAAAAAATAATTTCAATTTATTAATTTATTTATTGCTATAGGTGAATGTATTTATAAATATTTTCATTTTTATAGTTCTAAAAAATGAAAAATAAAATAAAATTAATTTTTAAAGTAGTTTATAAAATGAATATGTATGAGATTAAAAAAAATACATAATGATTAATGTGAGATCAAACAATATTTATAACAAATGTCCTCCATCAGTGAATTAAGAAAATAATAATTTGACTTTTTAAAAACTAATCAAAATCCTGAAAGAAGAGTAGACTTGTATACCCTTATACACTCAATTCATATGTCTTGTATAGTTGGTGAAAACACATTGTACAATGTAACAAATCTCATAAGTCTCATATTAAATTTGAGTATATGCATGTGCTTTATCATTTATAAATAAAAAAAACAATAAATATAAATATATTTTCTATCAATTATATGTGTTTTTCTATTATTATTAGCTTTATTATGTTTTTATATATTTTTTGTTTATTATAATTTTACTTTTTTAATTTGCTTTTAAAAAATTTTATTTTAAAACAATTTTTATACTCTAAAAACAGGTTTAAATTTTAAAATTGAATTTTTAAATTCAAATTAGATTTAAATTAAATTATATGAAATATTTAAAATATGTTAAATTTTAGAAACTATTTATATATTAAGACTATGAAAATTGATTTCTATCAAAAAGCACAAAAGAAAAAATATATATATGAAAAATGATTGCAAATTATATATTAAAAAAAATGAAAAATGGAGGCTTAGTATGTGGACATGGGTCTAGCCATGTTGGGTTGGCTGGTATAGGAAAAGGGGTTGGCTAGTGGGGTGGACATGGGGGTTGAAGGAATGGAGGATAGTATTGGTATTTTGAAAATTTTATGTCAATTAGGTTAATTTACTTTATATCAAATGTTTTGGGTTTAAATTGGATGCTTTTATGGGTGGTAATGTTGAATATAAGGCCCATAAAACCTTAAAGCATGATTGCTCATTTATTTAAATATAATAAATTATTTTTTATATCGAAGTTGGATTTTAAAAATATGAATTGTTTTGCCTTGACCTTGAGTTTTGATTCAATTGGATGGGGAGGGGTTAAGGGATATCTCATGGTCGAAACCTTGAATATAATGTTATAAATATTATATATTAAGTGAATAGATATACTTTTATTTTTGTGTTTCATCTTAAACTTTTATGTATTTGAATCCTAACTTGCACCAATGAGTTTTTCTTTCATTATGGGATTCCTCCTTTAAAAATACAAATTTACTTTTACATTGACTTTGTTTTTTTTTTCTCCCTAAAAACGAGTTATACTTGAAATTAAAAATATACATTTAAAAAATTACATCACTTTTCAAAAAAAATAATGATAATTAAATACAAAAAGTTACTGTAAAAAAAAGAGAGTTACTATAGCATTTTTTATAAAAGTAATAATAAACTCTTAATTTGAAGTGTATTTGAACAAATTTTCTTTAATAAAATTATTTAGAAGAAAATCAATCAAATATACTTTTTAACATTACAAATGATAAAAAGTTAAGTTTACTTGTCCTCTCCTTGTTTGAGAGCAGTCATCTCCTAGGTTGAGAGTTTTGTTTCTTCATTTCGTTGGTAGTTTTTTTTATTATGCTACAGGTTTCTTGGTTCTTCATTCTATATAATCAGCCGATCTTTCTCTCGACTGGCTTGTTTATTTCCCATGGGAAATCGACTTCTATCTCGCTATGAATTTAATGAAAGTGAAGAGATTTCGAAATGTACTGTAGGAAGGTTTTAACCGATCGCTCCATCAACTTCAATTTCATGCAGGATCGCTTATCCATCTCCTCGGAGACCGTGAGCGGGTGTGTAATGTGGATTTCTAACCTCTACAATCAGTACGATATCTTTTAAGTTTTTCCATGCTAGATCTAAAAAAGAGTTCTCACGGAGGACCAATGGATATATGACAACCACTTGTTATCTTTACACGGATTCAACTTGGTGAATGCCCTAACTGTATTCCATTGAATCTCCATGTATATACGGGTTCAAATTTTTGATCACCTTCCAGTTATATGCCCAATTAGTCTAAAACAATCGTAATTATATCGCTTTTTTCTGAATATGATCCCGTGCTAATAACGAGGGAAGTATTGGGGCGGATTATATGAGACTACGCAGGTCCATGATGTTCGACCATCGGGTTGAAAACGACTAAGGACACCCAAAGGACGGGTTCTTTTGTTTCATTTGGGGAAATATGAAAGATCACCTTTGTGTCCTCCTTCGTACCGTCCTTGATATGCGTTTCGCACGGCATTCAACTCCATCAGGTCCAAGCTGCTCACTATTCCGTACAGGAGACACCCGGGGCCGGGAGAGTTTGGCTCAAAGCGTTAGTTCGTTAGATTCTAGGGCCTGGATTCAATCCTTGGTTACATACAAATCAAGGCCACCGCTGAGTCAAGGTCAGGTGGGTATACAAATAAAAGCGAGTAGCGGATTGGAGCTGCGAAAAACTCGCAACCTTACGTATCGTGACTCAAAGAGCAGCTCATACTGTGAGGGAAGAACGTGTATGTATGGATGAGGTGGATGAGGGCGGGAAAATATTGCAGTTTAGTGTGGTGGATGAGGATGAAGGTCTCCGCACTACAAACAGAAAAAGACGGAAAGTCACAAGCTGAGGCCGTAATTGTACTGTACGACCTTTGTGACAAATCCAATTTTACACATAGACATGCACATCTCCCACTCCAACAATCAAAGTAGAATCCTTTATTTGGCAGATTCTCGCTGATAGCCTCGCCTATCCCAATGATCTGCCTCAGTTGGAATTGCAAGGGTTTGGGTCAGGCCCGTACAGTTCAAGCCCTAAGTGAGTTTGTCAAAACTCACAGGCCCATGGTAGTTTTTTTGTTTGAGACGTTGGTTAATAGTAACAAAATAGAAAGCTTAAGGGTAAAACTGGGTTTTCAAAAATGCTCCGCAAAGGATGTACTAGGCTCGAGGGAGGGAGTTGTTGTTTCTGCGGAAAGATCCGAAATGCAATCATATGAGCCTCGAACCATCATATCACTCTAGAGATTGAAGATGAAGCTTAGGTAAATCTGGTCGACTGGTTATGGTATGCCGGAGCGAAATCACTGACGAGACTCGTGGAATTTACTACGATCCCTTCACTCCCGCTCGTCGCTTCCTTGGTGTGTGATAGGGGATATGAATGATCTCCTTGAGGAGTCAAATAAGAAGGGAAATGTCGAGCATTCTGCTTAGCTATTCCGAGGGTTTCAAGATGCTGTGTTTGATTGTAGCTTAATAGACGTATCTCTTGAAGGTTACCCTTTCACATGGGAAAGAGGTAAAGGGACGCCAACATGGGTAGAGGAAAAGCTAGATCGTTGTTCGTCATGCCGTGTCAATCTATTTCCGCAGTGGTAAGCTTTTAATTTGATTGCCCTCAGACTGATCACTCACCAATCCTCTTTCAAACAGATGGGTCGATTGCCAAAAAGAGAAGATTTCGAAAATTCCAGTTTGAGAACAGCTGGTTGTTTGAACCATAAGTACATCAAATAGTTTCACAGGCTTAGCTTGAATCGTCAGGTGCAACCGTGAGCAAATTGAACTCATGTGCCGCTTCTTTGTTCATTTGGGGAAAGGAATTAGCTCTCTGATTCTGAAAGGAAATTGATAATTGCACAAAAGAGCTGGAATTTGTCCGGTTTAAAACTAACGAGGTGTTATTACATTTCCCAAAGAGCCTAAAGCCCATTTGTTCTGCCGCATTGACTAAGAAGCTACATCGAGGCAAAGATCAAATTTTATTGGCAAAATAAGGGTGATTCCACACCACTTCATGCAATCGCTTCGCAACCAAAAAGAAAAATGAGATTTCATTGGTTTGATCACCGACAAGGAGATTCCAAATAGATGAGGATATTCAACGAAAGTAAGCCTAACTATTTCATGATCCGTATTCGAATAGTCCCCGTAAAGTATGATGAAGTTTTGATCATGTGATACTGCAGTGATGAGAGTATGAGAATATCAGCGCTGTCATACTATCTCTCAAGGAAGAATCGCGGAGGCCATTATGCAGATGCACTCGACAAATCGCCAGCAACTACTCGATTCAAATCCCCGGGCGCTTTAATGCAAGGTTTCGGGATCTTCGTAGGTGACGTATGTATATCGGATAAATGGAGTGGATGAATAATTTGTGTTTCTCCGTCGTAAAACCAAATATATGTTTGATTCCTAAACATCGTAATCCAAGAACTAGTATGTGAAGGATTACAGCCACCACAATTATAATGTAGGAACTGTAAAATCTCGACAAGGTTTTGGTAAACCGATCAAGAAGTTGTTACCTCTGATCATTCTCGCCTAGCAACTGCATTTGTTCTGCTAGCTGTCAATCACATATAACGTTTTAGTGGCATTCGAAATAATCCATCAGTATGAAGAGCACAAATGAATAGTAATGCTGACATTTAAATTGACATCAAGAAAGCCTATGACAAAATAGATTAGGGTTTGCTCAGAGTATTACTGCGAAATCGGGGTTTTGATAATAGATGGCCGACCCTATGATGTTAAGGGGAGCCTCGCAGCGCGCAGGGAATGGTCCTGGCGAACGGTAGGGAGGTAGGGCCAATTATTCCCAAACGAGGACGCGTATGCGGATCCACCGCCTCTATCTTTTATCTTGCGCCGAGGGGTTATCCTCGCTGATCAAAAGAGCAAACTTTGTGGGATCATCGCATGGGTGTCGTTAGTAGATCAATCCAACCGCTTCTCGCCGCATTTATAGTCTATTTTTCTTCCGAGCTTCTGAGAGTGAATGTAATGTAGATAAAGAAATCCTCCAACAATAAGAAGCTTAAGGCGTGGGGTAAACTTCAGGCTGTAACCGCATCGCCCGGGCCTGAACTACTATGTCAACTCTCAGAACTCGCTGTCATCCGGCTGGCGATGCATCAAACCTCAATACTCCGGGCAGTACTTCAAGCTATATGATCCAATGTAACACCGGGCATCGGAATGATTCCCGCGAATCGCCAGCCGAACGGCTCTTCATTCGGCTCTCAATTTTGCCTGACGGATCTCATTCAAGACAACACTAAAACCGGGCAACCGTCATACCTCGCTCAAAGAATATCGCAAACACTAATGCTTCAGAAACGGAATATAGACAAGCAATTGCTCTTCGAGAGGAAGGCAACTGCTAAATCAGGGAGTCTGTGTGGATTCAAAAGCGACTATTTCTTCACGCCGCTTCTCAAGAAATAATGACTTATTTCAAGTCGTGAATCAGAAATTCGTCATGAAGCATTGTCTTCGATCAAGTACTGAGTTTCGACGAAATGATATTTTAAAATGTGACTACCCGCATAGGTCGCGTTCTCGGCAGTAACTGAAAGCCGCATTTTAGCGAAGCCTCATGCTGATCAGCGACGTTTATCCCTTTCTTATGCTTATAACCTTTTATTTTCGCGCTTTACTAAAAGAAAACAACGCTTGCTGGCTTCATATTCTCACATAAACGCCATCAGACATGCCGACTTTATGTTTGAATGACTTCTACGCCATTCAAAATCCGTATTAAGGAGCTACGCTTATTAATTCATAATGCCATATTTCGCCTTGATGTAAAAAAAAAAACATTACAAATGATTTTTTTAATCCTCTATATAAATTTTAATTTTAATTTTTTTAATTTCCATCCCAACGTTTAATCTTTTCTCACTATCTCTCATTCTATATTCTACGATCACCTTTTTCCCCTAGAACCAAATTTTAAAGATGACATTTAAATAATTAAATGATAATCATTCAATTATCGTTTTGATATTCGAAGCGGTTACTGTAGGTAACCGACGAAGGCGGCCACGTTGTATCATCCAATGACAATTTGCCACGTGTCCATTGAATAGCTGGCGAGCCAGTAATTGTCCGGAGACACGTGTCAACGATTCAACGCCCTGCCGACCTACCTAAACCACACAGCCCGGTTTATTCCAATTGTTGTCTTGTTCTCCGGTCCAAACCGGCCTGACTGGCGGCACCACGTGAAAGACGAAACAGCTGTCACTCTACCCTCCAAACATTGAATTAAATCTTCAATGAATCTTTCCACGTCGTATCCAAATTCCACAAAATTAAAAATCTTTCAATTTTGACCAATTGATATTATTCGTATGGCAATGCATTTAATGCCATTTATGGACGGTTTCAAATATCTAATTTTAGAAAACATATATTTGTACAAATTTCTTGTCATAATAAGACCAAATTTTTTAACTTAAATATTAACATTTTTCTTTCTTTCAAACAAAAATTACTATCATTTTATAAGTGTTAATTCAATTTCAATATCTTTCCTAATCATATGGTTGGTGTTATACTATTATCACAAAAGGTATTCTCAATTTTCCTATATTAAAGTTTTAATTCAATTTACTATCATTTTCTAAGTATTAATTCAATTTCAATATCTTTCCTAATCATATGGTTGGTATTATACACTATTATCACAAAAGATATTCTCAATTTTCCTATATTAAAGTTTCTAGATTAAAAAAAAAACAAATGTTATTATCCTTAATCATATGGTTTGTTTAAAAAAAAAAAAATAGGTTTATAGATTCAATGGGCTGCCACCAATCATAAAAATAAATAAATAAAATACACTAACCCACCTTGGAGCACACAAGAATTAGTCAATAACATGATAAATCAATGTAATTAAGAGAAGTTAAGAAAATATTTAAAAAGGGAAATTAATATTATTTTTTATAATTATAATTATTATAATCAATTTTTAGCTTTTAGTTTTTTTTACATATATTAACTTTGCAACTTATAACTCTCACATTTTATTATTTGAAACTCGTATCAAAAGCTAGTTTTTTTTTTATATCTATCAACTTGACAATATAATGTTATAATATTTTATTCCCATAAACATTGGAATATGGTATCTTTTAATTGCCTTCCAATTCTTTAACCACTTTGAATGGCTAGTTTTTAGTGTTTTAATTTCAATTTATATATATTTTTATATGAAAACAAAATTGTGTTATAGCATCTTATTTTTAAAATGGTCAAATATTTTTTTAACATGGACTTGAACATAAGACCTTTGTACAACCATTTCCATTTATCACTTACTAGAACCTCAAGGGTTTATATATATATATATATTAATTTTAATTTTAATTATTGAAATATTGTTCAAATATAATATAGAAATAATAGAAAGAAAATTAAAAGACTAATGTAATATTTATTTGACAACTAATGTAATTTAGTTGTTAAAAAAAAAAAGACTAATGAAATTGTTTTTCCACGCGTCAAAGAGGGGGAAAAAGAAAGGAAAGACAGAGAGTTTCCTTGCGGGTGACGTATCCAATATTCTCTGACCCGGAGGCGGAGGGAGGCCACCACCCAGTTCCAGATATTAAAATAAAAATCCCCGAAACGCCCCTACCCCCACCCCGACCCCCAATGACAAATATCCTAAAAATTAAAATCAGAGAAAAAGAAAAAGAATCACGTCTCTGCCCTAATTCAGATCGACTTCCGCGCCTTCCCACCGCTCTCTCTCTTTCTCATCCCTCTTCTGAACTCGCCGTCTGCTAGGGTTTCGTATTCTGTATATCCTCTTATTGTATCTAGACCTTTGGCTTTCTCTGCCTTGGGGGGCGTTTGCCCTCTTTCTTCTCTCAGATCTGCTATTTCTATGCTGTGGGGTTTGGATTTTTGTTAATTTTTTTTTTTCCTTTGCTTTTGTTTCGATGATCGGTCGTAGTGGTGGTGTGGGGGTTTCGTTCGTCAATTTCCGTTGAGTCTTGCGGTGAACGGCTCGGTTGTTGACGGGCGGCGCCTCCGATCTTGGTTTCTTGGATTCTAGGGTTCGGGCGGAAATTGGGTTGATTTTGGTGTTTTTGAGGGGTCTTAATTCTAGGTGTAGTGTCTGATTTGATTTCTTTTTTATTTTTTTGGGTTTTTTTTTTTGGTTTGTGTCGCTATGGTGAGTTCAAAGGGGTTGGGGGATTCGCCGCCTCGGCAACCGGTGAAGCAGTACGGTGTTACGAAGCCAATATCTCTTTCGGGTCCTACTGAGGCGGATATTCAGAGGAGTTTGGAGTTGGAGAAGGTTTGTGTGCTTTGCTTTGAATGAAGGGCTTTTTCTTCGTTTTTTCTGAGATTTTATCTTGAAATTTCTCTCTTTCTTCCGCGTATGTAAGTTTTTGGTGGATGCTGGGCTTTATGAAAGCAAAGAAGAAGCAATCAAGAGAGCAGAGGTTCTTGATCGGCTTCGGCAGGTAATCTATATATTTGGTGATTTGTAATATAGATTTTTCTGCGCGATTTTGGAATCACATAATCATACCCTTAAATGAAGTCCGTGGCACTGAATAATAAGCGTTACCCGTGGATCGTGGTTGCACATTTGGTATTTTATATTCAAATATATAATTTGGTTTTAAGACAATAGCTTAATAGTCTAGGAAATGTTGCTAAAGCTAGTCTGGGTAAAGGACCTTATTTTCTCCTCCCCTTCAAATAGGCAAATAGGAAAATATGTTCAGAGTGCCTAAAAGGAGGCACACCGATGTATGCACAATGTCTAGAAGCTTGTCTAGATATCAAATCTTAAAAGAGAAAACACTGGGGCATTTGAATTAGGGAGTTTATGGTTCATTGTTTGGATGACAAACAAAGAGAACATTCTGCCTAGTATGGCCATGTGGTGCCCGTCTATACACCATGTATGCTTTATATTATTTTTTTGTTGGGTGCTATTGATCAATAGATTCTTACATATACAGAAAAACATTTTACATTTTATCAATGACAGAGTGGTAAAGCAGGGTCGGTCTTTGCCAGAAAATTAAAGAGATGACAGCACAATCAAATTTAAGAGATGGGAATTAAAAGAGTTCACATTTAATCTTGAAAGAATTTACATTAACTTGAAATTAGCATTTATATATCTCATTGATGAGCTGGTTGATGGGCATTGATATTATTTTATAATAAGAGTAAATTTGAGTGGGAAAAGGGGCAACTTGTCTTTTTGTTGGGATCGCAGATTGAAATCCCTAGTCTTAAGACCCGACATGAAGAATTTGTTTTGAATGTGCACTAGATGGAATCTAAAGGAGAAGGATTTTATCCTATTATCTGATGATAAGAAAGAAGGCAGTACTCCATTTGATGTGATTGACGATAGCCACTATACTGATCTCTTTTAGTATCGTTATGTATTAAGACAAGTTTGGTACTTGAACCTTATGCCACCCTGTCCCATGAATGATCAACAATCAGTTGAGCTGCTGTTTGGGAGCTTGTTTGTATGACTTGGTTGTCAGGCAAGAATTCAATGCTAGTCTCTTGATGCCTCCTAGTTTCCACTAGTCTTGTCATCTTACAATGCTGTAAGGTGAAACAAAGAATGGTGAACAGATTCATGGATATATTTAGATATTTGCTAATAGATTTTTACCTATAAATCCTTGGGTTAATGACTGTATGTGTTGTTTTTAATCTCAGCAGAATTCAAAGATAGTTAAATCTATGATGAGTTGTTAATGTAACCTAAGTTCTAAGTTGCAAAAACCCCTTAGCTTTGCTTCTTCTTTCCCAACATATGTACTTGGTTAGTGAGGTGCACCTTGTCTCAAGGCAGAAGGATAGTCCTTCATTTAGATTTATTTAGGTAAGGGAAAATCGCTTTGACATCCAAGCAGTACTTAAGTCTTCTTTGGGTGTCAAGAAAGAGTAAAATGCTATTATTTTTAGGATAAGGGCAACACAAAGGATGTTGTGGGAATCTTCTATACTTCTACTCATCCTTTTGGACTGCTTTTTTTAGGGGAATCCCTCTTACTGTTATTAAAATAAGTGGGGACACCAGTTTTTAATTTGAACAGTATGACTAACATTCGAAAGAGTTTGATTTTTGTTTCTTTTGATACTTTGTTTTCATCTTCATATGTAGTTATCATTGTATGATGGAGGAGCGTAGTTTTATTTACTAGGTTTTGTATTTTGTTGGAAGGACTTGTCATATTTCTTTTTAATTCTACAATTACACACACATATATCTCATTTCTAATGGAAAAAAGTTTATCAGTTGCCAAATACTTAGACATCAAAATGCTTTTTGTTTTTCCTATTCATTTTAAAGAAAATTTTCTGGCCATATACTCAACCTTCTATAATGTTGAATTTTCTTGTTGGAGTTCCATTTGAATATTTGCAACTGATTTTATTCAAATTCTGGATAATATTTTATGATATATTTTTCCCATGACAAATTTTTGCACTCCCAGATGCACAATATTTTATAAATTTGCATATGCACATTTCTATCGGTGTTTCCATTTTTATAGTACTCTTGTATTACATACTAAATTAAATGCTTGTGTCTTAAACTGGCCTTATTTTGATAAGGGGCACCTTGCACTCTAGGAGACATTTGTGTCTCAAGTGTCTATTTGAGACCTTCTTCAAGTATGATTTATGGTGAGCTATAACTTGTCCCAGACAAAGATTCCCATATCTTCTTCTGCCTATTCAGTTGGTACTTTGTAAAAGCCAAATTGTCTCCAATTTATATTTTAAAATTGCTTGAAATTTGAACTTGTAAGTGAAAATGTCGCTACTGTTGTCATTCTCTTGATTTTTTTATTCAATATTTGAACATATAATACCTTCTGTGATGTCTAGAGTCAATGGTGAAGATGTCTTATAACAGGTGGTTATAGTCTGTGCCTGCTGATTTTAGCAATTGTTTACTTTTTGAACATTTTTTTTCCTTGTCATATCCTCTGCCTTAGATTGTCAAAGACTGGGTGAAGCAGCTGACTCGTTTGAGAGGGTACACAGATCAGATGGTGGAGGATGCGAATGCTGTGTTATTTACTTTTGGTTCTTACCGGCTTGGGGTTAGTTGTTTGGTTTCTGTTTGTGGTGTTGTTGCATCACTTGATTGTGCATTTTCTTAGTGCATTTTCCAGTGTTTCACATTATCGTATTTTCATTTATGGTGGTCTGGAGGTAAGCAATTGATGATCGTGTTGATGCAACTGAAAAGATGATAATGTTTGTAATTCTTTTGGGATAGATGCTTTCTTATCTTTTATTTCTATGAACTTGCTGAGTTCAAGGAGTACATTTAAGCTTCTTTCTATTCATCATTTTGGATTACTTCAAGAGGAAACATGGGGTTGACATGCTTTGCTTTTGAAAGCTGCTCTTTTTTTTACCGTCCTCTGAGAATATCATTTTGGATTTCTTAAAGAGGAAATCTCGGGCTGAAATTTGCTCACTTGCATTTTCTTGCTAATGCATATTTCATGTTGCTTGATTTTTAACAGTATTTTGATGCTCTTATTTATACTTTGATGTCCTCCTCATGGGACACTATGAATTTCAACATTATCCTTGTTTATTATTATTATTTGTAGGTGCATGGTCCTGGGGCTGACATAGACACTTTATGTGTTGGGCCATCATATGTGAGTCGGGAGGTAAGTAATCGATAATTTATGTTAAATGGTATTTTGAGCTTCAGGATGTTTGATCTCTCCTTGTCTAATACGGGCCTCCACATCAGGAGGATTTCTTCTTTATATTGCATAACATCCTGGCAGAAATGGAAGAAGTTACAGAACTACAACCAGTTCCAGATGCACACGTTCCAGTGATGAGATTTAAGTTTGATGGAATATCAATTGATCTTCTTTATGCGAGTATCTCTCTTTTGGTCGTGCCAGATGTAAGTGTCGGTGGAAAAAGACATTCATGTCTATGTGCATTTCTTGTTTGTGTAAAAAAATTTCGTTGTGTCTTGATTTAAGCATATGCAATTTTGATGCTATGTGCTTTGTTGATGTTTGTTTCCAGCATGCTTCATGTCATTCCTGTCTGTGCACATGTTTTGTTTGTGTAACTAATTTTCGTGCCCTGTGTCTTGATTAGGCGTGTGCAATTTTGCTGCTCTGTGCTTTGCTGGTGTTTGTTTCCAGCCAGCTTCATCCCATTTAAGTTTATTAATGATTTGCAATATCATGGAGCATGCCAGAACTCTCTCTCTTTCTCTATCTTTTGCACACACATGCCCCCAACACCCCAAGAGAAGAAAAAACCCAAGTTTGCTTTGTTTACATGTAATTTTGGTTCTACTACACTCTGGAATTTTGGAGCCGAATATTGCTTGTTACTCAAATTTATTTGTTATGCTGTCAGTGCATTAATTTTTTCTGTGGCTTGTGCCATGACCGCTCTTCTACAAAGCAATATGATTTGTGGTAGTTGTCCTGGATGTCCTTATAATAATGAAGCACTGGTAAAGGTCATCATTTTGGTATTAAGTAGTATGCTATGATTACTTGACTGCTATTTTATAGTCTTACTTTATCGTTGTGGTGTGGTCAATATTTTAATATAATTTTTCAATTTATTAACAGGAATTGGACATCTCTGATTTGTCTGTACTGTACAATGTTGATGAGCCCACTGTTCGAAGTCTTAATGGCTGCAGAGTTGCGGATCAAATTCTTAAGCTAGTTCCTAACGTGGAGGTAGTGCTTTGTAATGCATGCTGTTAGTTGATGTGCCATTTGAAGTTGTTTCATGCTTTTTTCAAATGTCATATTTTTAATTATAGTAAATGATTCACTATTTGAGTCCCACTTAACATCTTACTCTCTCTTGTAAATTATAGCATTTTAGGACAACACTACGATGTTTAAAATTTTGGGCTAAAAGGCGTGGTGTTTATTCCAATGTAAGCGGGTTCCTTAATCAGTGTGATTTTGTCTCAGATTGGGCATTTCATTTTATTATTGTGAATATTATCTTTTAACCTTTTTATCGCATGTTCAGGTTACTGGTTTTCTTGGTGGTGTGAACTGGGCTCTTCTTGTGGCCCGGGTGTGCCAGCTTTATCCTAATGCAGTACCTAGTATGCTGGTTTCCAGATTATTCAGGGTTTACACACAGTGGCGCTGGCCGAACCCTGTGATGCTATGTGCAATAGAAGAGGATGAACTTGGTTTCTCTGTCTGGGATCCCCGCAAAAATCCTCGTGATCGAACTCATCACATGCCAATCATAACGCCTGCTTATCCGTGCATGAACTCAAGTTATAATGTGTCAATAAGTACACTACGGGTTATGATGGAGCAATTTCAATATGGGAACACGACATGCGAGGTAAGAAATTGGAGTGTTTAATTCCCTTGAGTCATGTACAATGCGCACTGCTGATTACCTACTCTGTGTCTCCTCCCTTCAGGAGATAGAGCTGAATAAAGCTCAGTTGAGTGCTCTGTTTGAGCCTTACATGTTCTTTGAAAGCTACAAGAACTATTTGCAAGTTGACATAGTTGCAGTTGACATGGATGACTTGCGAGCTTGGAAGGGTTGGGTGGAATCCAGGCTAAGGCAGTTGACTCTGATGGTAATATATTGTGTTTTTTGATCTATTTATGCTTCAGGTTTTTATTTATATTTTTTTTGTTTAACATGATAACAAAATTTTCTTACAAGTGCTTGTCAATTCATATGCACAGATAGAGAGGGACACTTATGGAAAGCTACAGTGCCATCCTTATCCCCATGAGTACGTTGATACATCCAAACAGTGTTCCCATTGTGCCTTCTTTATGGGCTTGCAAAGGAAACAGGGGGAAATAATCCAGGAAGGTCAGCAGTTCGATATTCGGGGAACAGTTGATGAATTTAGACACTCGATTAATATGTACATGTTTTGGAAACCTGGAATGGATATCTATGTTTCACATGTGCGTAGAAAACAGATTCCATCTTATGTGTTTCCAGAAGGTTACAAAAGATCCCGTCCTCAAAGGCCTGTTAATCAGCAGCATGGTGAAAAATCATCACAGGAAGACGAAGCATGTAGGACTGGATCCAGTGAAAAGCGTATAAAGAAGAAGAGAGATCCTGATGAAATAGATGCAGAGCAAGATAAAGCAGGGAAACGACAATCTATTGGTTCAGAGAGGCAGGACTCAGTTTCTCCTGATATTGTTGGTCGCAGGTTCAGTAGTTCATCACAGGAATGTTCAGCATCAGATTCTGCAAAAGCAATACAGACTGTTGAAGGGGACAGGATATGCCAGGCGGGCATGGGCAAAATAGAAGATTTGACGTCAACTAATGCAGAGAATATTGATATGGGAGCCACTGGGAGAGGGATGAGGTGGATGAAAGAAGATGAGAAGCGCAGTAGTATGGAGCCAGGTAAATCAGACAAGCCAATACCTTGTACAAATGCTGATGCTAGAAGTGTCTCTAATTCTAGTGTTGTCACTAGCATTACAAGTGAGGTTAGTTCTTCTGGTGATGTTGGATTTGAATCAGTTGGGGGCAGTAGTGATGGGAACACTGGCAGTGTTGAAGGGAGCAATACCCTTGGTATTTCACAAGGTGATTCATGCGAGGCAGATTCTGAATTGCTTCAGGAGAATGGGTGCGTTAATGCTAGCGAAGGATTTCAAGATGGATTACATGATGAGTTAGAGGTTTTGGATTTAAGTTCATTGTCCTTTTATTTTTTCTTGGTCTGCTTTGCTTTCTGCCTTGATTTATTATTTTTTTTCTGTTCTTTTAAGATTTTACGAGGTACCAAGATGATTTTTCATCCTCTTCAGTCCAACTCAGGGTATGTCAATATAATGGGTGTAGAAAGCAGGGAAATGGATTTCCTAATGTTCAACTAAATGTATATAATTTTCCTGCTCTGTCTCTGCATTCTCCAAAGTTGGACAGTTGAGAAATGGAACACCCATCATTGTCCGAGATATGAAATACCTCATTTAAATCAGTTTTTATTTCATAATTTTATCATGGTGCTTAAATTTTTTACAAAATGCCTGATCTTTTAATTTTGGGCTTTCTTGGCTTTGTGTTGTGAAGCCAAATGCTGCTGCCCTTGGGATTGTGTTGAAATCAAGAGGTGGAGTGGAATCGGAACCTGTGCCAAAATCGGTGTTGAGGCAAGTAGTTGGAAATTCTACATATGGTATTCACCTTAATTTTCGAGTACTCTATATTTTGTCTTTATACTGCTGGTTTTTTTGGTGGTTTTGTTATTATTTTATAGCAGGTTGAGTCTAACAACAACAGCATGAGAGAGACTTGGAATTCTACTGGGAACAGAAATCTAGGCTGTGAAACACCCCTTCCCCTTTGATTGTTCAGAAGAGAGACAGAAAGCCAGCAGTTCTGGTAAGTGATGTGTTAATTGCTGGCTTTCATTTCTTTCATTTTTTCAGGCAGGCTTCTAGAATTCTATCTTTGCGGTTTTTTGGAAGTAAACAAACAAACAGCAATAACAACAACAACGATCTGAAGAGCAATGGGTGCAACTTTGCGCTACTTCCTGTACAGTTTTAGTTTATGAATCATGCTGTGCTCTCTGCATAAAAGCACGTTGGGGGGGCTGTTCTCCCACATGGCTCTCATGAAAAGGGGTTGTGTGGTGGATGGCTCCATCATATAATGCTTATTAGCAGACAGGCTGGCGATAACTAGGATTGTAGTGTTATTTTCCCTTTTTATGTTGGGTGTGGGGAAGTGTCCTAAGTGTGTGCCTTTTCTGTGCTAAAAAGGGTTGTTGGGAGAATGTCTTATGGATGGTTAAGGTTAGAGAGAAAGAGACAGAGACTAAAAGAGGGGGTAAATTTGTGGTGAAGGAAGGTGTGGTGTTATTGGTGGGTGTGCCTACTTCTGCCAACCACATTTCAGTGCGGATTTGATCGATGCCCTTTGTAATCAACACTTTCTTAATATATATACACATATATATATATCTTAAACCTCTTCTTTCCCTGTACATTCTATTATTATGTTTTATTATTTTTCATTTTCACTGTTAAAAGTTTGATGTTTTGGCTATTGTGTTGGGTGAAATTAAAAATAGGTTTAAATTCGATCATTTATTTATTTATTTATCCTTTAAGGGTGAAGTTAAATATGAGAACCTTCATTTTTGGCAACCAAACAGATCATGCCCATTGAGTTTTTGACTTGGGTGTCACAACCACCGTCACCAACAAATGAATTTTCATAGGTATATATTAACCAACCTTCCTGGTTGTGAATTAGAGTTTTGGCAAAAAAGAAAAAAGGGGGTTGGAGATATCTTTGCCTTGAAGATTGAATTTGTTGCATCATGCGGATCCCATACTCTATATGACACACCAATACCAATACCAATACCCATTCTTCAGTAGGCTTGGAACTTGTTTCTTTACTATGCAGCAGACGTTTCTTAAATGTTTTTGACCAAATTAACCACTTGGTAATTCCTTTAGTATTATCTACATACTTTGGAAGCAATCAACCCATATGTATGTATATTTATGGGGATCTATAGGGTAAATCTCCATTGACTTTAAGGGATTCAAATTAGTGATGATTGGGGCAAATTATTGATTATTGAATAGCAAACCTAAGACACCAAAGGGATTCAAACTAATCAACATTGGTAAGCAAATCTAAAGTAAAGGCTGGACCGGTGAGACATACATAACAATTAACACTGAATATAATAGAACAAAGAAACCGATCCTTACAATTTTGTTTATTTATTGAATATTATATGTAAATTTCGATGTTCTCTGCCCTTTGCTTGCGTTTTACTTTTTACCCTGATCCCCTAATCATCAAACTGTAGCATTTGCACAAATATCCAGCCAAATTAAAAAAAAAAAAAAAAAGCTTTGTACATAAATATGTTATTTAAAGAAAAAAAATTTTAATTGCCCAAACTAGTGCTTGAATACTTTGGATAGTATTGAAGTTGTGGTCACAAGACAAATTTCTTTGCACGGTCCCAGTCATTACACAATACACTTGCCAAAAAAAAAAAAAAAAAAAAAAAAAAAAAAAAAAAAAAAAAAAAAAAAAAAATCAACATCATTAAGGATCGATGATTAAATGTTTTAAAAATTTCAAGCTTAATATCCTCAATCAATGATTACCAATGCTAGATCTTAAAAAAAATTTCAAGTGAAAAACATATTAATTGGGGTATTATTTTCAATTTTAACTTATTTTAATAATTTTTTTTTTCAAAATAATCAAAATATGTTTAAAACTTAAAAAAAAGAAAAAAAAAAAAAAGAAGAAGTAAACATATTACAAGGCCATATCTTCCTATTTTTGAGAAGAAGAAAATTCCAAATTCCTAGGTAAACCATCCACGTTAATCTTACTTTCCGAAGTGTTGGAAAATATGAGAGTCAATCTCCTGATCTCCTCACTTCTTGGGCTCCCCCCATCTCTCTCTCTCTTTCTCCATTTTGCCCTTATCTTTTCCTCTTTACCTTACCCAACATTTCCATTTTTTCTTCATTCAATCTTTTATTAATCCTTACACTTATTTTTTTTTGAAAGGATTGATCCTTACACATTAATTACCCTCTTTCGTAATTTTATAATTATATTCACTTCATTAAATAAACTTGACTTTTCTTCGTCACCAACTTTGAACCGGACAACAAAAATAACGAACAAAATGTCAGAACCGTAAATAATAGCAAATCCCATGGCAATATTTTTTCCTGATAAATCCAAAAACCCAGGGGAAAATACACGTGGCATCTTCATGAAGCGAGTACTCAAAGAAACAATGGCCAAGAAAATTTCCTTCCCATGGAAACATTTTTCCTTCATATGTTGTTGGGTTTATATCTCCTTTCGCAACATCGGACGTAAATTTTCCCAAGAAAAAAAGAAAGGAGTTTAATCAGAGTTTTTTTTTTCTTCCCTTTTCCTTTCGCAGATTTGTAGTCATGGGAAAAGTTGAGGTGGCAGCAGGAGTGATATGCGCGGCCACGGTAGTGGCCGCCACGGCTTACATCATCCGCCGCCGCATGCGGTATTCCAGCGGCAGGGTAAAGGCAATGGAGATTGCGAAGGACTTCGAGGAGGATTGTGCGACCTCGTTTTCGAAGCTGAAGCATGTAGCCGATGCTATGACTGTGGAGATGCACGCCGGCCTTGCCTCCGAAGGTGGAAGCAAGCTCAAGATGCTCATCAGCTATGTCGATAATCTCCCAACTGGGTAATTGTTTTCTTTTGATTGTTTGATCCAATGTCGCTCATTTCTATGATAAGTCGACGATCTCGTATTGGGTTTCACGATTTTATTGATTTAATGAATTTTAGCCAAATGGGGTTCCTTTTTCCTTCTTCTCTTTGTTTTTGTGTTTGTTCTGATCCAATGTGGCTCATTCTTCGTTCGATCAAATGGGATTTGTTCTATGACGATTTTTGTGATCTACCCAATTATTGTTTGATCCAAAATATGAGACGGTTTTGTGATTATCTGATTATTTTCCAAATTGGTGTTGTCTTTTTGTTTTGATTCATTGTGATGCACTCTAACACTCTAATAATAATGATTTCATTGTTCATCTAATAAGTACTATGGCTTTGTTTCAGGTACAATGTAGGTTGCATCTTATGTGGGTGTTCTTTATGTTTGGTTTTTCATTAGTTTGATGATTTTTTATTCGTTGATTGCTGAAAATTTACAGTCTACCAATAATTATTTTGTCTGTTCAATACATTGCAACTCAAATTTCAAATGGTGTCACCGCAGAAATACAAAGAATACTACTATCATGGGGCGAGCCAACAAGATTCAATAATCCGAGTCGATTGTTTCCTGACATTAGGATGTATTTTATCTGTATGTGATAAGCAAGTTTATTTATTTGCCGCAAACCAACAAATGAAAGAAATTTGGATTAAGACATAGAGAACTTGGCCTTGTCACTTCTGTATTCTATTCATTTGTGTTGATATTGAGATCATGTACAGTGTTGAGCAGTCATGTCATATTGTATGAGACTAATTATATTTTAGCCAATATACCTCAATATGTTAAACAGATTGTCTAAATGAGATTTTAGTTTGATATCTGTTATTGTTTCATTCTTCCTGTTTCAGGGATGAGAAAGGATTGTTTTATGCATTGGACCTTGGTGGAACAAACTTCCGTGTTTTGCGGATACAATTGGGAGGAAGGGATGGGCGTATTGTTAATCAGGAATTTGTTGAGGTGTCGATTCCCCCAAATTTGATGGTTAAGAATACAGATGTAAGCATTTTTCCTAGCCCAGACTGTTGTCATCTTCTCTGGTTTGGTACATATATCTAAAGTCTCAAAACTGGTTGTGGTTTCAGGCCCTGTTTGACTATATTGCAACTGAACTTGCAAAGTTTGTTGCTCAAGAAGGCCCAGGTTTTCACCTTCCACCTGGTAGGCAGAGGGAATTAGGTTTTACTTTCTCCTTCCCTGTGATGCAAACATCAATCAGCTCTGGGAATCTTATAAAATGGACAAAAGGTTTCTCCATTGATGATACGGTAAATCCTGATTGCTTGTCCCCTTGGTTTTTAATAGGCAAAGAAAGATTAATAAAAAAAATTGGGTCTTCAAGGGCACCCAATAACCAGAGAGTATAAAAGAGCAAATTTGTTGTGTGATTCAACATGCACAAGTTCTTTGGTTTTTTTAAGAAAAAATAGATGTAACTCTTTCTGAAACTGCGTATAAATTTTATCCATGTTTTGTCATATGCTTTGCAACCAAATTCTCATGGTCATAGTTGATAATCCTTGTCATTCATTAATGTAGAATGGCCTCTCTTATTTCCATGCCCTAGGAAACAGATACCATTTGACTCTTATTTTATTACAGTTTTTCTGATCATGTATATTCTCTTGATGTTAACACGGTGAATAATCACTTTCTATTTTTTTTGTCAAAGTAAAAATGGCGGGAGAACTTGTTATATATTAATCTGAAGAATCAGTTTAAAAGTGGAGCATTTACTGGCAAGTATAATTTTTTATGCTATTTATAACCAAATAGTTAAGATTGATTTTCCAAACTTGAGGACATCTCTACCTTCCCACTTTTATGTTTCTGTGAAATGCACCCCCAATTGCTTTTCTCGTCATGGATTATCAAGTTCGCAGCAGATAAATTGATGGTCACTTTGATGAGTCAACAATTGCTAGTTAGAATGATACATCTATGCATCTTGTTGTAGAAGCTGCATACTGTATAATTTGGCTTTTTTCTATACACATTCTGTTAATGATCGCTGCACCCTTATCTAGTCTCTAGATTCTAAAAACCAAATTGCATCATTGGCAAAAACATTCATGAAAAGTTTGCTTTTCTGTTAAATTAGCAGTTAATAAACTAGCATCAGTGCCGGCAATTTATGAAGTAAACATTGAAACCTGATATGCTTGACGTTTGAAAGTATGATCTTGTTCTACTTTTAATGATAGATTGGCAATAACTGAATACAGTGTTGTATTCATGGATATGATTTTCTTATTCAGCTTCTTCTATTTTTGGGTGAACAGATTGGACGAGACGTGGTGGCAGAATTGGCAAAGGCCATGGAAAGAAAAGGTGTTGATATGCGTGTGTCAGCTCTTGTAAGTTAAAGTTGGTTGCCTTCCTTTAAGAAAGTGAGCAGAACCACTATGTGGGTTCATGCGAATGATCGTTCATCTTTTTCTGGTACAAGGTGTTCTTTATTTTGGATGTCCTTGTGTCATAGGGTACTTCTCCGAGTTATTATCTTTCAATTTGGAGGTTTTTGATGTACAGTATTGACTCTAGGTCAATGATACAATTGGAACGCTAGCGGGAGGTAGATACTTCAACAAGGATGTTGCTATTGCCGTGATATTGGGCACTGGATCTAATGCAGCATATGTGGAACGTGCACAAGCCATACCAAAATGGCAGGGTCTTCTACCTAAATCAGGAGACATGGTTAGCAATTCTTTAGTTTCTATTGTTTACTTAGTTGATTCTGGTAGTCGAATACTACTACTTTCTATTCTTCTTCATGACTATGATACAAGTAAAAGTTAGTAGGGTTTGGAATGAAAATTCATGATAGAGATGTGTAATTGAAGCACCTTTGATATTTTGCTGCAGGTTATCAACATGGAGTGGGGTAACTTTAGGTCATCGCATCTACCAATAACAGAATATGACCGTGCAATGGATATTGAGAGTTTAAACCCTGGTGAACAGGTGATTGTATATATTTGAACTATTGTAGTTCCTAAGTCTTTGCTTTGCTTCTGTGTTTGCCATGATGCTACTTGTAATCTTAGATTTTTAATGCTTTCCCCAGATTTTTGAGAAGCTAGTTTCAGGCATGTATTTGGGAGAAATTGTGCGTAGAGTTCTACTCAGGATGGCTGAAGAAGCTGCATTTTTTGGTGCCACTGTTCCATCAAAACTTAAAATTCCATTCATATTGCGGTATTTCCTCAAATTTATGGGCTATCCTTGTGGATCATGGTTTTCTGCAACTTATGTGCACCACTTCATTCTTGCAATCTGCATGTGATGTCTGTTACGGGTTCAGAAAGACACTGACATGCTCTGCCTGCATTTGTTCTTAACTTCCAGTCGTACCTATATTTGTTTAAAAATGTTTTATTCATGTCAGATGTTACAGAGCACCAATTACCCTAGTCAAAAACTATAAAGAGATTCCCTTAAGCGCGTTAATGAGCTTCCTAAATCAAGGGGTTCCCATACACATAATTTCATTATGTGAATGAACTTCGATACTCTCCTCCATTTAGAATGTTTTATTTTCTCCTCTGACTTGCCCATGTGCAGAATCCCCATTTTAATAGAACATTGGGCTAGCTCAAGAATGGAATTAACCCCACACAAGATTATGATGACGAAATGGGCCTGAAATTGTATTTTTGAAATGGCTTGAAAATGGAGAGCTCCTAACAGGTCTTAGAATGCAGTGATTTGCACTACTTAGGCTCTTTGAATATGTAGTGCAAATACGAAGCTAACAGAAACATTAAAAGAGCTTGTGAAATATGATTTTGTTTGCTTGGATTCTCTTTTGCGTTTATATTCAGTACGTACTGGATTTGTGATGAAGACTAGATTAGGCAAAATATGTAGTAACATTTTAATCTGTGGAATCTGCAGGACACCAGATGTATCATCCATGCATCATGACACATCAGTCAATCTCAAAGTGGTTGGCATCAAAATGAAGGAGATTTTAGGGGTATGACCTTTCTTTCCTCATAACGTCCGTTGGGAGTTTCAATTAGCTACAGGAATTCTTAATTGCTTTGCATATTTCTTTCTTCCAAGCTTCGTGTTCGGAAAGCACTGTGGATATTATCTTTTATGAGATTTATGCAATTTCATTATCGGGTTTTTATTCTCTGCACCATAGTCTTGGGACTGAAACTCAAGTTTTGGCTGTTATCACTTTCTTCTTACCCAAACATCCTGGATTCAGTGAACAGATACGGGAAAAGGATCTTAGATGTGCTGCAGAGAGTGGGAGAGTGAGAGAGCTCACCTTTTTTTCTCAAATGCAGCATGTTTAATTTGGTTTGCAGTAGCACCTTTTGCATGGGATAAAGGATATATGGTTGGAATTTGTCTATTCTTGTTGCTGAACAAAACAATGCAACATTTAGAGATTGATTTGTCCATTCTGGAGTGCTTTTTTCACTTGAGAAAAAAGGATCAAACAAAGAGAATTTCTTCATTCTTTTCTTGAAAACTACTTGAGAGATTGAAGATGGAATCTTTCAATACTCTGTTCAACCACTGCAGCAATGTTATATGTTTTGATCTGTTTTATACTTCTTTCTGTAGATATCTGACACCCCCCTGAAAATGAGAAAAATGGTTGCTCAACTCTGCAACATTGTAGCCACACGTGGAGCCCGCCTTGCAGCTGCTGCTATCTACGGGGTTCTGAAGAAAATGGGGAGAGATACAATCCAGCCTGGAGAGAACCAGAAAACTGTCATTGCCATGGATGGTGGATTGTTTGAGCACTATCATGAGTACAGTAAGTGCTTGGAATCCACACTGAGAGAATTGGTTGGAGACCATGTTTCTGAGTACCTCTTCATTGAGCACGCCAACGACGGCTCGGGCATTGGAGCTGCCCTTCTTGCCGCCTCTCATTCCCAATACCTTGGGATGGAAGAGTCCTGAAAATTGTCCACAACCATTGAGCTTTTTGCCAAAGAAAGTTTCAGCTTTTCCTGCAGTCTCTCTTTGTTTCCCAACCCTTTTCCTTTTTCATATTCTCCCTCATTTCTTCTATACTATAGGCAATTTTTCTAGCAAAATCTTAATTTATGGTTCCAGAGAATATGTAATAGAAGCGGATTAAATGTATAAAAGCAGGACCTAGGAGCTGCTATGCTCTCTTCTGCTCTGTCCTGCCATTTTCCCCCCGGTTTTTTTTCTTCTTCCTGCCTGATTATGGTTACCTGTTCTCTAACATTTGAGTAATAAGACGAGAAATTTTAATTTTTATTCAATACATTCCATGTAACTGTAACATTATCCTTGTTGTCTAACTTCTGTGTGCTCTTTCTCTACCTTGGAATTAGCTTACTGTGGTTCATGGATGTGTCTGAGATGGAAAGCATACTCAGAATCAGAGCAGAATGTAGCTGCCTTCACTGGGGGCATTAACATGGAGAAAGAAAGCTTGCAAGTGTTGGGCATTCAGGAACAGGTTCATTTGGTTCTTTGAGTAAGTATTATTACAAAGGTGGGTGGATTGGGAATTCCATGCAACTGCCTGTAATGATACTGTCTGGAGAACAATTATTCTATAGTTTAAGTTATATCCCCTTGTCGTATGTAGTACATGTAATATCCCACATTAACAAAGTCAGTACCAGTTTCCGATATTGTATGTTGATATGTTTTAAAGCCATGAAGACCTAATGGACCGTCACAAAATGGTGGTTAGAGTTGGTCCGATGTCTAGTGTGGGCCTATATTCGTGTGAAGCAGATAAGGGGCATCTTTGTTTGAGTCTTCTAGTAATCCCAAGGGACATAATTACTGGATTTATTATAATATCCACATTGTATAGAGGAACAAGTTCATTTTATATAATCATGATTATATGTGTATAGACTCCTTTTAACCATGTAACGAGTTTAGGAAAGGATACACCATGGTGTAGAATGTAGATGGAACTTTAAGAAAAAAAAAAAGTTTCGCAACCCAAAAAAACACCTTTTTAGCATCTTTTAATTGTTTTCCCCCTTGAGATATGACGTAAAAGGGTGAGATGGGCATACAAAAAACTATAATTGAATCTTGTAACAATAAAGTATTATAATGTAATTTACAAAAAAATGTTTTTACATTTTTTTAAGGATGCTTAAAAATAATTTTATAAATATCACCTACATTCTCAAGACTTGAATTTGAGACCACTAGTTAAGTTAGGAGAAACCTCAACCATCTCACATACATGTTCGATGAAATATAAAAAGTACATATAAAACATATTTTAAGAATATAAAAAATAAGTTGACAATATTATAGGTAGAGCTAAGAAACGAATCGATATGGCCCGATGAGGCCATGGATCAATATAGGTCGGCCTATTTGACATGTTTCTATTTAGGACCAATTTTTTTACTAACTCAAACCAATCTTATATGTGCATGCGGGTCAAAACCTTAAAAAAAGAAAAAAAGAAAAGTAATTTGACAATTTTTAAAAATTTTGTTTGAAATACTTCTAACTTTCTTTTTATATTTAAAAAAATATTATATATAATAAATTATTTTAGTTATATTTATATTTATATTTAATTATTTTTTATATTAGTATTATTTTATTTTATTAAAACAATTATTTTAAATTACTATGGTAACTTTTTTTTTTGTAAACAAAAATTTTATATTTTTAATAATAAAAAACGAAATATATATTTTTCATAAACTAACTATTTAAAAAAATACTTATGAAAACATATACAATTATTAAAATTAAAATACTAGATATAAAATTGTATTGCAAAACATTAAATAATAGTTTTAAGGAACTACCTATCTTGGATCCTTGATGCTCAAATACATTTTGATAAAATGAAACTGAAGTTGCCATCAAAGAAGGAAATCAAGCATCTTTGCAAGATCGCGCAAAAGCGTTGATTTTCCTTCGGCACCATCTCCATGAGGATTTAAAAAGTAAATATCTTACGGTAAAAAAACTCTTTCACTCTATGGAATGAGTTAAAAGAAAGATATGACCACCAAAAAACTGTGATTTTCCCAAAAGCTTGATAAGACTGGATGCACCTGAGGTTGCAAGATTTCAAAACAATTAGTGAATATAACTCCGCATTATTTAAAATCGCCCTAATTGCTCGCCATGGCAGAAGTCATAAGGTTAACTCGTCACTTCAAAGATATTCTTAAATTGATATCACATTGAAACCATGAATGAAGATAGTAAAAAATGTCTTTATATTACCTTTATTGTTTATGGCAAGAAACTTATAAAGGAAAAACTATCATCCTTCTCCTTTGGGTTGTGTCATACAAATATAAAGTCTATCAAGTCATATGTTGTCGTAGACCAAAAGTTCAACAAACCTAAAGATTCTTTGTTTTTCGCATGATGCACTCCGGGTCATCCTCGGGTCTCAATGATGTGGAGAATCTATAAACACTCTCACATGGCAAATACTCAAGAATCAAAAGATTCTTTTACCCAATGAATACCACAAAGTTGTTTCCTCATGTGGGCGTAAATCGATAATATGCCATCATTTAGCAAAGTCACATTCAGCCACCTGGCCTTCGCAAAGTTAATACATTGCGACATACGCGACCTATCCATCCACCACGTTGACTTTTTCGTTACTTTATGGTCTTAATAGACACCTCTACGAGGTGGTCACATGTTTGTCTTCTTTCAACAAAAAATGTTGTATTTGCTAGACTCCTTGCACAAATGATCAAATTATAAGCCTAGCTTCTTCTCGACATTCAATTAAGGCTATTAGATTTGATTTAATTTATGAGTTTACCTTCTCAAACCTTAACACGACTATCGCATGTCGATGGAATAAATGTCGAGCATCCCGCTGCTTCACTCACACCTCCAAAACGGTTTAGCGTAGCCTCATCAAACATCTTCAATTAATAAATGAACACCGCTAATGAAAACCAAATTGTCGACTTCATCCGGGACATGTTATTATTATACATGCTGCAAGCTCTGGCCAGATTCACCTCAACAACTTACCATGAATACTCCCCTTCATAACTTATACTTCAGGTAAATACCCAACATTTTCATTTACGAATCTTCAGGCATGATGATCAATCGCGAGCTATGCAACACACTAAAATGGATCCCTAACGAAGACCTGAGATTTATGTAGGTTTTGATTCTCCGTCTATAATAAGATTTCTTGAACCCTTAATAGGATATGTTTTAACACCCCACTTTATGGATTGTCATTTTAATGAGAACGTACTCCCACCATTAGGGGGAGAAAAGTCGGTTTTAGAAGAACGACGAGAAATCAATTGGAATACATCTACAATGTCTCATTTTGATCCTTGTACAAATCAATGTGAACTAGAAGTTCAAAAGATCATTTATTTGCAAAATCTTGCAAATAAATTATCAGATGCACTGAATAACTGGATATGCGTCTCATGGATGTCATCATAACTTATCTATATGGATTCATAGATAATGACATATACATGAAAATCCTTGAAGGATTTCAATTGCCTAAAGAAAATAATACAAAGTCTCGTAGTATGTACTCAATCAAATTACAACGATCTTTATATGGATCGAAGCAATCCAGACGCATGTGGTATAATCATGTTTGCGAGTATTTATTGAAAGAAGGGCATGCAAACAACCTTATATGCTCATGCATCTTTATCAAGAAATCGAAAATCAAATTTGCAATTATTTTTGTGTATGTTGAGGATTTAAATCTTGTTAAGACTCTTGAAGAGTTTACAAAAACAGCAAAATATTTGAAAAGAGAATTTAAGATGAAAGATATTTGGAAAAGAAAATTTTGTCTCAGCCTGCATATCCAACATTTCCCTACTAGAGTGTTTGTTCACCAATCAACATATACTAAAAAAATCTTAAAGCATTTTTATATGGATAAAACACACACTTTAAGGTCTTCAATGGTTGTTTGTTCACTTGACGAGAAAAATGACCCATTCCGTCCTTGTGAAAATGATGAAAATTTATTTGGTCATAAAATACCATATCTTAGTATCATTGGTGCATTTATGTATCTTTCTAATTGTACTCAGTCAGATATTGTTTTTTCTGTCAATTTATTAGCTAGGTACAATTCTGCTCCAACCCAAAGACATTGGAATGGTATCCAGCATATATTGCACTACCTCCAAGGAACAACTTATATGAACCTATTTTACTCAAAGGAATCAAAGCAACAATTGCTTGGATATGCTGATATAGGATACCTTTCAGATCCACATAAAACCATATCACAAACAAGGTATGTGTTTAATTATAATGAAACTATTATTTCATAGAGATCCTTTAAGTAGGCAATGATGGTCACATCATTAAATCATTAAGAGATTGTAGCAATTCACAAAACAAGTTGTGAATATATATATGGCTAAAATCGATGATTCAATACATCCAAGAATCATGCAAACTCCCCTCTATAAAAGATAGTCCTACAACTTTATTTGAAGACAATGCTACATGCATTGCATAGGTCAAAGGAAGTTTTATCAAAGGAGATAGAATTAAACACATTTCTCCAAAGTTTTTTTATACACATGAACTTCAGAAGAGTGGTGAAATTGATGTTCAAGAAATACACTCAAGAAGCTAATATACAAGATTGGAATGCGTAAACTAAAGGGCATTGACACGAGGGAGAGTATGCTTCTAACATGATGTTAGTGTACTGTACTCTTTTTCCTTTCGTCTAAGTTTTGTCCCATTGGGTTTTACTAGCAAGGTTTTTAACGAGGTAGTCCTAACAAACTAAGAACAATTTACAACATCATATGAATATTGTACTATTTTTTCTTCACTAGGTTTTGTCTCAATGGGTTTTACTAGTAAGATTTTAATAAGGCATATCCTTAATGGTGGTAATTCAAGGGGGAATGTTATAAGTGAAACATTCATTTGTGTGGTGAATGACCACATTCTCACATTCATGTATCGTACATGAATGAAGTAACATTCATTTAACCCCATTTATGATATCCCATTACTTACCTTTAAAGAGGAGTAATGGAGGGTCATTTGTAAGCCTATAAAAGGCCTCCTCCACTACATGTAAGAACATCCCATGTAATGAGCATAATTTCAAAAAAAAAAAAAAAGGAAATAAGAGGGTTTGATTTGATTTCTCAAAGTTTGAAGCGGCTCTTAGCTAATATAAAAATGTTTTACTATAAAATGGGGTTTTCCTATGCAATCCTAACTTTCTTCATCATTATTTTTGTTTTTCTCTCAAGGAGATGAGAGATGAGCTAGGGTTTCAAAGAGAGGGATTTCAAACTTCAAGAAACATCAACCCCAAGTATTCCTTTCCCCTTTTGATTCTTAGTAGTTAGGGTTTTCAAAATTTAGATTTGTAAACCTTGTTCTTTTTAAAACTTGAAAATATGAAACCTAAGAAATGATTAAAAGGCATAGAGTCAAGAAACTTGATTAGAGTTTGATGTTTGATGTATTTGGGCAAATTCTTACTCTTTGAATCTTAGATTTGAAAACCTAAGATTACCTAAACTTTCAAGTATAAAACCCTAGAAATGTAAGAAAGACACAATATTGAGAAGTCTGTTTGGGAATTGACATTTGATGTATTTTGGTGATTCTTGGAATACCAAACCTTAGATTTGAAACCCTAGAGGATTCCCTACAAATTATAAAGTACTACTTGTTCATAAAAGATTTGGGAATTTTAACCAAAAATCATGTTTTATGGAAAAATCCCTAATTTTGGGATTTAAGGAATTGATAGAGTTGGAAAATGCGTGATGTTGAGGCTCTTGTAGAAAATGGCCTAATTTATTTGAAATTCTCAAGCTAAAGAGCTTTTGAAATTTTAGGTTTAAATATTTTGGTTCCTAGAAAAAGAAAAATAGGAGATTATTTTTGTCTAATAGGATGTTATTCATGTTATTCATATTATTCAATTGATTTGTGACTCTTTGAGACTTCTTGTTTTTGTTAGTAGTATGACTTATCTCGCCCGACCCGAATTCGATTGCTGATCCGAACCGAACTCTGTGGACGCTGTCAAGCCATTAACCAAATCTCGTTTATCAAATACATTTCATTCTCAAATCTACACACTTAGTATGCCCCATAAACATTTACATATTCAATAGCCCATAACATTTAACAAAACGATTTACAATGAAGCATTCTATGTCTTTTCAAAATGATTTACAAAATAGATATTCGTAGTTCAAAATGTTTTTGCAAAATATCAAAATGCAAAAGAACATGGCATGAATGCAATAAGTCACATACCCGCACTCCTTATTTATGACTCGACGCCCTCAATCTGGGTCCGCCGATCACTATCTTTCACTCTGCAGACTACAAGTATTGGTAAATAATACGCTAAGCATTTTCATGCTTAGGCGATTCATACAAATCCATTCTCTTCGCCACTTTAATTCAAATCATGCACGAACAATTCAAAACTTTCGAATCTTTTTTGATGATCAATGTCAATACAATACATATACTTGTTTTATATACAATCATTTATAGTTCATTGATCATCCCAAATATACACTTTCATATTCAATAAATCATGCATGAATCAAATCATGCATTTTTACAATGCTTTTTTCTATTTCACTACAAGCATAAGCTGATTCCAATATTTCACACCAAATCAATCTGGCATACCACAAATTCAATTCACTTCTACAATTCCGATCATCATTTCTTAACGAATTTAACCTATGTTTTCGGCATACAGATATCGTGAATTCACCCACTGCCCAAATGA
Source organism: Tetrastigma voinierianum (assembly GCA_016808115.1). Taxonomy (NCBI): domain Eukaryota; kingdom Viridiplantae; phylum Streptophyta; class Magnoliopsida; order Vitales; family Vitaceae; genus Tetrastigma; species Tetrastigma voinierianum. Next base: position 296,242 of record JAEQBH010000334.1, read on the forward strand.
GCCACGCGCTTCAGATAAACGGTTTTATAACACGCACGGCTCACGGTCACTGACCGGTTATTAAAAATCAATTAGTGAACACTAACGATACTTGGCCCCGTCGTACTGCTGACGGAGCGCCGACATCAATACAATCGCTCGCAATATCATATTTCAATCTCCCTATCGCAGATAAGCTCACACCTATCCTAATGTGAAATAAACTGCTAACATTCTAATAAGGGTGTTCAAATCCTTATAGCAAAATATAGTACAATACGCGTGACATTTATATAAACAAATATTTTAATAATCATGCAATTTTCATATGCAAACATTTCACAGTCACTTTTCTCAAATTAATTAAATCAATTCAATATGTTTGTCTTATACATTTGTAACAAATGGGGCTTCAAATCTCAATCCAGACAGGAGAAGATGTAACAAAACCAAAAATCGCTGCTTTGATTCCAATATTAGGAATCTCGACTTCACGAGGCTTCCTCCCCGCTGCAAATTTCCTATTCAAATACAATGACAATCACATATTAGTAGGTTATTCTAGGAGTTTTTGGTTATGGTTAATGTCTATCTGATACCCCTTCACTTGAAATTTTTTCTGGGGACACATGAGTCATATTTTGTTCATGCTTCCTTCAAGAAAATTATAGCTCTATGAGTCTATTTTTAGTAAGAATTAGAATCATCTCATTTGGATCACCCAAACTCAAGTTACGCAAGATTTAATTCCAAACTCGGTCAAGATGTCCAAATTTCACTAGGTTACCTATTGTTATTCTAATTTCAGGGTCTTAACTCCATAATTTGCACGGTTCCTTCTAATAACTTGCTGCTTTTAAGGTTTCTTCTCCAACTATAATCATCCAATTTGATCACCAAAACTTCAAGCTATCGCATTTTACATCCGTACTACTCAAATTACGAAGCAGAATCAGACTGTTCTTACACATAGATCCACTTTGACAGATTTTTGAGCACTTTGGGGTAAAAATTTGCATACAATTCCTTCAAGTAAATTATTCCCCTAGAATTATATTTTACCCATAATTTTGAATTACTCAATTTGGATGAGTGAAACTCAACTTATGGCTAAAACACTATAACAATACCCAAAATAGAGTATAACCAGTGAGCTACCCAAGCTCACCTTTAAGCCCGTATTTGGGAGCCTTAAAGCTACAATTTGCTCATGGTCCCTTCTATACATTTGTAACCCTATCTCTTATGATTATTTAACAATTGGAATCACTTCATTTAGATGATTATAACTTAATCTATAGCCAAAATAAGAACAAGGGTTGTTTACAAAATTTTGACAGCATTTCCTTTGAAAACTCAACATTTTCCCTTTTTACAAACACTACACAAAACCAATCCCAACCAAAAATACAAAACAACCTCAACATAATCCCAAAACTCATTTACAACCAAAACAAAACTCTTTCTTATCCACATTTGGGTTTTCCCCAACTCAAATACAAAGAACAAAGCGATTTTCGTTGATTTCTTACCTAAATTCTCTTCAAATCTTCACTTCTACTGTTGACTCTTAGAGCAAAAGAACAGAAGGAACCCAACCAAAATTTGATCTCCCACTTTGCCCCTATCTCTTCTCCCTTTTCTCCTCTCTCTTTCTCCCAAAAACGAGATTGCTCAAATGAGCTCCCCCTAGACCACCTTTTTGGTCTTTAAATCACTCATTTAAGTGTAAGGCCATGTTTGGCCTTCCACACCTATTCTCATTTTCTCTTTTTTTTTGTCTTAAGTCACTTATTTTTCATAAGGCCTTGTTTGGCCACAAAAAAAAAAAAAGTACATTCTTTGACTTGGGTTTCCCTATTTGCTTTATATAAACATATTTCATTTTATTTGTACTTCAACTCTCATATTTACACTTAGACATATAAACTTATTTACAATTGACCCTTAGGTTCTTATTTTACAAATTTCAAATTTGCCCTTTACACTTGGGTAAATTTCCAAGTCCAATCAATTCTTATTTTAGCATATAACATTTAATCATATGCTCACATTTTCACTTCATTTTTCAAAATTTAACAATTTATCAATTTTCCTGAAACCCAAGCTTCGACTCAATTCTATACCCGAATATATAAGAATATTATTATAAAAATTCTGCAGACATTTTTGTATGCATAAATAGTACCTTGATAACCGTGCAGCGAAAATTAATGCAAATTTTCTTCAAGACAAAATATTCGCTATTACATGTGATTACTTAGTTTTGAGACTTCTCACCGCTTGAATCATATGCATGGATCAAACACATGTTTTGTACGAAAGATTGATTTATGAATGTTTATGGTAAGGATTGAAAGTTATGAAGACATACTTTTGCATTTTTGAGAATTTTGGAACATAAAGGAAATATTTGACTTTGGTTTCTACACCATTAACTGTTATAATAGCGAATAAATACGACTTTATTAATAAAGCGGTAATAGCTGGGACAAATACAATATCATCAACAAGTTATAATAGTTGACAACATGACCTGTTGAATGCATATAATAGTTAACAACGCGACTATCAACCCGATTATAATAACAACATTAATTCTACTAACGGGTTACGTGAATTGACAAATATAGTCCCCGTTAATGGGTTATAATAGTAGACAAATACGACCCCGTCATCGGGTTATATTAATTGACAAATGCAGCCCTAATCAATAGGTTATAATAGTTGACAACACTACCAACGTGTTAATACGACATTCTACTCAAACAACATGCTTTTCTTTTTGGAAACTACAGATATGTGTTTCTTGAAATATTAAATTGAAATGACATACATTACAGAATTATATGAGGAACATAAAATATGATGAACATTGGCTCGAAATATATTTGTACCTTATTTTCTTATACTCCAAGATTTTATGAGATTTATGAGAAAAAGATAAATATATTATATCTCCAGTTTGTGAAATAAAAAAAACACTTGATCCATGAAATTGCATTAAACCCACATAAGCTTTTAAATTTCACTCTTTATCGTTGATCATTTTCAGATAAATTTATATCGGCAAGGATGCTAAGGTAAACAAAAAGATGAAGGTAACTATTAATTGTTTTTCATAGAGCATTGCAGTGACATTGACTACTTTGTTGCTTTGGGTTTAAATAACAAATCCTATTTGAGAATTTATGTTACTAGAATGCTATGTTTTGAGATTATTAGTTTTGAAGAATTTATCTTATTGGATGATGTTAGCTTAATGACATGTTGTTATACTTTAAGGGAGAATTTATGTTATTGAAAATTGTTGTTTTTACAAAGTTAGTTTAAATTTTTATGAGCATATTCAAAATATTTGATAGATGGTCCAACAAAACTTCTATCGAACTCACAAACTTTGCAGACATTATACGCCAAGCAGACGACCAGACTCCATATTGCTAAAATCGCATCTTGCCGTCATTAATTCCATTTTATCAAATATTTTATCTTTTCACAACATCTTTTAAATCATATGACTGAATCCCTTAGCTTCAAGCCTGCATCCTAAATTTTCAAAATAAATAATCTAGATTCACAAACATACTTTTCCCATTTCTTTAAAATATGCTTTCGAAAACCTGTTTCCTAAATAAAGCAAAAGATTCCCTATGTTTCCATAATGTTGATCTGTCTATAAAAGAAATGCACGTATTAGGATTAACATGAAATAACAATTATAAAGTGATTCGTTTTCTGTTAGGGCATTTGTATTCTCACATACCTACTTGACAAAGACAGGGTGGATAGAATCAAGGTATTCTGATCCCACAAATGTAGAATTCGAAGCAATCTCGAAATCATACCAAGTTGAAAAACAAATATAAATTCTGCACCAAAATCTATGATAATATCCGGTGGTTGGCCGCAGACATGAGATGGGCCCTTGCTATATTTTTGTTTCTTAATAATATAAGCAAAATAAATACCTATATTATTATTTTTCCTAACTACAAAAAGACATATTCATAGGGTTGTTATATTTGATGGGTTATTTGACCAAGAAGAGGGTGTGTCATGTGTGTGCCCATTAATGTATAATGTAGAAGTGGAGATGCCCAAATTGTTGCTTTCTCTATGGAATGAATGCCTTTTTGAATTTTTTGTGAGGAAGGCCTTCCTTGTCATCCCCACTTGCTTCCTCACACTGCACATTGAGAATGACATTAAACTTCTTAGTCATGCTTTTCTAAAGTATATTCATTTATATGCCCCTTTGGGTATCATTTATTTACATCAATTGTCCTCCTTGGGTGACACTCCTTTTAGAGGACTTTTCGTCATTTTTCGTTCAATCGTAATATTTGGCATGAATCTTATCGATAGTTCAGTTAGTGTAATTCATTAGGTAGGATTACTCAATGATCACTAATTTGAGTCTCTTTCATGTCATTAAAGGTTTACTCAATCGCTAAATTCAAGATTTTATGGAATTAGTTGATGTGTACGCAAATCCAAATAACCAATCATGTTTATAAAAAAAGCAAAAAAAAAAATCAAGTAAATCATTTAGGGCAAACCCATGATTCGACCAACTGAACTACCTTAGGGATATAATACAACCATATATCAACTTCCTTTCATTTTTAGGAACAAGCCATTTCAAAATTTGTTATAGTATAAAAATAAGATGTCAAAGTGAAAAGATGAGTGTTTCTTCAATCAATGGTTCAAGCATTCAAGGTTGCATCAATGAGAGATTTATTATCAGACTAATTCTGTTTATAAACTTTTTCCCTAATTATTATAAGGTACTTGAAACTCTGACTTCTTATTAAATTTTTATCATAATTATCGACATTTTTCCCTCCATGAATCACATTAAGTATTTATGTGCTTTATGAAGGTAAAGTTTAAAAAATATTAAGATATCAAATTGATACTTACTAAATTCTCTATCTTAATTATTTAAATATAATAATATAAATGTCTATCACGCCTAGCTTTAGTGATAGAACACTCATTGTTTCAAACATACGTAAGGCATAAAAAGGATGGTCTCATATTCGAGTCATAAAAGAGACAGTTTACTGTATTGAAAATAAAGTATATTAAAAAAAAGTATAATAATACAAATGAATTAAATTCAAGTACAATGTTAAGAGTTTATTTGGTTACGATTTTTGAAAATTATTATTTACTCTTAAAAATAAGGAGAACAAGAAAAACATGTTTGACTCTATTTTTCTAAAAATATAAAACATCCACTATAACAAAACACGTTCGATGGTCAACATCACCGTTTCAAAATGTCCGGCAATGGTTTCCAAAACCAATATTGTTGTCATTATCTCGGTCACAAACGATCTGTCGCCTGTCCGCAATCTTTCTGAGATTCATTTAAACAAACAGTCATCGTTATCATTTCACATATATTCAAAACTTTAATATCCAAATCGATCTCCACTCACTTATCTTCCAATAACATGATCAAACCTTCCATTCATCGATAACACTCACAAATCAAACCATTTATCATATACCAAATATCGCTTTAGCGAATACCCAGCAATATTCGTCAAATATCATTTCGCGAATCGCTCACCAAAGAACTTCACGGCGATCGCTCTCCACCGCTGGCATCGCTTTTTTGCTTAACATCCATTTTTTTGCTACCCATTGTTACATTATCTCAAAACCAAAATATTGTAGTTTTATCATATTGATTGTGCATTTCGATATTGATTGCATGTGAGTTGGCTGGGACATATATATATATATATATAGTTTTATTATGTATACGTATGTATGGAATGCCATTTTTGTAATTAGATCCCAAATAAGACCCAATATACCAAACCCTCGTCTCCTCAAATGAGAGCGGGAAACACACAAAATTTAGAGAGAGAAACAAAATCACATTCCAATGCCTTCTCACAACTTTCTCTCGCTAAAGCTTCGCCGTATTGGGCGGAGCCGCCACCAAGCCTGGCGGAGCCACCACTAAGACTAGGCGGAGCATACGGTGGCGCCTTCAGCTTCCTAGAGCTGTATTTCTCTGCTTCTGGTATGCGCTGTATATATACGGCAGACAGGTCAAGCCAGGCAAATAAATAACACAAAAACACTGCATTTGTACGTATTTTTGGAGATAACCTGAAAACAACAATTTCAGTATGTTTTCTTTCCTTCCTGAAACTATGTATCTGTGTTTTTTGTTTCCATATTTGATTGTAATTGTATGCATCGGTACCTAATAGCTTATTTTTCGGTTTAATTTTGTACGTTTTGTTGTACGATTCGTGTTGTAGAATTTAGCTGATGAAATTATTAGGGTTTTGATTATCAAATCGTCGTTGATCAGATATGAACTTTACTTTATTGGAGCATACAAATTTATTTTTCCCCCATTTTGGCTATTATATTAAAGTCATGGAGAAGAGTTTTTCGTCAATCTATTTAGGCGATGTTTACTTTTAATTTTAGGCTTTTTTATTTTCTATTTATAAATTTTCTTAACTACTTACCATTTCGAGGGATAGCTCAACTGACGTAAGGTATCGGGTTAGGACTATCCAATGATCATTGATTTTCAAGAACACAAGAGGTTTACCGATTGTTAATTTTGAGGTATCATAGGATTAGTCGAAATGTGCGTAAACTGGTTCGGACGTTCACCTTTATAAAAAAAAAATCTTAAGTTCATACAAATTCGAACCCAACAAGAAAAAAAAATGAAAGAAAACATTAAATAATGTTAATATTTGTTCCATGTCATATATTTATACATAATGTTTCTATAGATTTAATTATAATTAGGAACTTCAACAAGTGATTTTAGAGAGAAAACCCAAGATCAGACTAAATGACCGACGGGTTCAGGTTTAGTCATAAAAATTATTAATAAGTAAATAAATTCTTGCTTATTAAATTATAAACTATCAAATAATTTATAATGATGCCTAATATAGGACAAAGATTCTATATTTTTTTAATAACAAACATCAAAATGTATTACGTCTTTTTTAATGGTTGTAAGCATGCTATGATAAAACATATTTCACGAAAATAATGTTTTATATGTAATGTCCAATGACAGGTAATATGTGTTACATAATTTATATCATAATTTGTGGTATAGGGGTAGAGGGCTAGGAGTTCAAAAGCATCACGTGATATTTTATGCATAGTATTTGTGTAGGTAATGTTTCTTATAACTCTTATATGTTTCCACAAATTTAATATGCATTTATAAGGTTGCAAGAAGTCCATTATGTGGGTGTTTGATGGAAAGTAATCTAATGATTTAAAATGACTTATAATAATTTAATTTAAGTCATTAAGTAAATTAAATATACTTGATAAAATTATTTAATCGTATCAGTTAATTAAGTTTTAAATAACTTCAAGTAAAAAGTAAAAATAATTCACTCATTCTTAAATCTACATCTTTATTTTACATTTTTACTTCTCATTTATTTTAATTATGTTCTCGATTCTTTTTGTTACTTCATAATTTCTAATACTACGATTTCCTTTGTTCTACTTATAATTTATGAAAATAAATATCGATTTGATTATATAAAGAATATTTTTAACTAATTTTATCAAACAACTTTTTTTATTTAAAGTAAGAGTTAAATAATAATTTTTAAGTTAATAGTTTAAGTATAGTTCAATGTAAAAGGCCAACTTAAGTGATTAAGTGCCTCCTTCTAACTAAAGTAAGATATGACATTCATTTTTTTTAATATAAATGCTTTGTTTTACTATAGAAATTCTGAAGCTAAATAGCCCCCTGACGTCATCCCATGCAGATATTGTGGCTCGGGATTTCACAAGTTTTCATGACTTAAAACATGTTTATTTTTTTATAATCAAATGGTTATCCGGGCCAATTTACATGCATGCACTTACACTAATCGCACGAGACTTAAAATTAACTGGTGAATAAACCTTCAATGACTATGAAGGGACTTTAACCGAGAACTATCGGGTAAACCAACTAAGCTACACCTTAGAATTAACCTAAAACATATTTATATAACTATCAATCAACTATGAATTTCTTCTTATAATCTAATGTGAATTATCACTTTGTATTTTATAAAAAGTATAATAGTTTCTTCAAAGATAATTTAAAAATATCGTAATAAATAACAACAAGATATTACTAATATCTCAACAATATATTATTACTAATGAATGATAATGATGTTACATTATAGAATTAGTTAATTTCTAGTTGGGTCGAATCAATTATAATTGTAGGAACTTGAGGAATTCCATTGAGCTAGAGATTCATAAATTATAATAAAGATGGATGTGAGCCAAACAGAGCCCATCCTTCCGCCGCCATGGCCCACAATAATTTCCACTATTACTTCTAGAACATCCAAATCATGAGCTGATGAATCAAGTCAGCCCATGGATGAGTCAAATCTCAGCCTAATGATTTCCAGCCCAAATTCAGGACTTTCCAGTTTTCAGGAGTGGGCCGAAGTCAACAGCCCACAATAACCATTTGACCCAGTGACCTAGGATTTTTATTTTTTTTTAAAGAAAATAATTTTTTTGATATACAAAAACACAAATACAAATTCGTTAAAAACCATATAAGATAAAAAAATACTTAAGTTAATAACATAATAATCGAGCACAAAAGCGCATAAATTTGATGTCTTATAATGGTAGAATATTTTATATAAGCTTTTTGGTTTGCAACGTTATGTGATCATGGTGTTACCACGAGAGCATGAATTTTTTTTTTTTTGTTTGTCGGATCGGAATATGTTTATTTGATTTGAATGTTCATCTTGTAAATAAAACGTCGCAATAAAATGATGAAATCAAGAAAAAACAAAATAAACCCTAGATCTATACGGAATAACCATTTTTTTAAGAAATAAATAAATAGAAAAAGGTATAGATAGATAATTTTAGATCAATAATGGTCAATAATCACCCTTCCTTACTTAAGGAAGATGAATGGTTAGAAGAGAAAGTGGAGAGGATAGGCTGGAATAAGCCTTCTAAAGGATGGGTTGAAGCTCAAAGTGGATGGTAGCCTTCACACGGGGATGAGGATCTTGGGAGTAGGAGGAGTTCTTAGGAATGATTTAGGGGAATGGGAAGACGGCTTCACAATGAGGCTTGGTTGCAATTCGATCAAAGAAGCCGAGTCTTGGGCGCTTCTCCATGGCTTGAGACTTGCGTGGGAGAGAGGTACTTGTAGACTCATAGTTGAGATGAAATCCCTAATTGTGTACATGTGGATCAATGGGTTGGAAGGGATCCCAAACCTCTATGCCAACGTGATATAGGAGTGCAAGTAAGGGAAGGGTTTGGTGACAAGCGTCAATCACATCCTAAGGAAAGGTAACCAAGCTATAGACAAGATGGTGAAGATCGCCTTAGGCCCTTTGGGTAGTAACTTCACAAGGTGAAGGAACCCACCAGAAGGCTTAAAAAGTCTAATTTTGCAAGATGCTTTAGGTGCAAAGTTGCAGAGATGAGTGTCTTGAGGTAACCCCCTCCTCCTGTCCAAAAAGAATATAAAGTTGAGAGAAACCGAGGATAGAGTTTTTTAATATTTTTTCTTTTTATTTATATTCACTTTATAATACATCGTTGTAATATTATGTTTTTATAAAAAGTCAAGTATCAGTTTTCTCAAAAAAATCCATTCCACCCCTTTACACTTGAGCCAAGAGCCATTGACGTAATATATTGGAACCTTCTTTTATTCTTTTTTTTTTTTTTTTCAATTTCTAAGTAATATTTTTACTTATCTTCTCTATAGACCCAAAATAAAAAATATTATTAATTTATAAATAGGTCCTCAATATGTTAGGTTATGTTTGGGTGGCGCAATATGAAGATAGACATTCAACTACTGTCAACTTTCGGTTCCTTTTCATACCATAAGCCTCACAAATCTCACTCTAATAATTGCTTGGAACTACCATCCTTCTTCCACTTTCATTATTTTATTTATTTATTTTTTTTACATTGCCGTCTGTGGGACATGAATCTTGTGTCTCCTCAGAGATTCATAGTTACTCTGGTCAAAAACCATCTGTGATTCTGTGGCCTGTCCCTTCATTTTTCTTCCCATATGGTATCAAAGAGTCATTTTTATCTTCCCATGTTGAAATGTGACAAGGGGCCCCACCACATAGGTTTTTTTATATTTTTTATTTGATTCTTTTTGTATTTTTTACTTGATACCCGATTTAAGTAATGTTTTAAAAATCATACTGGTCCTTACCAATTCAGACAGGTGGCCTTTTCGATCCCATTCCAATTTTTCAAATTTTCAATCTAGTTTCAATTGACCTCTAAACCGTGAATCATTATTTTTTATTTTTTATTTACTTGATACCCGGATTAAAGCAATGCCTTAATAAAAATATTGATCCAACCAATTAGACCGTCTGATTGGTGACCTTTCCAATCCAATGACAGGTGATCTTACCCATCCAATTCCAATTTTTTTATCTAGTTCCACTTAGATTCGACCTCCAAACCAATTTTTCCATCATAGTTCCGATTCCGATTAAATTCGACGACCCCTAAACCAAGAATCACTAATTTTTCAAATTCAAGTCCGATTTTTAGAACATTAAATTCAAGCATAAATGAGATAGTGAAAAAGGGCATAAAACTTTGGGTATAACCGAACAAAATGGCCTTTGGGTGAAAGACTAATAGCCCCCAAGTTAGGCACCTCTCAATGAAAATGACTCTTCATTCCCAAATGCCTTTTAAACCATTTTGTTTAAAGAAGAAAGATACCCCAAAACACCCCCAAAAGCCAATAATCTCCCAAGTGTCGCCAGCCTAGCCAGCCAACCTTGATGGTGGTGTGACTCACTGGTTGATCACAAAAGGGTAGTCACTTTGCCTTGTTGGAAAGCCAGAAAAAAGATCAGAGGCTGAGAAAATGTTGTGGGACCAGAAAAGAGTATCAACACTGTCAAAGGGTCTGTTTGGGAGGACTGGATTTGAACAAAGTGGGTGTGCATACTTTTTCTTTCACTTTCTCTCCGTTCAAAACCAAAAAGAACCCACCCTATTAGCAGTGTATGTACTTAGAAGCAGTGGCTTTCAATGGAATCAAAGAATAAAAGTGCATGAACTTTACAGCCCACCATGCTTTGATTCTCGCCAAAGTTTTGCAGATGAACACGGGCCTTTCAAGATTGCAATCCTAAATGTGCAGAATTTCAAGATCAAAATCTACCCACTTTTTCCATTTGAATAGAAATCATCCCAAAAATGCATTAAAATGCTTAAAGCATCATCATCATCATCAGAGTCAAAATTATCAGAAAATGCTTCTTATGTAACAAAGCTTTCATTAGAAAACATGCCAACCCATCAGCTTGGCCTTTCTTTTCTTTCTACAAAGAGCCAAGAGGGATTGAAAAAGAGAGACTTTTTTCAGAACTAAAAATACTACTGCTAGGAATTGTAACATACAAAGCAAAATCCCCTCCATACTACATAGAATAATAACCCCTTTTTCTTCATTTCAATGCAGAGTCATGTGGTAGTACCTTTCCTTGCTTTGCTACCACCAACTGAAAACAACAAACACAAAAACTTCATTATAGATCAAAAAGGGCAGTAGACAAAAATCACATTGATTCGCTAATTCAAACAAATTTTCCCGAAGAATTTGCTAGAATAACTTACGGCTCAGGGCAGAGAGTTCAGAGCTCTTCAACACCCGCAATCTCTTAACAGTTGACACAAACATGCTGCATGTGATACATCACATGTTAACAAAACCAAATGATTAAACTAATCCATGCCTAACTAACTACAAAACTTTCAAAATAAATAATATTGCTACTTAAGCCAAGAAGTTGTTGGATTTATAAATGGAATTTGGGTGTTTGACAGGGAACATGTTTATGAACATGTTTATATTCTTTCAACCAAAAAAACGACACATGCCATTACATCGAATGTTGAGCTTGTGATTAAAGAAATCGAAATTATTGTTGGGAGGAGGACAGACACTCTAAGTACATAACAATGGAGGTATATTTGTATACTAAATGGGATTAAAATAATATGAATTCATTAGAAACTCATTAGATCCACAGAGGTTAGATGCTTACTGCCATGGGACATCCCCAACAAGGACTCTGTCCCCTTCGTTATCCTCATAAACTAAGGTATATTCACCGCTTCCATCGAGTAAACCTGTAATAGTTTTCTCTTCCTCCTGCTTGTTCTGGATTCCATTAACAGGGGAATCTCTTTGAGCTACAACACAAATATACAAGACAAACATAATGAGATAAGCCAGTCTCGGATTTGTCTCCGATTATCAATGACAAAGCATACTGAAACCGAAATAACAACCTGCTAGAAGGTCGCGGAAGAGCTCATCAACAGCAGATGAGAGTTTCTCATAGCTGTCATATGCCTTAAGGTCTACTTTCCTCCCAATTGGAACTCCATCCATATTGATCTTCACGAATAGACCTTTCTTGCAGATTTCGGCCGGTTTTTCGCCGGAAATCTTGTTTGGGACCACATCCTGAGACTCGGTAGCCGGTTTGGATGAGCTACTGCTTGCAAGATTCTTCCTAAATGATCGAATTGGAGGCCACCCCACAACAGCAGCAGGAGCAGACCTTTATTTTTTCGGTTCACATAAGACAAGAAATATGATAAAATTAGAGGCCTGTAAAGAATCAAAACACCAATTTACAAAAAGACAGCAAATCCTAATCACTACAAGCAAACAAACATAATATATACAATCAGAAAATTTGCTCCAGCAATGAGAATTCTGATGGAAAATCCCAACCCAATACAAATAGACATGATAACAGTTGGGTACATCACAAATTATCCAAAAACCCAATAATCAAAAGGGTATACCTAATACCACTGAGAGAAACAATAACAAATATTGGAATTAAAATTTTTAGGGTAGAGACATACAGAAATGGAGGTTACAGTATGCATGGACCACTACATGTAAATGAAACAATGTGACAGTAGTGTGGGTGAATATCCTCTGTCATGAAAATAAAAAATAATAATAAGAAAAGGTGAGGTACCTTTTCTGAGAGCTGTTGGGCACAGCTGTATTTGCAGAAGCTGGTGAAAATGTCTTCTTTTCTGTATTCTGCAAGTCTACTACTTTAGTGCAACAGGACTGTGAGGATTCCTTTGTAATAACAGAAGGAAGGCTTGATTGGAACTGAAGAAACGAAGCTTTTGTCTGCTGTTGGGTCTTAACCTGGTAGCCTGGAGAAGAAGAAGACCACGGAGGAGGAGATGCTACTAACACACCATTATTATTGTTATTATTATTAGTAGCTTGTTTCTGGTTCTGGTTTCCATTTCTGTTCATGATCCAACCTTCCTCTCCTCCTGTGTTCCTCTCCACTGTCTCTAAGAAACCTCTCTTTCCATTGTTGTTATTGCTGCTGTTGTGGGTCATGGAAGCCATGGAAGACAAGTATCTGCTATAGAGAAGGGATTCATCCCTTTCTCTACAGCTGTTATTTTCTTTGACGGTCCAGTCCTCACCTGGTGGGCCAAGCCTTAGCTCTAGCTTTTTCTCTTCTGGAGAGCCATGGCTTCTCCCTTCCCCTCTCTTCAGAACCCATTCTCTGTCTTTGGAGATCAAATCTAGCAGCTGTGGATAGCCCTCATCTTTCCTTGAACACCCCTCCATGGTAGCCAACTACCCCTTTCTTCCTTCTACTTTTACACAGAAACAGAGCAGGAAAATAGGAAGGAAAATCAAACCAAACCCAAAAAATACAATTCAAATCTAACAGGAAAAACAAATGAAACCAAAACCCAGAAAGGCCACATACCTTAAAGCTCAAGTCACCAAAAAAATCAAACACCCAGATGCAAAAAAGCCTCAACCCATATAAGAAATAGCATCATCGAGAGAAACCCAAATGGAAAACAGAAAGATTGATATTTAGCTTTTTTTCTCCCCGGTATTTTTGCACGCTCTCTTCTTTTCTTCTATAGGACCAGGGCAGTGAATATACAATAATAAAGAGACGAAGAGAAGCAAAGAAAAGAAAAGAAAAGAAGGGGAGAAAGAGAAGTGCAGAAGGGCAAGGGGGAAGATAACAGTAGCAGAGAGATTCCCTCACTCAAACACCCAAAACAGGAACGGAATGAGAGTTCAACACACGCAACCATAGAGCTTCCCCAACATTGTTATTGTTGTTATATTCAGGAAGCAAAGCGTGCCGACCTCCCTAAAAGCAAGATCCTCTCTCTCTCTCTCTCTCTCTCTCTCTCTCTAGGCTCTATGACTCCTAGGCTATGTTTCTGCACACAACCCCAAACAACCCCCTTTATTAGAGTCGCCCTTGTAGAGAGAGAGAAACAAATTCTTAGAGTGAGAAAGCGTTTCCACAAATTTTGACTTAATGACTCGTTAATGATGCCTTAATTCAACTTGTCCTGCTTCCACAATTTAGAAAAAAAGAATCTTCAGATAAAAGTCCCACTCCTCACTCTTGAGAGAGAAACCGCTTCCACTAATTTTGACTTAATCCCATATTAATTTACCCCTTTTTGAAGGGTTATCAAGAAAAGTGTTTCAATTATTGCAAATTTTCTTTAGGACATGACCAACCAATTTGTCTTTTTTCTTTTTTCCCCCTCTAGCTTCTATTTTTTATTACTTTATAATCCAAATAATGTTTTAAATAGTAATTTGACCTTGTAATGGTGTTAGGGGCTGAAAATGAGGATGGGTTAAATTTAAGAATCTAGAGAGAGAAAATATTGGAGGGTTAGAGAGAGAAAGTGTGATGATAGCCGATAGGATTTGCATGATCCCATATTTGCAGGGCTTTTGGTGCAATAAAAACATGCACAACCCATGATGCTGTCTGGGCGGAGGTGGAGGAGAAGTGATAAGATGTTGGCAGTCGCATGATAGGGAGTGGGTGGACTGCATTTACAGCCGTCAGATCGGAGATTCTTGTGATGCGGGTTGAAAAACCGATGAAATCTGACATGGATGGTTGGTAAGCTCTTAATCCAACAGCTGCAAACCATTCTCTCTGTCCAGTTCTTGTCCACCTGATAATAACCTCCTCCTCCTCCTCCGTATATTTACTCATTGCTGTTTCATAAATCGGGAAAAAATCGTCTCTTTGTTGGATCGAAATGACCTAAATACCCTCATCATCATGTTGCCCATCTATTGAAAAATCTTTAGGCCCTGTTTAGTAGGTAGAAAATTACTACGTTTTACGTATTGAACCAGCAAAGCGTTTAGATTACGAGAATAAGGCAACAAATTTGAAAAGCAAAGAAAATGGTCATTTATTTTCGGCGTTTATATATGAATCGAGAAAGCAGGTAAAAATTGTTTCGGCTTGTTTCGAATTAAATTAATAAAATGGGGTTAAAAATGGCGTATTTTAATCTCGAATTAGTACGAAAGCGTATTTTATGAAAATGGCTTAAGATTAGAATAAATTCAAAAATTTTAAATGATACAGATTTTGGATATAGTTGAAAATTTTCGTGAACTAAACGGGACCTTAATAATTCATTTCCATTCACTTATTATTTATTAATGTTAGAAAATTGATAAGGTTCATCCTAACCTTGAGGTGTCGCTCTTAGTGTTAAAAGGGGAAGGGTTTAGGGGTATAATCAACTCAAATCGTGTTAATATAGAGCTAAGTTTCGATTAATTTGAATAAAAAAACTTAAAATTTGAACTCAATGAAGTTTTTTTTTTTTACAGATATTTAAAGTTCAACTCAAAAAATACTAAAGTTATTCGTACTCGACTCAATAAAATTTGAATCAATTAAAAAATTAATAAATAATTATATTTGATTTAAATTTAACTTAATTAATAAAATAATAAAGTTATATTAAGTTCATAAATAACTCAAATTAAATATTATAATATTCGAATTCGATTTAACAAACTACTTAAACTCAAGTGGCTCATAAATAATTTAAGTCATTTACAACTCTAACAGATGTAAGAAATGTCTCATACTCGAATCGTTGTAAGAAAATATTATAATTATACAATGCAAAGTGAATCTATGTAAAAAAATATGATAAGGTCCACCCTACTTCCGAAACAATAACTTCCTTTATTTTTTTATTCACTTTACTAAATTTTTAATACTTTATTCTTAGTATAATTCGAGCCTGGTCTCTTATCTCATCTCACTTGAATCAGGTTCAAGACATCAATAACTATTAATAAAATGCGAGTCAATCACTTAAATTAAATTATGTTTATGTTCCATTTTTTTCGAGACCAATTCATGAACGTTTACAGCTAACCAATATACCATTAAATTTTATTATTTAATATATATAATATAAATATATTATATGAATCATAGATAAAATCTACCAACTCATATCAGATTTAGTGTTAATTAGAAGAAAAAAAACACCCATCTAAGTCATACTTGTTATTTCTAAAAGTAATATGTTTCATTAAAATAATTACTAAGTCAAATTTCTGGTGAAGACTTAAACCCTCCGCACGTGAACATTAGATTAGGAATGTTGAAAAAGAGAAATTAAAATAAAAAAATCTTAGGCCCTATTTAGTAGGTAGAAAATTTTCTGTTTTATCTATTCAAACTTTTCGAAAACAAGAAAAACACGTTTAGTTACGAGAATTAGATAAAAACAAAATTTGAAAACAAATAAAATGAATTCACTATTTTCAACATTTTATATATGAATCAGAAAACTACTTTCTGCTGTTTTCCTTGTTTTCGAATTAAATCGAAAACAAGGGAGTTTTAACCCTGGCGTTTATAAGCTTCGTTTGAGAAAATGGTTTCTAAGCAGTTTTAATTAACATTTTTGTCAATTAGTGCGAAGCGTATTTTAAAAATAGCTTAAATATTAGAATGCATTGAAATTTTTATATTCTGAATTTTGGATATAGTTGAAAATTTTTGTGAACTAAACATGACCTTACATTTTATAGATGTTGGAAACTCGAATCAAAAAACAATAATATTTATCCACACTCGACTCAATAAAATTCGAATCAATTAAAAAATTAATAAATAATTATACTTTATTCGAGTTCAACTTTATTAATAGAATAATAAAACTAGATTAAGCTCGTAAACAACTCAAATTATATATTATAATATAATATTCGAATTCGACTCAACAAATTACTTAAACTCGAGTAGCTCATAAATAATTTGACTTTTACACCTCTAATGGATGTAAGATATGTCTCATACTCGAATCGTTATAAGAAAATATTACAATTATGCAATGCAAAGTAAATCTATGTAAAAAAGATGATAAGGTCCACCCTATTTTCGAAACAAAAACTTCATTTATTATTTTATTCACTTTACTACATTTTTTATACTTTATTCTTAGAATAATTTGAGGAGTCTGATCGTCTTATAATCTTTTCTCATCTCACTTGAATCAAGTTCAAGACATCAATAAATATTAATAAAATGCAGTCAATCACTTAAATTAAATTATGTTTATATTCCATTTTTTTCGAGACCAATTCATGAACGTTTACAGCTAACCAATATACCTTTAAATTGTATTATTTAAAATATATTATATGAATCATAGATAAAATCTACCAACTCAATTTATTGTTAATTAGAAGAGAAAAAAAACACCCATCTAAGTCATACTTGTTATATCTAAAAGTAATATGTTTCATTAAAATAATTACTAAGTCAAATTTCTGGTGAAGACATAAACCCTCCGCACGTGAACATTAGATTAGGACTGTTGAAAAAGATAAATAAAAAAAATTTAAAAAAATCTTACATTTTAAGAATGAACGGTTGGGATTGGTTGGGTACGATGATTAGATGGATAAACAACTAGACAGATGACATTCAATTCATTTCTCCTCATGCATGAAAATCTACGTAGACTTGAAAATGACACGTGTGTTTGTGTCTTGTTGTGACAAACTCTCATTCTATCCTCAATTCCATTTGTTTTTTTTTCTTACGTTATTTTTTAACTTTTGAAAGAGGATATATATATACGATTCGAAGACTTTTATAACCCTTAGGTCGGTGAATTAACATAAGCCATTGAAAAATGATGTATTTTTTTCCATAACATGTTTCCTATTTTCCATTT
Organism: Tetrastigma voinierianum; assembly: GCA_016808115.1. NCBI lineage: Eukaryota > Viridiplantae > Streptophyta > Magnoliopsida > Vitales > Vitaceae > Tetrastigma > Tetrastigma voinierianum. Next base: position 314,344 of record JAEQBH010000334.1, read on the forward strand.
ACACGCAAATGTCATAATCGTATCACATAAAGTCTAATGTTAGGTTTATTGAATTTAAAAAATAAATTTTAGTTAAGACATTCAATCAGTAGCTATCGAAATATTGAAAATATAACAAGAGATTCAAAATGTTGAATGATATATAAATATACAAAATTGAGGCTTAAATAAATAGAATTTATTACATGTGAACCTTTTCTTTTACATTTATACACTATGCATTTTGCTTTATATAGTTATGATAGTATGTTTTTTAGCTTGGGATTTTCCCAACACCCATCTATTTTTTTACCAATTGAGTCGACATCAAGGACCGGATAAACCTAATTAAAATACAGAACATATATATAGATTTCTTTGTCTATATGATAAAACAAGTTTAGAGATTATATATAATATTTTAGATTTCCTTATATTGATCAAATGGTTTTCAGAGGGAAAAAATTCCATGATAATATCTTTGTGAAAATAATAAAATTAAAAACAAAAATACTAACTCATCATACATAACTCATGTGATAGAACGTTAAATGTTTTAAAAGTTAATGATAGAAAATTGGGGGTTTTAAGTTCAATTCCTATTTTGATGGTTTAGCTTTCAAAAATAAAAGAAACAAAAATACTAATAAATGGATTTTCAAGATGGAACTGTAAAAACATTTTTGTTAGATTATTATATTGTTATATTTATTTTGTATTTTTTACGGAGTTGTATATCCCAACTTTATATAAGGTTCTGTTATCTTGTAATTCCTGATTTATAATATCACAATCTTTAGTCGTTCTTAGTGAGTATCGAGTAAGTTCTCGATTTTTTTTTCCACATTGCTCTTACGGTCTAGGTATTTACAACCCGCAGGTAATACGCCCGTTTCGACGAACACCACCGTTTGCCATCGTGAAACTTGTTTTTTTTCTACGAAAACCACAATTGATCTTTGTTTCCTCCTTTTGCAAGCTTAAAGCGAGGATTACAGGCCACTTTCGGATGTAGAAACATTGAAGGCGATCACATCGATGTGCGATGGGACATCGAAAAAAAGCCATCGCGCGTGGCAGAAGTCTGGCGTTGTCGTGACGCTGCACGGGCGTCACTCGTGCGTGTGCACTTCACGCGCCTGCATCACGTAGGGCTTATGTCAACACCCGCGTCGACCCCCGTCAGGCTAGCTAACCTGCCTTGGCGTTGCCCATGCCGGAATTGCTAGTTGCCGTTGACTGTACTGTGACTACGCCCGCGTCGATCGTTGACCATGGCCGGGTGTAAGTGCGTTAGAGCATTTTTGCATCCGCAATTAAATTTTGTTTGTTTTTCGATTCGGAATTTCAATATGTCAGGTGATGAGATTTCTCGTCCGATTCATGTTATTTTTAATTGAGATAATTTTGCCCAATTGTCTCAAGCCATGCGTAGTTATCTCTAAGGCTGTAAGTTGTGGCTTTATGTCTATGGTGACCGTCTTATTCCCAAACAAGTGGATAAAGAAACCGATTTTGTCTATGTCATTCAGATTGAAGATTAAGAAAGTGATAATCATCATATCATCACTTGGTTTCGTAATACATCTATTCCATCAATTGTTGATGAGTTTGACAACATTGATATTGCCAAAGAAGTTTGGGACTTTACTTGTTGCACTCATTATCTTTGGACAGTGGTGCTAGCCTTCAAGCTCACAAGCTAACTTTATCGGTCGTCGAACAATTGAGCGGATCGTTGTATATCATGATCGGTTGAAATACATTTGGGATCAATTAGTGCATCCCCATACCGAGTTCTCTCGGTCTAACGTCACAAGGTGGTTTATGTTCAGCGTGAACAGGGCATTGTTTCAGTTTTTAATGGGGCTTCATGATGAGTTTGAATAAGCCAGAAGTCATATTATCCATCAGGGTCATTTACCAATAGTCTCACAAGCTATTTATAAGTTAGTTGATAATGAGACTCGTCTTCAAAGCTGACCATTCTATCAGGATCATGATTCTTCTTCTTTCCGGCCGTGTCTGTTTATTCTCTTGTTTCACTCTGTCGGTTCCACACACTATGTTTTCAAAGGCAAAGGGAATAATGTCAGACGACATAACAATAAGAAGTATTTTCTTATCTACGGTTTCTGTAATAGCAAAGGTCATTCTATTGAAACCTGTTACACTCGTCAACGTATTCTTCGGAACACTGTTGCTTTGACCCAGTCTGAAATATCAACTATGGACTCCCATTCCAGAATCACAGTCTGCCTCATCTCTCTACATAGCATATCTAAAGGATATGGTTAATCAGGTTCATCTTCCATTTTCCAATGCATCCAACAATGCTCTTTCAGCGATATTAGGTACTTCTCCTACGTGACTTCTTTATTCTTCTTAGTTCTTGCTACAATCATATGACTTCTTCTCCTGATGTTGTACCTTCGCATACACTTCTCCTTCACAGTATCTGGCTCTGAATGGTTCTGCATGCGTGTCTGCCGTCTTGGTAATGTCTCTACACAGAGTCTTATATGTTTCCCGATGTTTCTGGGATTAAAGCTCGCTCGTAATCTTCTTTGTTGGGCGACTCACTAAACTTGATTTTCTTCTAACCTTTTCCTCTGCGGGTGTGGTTGTGCGGGATACCAGGCGGAGACGGATCGTTGGGACTGGTAAGGTCGAAAGGTTGTTGAAGTAATATTTCTTCTTTTCTTTACATCCTCTCGTCTCTCTGCCACCTCACGAGTCTCGGGATAGAGCACCTCTTCTCTTGCTTTATGGCATTACCGTATTGGTGCCATCTATCTCTAGGGTTAAATAACTAGTTTCTAGGGGTTTGTTAGGTTCAGTTTCAAATATGAGTTTTGATTGTATGCCTTATCAATTTGGCAAACAAACTGTTTTACCATTTAATAACAATGTTTCTCATACTCTTTCTTCTTTTGATCTTATTCATTATGATGTATGGAGCCCCTCTTCCATTTCTACTCCTAGTGGGTCAAGTTACTTTGTTATTTTTGTGGATGATTTTTCCCAATATACTTGGATTTATCTCTTAAAAAATCGTTATAAACTTTATCAAATATATCGTGACTTTACCAAAATGATTGAAACACAGTTTTCTAAACCCATCAAAGTTTTCAGATTTGATAATGCCCAAGAATATAAAGCCCATGAATTTACCTCTATTCTACATCAATTTAATCGCATTTTACCGTTCCTCTTGTCACGGGGGCCTTACCGGCAAGGGGCCGGTGGCGCAAACTCGTCATATTCTTGATGTTGTTCGTGCACTACTATTGCCGCTTCTCTCCTTCTCGGTTGGGGGAAAGATTTGCTCTTCTTTGGATTTTACGTCGTCGGTGTCATACTCCCAAATGTTCGAATCAAACTCACTTATGATCTTATTGTTTGGTTGTACCATACACCTTAACTACTTAGAGTATTTGGATGTGTATGTTTTTGTTCTTCTTGAATCATGAAAGAAACAAACTTCGATCTAGATTACCGTTTGTATTGTATTTTCTTGGGTGTATAGTCACTTATGGGTTTCGTCTTGTCTTATAATTCCTGATTTATAATATCTGAATCTAGTCTTTCTTGATTTTAATAAAATTATTATAAATATTCAAGTTAAGTGGGGTTATAAAAAAACAATAGATAATTTTGTAGCTAATATTTATCATAAATTAATGCAATTTATATTATCTAAAGTTTGAATATATAATTGTTATATCATTATATTTAAGTGAAAAATAAATGTATGGTGGGCAGCCCGTGGGCAGCCCCCCCTCGTGACATCCTAATTTATTTAGTTTTCTCTTTTTATTTTGATTATAAAAGAGATGGTTTTTTGTCTTCCTTGATCTAAAATCATTCATTCTATTGTTTCGTCTACTCAGATTTTAGTTTTATTCCTCAATAAAGTGATTTTTTCTATCTATTACGAGTTTTAATTTGATTGTTTACTTATTTTCTTATATTTTTTGTCGTTTACTTGTTTTGGCGTATGATTATTCATTAGTTTTGTATGGGTGTTAACAAGATCTTTGATCAGACAGTGAAATAATTAAAATCTTATTTATCAGTATAACATATTTTAATTTAAGTGTTTTGATTATATTATGATTATATCATATATACCCTTTAACCTTTTCTTATTAAATGTATGTTTATGTCTTGTATTCTTCTAATATTCAGATGCAAATGTGCAAATTACATCTCATCGCAAAGAAATAATGTTGATTTAATAATTCAAAAATGTTTCATATTGATGTAGTTTCACGTGGATCAGTGGATAATCATAAAAAAAACCGGATAGGGGACAAGGATTGGGTGAGGGCAATCTGGTCATTTAGGTGGATGGGAGAGGGTTAGTTAACCGGACCAGCAGGTTAACCTCGAAGACGTGACCGGTTAGGGTTGGTCGGCTGGGTGTGGTTGGATACTGGGGAACGCATCATAGCCTGGGATTGTGAATATAGGACTGACTGACGCGTGTCAGTTTCTGAAGTTGCTGTGAGTTCTGGGCCCCACTATCGTGTGGATGGCTCGTGACCCTTTGGCCTCCGACCACCCAACATGTTCGACCTTTAAGGCCTCACTTGTGAGTCGGCGGCATTATTACGTACTTCACCTGTAATTTTAACTTACTGTTACCCCCACCTCCAGTACCAGCGCGTGAGGTACACGCCATTAAAATTAAGCATTTTAGTTTGAAAATTTAATTAGAACCTTGAATCATTTTACACATTTTTAAAGATAAATTTGAACAAGTTGTCACAAATATTCAGTTTCAGTAGACATTATATGCCAAATGCATATTATTCTTAATATTTCTTGCATTTATAAAATATATTTTTGGTTTTTTTTATTTCTTATTGATAATTGGAAATACTATACTATAATTCTTCATGGCATTTTATTTAAAAAATTAGACCTAAAAAAATCGAAATCAATGCCTAGTCCTATCATGTAAAAAATAATTGATAAATAGTTCAAAATATTTAATAAAAAGTAAAATCAATAAACCTTACATACGAAATCTTATCTAACACATAAAATAATACACAATGCTTACTATATGGTACCTAATTTTTCAAATAAAATGCTACCGGGAACCTATAATTAACATAGTTGTCCCAAAATATTTTATACAATTTGATGCCATAAAAGTACAATTAAGAATTAATTATCTAAAGTATTATATAGTCAATAGGCACTTATTCGTGATGTTGTAAATATTGTAACAAAAAACGATTAAAGAGAATAAATGGTTATTTGTTTGGGCCAAACTAATTGATGGAAGAAATACTAGTAAAAACTTGAGTATGAGGAAATTTCAAAGGAAATATCAAATATCGGACCAATGATGTTTTTTTATATATGTTTGGTTGCGAAAAAGTACTAATAAAATAAAATAAAAATCTTTAAGGAAGCCCAAGTATTTAGTTCGCGAAAATTTTGAAACTATCGAGAGTGAGAATATGAAAATTTTGATGTATTACAATCTTTGGTTTTTACGTTTTAGAAAATACGTTTCGTCTTTGAATTTGATTAGCAAAGAATAAAGAAAATCCGTTTGTAAAAATAGATTTCTTGAAAATGAAGTTATAAAATGTTGAAAATAAAATCCACTTATTTTTAGTTTAATTCGAAAACAAGAAGCTAATAACTGATTTCGATTCGTATATAAAATGTTGAAAATAGTGGTCATTTTAACATTTCATTTGTTTTTGTCTGATGCAAGTAGCCCAAACGTGTTTTTCACTTTGTTTCGAAAAGTTTGAATAAAACGAAAATTTTATGCCTCTTATGAGCTTAAGATTACCATTAATGAAAGTTATAAAAAAAACCAAATAGAAATAAAATTATCTAGCAATTTATAAATTCTTAAATTATTTAATAAGTATATTGATGAGTTAAAATAAATAAATTTTGTTTAAAGTAACACATTTAACATTTTTATTTTTCTTATTTTTTCAAAGAAAATTTGATAAGAAATAAATAAACATGTCTGTGGATTGTGAGTAATGATGGTGAAAGAAATGACATATTGTGATTATGCAGTTGATAGTTATTGTAGGTTTTGAATCTTTGATGAGTATATTTGATAAAGCATTATCTTCGTGGACAACAAATCAAGTAGTGCTTTTAGATATTAAGAATTTGGAGAAAAATTGATGGGATGAGAAGGTATGAGAGAGATGGGATCGATAGAAATAAGTCAAATTTGATTTAAAATAAGGCGAATCAAAAGTTATTAGTTTGCTAAAAAATAGTTTTTTTTTCCTCCTCTCATCTGAAAACTTTAACTTATTTTGTTATTTCTTTTTTGTCCCATTACAAAAGATGTATGGTTTTTTTGATCCCTTTTAGTCTAAAATCACTCACCTCATTGTTTCATTTATTTAGATTTGAGCTTTTTCCTTTAATAAAGTGGTATTTTTCAACCGATCCGAGTTTTTATTTGATTTTTTTTGTTTTTATTATATTTTTATCATTTATTTATTACGACGTGTATTTATTCATTAGTTTTTATGTGAATGATTAAAACAAAAACGTTGTTTCAATCATACAGATAAATTATATCAAATCTATGTTTATCAGTATATTTCATCATATCTAAAATCTTAGGTATTTTATAAATATTATGATTTTCTATTATATAGGTCTTGAACCGTTTTTTCATGCTTTTAACTTTAATGTTGTGCTATCTCCTCTAATGTTTTTAATAATTTGATTTATATGTTTAGATGTAAATGTATTACCATTTTGAATTAATGAAATTTCACATTCCATTATAAAAAAAAAGTTAGTTGGCTAAGATTTATGAATAAATATAAAAACCTATGGTAATCAAGTATACATCATAAATGATTATAAATAATCATAACACCTCAATAAAATCAAGTAACATTGGTGTAGAAGATTGATAGAGAACCATTGGTGTAAGATGTATGTTGGACTTGGAAATTTGATCGTAAATGTAGGCTAGACTCAACGGCCCATATACTAAGGAAGTTTGACGGTTAATAACTGGAAGCGCTCTCAGCGCTCATGTACATTAGCGTACATGAGATATATATGGAGGCAGTTCTCGAGAAAAGCGTGAATCAAAGCAGAAAAAATAAGATATTTGCGAGAGAGAAAATCAAGAGTGTTCGATTTGTGGAATCAATTCCGAGTTCTAGTAATTGGGTTACACATTGAAGCATTGACATATAACGATCCCGTCAAGTTTTTCGTGACCGATCAGAACAACGAAGTGTTCTTGATCCTTAGCATCTACTGCTACACTCCGCAACAAAACGGAGTCGCGCAGTTTATTTAATTAACCCTCTGCATATGGTTAGGTCGACGATTGCCACAGCCTAATTTACCTATCTCCTTCCCCGGAGATGCTATTAACTCGCGCACCCTATGTACTTAATCGTGTGCCCTCTAAATCTGTCTCATCCACCCCATATGAATTATGGAATGACAATAAACCTGACTTAGGAAATTTGCATCCTCGGGGTGCGCAATTACATTCACAAGGAATACTCATCAATACGTGGGAAACTTGGTCCTAGGGGAAGAAGTGTATTTTCATTAGATACTCACACCTCCAAAGGATTGCTTACTGTGAAAAGTCGATGGGAGCGTGACAAGAGCTTGGAGTCCCGTGACGTCGTTTTCTGTAAGAGGACTTTCCCGCGAGAGGTAGCAGTTAATAACGATTTTCAATTTTATGAAAATCTAGAAAATGGCGAATTTGGGCTCACAAGCAGGCGATTGTGGTAACACCTAATCCTCCCGAGGAAAAAGTAGGAGCGACATAGTTGCTCGATCCTAGCTCCTACGGAGCAAGATCATGAGCAATCTCAACCTTCGCCAAGCATCGCGAACGTATTCCCGTCGTCGATTTGAGATCGGTGGGAAGATTCATGATTGCTCCACGATGACGGCGAGCCAAAACAATCACAGAGGATCTATCCGTCCTAAAGTTCTACTGAATCTGAAAGAAAGCTTACAAGAAGTTAAATCGAGTCAATGGAACTAATCAAGTCCGACGGTCGACCTATCACAGACGAAATCCATTAAAATAAATGGATTCTCAAAATTAAACGAAGGCGGATGGGTCCATAGGACAGATATAAGGCTCGACTGGTAAGGTGCTACACACAAGAAGAGGGAATTAACTATGAAGATACATTCACCCGCTGTGAGAATTATCATCGCCATTCTAGCTATAGCTCCATATGGACTTAGAATTATACCCAAATGGACGTGAAAACCCGCATTTCAAATTCCAGAACTAGATGAAGAAATCTACATGGATCAACCTTAGGTTTTGAATATATGACAAGAGCGAAAGTTCGTAAGCTCAAAGATCCATATATTTGCCTCAAGAAGATTCAGTAAATTTAACATCAAGTTTCATCAAGCAACTAAAGGATGGCTTACGATGATTTAAGAAGACCATTGTGTATTTAAAACGCTCGAAAGATGGTTTTAATTTGTCCTTGTATGTCGATGACATTTTAATAGTTGGAATAGAAAAGAGATGATTGACACTACTAAGAAGTGGTTGTCATCAAACTTTGAAATGAAAGATACAGGTGAAGCTAGCTACGTGCTTGGTGTGAAGATCATAAGAGATCGCGCTAAAAGGCTTTTGGATTTATCTCAAGAGACTTACATCAAAAGATGTTGTGAGCGTCATCACATGCAAGATAGCAAGCCGATGGATACCCATGTTGAAAAAAGTTTGAGCCTAAGTCTTGATATGTGTCCTAAGACTCCATAAGAGAAAGAGAAAATGTCCAGAGTACCTGCGCCGGGCGCTGCCAGAACCGATGTATGCAATGATATACACGTCCTTGACATGTTGCGTTGTTGGTTTGGTTAGCCGGTTTCAATCAAATCTTGGTCAAAAGCATTGGATGGCAGTCAAGAGGATTTTAATGATTCAAAGGAACTTCGTACTACATATATTATCATAAGAAGGATTCGTTGCCCGATCGTTACTCGATGCCACTAGGAGGTGATGTTGATCAAGGTAAATCGACTTCAGGATATGCTTCTTGCCAAATGATAGCGCTATACTATGGAGCAGCAAAAGCAATCCCGTAGCCTTGTCCACTATGGAGGCCGAATACGTAGCTCGTTCGCAAGAACTCAAGACTAGCTGATAAGGAGTTTCGCAAGATTTAGAAATTGTCAACCTAAGATTAGAGCCTTTGACAATTTTTTGTGATAATCGCGCATTGGTCTGCCAAGGATCCTAAATATCATGGAAAGACCAAACATATCAAGAAAAAGATATCACTATATTAGAGATGCAATTATCGACAAGGACGGGTCCTAAATACATTTCCTACAAACAATATGGTGGCTGACCCACTCACCAAGCCAATAGCCAGGATGTATTCATTAGACATGCTAAACTCTCGGGCTTATGTAGAATGTAATCGTGACAGATAGCCATACTTGTTGAATAATGCAAATGTTTCAGATATTATTCAACGTTATTTTATGGTGATACTATAAGAGTAGAGTTGTACAATTCACAAAGCATGTCGATAGATTAAGATTGACTCCACTCACACGAGCAATCGCCAGCGCTGTAAGGCGAGTAGAGAGGAGACTATTTGAATTCATAGCGCCCGACAGCGACTGAGCTACATGGGAGCGAATTTAATTCAAAGACATTAATTAAGTCGCCTTTGCTAGGAATCCAAGATGAGATTCTAAATAGAAGAGCTGATACGAATGTATCCCCACCATTCATGTGTCTATATGATGTTTTCAGCCGAATTAGTCATCTAAGACTATTAAAGCAGCTGAGTATATCGTAGAATTTCGTGTTTGGTGCCCGTGATTCGTGGACAAGGCTAAGACTCAGATGGTATATTACTCTAACGAGGAGAGCAATGACATACATTCTTTATCTTAGGATAAGAAAAGGAAAAGCTCTGACATAGCATGCATTTCATACTGCATGTGCTAGTCGACCTATCGTAGCTGAAGAATGGACTTCATCTTTCACCGTGGTCCTTAATGCATCTTGATATAGATCTCAACACTTTACCCTTTGCAATCTCGACTATATCAAGATGTGATGTATTAATGTTTGCTACCTTAAGGGTGTAATCCTATGGTCATGGAATGATTCGACATAAAGGTGCACGAGAAAGCGAAGTTAATCTGCATCTAATCGATACTTATGGTAAAGAAAGAACATTTTTGGTTTTACACTTTTTGCTTCAGATTCACTCTGGGTTTAATCATCTCACCAAGGAGTTTGATATGATTAAGAATATTTGTTATCGTTGTAATGAATCGAGTATAGAATTTCGAGGGATTGAATAATACTCAATTATGTGTAATTAAAATGTTTGCCATATAAGCACACTTCTGATTAATTATATTGGAGGTTGATGTCTAATATGGCCTCGTATGGGGTTTCTATATTGCGCTCCCATTATCTGTGTTTCGTGCTCGCACTCCATCCTTTCACCTCGTATGGTCGATTTAGTGCAAGTATAAAAATTCTATCACATTGATTGATATGAGTCCAACCCATTATGGGCGAGTGGGGAGATGTTGACTTCGGGCCGGTCGCCCACGTGGGCTGGGGACTCAAACCCACCATACGCCATGGTTTATAGCTATCTTGGAGAAAATCGCTCAACTCCGCCATTTACATCAAACGTACATGAGATATATATATGGAGACCGCTTAAAACGTAGACCGAAGAAATAAAAATAAGATATTTGCACAGTAAAATCAAAGAGTGTTCTGACCGTGGAATCAATTCAAGTTCTAGTAATCGAGTTACACATTGAAGCATTAAAGACATATAATAATCCCGCTGTTGCATCGATCGCAAATAACGAAAGTGTTCTCGAACTTTAGAATCTACAATGTACAAATATCGTCTTAACTAAAAGGGACGTTATAAGGTACGGTTTTAAATGGGCAAACATAATAACAACATTGTTCTATGGATGGTAATAAAGTGGGTTTTTTTTCTTCCTGTTTTTACCGTGTCTTGTTCGAACAAGTATGAGATGAATATAATTAGATTTTTAATGGATTTGAGATTAATATAATCAAGTTTTCAGTTGACTCAAGAATTGTTTAGTCTTATCTCGCCTAGTCTTTATCATATAAAAAGTAATTTTAAAATTATTTCATTTTATTTTTATGTTACATTTGAATATAATAATAATTTATAGTAAAATAAAATTATAAAAAACATAATATATTATTCATTTATAATATATATTAATTTTAATATACTAAAAAATAAAACATACAAACTAAATGAGACGAGTTAGCTAAGTAAAGCTAACATAGTAGGAGAATAAAACAGATGAAGTGCTAAAAAGGGATTACAAAAGGAAATGTATATGTGATTCATAAAATTTAAGAGTTTCATTAGAATTGAACCCATAACGAAAGAGGGAAAGAAGGATGAAGAAATCAATATAACAAGATATTCTCTCTTTTTTTTGTCAGATAGGAAAGTTCATTTATGTTACAACAAGATTGGCTTGGATAATGATTTCATTCATTTTAATCATTCATACATGAAATGTTTTATGATATAAATTAGGGAAACTTGTGAATAATTGCAATAAGTATTATGATACTTGAAACGCATTGAGCATGTATTTTATATTCTTTATATATTTTTACAATTATTCTCAAATAATTCTCAAATAAATGAATTGAAATACAAGTTTCTTAATTATGATATTAATGTTGAATCAAAGTAAAAAAAAATAAAAAATAGAAATAATAAAAAGTAGAGATAAAAGATGGGGAGAGTGGGATAGGAATAGTAGGGAAGGGGCACCCGGCGAATAGGGGTCCAACCGGACCAACCCTACACAGACGAATCTCGACCCTTTTAGTTTTTTCACACAATTTAAAGATTCTTTCTCTCTCTCTCTCTCTCTCTATATATATATATATATATATAATATAGTTATATACTTACTCTTAGTATGTTATAATTTATAATGGGGTTTGGAGGTGTGATCCGGTGCTACGCATACTAGTCAGAAGATTATCAAATCAAATCAAATCAATCAATCAGAGGGGGGAGTGAAGGGTGAGAGATGACTGATGAGAATTAATAGGGTGCAAAGCGTGACACAGGAGTCACATCAAAATAAAGGAAGAGGTCGGTATTGACTTATTGACTATTTTGCCCATTGGCTATTGGAGATGATGATAATGATGAGTATGAATATGAATATGAAGATGATGATGGATGATGGATGATGGATGAGCATATTTGAGAGATGTTGTTACTTGTTATTGCAACTCAGACATGGCGCATTATATGCTAAGGATAAAGCTGCCAGTCATTTCATCCTACTCACTCCCCCTTCTTAACCTTCTCATTCTTTTCCCTTGTCTCCTGTTTGGATGCCTCCTCCTTAATCCTTTCTATCAATTTTCCTGGAAAATTCTAGCTAACTCCATCGGTGTCATTATAAGTTCCAACATACCATCTCCATCATATAAGTCGGAAATTTTTGATATGACTACGAACCCGACATCTTTTATAAGGGTTTTGATTAAATATAATTATCGTTTGAGCAAAATTCATGTTAATTTGTATAACTCGTTTGACAAATAAGTTATAGTCATATCAATTTCCATAACATAAACTTCATTCATTTAATTATTATATCAATTAATATTTAATTAAGATTAATTCATGGTTATTTGTGTTAAAAAATTAATGATTAATTATAATTCATATTATTTTAAATGAATTAAATAAATAAACTAAGTATATATATCATATCACATTTCCACTATTTATCAGATCGTTAAGCCGAATTTCTATTATTTATTATTCGATTATTATTCATATCATGTTCAAGTTAGCAAATACAATGGAATATATGTATATTGACGCAACTTAAATATGACACACCAATATGAATTGCTACCCCTATATATATAAATAAAAATTCAAATATAAAATAACTATATTAAACTAAAGTATAAAATGATTTGTATATGTGACATTTATTTCTTATTTTAAATTTTTGAGTGAGATCATACCAACATTAGTATATTAGATCCTATCAAAACTCCACAATTAAACATGTTTGGACGAGAATGGTACTAGGAGGGGTGACTATTTAAGTTCTCATGTTGTACCCTTTTTAAAAGCCTTTAAGGTATAAACTTAGATAATAAACAAAGGAATGACTATATTTTTGTAAGAATATAATATTATAATTATGTAGTGAATAGATATAAAATATAATCATAATATTTTTAAAAAAAGTATTCTTTAAAATTTCGATTTATAAATAAATTTTTATTTTTACTTATTTAAAATTAAAACCAGAGATGAAAATATCCGATATATCCGTCGATATATCTTCGATATATCCGATATCGGTGATGTTCGACACGATATCGGCGACGATCGATATATCACGATATATCGGCTTTAATCATATATCGCGAAATATTGCGCTCCGCACTACTGCGCTTAATTTTTCTGAAAATATTGTAGATATATCGATATATCGGGCATATAACGACCGTGATTAAATCCCGATCATCCAACAATATGTATCGACATACGCTTAATTCTTCGATATATCGATATTCATGTAAAAATATCCATCGATATATCTCCGATATATCCGATATATCCGTAAAATTCAAGTACCGATATATCCATCAAAATCGATATTTTCATCCTTTATTAAAACTACCAAAAATATAACTTAAATTATTTTAAAAAGGTTTTATGCGGGATATTTTTCCATGTTAGTTGTTACTTTTAGCTTTAACTGCCAGGTATTACTCATTATTTTTTTCAACCAAAATCCGACAATTTTTTACAAACGTATCTCTTACTCCCCTTTCCAGTCAACTTGATTGGACCCTTCTTTAAAGTTTTTCACTATTTTTCCTAATAAAATTAATTTAAAATTTGTATTTCAATAAGTTCAATTCGGCACGACAATTCATTGACCACTGGAAAATTTGACTTAGATTTTATCAAACCCTATCCTATGTCCGACCATTCCATATTATTTATATTCATTTGACACAGTATACTATACAATTTTATGCAAATTTTCTATTTACAACTAAATTTTTTATTTTCAATCCTCGAAATCAACACCCATCCTCAAATTAAACAAACTTTCACATTAGGATCAAAAATTGATTTTGATACCATTTAAATGCGCTTACGATTTTGATACAGTTTAAAATTTATTCTAATTATATATATATATGGAATTGATATCTTATCTAGAGTCAAGAACCAAGGCTTTAAGTGTTATGATTGATATCTTAAAATGCATAGAGGTGGAGCCACTTGAACACCAAAGGGAATATATCCCTTGGGTGATTTGAACCTGGTCCATGCATTTTGGCATCATTGAAATTTGAAGTGTTCAAACATTGAGGCTTAGATGTTATGTTACTTGACTTCGTCTCCCATTGAATCTGAATCCTGACTTGTTCACTTATAATTCAAAGAATTTGATCGAAAATAAAGGAAATCATTTAAAATACGGTAATTGACTCGATCCATCTTCATCCATGTCTGAATTAAAAGAGAAATAGAAAGATGTATTTATACTCTGTCTTGTTTATGAAGCTTAAAGGTAATGTACATGTAAAGAAAATATATATACAAATATGAAATTGGGTAAGAGGATAGAAAAGGACGTATGCCTACCCAAGAATCGAAGAGAAGTGGTGGATGGGGGGAGAGATTCAAACAAAAAACCTCATTGTCGAAAGCCAAACAAAACACCCTAAAAAGGTGGCCTTAATAAAGGTCGAAAACAGATGTCCCTAGTGTCTATGTCCTCTCCACATCAATCCTTTTCTAAAGGTCAGTTTAGTGATTTCTATTTCTTGAAAGGGAGTGTGGTATGGCGTGGAGGGTAGAGAGGGCATTTGCGTGAAAATTTAGAGAGAAAAAGAAGCTACTTTTTCCACGTTTTTAACATCAACTCATCATCCACCAAAAAACTAACACTGCTCATATCACTTCTACATATCCCACCCCTCCATTTTCCCATATGCATTTATTCATTCCTCCTTTCTTTTCACTCACTTTGCATTTGCATTTGCATTTGCCTTTGTGTTTGTGGTAGACCCTACTACCCACTAACCCCTTTTTTTTTGTTTTTTTTTGAGATATATATGATTGTGATTTCCTTTATATATTAAGATAAATGAAAGGCCCCCACTTCCTCCATCACTTTACCTTCTATGATCCAAACTCCCCTTTTTGGCTTTTCTTTTTCCTTCATTTTATTTTTTCTTCATTTCACTCATTGCCTCCATCACTCACCCCTATTGGTTTTGTCATGTCCCCCTCTTTTTCCTTCCTTACCGATTCCCCCCATCACGCGCGGCCCTAATATCTTATTCATAATTGGGATGGGACGATGGAAATTTTCCATTTTCTTTCTTATGTGTACCATAGTCTCATTCATGAATCATGATCTTATAAATATTTCACATATGATATTCATGCACTTTTACTTTTACAATAAGATGTCTATCTGATTATGTAGATATTATTTGCATTAGATTTAAAAGGTACTCACGATTATTGAAACATATATACTAGATTAAAAAGAGTTCATTCAAAGAATTTTTCTCTTTCCCTAATATGAAATGTGACCAACAAACATTTCATTTTCTTTTGCAGATACACAACATCTTTATTATGTCTTATGGGATTGTGAAACCAAAGTAAACCCCCTTATATATGATTGGAATTACGAACTGTGATAAATATCCTATTTCCTTATACAGACACACAATATTCTTATTATGTCCTATTGAAACGTGGGACCAAAGTAAACCCTTTTATATGATTGGGATTACGAGCTGTGATAAACATCCTATTTTCTTATGCAGACATAGCATTCTTGTTATGTTCGATCGAAACATGGCACCAAAGTAAACCCCTCTACAGGACTAAGATTACGAGCTATGATAAACATCATCTTTTCCTATACAAACACACAATATTCTTGTTATGTCTTATGGGACCGAGGAATCAAAATAAACTCTTCTAGATGACTGGGATTATGAGCATTACATCATTTATTTATTCGAGTTTAGATTTCAATTCGATCTGTATTAAACCAATGCCCTAATACCCTCCTATTGAGAGTTACATCATCAAGATTTTGATTCGATCGTGATAATTAGAAGCATGAGGTAGGTGGCTAAAAAGTTTAAGATAATGATAACAATGATCATGAAAGCTTCTTTTCTTAATTATTGGTTAAGTGTGGGTTGTATTAGTTGTGACCATGATGCAATGCATTCACGGGGTTTTCTCCTTTTCCCCCAAAAGCCAATTTTGAAGCAAAAGGTCTTTATTCCAAACTCATTATTTTAATTAAACCATTTTCGGGTTCGATTCTGTATTAAGTCAAGATTACACTACGCAAACAAATACCCTCTTTCCAGCTGATGATGTCTTGCACTGCTAAGGAAAATGCAAGCAAAAGCATGAACTTATAGTAATAATAAATGTAAAGCAAACTTGATGACGAGAAAGCAAAGCTAATACTTTAACGACAATGATAAAGATGGCCATGAAAATTAAAGACAAAGATAAAGCAAATATAGAAGCAATGAGCTATCCCTTTTCGGGGAAACATTGGGGAATAGTTTAGGGTTTAAGATTTAGGGTTTTGAAGTAAATTCAATGTCATCAATAGATGGAAGTGATGAGGAGGATGCTTTTGATCATGGGCATATAGGGGAACTATATAACCACTCTGGCTTTACGGGGAAAAAGCCTTTGTGGGCGGAAAGAGTAGTAGTAGTAGTGCAAAGGAATAATGCACTATTGGATTATTCTTTCCTCAAGATATGAACACACAACCACAAGAATTATGCTAGTGGGTGATTGAAGATAGTTTTAATAGAAGTGAAAAAGTGTGATTTGATTACAAGTCCCTTTAAAAGCTCGATATTTGAATTTCGACCCTTCATCAATTTTTGGCATCATTTCAATAAAAATACTTTTTTTGTTTTGTTGCAAAACTAACCCCTTATTTTAAGAGATCATGTAATTATATGGAATGAAAAATGATATTTTTCTTTCAAAACAGGATTTTTTTTTAAAAACACAGAAAGTGTTGCATTGCTTTGCCTACTGCTTAAAACTTTTATCGAGATCACAAAACACGTAACACTTTATTTTCTAAATTAGTTGCTTTTTACGTTTACGTTTTCGGGACAAAATAATCAACCGTTTTTTGTTATGACATAAAACAGTTTTAAAAAATGGTATCTAAATAGACCTTTATAATCACAAATTTTGAATTATTTGATGTCTTTTAAATAAATATTTCAAGGGAAAAAGACACAACCCCTTTGTGCTCCGACCCACATGGATTTGAAGTTTTCTTATTCATATCCATCTGCAACCCTCCACCTGCGCAGCCTGAAATCTTGATCAAATCCAACAATAATATATGGGTTTAAGAATTAAAAAAAAAAAAAAACTTGAGTAAAATCATATTAATAAGGAAAGGGATGGATTTAAGAGGGGACCCGGATTTCATCATGAGGGGAAAACGTGGGCAATTTAATCTGGACATCTTGGCAACTTTGTTTGAAAAAAGAATCAGAGCTACCATTATCTCAATTCCTTAACTACCCATTTTCCTAACTAGCAAAGCAAGTTCCCTACATTCCCACCAAAAAGGGAAAATCTTATTCCCTTTAAAGTGTAAAGTTCTGTTTTGAGGACCCTTAAGAGAAAGTAAAGGTTCTTCAAGTGGGTTTGATTATACAAATCTTATTGAAAAGGAATCAATAATAATATCATTAGTTTCCTAACAAACAACTAGATTCATCTAATTCTATGTTCTGTCATTATC
This sequence comes from Tetrastigma voinierianum, assembly GCA_016808115.1. Classification (NCBI taxonomy): domain Eukaryota; kingdom Viridiplantae; phylum Streptophyta; class Magnoliopsida; order Vitales; family Vitaceae; genus Tetrastigma; species Tetrastigma voinierianum. Next base: position 332,221 of record JAEQBH010000334.1, read on the forward strand.
AAAAGGGGACCTGATCATAGATAACAGTAATAGTAGTAGCAAGACTAAAGGGTTCTTGGTAGCTTCCTTTATGTTTGAAGATTATGCTTATTTCACTTTCACTAACCTTTTTAACTATTAATAGCAATTAAACAGCATGCTGGTTTTGGTTAATGCTTTCCTTTATTGAACAAACTGAAGCACTTCCATTGCCTAGGAAGGTTTTCCGAACTTGTGAGTTTCTGTATGTTTCTCTAAGTTGTGGAAACTACATGTTTTCTATTTTAGAGCCTTCCAAAATGCATGTATGCTACATCAAAGTAATATGCAAGTCCTTATATTCAGAGGCTATGGTGTATACATGCTATGCTAAGCTCAATTATGCATCATCTAAAACCGATAATACAATAGATGATACCTTGCTATTAAACCAAAATCCTATGTGCTCGAACTTTTTAAGAGAAATGCTTATATAACACAGTGATCAAAGTTTGTTTGAAGGCTCTATTGAAGAGGTCTCTTACAATTTATTCCTTATTCTATTTCGCTTCGACTCTTTAAATACCTGATACTTTCGGGGTCACATACGAGCAAGGCTAAGAAATGATAATATCCATATTAAACCAAAACCCTACAGCCAACTTTTGTAAGATTTTATTGCTTAGCAGACAAACAATCCGAACCTTGGAAGGGAATTAGGCATGTTGGATTCAGATTATACACAATGGGGCAACTGCAGATACAGGGAATTAGTGACAGGAGAACAAAAATTGAGACAGGAGATTCTGAAGTAGGAATAACCCCAACTCCATTGAGTAGAGTTGTCAATGGTCTCAGAAAGTAGTGCATAGGGTTGGTCTAAAAGAGCAATCCGACCTACCCATATGGGGGCCATACACTCTACCTTACACAGTCATCCTTTCATAATGTTGGGTTGGTTGTAGATTTGCAAGTTGGCAGCCTCACACAAGTTATCTAATGCTGGTTTGGCTTTCATTGACTATTTGTCAGCTGACCCCCTCAGTTCTTTTAGTAGTGTTTGTTAGGCTTTTATTGACTAACTGTGAACTGGGATTCATTTGAGGGCGATGGTTGGATCCAACCCATCCATAACCCCACGTGGATAAGGACTAATACAATTAAGGTTAATCAGGGTTAGAATTGTATTTGCAAGTTTGCCAAACTGAGAGGTAGCTCTCACCGATTCGAGTCCCCTTAGGACCAATGAAAGTTTATCTGGCCGTTAACTTCATGGGATTAGTCGAGGTGCATGCTTTCACAAGTTCAAGTCCCCTCATGACCAATGGAAGTTTATCCAACCGTTAACTTTAAGGTCCTATGGGATTAGCCAAGGTAGGTGCACGCATGTTGGCTTAGACAACCACGATTATCAACAAAAAAAAAAAAAAATGGCAAACTTAGTATATTGGAGGTTCCAATGTAGAAGTTACATGGGTTGGTTGGTTCTCTTCCTTCCAGAGACTGAGCACATGAGGGGCAGTGGAATTGATTTTCAGATTTTGAACTTCTAGAGTAATGGGGTTCTGCACGCTTGTATAATTGGGTCATTTATTGTTTGCCTGAAATGCTTGAAACAAATTCTCAATATAACAAATTCAACCCAACAAAACCCTACCCAACCCAGCCCAGCTAAAAGTTTAAAGCTTGGAGGTTGGGTGACATTATTGTCTCTTGCTTTAAGGTTTCCAGTCCGGATTTTGGAATGGGTCTGAATGGGCTATTTAGAGGTTGGACCTAACTAAAATCAGTTTCAGTGCAGCATCAACCCAACACTACTTGCAAGAAGTTGTAAATACAAGGCCAATCTACTGCCTGTAGCCTATCTCGCTCGACCATAGACACTCCGACCACTCAGCTTAATCGAGCCAAATTCGAGATCAGCACCTTGTCGAATCAAGCTCGCATCACAATACTGACCTGCTCTTCGCAAGCTTTAATCGAGCTTTTATTATTTTATTATTCACGTAGTCTAATCACCCCTTTAATAATTATTTATTAATTTTTTAATTGATTCTAGCTTTGTCAAGTCAAGTTTAAATAGTTAGTCTATTTTTCGAATTGTGTTTTGAACGTATAAAAAAGCTTGATCAAGTTCGAATTCAAGTTTCGAGTTTTTTTATATCATATCGGTTCAATTTGATTATACCCCTAGTTGCACCCTAGTTGCACACTGACCTGGACCGACACTTTGTGAAGGGGGATGAAGAGACATGTAAGAACCTAAAACAAAACACCTTTAGATTCCAGTTTAATCAGCCTTTCCACCAATCCACCCACAGGTTAAACTAAGGTCTTGCATTGGGATCATTGGAAAGCACAAACATCGGAACCTTATTAGGGCAGAAGGGCAGCATTGAGGACTTCATCTAGAGGGGTATAAAAACAACTTAAAACCCAGTCCTCTATTTAGGAATTGATCTCCTGACAGCTAAAAAGACCCTAAAGAATGATCATATTTCCAGGCAACTCTAGAAATTATCTTGGGCTCAAATTCAACCGCAACAATATGAACAGGGGCCTTTCTTTAGTGCGGATTAATCAACGAAGGGGTTGTTTGTTTTTTAACTTAACGGCTAAGCTTATTCAGTTTATTTGGTTTTTAAAATTTTCTACGACTTATCACAAATTTTGAAGCTTATTATCAGAAATAATATTTTGAAGATTTTTCTATTCAAAAAGTCTATTTTATTAAAAAAAGTTAAAAACTCTACTATCGTCCAACGCTTAGTGCGCGTAATATACACTATTGTAGACATAACGAGAGGCTGTAATTTCCAGATTACCATCTCAACCTAACTCATTTTTTCAATTCCCAAACTGTCTCCATTTAAAAATTAACCGCACTTATGGTTTTAAAATTCTGCACTCCACCCTGCTTACATTTGATTTTTCTTTTTATTTCTAAATTTTAATTTTTTTTATATTTGTTTTTTATTATATTAAAATTAATATATTTAATAAAAATAAAAAATAAATTATTTATTAAAAAACATTATAATTATCATTATTATTTATATTAAAGTATAAAATAAAATAATAAAAAATTATTTTTAAAATATAATCGAGCATGGGACTGAGTAACAATACATTCAACCCATCTCGATTCAAAATAAACAAAAATCTGCTAAAAACCCGATTAAAATTAAACTAAACCAAATTCCATTAAGAGCATCGTACGAGAACCCAAATAACTGGGCCCCTTTCGCTATCCCTACTGCTACCCAACGTTAAAAAACAAACAACTTAATACTTAATACTGTTAAGTACTATTCAGCATTAAACTCAAAAAAAGTTATATTCAATATTAAGTAAAAAAAAATAAACACCACCTAAGTCTGCCAACATTACCACATATCTCCATAATGCTTGAAAAACAAGAGTTTTATTTACTTAAATCCCCATACAGGGAAATGTAAATGCAATAAATGGCAATAACATCACCAGATATTTTTAAAAAAAGAAAGGAGAAAATCTCACAATACAGCTCTCAGGATTAGTTTTCACTAAATCAATGGCTCAAATGCAGTTAATGTTTTAAATCTCCGATGTAGAAGTCATCAACCATGTCAAAAACCCGGGTTGCATGCTGTGGCCTGCCAAAAAATATGAACAAAAATTTCAGAGTTTCAGAATACATCATAGATGATACAACCACAAGAAATTTTACTGCAGTGTTAGGATTCTGATCAATATTTCAAAGCCTGCCATCATCATCATATACACAAAGAAAATAAAAGAAAGGTAGAGGATGATGTTTTAAAATCAAATAGTAAATAAAAATCCACTTCCTTCCACATGGCTTATAAAAAGGAAAAATTTTCTCAAAAGAAAGATCCAGCCATGCCATCTGATATAGAGAAATGGAAAGGAACAAGTTCATATTTCAATAGATGCCTACCCAAAAAACCCTTCAGTTGAATCATCCCCTGCATGTGCTAGAATGGCATCACCACCAGGATGCTCCTCTACATATGACGTGACATCATACACCTACACACATGCAGAAAGAGGGAAAAAAAACTCAGAAATTTAACCAGATAATAGTTTTGAATGAATCATCAATTTGGAGAGTTAGATACAACCTTGTCTTTGATTATGATCCAACAATCAGTCCTCTCGTTATGTAAAGAAATTTCAGCTTTGGTGTAAGTTTTGGAAACCTGAGTACCAAAAAACATTTGAGAGAGAGGGAGAGTACGCTTATTCAATAAAATTCTCACTAACAAATACAAAAGTAAAGGGCAGTATTATTGAGAAAACCAGGGCAACCAATGGCATCCAAATGGTTTGATTCTTTGTGTGGGTAAGAAGAAGCAAGAAACACAAACTTCTCATTATGGAGGAAATTGGAGGCTTGAAAGAAAAACAGATAGCACAAACACATCTATTTTAAGAATTTGAAAAACATAAAAGATTTCTGGGTTTGGACAATTACAGTGAACCAAGAAGTTGATTCTCATAGTCATGGATCCTGTAAGAAACAAAACTTAAAACTGAGGTAAAAGATCTACAAACAAAAACTAGTAGTGAAACATGAGTTTTAGATCATATTTTGGGCTGTCAAACCTACAAAGGTAACACTAAACAGGGCTAAAGTAAGCCTAAATTTGCTTCTTTAAACACAAACAAAACATAGAGGTGATTCTAAATTTGCTTCTAACGAAGCATATACTTTTTTTCCATTTTTAATGAGGCAAATTTTTGTCCCCGCAGACATGAACCTATAATCTCCCACAAACCCTTCCAATTCTCTACCACTTGTGGCACGCCACAATGGCTCATAAAAGCATATGCATACGACCCTCACCCTTCAGGTTTTCTTTCTTTCTTTCTTTTTATTTATTTATTATTATTATTTTTTTGGTATCTGGTATTATGGAACAAAATGCCAATTACCATATGGACAGTCTAAGGCAAGGACGTAAACAGATTCTAGCTTCTTTGAAAAATGAAAGATGATACTGTGATGGGTAGGTAGATTAACAAAAGCATTCTCAAAGATTTCCTCAAAACCAGCTTTAACACCTTCTACATATACTACTTGCAATAGGAACTGATCGCAAATGAGTACCACAAGAGGTAGCTTATCTATACAAGAATCTCAATCAATACAGAAACCTTTATTATGATCACAAAAAGTTCAAAAGCAGAACACCTTGTTTCTCACTAGATGCAAATTAAGATGAACATATCAGGGAATTTTGATCTATGAAGCATAAGAACCTTGATCACATCCAAAGTAAAATTTAGGAATTTATGTGCAACATAATACAATCGATCATACTGCTCACGACATTTCAGTTGACTTTATATGTATTTTTGGAGAAACAATCCATTATACTAAACAATGGCAATTAATTGAACTGTGGCATAAGTTCCAACACAGAAAACAACACGATAATACCATCACTGCCCAATGTTTGTATAAACAGGCAAGTTGGTAAAACATACAAAATTAGCAATCTACTTTAGACAAAATATGTAATGCATGATCATGACTATAATATCTATATGTACATTAAATATAAAAAAGTTGAAAATCACAGAAATAAATTATAACGTGATACAGAAAATGAATGAATAAAACAAGATAAGAACCTATAACGAGAACAAATCGAGTTATTTGAAATGACTGGTGACACTCGTGATGAACAAATTTAAATAAGCATCCAAAGAAAAAGAAAATGCAAAGAGCACCTGGAAGCACTAACTTGTATACCTTACTCATAGAAATTTTCTGTGCGGTTCTTGAATTACCTGAATCAGAATAAAGCAGCTCCTTGAAGATGGAATAGATAAATTTGTTGAATACTCACTAAACCAACTTAAAAAAAAATTACCAGTCTTTTTCAACTGTGGAATCACAAGTAAAGCTCCCAGCAAGACACTCAATAAAACTGCTGCCACAATTATCAACATATCTTAAGTTGACTCTGCTGCCTGATTAGACATGGCAAAATTCATTAAAAACATATGTATATTTTACAGGTAACAAAAAGAAATAGATACTCATTAAAATGGTTAGGCCTTTGATGCATCCACACAGGTTTGGCTAATATTTTGGAACAGTTTTCTTGCCTGGTTCTCGGGCAGAATTGAAAACATGTTCCCAAATAAACTAAGAGAAGCACTTAAAAAACACCAACTAGATAATGCTGACGATTGATGAGTAAGCAGTCACCACATTCACCAGTGGAAAAACTTTGGGAAGATCAGACCATAGCAATAGCCTCTCCTGTTATGAAACATACATTTCTGCTTTCCTCCCCTTAGGTGAGTTTTTAACAACATCCAAAAACCGTAATCATAGAGTCCGAAATTGTTAGGGATCCTTTGAATAGTTAGCCATGCAACTCCATTAGTTGGCACCAATTATCAGCATACAGGCCATAAAATTCATGACATTGGACCCTAATTAATCTGGGTCACTTGTCATTATGGATCATTCTGTTAATAGATTATACCACAATACCATAGCATTTTAATAATTCTGCTTCTTATACTTATTTGTGAACAATGCTGCAGCAAATACTCTCACACTTTAAACTCAAACTATCAACAAAAGGACTTCAATGAATGAAGATCAAAAATATTTATTCATAAGAATAACCACTGTCAAACTTAAGCATACATTATTCAGTCCCTCGTTCATAAACTAATCCCCTGGTTCGTTGCCTATAAAATGAAGGAAAAAGAAAGAAGCACAACTTGAATCAGGTTTTTCCTTATCTAGGAACCCCAGAAAACCCACAAACAAAACACTTGATTCGGCTGTTTTACTCTCTAATCCAGGCCGACTGAAAAACGGAAAGATCCCAAAATCTCTACATTTTTTCGAACTTTTCTAGGAAAATAAAAAGCGAAAATACAGTAAAAGTATTGGGATATCTGATTCTGTACCTTTATGAGGTTGAGACGTTCGACTCTGTATTGATGGTATTGGACTTGTGCTGCCAAGTGAGTGTTCTTTGCTGAGAGAGGGTTTAGCCTTTCGGCTATGTTTGGCTGCTTGGAATTGCCATACTCCATTCACGGACTAGGATGGTGTTTGGCTATGGAGTTGTACTATCTAACTGGAATGCTACCTACAAACATATATAATTATCAGTTATAGCTAACATTCAAACTAAGAATACATTGATTTCAAATGAATGCAAATACTCATTTGCAACACAAATACATTTATACTTGGTGAATTATTTCAGATAAGATCTGACTGAATTGATTGATTTGCTCGACACATGCGATGATCTGAACACCAAACACCATCTCGTCAGACAGTCATCCTCGAATTTTCATTTACTAAATCTCGATTATGTCACGAGCCTATATTGTCTATCCATTTTTTCGCCTATCATATTTCTAATGTTTTACTTAATCGGACTCGACCCCAGCGCGATGCCAAAATGAATCAAAATCGTAAAAATATTTAAAAATAATTTTATTGAATGAAATTTTGTTTAAAATAATTATAATTTGTTTTTATGTTGTTAAAAGACTATATAATAACCTTTAAAAAAAAGCCTATATAATAAATTATTTTATAATATTATTTTAAAAATTATTTTACATATTAGTATTATTTTATTTTATTAAAACAATTGAAATCACTCTTATAACTATTCTTTTTTATTTGAACAATAATTTTTATATTTTCAATAATAATAAGAAAACTTATATTTTTCATAACTGCTTTTTAACCATGAAAACATATATTCTTTTTCTTATGAAAAATAAATAAATAAATAATTTTATCAATTTTGTTAATACCAAATTGCATTAGTGTGGATAAAAGAACAAAAAGACTAAAGAATCTTAATGTTAATGAATTGAATTATTTCTCACATCGATTATAACTTACACAATAAAAAGCTTAAGTTTTTAATAAGTTTATAGTTCAACGTCTAATATTGTTACTTAGGGCTTGTACATTCTAATAATACTAACTTTTCTAGTTAGGTGTAATTATTAAGTAAAACAAATTGAATAAGCTCCTAATTAGAATTCTTAATAGCTCATTTCAAACTCAAGGCATGAAGATATTTTACTTTGAGTTTGCTACGTATAAGAGCAAATTTTTATTTATAATTGGTTTTGGTGAACACCTCAACAACTTTATATATAGAAGGGACATGTTTTTTTTTTTTTTTTATAAGGAGAAATAATTTTATTAATTCAAACTAGCAATATATTCAATAGAAACATAAAATCAAATTCATTAAAAACTTTAAAGGATGATGCAACATTTAGGTTAATAACATAAATAATCGGGCCTCAAAGTTTCAAATATTTTATAATCTATACCCACTATAATATTACGATTTTTACCTTTTGCAAAGATATTAACAATCACATTCACGTCATCGCCCAATCGAATATGTTTCAACAGGAGTGAATAGCCCACTCGGCTGCATTCAAGACGCACACACCATCGCCGCAACAAGTCGAAGACAAAATCACAAAAAAAAAAAAAAAGTAAAAACTTAGATCTATGTGAAAAAATTACTTTATTGAAAAGAAAATGATAAAGAGAGATGTAAATGGATGACGAAGGCCAAATGACCAAAATCATCACTCTTGCTTCTAAGTGGAAAATGGCTAATATATAAAAAAGATATATATATGTTGAGTGGTGGCTGTGGGTTTAAAGCATAAGATTATCAGTTCTCTTTCTTTATCGATTATTTTCTTGGGAGCCATTGAAAAAGAAGGAGAGTAGTTTGGAAATACCGAGTTTTTGGAGGGAAAAGAGGGTACAAATGGTGTGTGAAATGAAAAAGAAGACCTTTGACATCTATTTACAATGCCCTAGGATTGGGTGTGTTCGCCTAGGCGAAGGTGCCTTTGCCTAGGCGAAGCACTAAAAAAAAATGAACAGTAGAGGTGAACCCGAAAGCATGCTAAAAGCCATTTGGGGGTTCATCCTTCGCCAAGGCGAAGGCTTTTCTTCTCGCCTCGTCGCGAACCAAAGGTGTTTCACTAAAATAGACGCTGCTCGCCCAAAGCGAACCGTAACATTACTTAATGAAAACTGAACCCCGTAAATACTCAAGCCTTAACCGTGGCCTTCTTTGTTCTAAACTTTACATTTAATTCATTAAAATCAATTTGAAGCTATAGCTCTCTTTTTGAAAATGTCATATTTTTAATCCAATTCTAAAAACTCGCTTCAAATAGGTAAACTCACTGGGTTTTCGAAAGTATACCTAACACACTCAACTAACACATCAAACAAAACAAAACAAAATATAAAATAAAATAAAACAAGAATCCCCAAAATTAACAAAATAAAACTAAGGAGAAAAATGAAAAAGAAAATAAATGGAAGAAAGGAATTCTTACAAAGCTTGGGTTGCCTCCCAAGAAGCACTATATTTAATGTCGATAGCTCGACGAAGCCTTGTCGTACCAGTTGGTACTCAAAGAAAATGAAAAATGCTGGTACTTAACCCGAAGAATGACTCATGGGTTCTTAGTCAAGTGTGCCAATACATGTTGAGATGAGATTCTTTATCTTCACAGCAGTTGATTTTTTAGTACCTAAAACTGATAAATGCTTTACATCTACTGTCTTTAGAGATGGCTCCATTTCATTTTGGTCAACATTTGATTTTATGATTGAATTAAGCTCTTGTACCCGTTGTTCTTCATTCGATGAGGTACCACTTAGGCTTTTCACAGAGTTCTGGACGTGAATAGTACTTTTAAAAAAAAAAATCCAAAATTTAAGGCTGGTTTCAAAAATATGCCCAAACTAGTCATGGATAGAAATGGGTCATTGCTCATAACTAACGTTATTGAAATAAACCAAAGGCCGCCGCTCAGCTAAATGCACGACCATCGAAGAATTCTCGATTTTCACCTTCAAAGCAGGCGCGGATCTATGATGGAGCCGCAGAGGCACCATTTGGGGCCTGTCGCACCGCATTTCAAACAAGCCCGCGCCAACCCATTTGCTGAACAACGCCGTACTCGCCGTGTTCGGCCTGCACTCTGCTATAAATTTCCATACCCACACGCTCCTCCTGCAAAAAGAAAAACCCAATTCCAGAATCATCGATAAATTAATTTAAAAAAATGGAAGAAGGAAAGTGAGTTTCAGTTTCAGTGGGTTGAAGTATTCTTTTACGCGACCGACAGCCGAAGGCGCCACCGCCCGTAAGGTGGCGCGGGCCGCCCGCCAGCCTCCGCCGTAGTCTGCGGAAGCTGCGAGTAATCGTAGAGTGAAGAAGAAGAAGAAGAAGAGGGAGAATGGAGATGGTTGGTTGGCCATTGAATGTTGGAGGGTGGGGGTGGAAGAAACACTGAAGAGAAGAGGGCGTGGTTTGGTTTTTGGCCGGATTGATCGATTGTGGAGTGAGAAAAGCCGTAATCTGAAGATCTAAAAGTCAATCTCGGTGGGACAGAAGAAAAAATTTAATGTTTAGAAACAATTAATATATGTTTTTATTTGAAGAAAATATCATAAATTAGTTTAATGTTTTGCGTGATCCATGCATGGTTTTAAAGCTGTAGAGAATCACAACACTAAGACAACACTCTTGTATGCAAAACACGTTTATAAATTTGTATCGAATTTTGGGACGATGATGTTATAAAAGAAAAAAAGAATGATGTTTTTGTGGTAATTGACCTTAGTAATTTTATTATTATTATTATTATTTTGTTAAAAAAGACTGCATGTAAGCATGGTCGAGCAAAATTCGGCTACTTATTACGAACACCTATTACTAATCCAACACCCACAAGCCGAATGAAGATAATCGCGCTTTTATATCATATTCGTGTTGACCCGCCTAACACGTTTAATAAATGAGTCATATTCGTGTTGACTTATCTAATACGAATTTGATCCAAATTGACCCGTTTAATTATTATATTAATTAATTAACCTATTTAATAAGTTATTTATATTAACTATTAATTTAAATAATAAAATTAATAAATATGTTAAATTTAATAAGTTATTTGTGTTAAACATTCATGGATGATTAGTTATAATTCTTATTATTTTAAATAATCAATTAATGGGTCATATTCGTGTTGACCTACCTAACACGAATAATAAATGTGTTGGGTTTGCGTTAACAATTTATATCAATTCCTCTTAAACCTGATAGATAATTTTGCTATGAGAGAAAATAAATAATTTCTAATAATAAATTGAACTTAAGAATTATATTTCACTTTTATAGATCATAAGATGCTCAATAAATCCTATTGTAAAATAAGCTTAAAGCCACTAGGAGAAGACGATCCCATCATTCAAATCCATTCAAGCATTGTAAAAAAACTTTTCAACTTGATTTATCTCCCTATAAAAGAGTTTACTTCTTTTATTCATTAGAAATATGTTCTAAAATTCTATAATTGATTTTGATTTTGATCATGTTCATACATTATATATCATATCAAATATGTATATTTATTAGGTTCCTTTTAAATTATACAAACATCTTAATTTTTATAATACTTACAATTTAAAATTATTTTTATAAAAAGCGGTACATGTATAAAACTAAAAACCCTAGATGGCGCCTCATGCGTAATCTTCAAAAAAACATTGTAAGTACCAAATCATGCATATACCAAAACATTTAAATATATTAAAACATTTTATACAAATTTTCATATATGTACACATAAGATCACGCTATTCCACAAGATGACGCCTTTATATTTCTCTGGGGATTCGCGCCTAAAATAAATACTACCGGGCTAATAGGGTCCTGTGGAGTCTGAGACGGAGCTAAGGGAGCTGATGGAGCCGAGGGAGCTGATGGAGCCGAGGTATCTGATGGATGAAGTAGTCGATGTACACGTCGAGTACGAGGTCGCCTAGCTGGAAGTCTACCCCACTCAGGTAAAAGGTCAACGATGGTATCATCCATGGGAGGCAATGTATGGATGGTAAAGGTGTGACGAAGAACGGATATCCATCACATGGACGCCGGGCTCTACCGACACCGACAAGGTACGTGACGTAAGTGTGTGGAGTATGGAAGGTGATGTACTGCAGGGCAGTGGGAAGGTGATGTGGTCACGTGCGGGTATGGAAGGTGATGCGCGTGTGGGGGTATAAATATCTCGGGTGAGGGGTAAGTATAGGAGGGCATCAAGCAGGCGTGTCGGCTCAAGTGTATTCCAGATCGCTCTCACCGCCCGACCATGACCGACCCACCATCTCGAAAGCACGCACAACTCGATCAACTCCCTCTCTCTCTCTCCCCTCTCCTCTACCTCGAACGGGCTGCACACGTGATGGTTCGACGACAACGAGTCTTAATAAATGGCTCGCGTGATGTCGAAACCTCCCGAGTGTACCCGGCGATGCGATGTGATCTCACCGACCTAGTGTAACACTGACGGCATGGATGTATGTCGCATAAAGCAATCAGGTATCAAACGAGCGAATGGCTGGTGTCGCCTATGGCGAGATCCGAGTGAACCAAAGAAAGAATTATAATTACATAATCTATTAATTAAAATTAGGTAAAATATTTTAGAAAAACACATGACTCTAACTTACTAAAGATCCATACTAATGCAATAGTATGGAACTCATATCATCCCTATGCAAAATGGTGTCATAAAACGTAATAATGACATACCACCGCATGTATGGATCATGAAAGTCCATCAAAACCCACCATAGGGTGAAGTGATGATCCTAGCCGCTCGCGTATCCCATAATGCTATGTATGGAGCATGATACGTCGCCCAATCGCGCTAGTGTCGCCCATCGCATCCACCGCACGCAATTGCCGTCAGAAGAGCAAGCTTCGGTATCCTCCCGATGCATCCCAAACTGGCGCAGGACTCTCTCTGGATGATGCCACTCAACAATCTCGAAACATATGAGCGGTGACATCATCCGCCAGATCTCCTGATCAGCTAAGCAGATATATGGAGCCGTCAAGTACGCACGATGGCCGCTAATGAGACCTACATGTGAACACTTTATGCCAATAAATTTTGGCGTGAATATGAATGAAATTAATATAGAACCATATACTTTTACATAAAACCATTACTCCTCGACGTGAGCCTCTGCGGCATCTAGCCGATCTCTGATAGAGGAGTACACACCATGGGTTATGCACCCATGTCAAAGGTACTTCCACCTACACCCGAGTGGGAAGAGCTACCTCTACCTCCTGCTCACCGAGGTCGAGCCGGTAATCCATCCCGATAGCCTCTGTAGGTCTCCATCCCAAGACCCATCGCACGTGTGTCATGAGTCGGTGGTGGTGCTAGATTGCATGTGGTCAAAGCAACCAACTGTCAACGGTGTCCCTCCAAGATCATAAATTTAATACAACAAAGAGAATAAACAAAAAACAGGTTTATCAAGAAAAATAATATAAATCATGTCCCCTTTCCGGGACCCATGATTTAATGAAAATCGGGAAGAGTCTCCTTTGTACGAGGAGGTCTACCCAAAATACAACATGTACAAAAAAACCTGCCAACATGTCTCAATGACCTCAGTAGGTCCAATTATGAGTAATAGTGGCCTAATCAGGCCAATTCATCCATACACAACAACATACATACCCGCTATTACATAAATTCGTATGAGTGTAATACACCCTAATACCACGACTACGATCCGTTTCATTGCATAACTCAAGGAGCATGTATGTAAGAAGACCGCACCACCCCAACTATATGTCGCAAGATGCGCCAAATCTCAGCAGAGCTGAGAAAGCACATAAATATTCACACCCTTCTTGTCCGCAGAACAAGAAGGATCCGATCGCTTAAGATGAACCAACGCGCACTACGCCTATAATGCGACCTCATCCGCATCGTGGTGGGTGGATAATCGAAACATAAATCCACCGCAAGGGAGATAAGGGCCCTCCGATAGCATCAGGGGTGGGATGACAATCAACAACCTCGCACAACGCCGCCACATCGAACACACATGTGCCAGTGACTACTGGGCCATGTATACGAAGGCCAAGGAGGATGGCGACGTCCTGTAAGGTAATCGTCATCTCCCCTACTGGCACATGAAACGTGTGTGTCTCGTGCCGCCATCTCTCGACGAGTGAGGTGATAAGTGGCCAATCGATCACGATGTGGCCCAAACGGCATATACCGTAAAATCCAGCCCTAATCACATATGGCCAAGGAGCAAAATATCAGTAATTACAGATATATCGGTACTTGGATTTTACGAAAATATTGGAAATATCGAAAAATATCGGTGGATATTTTGACAAAAATATCGGTAATGTAAAAATTAACAAAAATACTTTGAAATTCATGGAAATACTTTGTTGAACTATAAAAAATGCATAAATAAGCAAATATACACTTGTTGAAGACGATATTCATTATAATTTATCAAATTACATCTGTGCCATTTAAAACCAAAATGAAGATCGATGTGGCTCCATTACATTATTTGTGAAGGGTTCCCATCTTGATGAAGACAATAATCATACCAAGGCTTGTGATGCAATAATATTGATTGTAACCCGAACATGCCATGCATAAATATGTTGACTCTGCATGACCTCTCTAGTGGATAGGGAAGTCGAGTCACCCACATACTCGTTTGAAATCCTTCTTGCATTTGATATGGAATTTGGAATGACATTTGTGGATCATGAGGATAGTTAACCATTCCATAGTCTTCACCAATAGAACCTGAAGGATGTGAAGAAGGCTGACCATAACTCATTATATAAGGAGGAAATATGTTGCCCTCATTCGATGAATCACTGAATTGAGTTCCAATACTCATGGACTCAGCGGCGGCAATCCTCATTGTATGTCATCCTTCGTTGTCTTCCTCTATGTGGCTTTCCAATGGCTCCCGATATCACTGGCCCAGGCTCTCTGGGCCGTGGTCTTCATCTTGTGTAGCATGGTGAAATCATCTTCGTACGTGAGATGAACCGATGGATATTGACTTTGTTGTGAATCTGCTGATATACGGCGAATCATTCAGGAGTGCTCCTTTGCCATCATTGGTCCCCCTTTCCTCTTGGAAGCCATTATAACTTTGTATTAGAAGTACCGGCCAAAACTTGGTATCTTCTTATGTTCAACTACTTGAATCAAAGGAGGGGTCGAGTAGCAATGGATTAGAAATGAGTCCATCGTGTCTTGTTAAAACTTTCGCTATGAACTTCTTGATAAAATCAGGCTCAGCATTAACACACGCTACCGAACATGTGCGGCTTGATTCATGGATCGGGATTTCCATCTTCATCATCTAAAATGGAGGTCTAACCCATTGAAATAGTTGATTCTCTTGCTTCTGAAACTCGGCTAGAATTTCTAATGCATCGAGAAAATTATTTTTTGGCAGCTTTGTCGGTCTCTCACCTCCGTATCACGAATCTTTGAACATATTGTAATAACAAAAAAACCAATTGTTGGAGCCTAGGATAAACAAGCCCGGAATTTCTTTGTTTGGTATGAATTAAAGCAAATGTGCTCACGATTTCTTCATGGTAGAAGATGATGTGGTTTGAGAAAGAACACAAGGCGAACTCGCTTAATGTTGGAGCGTGATTTCCATACAAAAACCACCATTCATCTGCAATAAAAATTACTTATATTCAATAAATAATAATAAAATATTTATAAAATTTACTTATAATGAGAATTAACACTCACCAGGAACCATTTTTGATCTTAGCGCTATTCTTTGCCCGATCACCAAATCCTTTTTGCATCACAGAATAGTATAAGCTGTGAATTGAAAATGTCAAAAAATCTAAAATAAAAAATTAATCAAGGAAATTGAATCAATTAATTAGAAACTCATTAATTTACCTCATTTCCAAAATTAGAAAGGCCTTCAGCATTAGGATTTCATTTAGAAAAAAACATCATGAAGCGACTTGGAAGTAGCTCGGGGTTGGGAGACAAACTCAGTGCAGTGATGAAAATTTGGATTTAGATAGTATCTTGCAATAGTGTTGATTGAAAATTAGTATCACGATAATAATATAAACATAAAATTATTAAAGGTGAATATTGGTGAGGAAGCAGTAATTAGTTTTCTTGCATGAAGAGAATGCTTAAAGTTCTATCCCGACGATCTGCGATGATGATAAGTTTCACCTCTTTAGCTTTGATGAATCCCCAATTTCACCTTATGTAAGATCAACTACGTAGACAAATGGCATGGATTGGGATGACTTGAATCATGATCTGAAACCTTGTGTATAGTGCCTCATAGATGGACACTACAGCTTCTCCGCTTTGCTCGATATTGATGATCAAACATGAGTCTTTCGACCTCATACTTACTTCTGATCCATTAAGCTTGTGAGATATTGATTCATTCTTAATAAAGACTTTTCTTCCAAAATCGGCCTCTTTTTAGAAGGTATCGAGAGCTGATATAGTTTGTTGCAAATCTTGTTGCTCCGGGACGCCACGATATCTCCACCCGCATGCACATCGCATTTTGCAAGCAACCCGACCATGATTGTAAATGAAGTTGGTTGTATCTTTCGACCATTCTCACGATCAAGCGAGCAACACTATCCCTTTTACCAATGTCTTGAACATTAAATCAATGCGAGTGTCTTTATGGAGTCAATAGTTGTATTTCTTCATGACAACTTTCGCTCACGAATGTCGATCTATTATGCGGTACAATTTGAACCATTTGCTTCTCGACTTCCTTGATGCGTCCTTGCGAGCTATATGTATTTGTTGTCTTTGAAATCTTATCAGGTCATGATAGATTTGAGAGAGGAGTGTGCTTCACTTTGAATATACAATGAAATTAATTATGCTCAATTTAGTTGGCCCGGTCCATCCATCGCACATAATTGTACATCCATGTCTCCATTTAAAGCTGCAAGTTGACATAAGCCCATGTCTTTATCTCATTTAAAGTCTTGCTTTTTATTTCATCTGTGAAGAGATGGTGGTTCGATGCCCATCCCTACATATAATAATTCAAGGAAAGCTAGTTATTAAAACATATTTCATATGGAGATAATAATGTCATTATTAAAACATATTTCATATGGAAATCATAATGTAAAACATATTATATAATTAGACAAACCTGCTTGTTGTGCAGCAAAAATCATGTTCCTAAGATGGTGTGAAATTAAAGCTTTGAGTGGAACACTTTCATATATGAAGGAACTTTAATTAATCGTCCCAAGTGATTCTGATTGAACCACCTTTGAACATATTTTTAGGCTTTTTGTTTGCAATGAAGACTTGTATAATGATGGTGCAATTGGCGGTGATGGATCCATATCTTAGAACACTTTGTGATCTTGTATCGTCTTGATGGATCACGGTTGTGAAGACTACTTTGTTGCGATTCACCTTGAAAAATAAAATCAACACATTATTTTATCGTAATTATGTGAAAAAATGAATTAGGTATAAAAGATTTTGTTTTCTTTTGCCTCTCATAAATCACGCAACTGATCTACGTTCCATTCAGCTTTTGATGCCGCGTCTTGCTTCTCGATATTCATCTCGCTCGTCGAGTGCATGTCGGTAGGGATCGTATCGCAGCGTCATCATTACTCATCTTCCTCATCGTATCAATGAAATGTGATCACTCTCAAGACATCTTTATCATCAGTGTTTCAATTTCTTCCATATTAAACCCTTTTTCGCTTTTGCTTTCTATGTTCTAAAAAGTTGCTTCATTTCTTCATTTTACTACTTACGGCGACACGTTGAATGACAGTATTTGAATTGGTATCAGTACTGTAATGAGATGGAAACTTTAAGCGGTAATTCCACCACTTTTTATGCTTAAACCACAATAATTACAAATTGTTCCATTTTATGTCCTCGAAGGTGCGCTGATATAAAGTTAGGGATCTCGAGCCTCTCCTTCGCTAGCCATTCTATAAGCAGCATGTGATTTTATTGAAAATAAAATTCAGTCGGTGTGATCTTTGTATATGATATCATTATAATAACATTATATATATATGTAATTTAACATAAAAGTAAGACCTAAGTTTCTTAATGATATCTAGCTTAATAATATCATTAAGATGTCTAAGAAGATCTAAATTTTTAACATTAAATATGTCTAAGATCTAAGTTTCAAACATTATATAAGTATAACTAAACTTTAATGTAAGTAATATCAAATGAAACTATAATAAAACTATAGTATAAAAATGTTTAAAACATTATATAACTAAAATAACTATTAAGTAAATAAATAATATAATTAATTAACTAAAAATTATATTGTCAAATGGAAACAAAATAAAACTATAGTATAAAAATAAGATTATAATATAAAAATGTTTGAAACATTATATAACTAAAAAATAACTATTAAGTAAATAAATAATATAATTAATTAACTAAAAATTATATTATCAAGAAATGAAACGATAATAAAACTATAGTATAAAAATAAGATTATAATATAAAATGTTTACAAAACATTATATAACCCAAATATTTATTAAGTAAATGAATAATATAATTAATTAACTAAAATTATATTATCAAATGAAACCCCTAAAATAAAACTATAGTATAAAAATAAGATTATAATATAAAAATATTTGAAACATTATATAACTAAAATAACTATTAAGTAAATGAATAATATAATTAATTAACTAAAAATTATATTATCTAATGAAAACTAAAATAAAACTATAGTATAAAAAATAAGATTATAACATAAAATGTTTTGAAACATTATATAACTAAAATAACTATTAAGTAAATGAATAATATAATTAATTACTTAAAGTATAATATCAAATGAAAAAACTAAATAAAAACTATAGTATAAAAATAAGATTATAAATATAAAAATGTTTTGAAACACATTTATATAACTAAAAATAACTATTAAGTAAATGAATAATACTCTAAATTAATTAACTAAAAATTATATTATCAAATGAAACTATAATAAAACTATAGTATAAAAATATAAATTATAGTATAAAAATGTTTTGAAGCATTATATAAGCTAAAACAAGATTATGTAGTAAATAGCAAGTTTGAAACATTATATAACTAAAATAACTATTAACTAAATAACTAATATAATTAATTAACTAAAAATTATGCTATAGTATTATCAAATTATAAAAATAAAATAAAACTATACTATAAAAATATATATTATAAACTACTTCAACACCAAAATAAAACTAAATAACATATGCATAAAGCAAAAATTAATGAATAAAGAAACAAACCTTAATTCACAAAGATCTTTCAAAAAATTAGGATAAAGAACAAAGAAAAAATTATTTGAGGAGTGAAATGGAGCTTAGATGTGGATGGATGAGTTTGTAATAAAGTGTCTTTAATTTAGGGTATTTATAGAATTTTTTGAAGTCAAAATACTCATTGAGTTGTCAAAAAAAACTGTTGTGATTTATTTAACCGTTAAGTTCGATTTTGGTTCAAATCGAAATGATTGGATCGTAAATATATCAGGTTAGAAATAGTGCGGACCGTTAGAAATAATTACGGGCCAGTTAGATCAGAAAGCGATTTAAATCAACCGTTGGATAAAAATATAGCCGTTGGATTTTTCAAAAAGGCGAGGACGAAATGCAGACGTTAGATCCAAAACGAGAGAAAAATCTAAGGGCGGGGATAATTCGGGGAGAAAATCTTAGAAAAAATCTTGAAAAATCGCGATTTTTACAGATTTTATCGTAGATAAATCGACGAAACTGCGGCCGGACACGCCTCGAGGCGCGTGTAAATCAAATCTTGAAAATGGCGATTTTCCCAGATTTTTCCGTTTTTCTGGGGCGATTTTCCATCCCAAAATTTTCCGGCACCAGAAAATTAGTAGAAAAAGCGATTTTTTTGTCCTTACGTATGGCTGAATCCGAATATCCATCCTCCACATAGTCATGAAGGCTCTCATCTGCTGTCGAGGGCAGAGTATTTCCTGAAGCTGTAAGCAACGAAACAACCAAATTTAAAATTGGTTATGTATAAATTACATGTTACAACTACTAACAGTAATTGATAATTAACAAATTACGTACCTGCTCTGTATCTACTAAGTGTGATATGTCAATGCGTCTTGCAATCTTAAAGGCATATGTATCCGACGGATACGCATCATGAATCTACGAGCATACATGTCTATAAGATATAACAAATCCAGAATAATTGTCAAATATGGTTGTCGATATTAATTCTGGCTGTGATGATTTACAATACACACGTCTGATAAGAATGTTTCATTCAATAGAATAAGTATGATACAAGACAACTCTGAAAAAGTCGGGCCTCATTTGCAGAAATAAACAACTAGTACATAAGTCTTATCTGAGGCAACTATAAAAAAGTGAGGCCTCATTTCAAACAAACAGCAGTACCTTACTTCACATATAACTAAACTTGATTTCTATTCTTACAAGACCGTCGATTGTGACCTTGTTGTTTGCACAACCCACATTTTATCTTGGTTTTTCCCTCCCTAACGTCCATTTCATTATGCAAACGGGTTGATTTAGGACGACCACTGATTTGTCGTTTCATTGACCCAGGAGCTACGATCGTTGGACCACCATCAGCTAAAGAGAGGCCCTCATCTTCATTGTGAATATGGGATAAAACAAGCTTGCCTAAGTGTCATAGTAGGACTGCGTAGTGTAGTAGCGCGAACAAATAAGCGAAAATCAACGCGATCTTGACATGTTGCTATGATATGACTACGCCCAAATCCATATATCGGTGCACCACATGTGCATTCTTGCCGTTTAAGTTAGTGGAATGGAGCCGCTCACAGGACTTCACGTGAAATCACGCGCTCTGTATGTGATCGTAAAGAACAATTTCCATCGATCCAGCCTTAACCACACGACCCTGAATCGAGGCATAACATATGAGTGATCTGCTCATCGCGGTCTGATTTATCGGCACCTTGTTCCCTTCTTCGCAGCCAAATAAGCTGTTAAAGCGGGAAAATGTCGGCGAACTAATGCGTGATTGGTAAGTTCTGAGCCCCTTTAAGAACCTTTGTTCAATACCTCATTTATATTGGTTGTGTTATCCCATATCTTCGACCTCCGTCATGTGAAAGTGCGTAACGGAAGGAGGGATCTTCACAACCATTGTAGTGCGAGTTAATTCTCGATTGTGGCAATATACTGTTCATCTTAAAGTGGTGATATGCATGAATTTTGCTACGCATGCAAAATTCTTGAGTTTTATCTTTGGCGGGTCATAAATTGCTTGCAGATCTTATGCAGATCTATGATAGGCATATGGTGCATCCCAGCCCGAAAGATGATGATGGCTCTCATGCGTGCCATGTCTGGATGTTTGTCGAATATAACCTGAATCCCCGATCAGTTGAATTACTCTATTTCGATACATGCGAGAACCATCTGACTATCAATATTCTCGCGCCCAGTAATAGCAAATGCCAATGGGGAACAAGCGATTATTTCCATCACATCCCATAGCGACCCGACAATGTCCCTTTATACCTTCCCATACAAATGTAACCATGAATACTTCGATCTTAGGACGACAATTCAGACGCTAAGCCAGATGGCTTGAATGGCCGAGAACTGTATTTGGAATGTCTCATTGTTTGGCACACTGTGAGGAATGGTTTCCAAATGACAACACATCCGAGATTGACTTGTTAAATGGCGAGGCAAGCGTGGGAAGTCTTTTGTATATGGTAGGAAAAATCACGAATAAGTGTCTAAATGCCGCTATGCTTCCCATCAGAGAGGCTTTTTTATATGAAATTTCATATCCCCATTTCTCGCGGTGCTTGAATAAGCGGCGGGGAATGACATTAAATTGTGCCTTAATTATTACTGTATGTGGCTTGACAACCAACTTTGAGTCAGGTTGATGGTCTGATTCAGCTGGATTTCCTGAGTATCACGACCGCTATATATGTTGATCATGTACGCGGCTTCCATTGACATTGACATTCTTGGCCTTCTTACATCTTAAGAGCGAGCAATTTTTGGGAAGCATACAACAAACTCTTGGTGTGCTCTAATTGAGTAAATCTTTGCAGCCTCTTGCAATTCGGATTTAGAATTAAAAACTTGCCCGACTCTGAGTCGCAGCTCGCATAGCTAGTTTGTCTCTTGCCTGTGGATCCGACCACTTGAAATAGCAATATCTATGTTTCAGCATGTTCAAAACAGGTGTTAGTGGTAAATTGAAAGCTGAATAGGGGTTGACTCATCCCAGTCCTCATCATCATGCAACGATATTCGATACATCACCGAAGATAATGCATCTTGCGAAGACAAATATCCTCAAACCGTTCTCAGCACGGTTGTATTATGGAATGATGATATGTATCCATCGGCTTGAACATGTAAGTCATCATCATAATATTCTATCATCTAACATCTTTTGCCAGGATGTCATTACCTTCTTCATAAGTGCAATCATCATCATCTCCATATACTCGATTATCTAATCTTTGGGCCGTCTCTAGGCCTGACCATAGTCAATTTACGCAACATTCTCAATTTGCGCAACAATAGATTGATTAGCTTGTCGGTGTATTGAGTGACCTCAACAAACAATTCAATTTCTCGTGCCAGTTGTGTTAACCATGTTCAACATTAGGTGCCGCAGGCGTCATTCCATATTGTAAGGGTTGGGACCTGTTTCCCACATTTGAAGGATAACACTTGAGGGTAAGTGAACTTAGTTTGTCGATAGGTGTGCTTGAAAATATGATATCGCAATTGTTCAAGCGTCTTGATCAATCGGTATTTCCAAAGGCACAATCGAAGCTTTGTTTCCATCATATTTCATGCCATTGTGATTCTCAGCTATATGTCCATTGTAATAACACATTACGGGAATAGAAACGGACATAATTTACTGTTTGAATGAAGTAAAAAAATTAAATAATATGAGAGATTATTATCCTTAGTACTTTGTTTAGAAATTAAATGGCCCCAATCGTGCCCCCTTTCCGGGACTTATGATTTAAATAGTGAGAGGCGAGGAGTCTCCTTTTGTACTGGGAGGCTCTGCAAATCTGTTATCTTTAAAACTCTGACTTGACATGGCTCAATATCATACAATGACCTCGATTAAGGTCCAAATTTGAGTCAAAGTGGCCTAAGCGGGCCCATTATTCTATAATCAACAATAACAACAACATATAGTCTTCCTACTTCCCCATTCCCTTTCTATTTTTAGCTAAAAACTTAATTAACACTATACCCACTTTTGACCATAAGTTTAATATTTATGTAACTAATCCTTATTTGTTTATCTTTGTAATAGGTAAAATTCTCCTTCTCAAGTATTTTCTTTTATGATAATATAGTGAAGCACGTCATTTATATTATATGTCACTTCCAACATATTTTAAACGTTGATCAAAGTACTCATTTCCTATTATTATTCTTGAATGGAATCACCTGAGCTTTACACATGGAGGTTTCAATTCTTTGTAGATCTTGATGATGTTTTTATTGAAACTAAGGGGACAATTTACAATTTTGAAAACTATATATATATATTTTTGCAAATAAAAAAGAAACGAAAAACATAAAGAACACACAATAGGTCATGGCTTATTCTGAGTTTTTACGTTTAGAAAACACGAAAAACACAAATATTAAAATCTTTGTTTTCAAAAAATGTTCATAAAAAATTTCCAAAAATGAATCAAATAGATTCAATATCTTATACAAAAAGAAAGAAAGAGGAAAAAAAAAAAGAAACCAAGGAGAAACAAAGTGGAACCCTTAATTTGTGTCAAGGTTTAACATGAGTGGCTCTTGGGAATTCAAACAGTGAGTTCAAAAATGGCTCTTGGGTGAGTTGGTTAAGGTGTGAACAAACTGAAGTAGAAGTCATGGGCTTCTTTTTATTTTATGAAGCCAAAGTAGAAAGCCTATGATACGATGACATTATTTAATATAAAAACATTAGCATATTTGTATGTAAAATTCTTCCAACATTTACACCGAAGGGATAATAGGAATGGGCTATTTCAAGAATCATCATCAGGGTATTGGAATTGGATGGCCAATTGGGAACACCTCATGTTCAAAAACCCAAAAAAAAAAAAAAATTAGTGTTGGGGGAAACAAGCCTTCATGAGAATTGACCCTACTTTATATCAATCTTTCAAATCATTTTATGACTCTTCACATCCTGTTCCCATGGGCTAATCGGTTTGCCCAATAAATGACCCAACCAAAAAATCAAAATCCGTTTGATTACGAAACAGCTCTCCAACCTCGCTCGAAGGATAAAAACAATGATTTTTTAAGTTTAAAGATAAAGGGTAACTCAAAAATAGTAATAACTTGTTTTAAACTTTTACTAAAAGGTCAATTTTATTCTATTAGAATTTAATGAAAGATATTTAGAAATTAATATGGGGATTTAAACGTTCATAGTTTTCACCATAGCTATAGAAGATGTAAAACACTTAAATCATCTAAAAACAATTACATTAGCTACTACAATTTTTGTACTATTTGGATTGGCTTATAGAATTTGTCAAAACTAAATTAAATGAGAAAAGGATATATATGAAGGTGAAGAATGGTTAATTGGAAAACACTTTCACGCAACAAATTAACAATATCTGGAGGAGTACTTGTTAATTATAAATAATAAACCCAAAGGGCCAAAACATTTTAATCATCAATCTATCAATGTCATAAAAAGGAATAAAGACCCACCACTAACGTAATCTATTTCTATGTACTCACACATTATCCGCCTGTGATCTTTTTTATGCTTTTTCCTCCAAATTCCTTTCTTTTCTCTCTCCTAATGGCAAATGATTTTACTTCCTCTCACCGCATTCATCACATATTAACACATTATCTGTCAATGATTGATATACATCAAGAAATTTCAACTCGGTTCGCGATTTAATTAAATAAAAATTGAAAGCTTTTTTGAGATTCCAAACCAAATTCTAATAACAATTTAGAGTCCACCGAGAAACAGAAACCAAAACAAAGAAACCCTAAATCAACAACCATGTGCCAAACAGAGAAACAATGGGCTACCTAGTTTGCTGTCCCCCATGAATCTAATCACTATACCCCCAAAACGCATACAAAACCACATAAGCCCACAAGCCCTAGTTCAAATCCTAAATGAAACCCTAAAGCACACACGCCCCTTGTTAGGATAGGGCCAGATGATCGCAGCAATCGGGTCAAGAACAAACCCTGGCGAGAGCCGCTGACGGCTGGTGTGTGCACCTCGCTCGTCGAGGTGGGTCCGTGGAGTATGGAGCAGAGCAGGAGAAAATAAAGGAGAAATGCGGGGGAAGGGGGATAAGGAAGGTTGTCTGATTATAGTATTCAATGGCCGCCGCTAGAACGACGACCTTGGGTTTATTTCAATAGCCGCTGCTCACAACGCCACTATTAAAAATTTTGTAATTGATTAGCCTACAAGCAGAACGCCGGCCTTTGAATGTGATACACCGCCGCTCAACGACGACCATTGCCACCTATCCATCAACGCTCTAGTTTGGGCATATTTTTGAAACCAGCCTTAAATTTTGGATTTTTTATTTTAAAAGCACTATTCACGTCCAAAACTCCTTTTCACAATTGTTTCTTTAGCGGTTGTTGTCATGCTCCCAACTCCATGCATGGGTATAGCTTCTACTTTCATGCACCCTTCATTCTCTTTCTTTTGAAGCTTGTCATTTTGATAGATGCTTAGTTGCACTTTGTCATCTTCGACTCTTAAAGTCAATTCTCCACTTTCTACATCAATAAGAGCCCGACTTGTGGCAAGAAAAGGTCTCCCTATAATGATAGGTACTTTTTCATCCTCCTCCATGTCTAACACAATGAAGTCCACAGGGAAAATGAACTTTTTCTACTTTTATGAGCACATCTTCAATAATACCTTTGGGGGAAGCCATTGATCAATTCGCCATTTGAAGTGATAGAGCCGTCAATTCAATTTCCCCCAGATTCAACCTTTTAGCCATAGAATATGGCATCAGATTAATGCTAGCACCAAGACCACACAATGCCTTGTTGAATGTATGCTCCCCTATGACACAAGGTATGGCAAAATTGCCCGAATCTTTTTGATTTTTTGGGAGCTTCCTTTGGATGATTGCGCTGCAATTCTCGGACAAGTTCACAGTTCCATATGCATATAATTTCTTCTTGTTGCTCATTATCTCCTTCATGAATTTCACGTAATTAGGCATTTGGGCCAAATCATTGGCAAATGGAATGTTGATCTCAAGTTTCTTGATTATGTTTAGGAACTTTGCAAACTAAGCATCTAGCTTAGCTTTTTCTGAATTTTTTGGGGAAGGGTAAGGGTGGAGTGTACGCGGGAGGGTTGTCAGGAAAAGTCATTCTTCCCAGGACAAATTGATCAGATTTTTGCTTTTTTCCCATGTTGTTCACTTCAACTCCCCCTTCCTTAGTTTTAGCTTCCATATTTTCTTCAATTTCAACTTCTTCCTTTCTGTTTTTAGTTTGTTCTTCTTCATTTGAATTCTTCTTCGGCTCTTCAAGCTATTTTCCACTTCTTAAAGTAACATCCATGCATTGTTTTGGATTGGTTTCAATATCACTTGAAAATGATTTTGGGGGATGGTCTCTCACAGATTGAGCCAATTTACCCATTTGAGTTTCCAGATTTTTGAGAGATGCCCCAAGATTAGCCTGATTCGTTTCCATGTTCTTCATGCATGTGTTAATATTCGCTTAATTATGCTCCAGATTTTTGATGCACGTCTCCATGGTTGCTTGAATATTTTCTAATCTTTTAATGTGTGTGCCAAAGGTGAGCTGATTGTTCTCTAGGTGTGTAATACGCGACTCATTACATTTTCTCATCTCATTCATTGCTATTAACAGCTCATTGATTGTAGTTTTCCTTGTATTCCCCTGATAATTTAAGCTCGAAGCTCCTTGATTTTGGAAACCTGGAGGTGCCATAGTGGTGCTAAGCTGATGGGGCTCATGAGGAACAATCGCTTGATTCCCCGTATGACAAATTCTCATGGTTTCTTAGCTCAGAGTGGTAATGAGATGGCAAATTGTTATTGGGGTGAAATGTATAACTCCTATTATTGACATAATTTGCATCTTCAATCTAAAGGGGAGTATTTGTCATAAGAGCATTATGAGTTTGCAAGTATGGAATCTCCCTAAGAGTCGGTTCATTTGTAGCTTATTGATTTAATCTGGTCATCAAAACTTCAAATTTTGCCTCCAAAGATTATATTCTATCAATTTCATGGATTCCCCTTTGCTTTCTACCATCACCTCTCTCAAAAGAAGGTTAGTAATTGTTCTTGGTCAACTCTTCAAACATCAAGTTAGCTTCTTTTGTTGTTTTCATAATGATGGAACTTCCACATGCCAAATAGACGAGTGCCCTTGTTGAGTAGTTGAGACCTGATGAGTCAAAAACTCATTGATTTTTAAATCCATTTTTCTTACCTATGTTACAATATAATTGCTGATTTTTATGCAGAAATATGGAAACCTTACCAAATTTATATTTTGTAGGTTTTTACAGCAGACTTGGCAATTCTAGCAAGAAAAAGATATATATGGTCAAGGCAGCTAGGTCACGATAAACTTGTGAAGTCGCGACAAGGGATTCCTCAGATCAACAGTTTTTAAGTCACGACCTGAGCAAGCATGTTGCTGCAAATCTGTTAGACAAAGACCTTAGGTCGCGACAGAGAATCGAGGTCACGACAAGAAATGATACTGGGGCCAAGAGAAGAATGTTGTGACAAGAGACATGATGCAGAGACAGAGAAAAAGCTTGAAAGACAACTCTTGTCGCTATAGAAAAATGATGTCGCGACAAGGAATGATTGGGTTTACAACCGACTGCCTCGACAGATTTTCGCTGCGCATGATGACAAGATGGAGATATTATTCGAGGTCGAGACAAAGGTTTCAGGTCGTGACAAGAAAGAAGTCTAGGCTAAACGAAAGCTATTGCGACAAGAGAAAAGTTGCAGAGACAGAAAAGGGATTTCAAAGAAAGATTTTGTCGCGACACCGTTCTGTATGTCGCGACACCGAAAGAAAACAACTCTAGTCACAACAAATAATTGATGTCATGACGAGGAATGGTTGCGTAATGAACTGGAAAGGTCTCCACAAGTGAATTTGTTGTTGTGACAAAATACAAGCTGAAGACACCAGTTGAGGTCGCGACATTGATTTCATGTCGCGACATGAAACATGAAAATAGGCTGAATAGTTAAAAGCATGTTGCAACTAAGTTTGAGCAACTGCAACAAAAGCAAAGGTGAGAAGGGCAACCATTCAGTTGTGACATACTTTCTAGGTCACGACCAGAAATAGAAGCTGAATTGAGTAAAAACAACTGAGAAATGAGGTTGCGACAAGGTGGGAATTAAAAACGTATAGTCAAGTCGCGACCTACCTTGAAGGACAACCAGGTCGCGACATGGAATTGAGGTCGCGACATAAATACTTGGAGACCAGAAAAAGTTGTCGCAACAAGAATCATAACTACTGGCAACTAAACTTGGTCACGACACAACAATTCATGTCGCGACAAAGATTCCAGAGAAAGAAGAAACTCTAGGCAAAACTCATGTCTCAACTGAAAACTTAGTCGCAACAAGAATCAAGGGGATAGGCAATAACTTAAGTCGTGACAAAGAAACTGGGTCGCGACAACTAAATGAAAAGGTTGCAAAGAATGATGTTATGACAGAAGACATCAGGTCGTGACTCCCTACTGCTAAAAAAAAAAAAGAAGGTTGGCGATGCAATCAGTCACGACAGACTTCGCAGCTCATGACCGTGAAACTTAGTCGTGACAAGCTCCTTGCCAGACCGACAGTTGAGTCGGGCCATTTAATTTAGGAAATCCACTGGGGCCTTCTCGAATCGTGCCCAATTGCTGGAAATGTATAAATAGGTGTCTTTACACCAAGAGGAAGCAGCTCTTTCGGAACTCAGATCATTGGGGGATTGAAGAAGACTCACTTGTATATTTTTAGAATAGATTAGTTAGAATCATTTTTTATTTTTTTGTTTCTAGATCTGAACCAGCAATCTGTATTAAATTGTGAAGCTGGATCAAATCGTTCAATATCTTTCCAATTACTGCCTGGAATTAATGAAGTCTAGACAATTTATGGAATTCAGTTCTTTTAGTTTATTACAGTTATAGTGGATGTTCTTGATCAATACTCTATTGTTGATTTGGTGATTCGGGCTGAGGAAGAAAGATCCACCGAATGGACCTCAAGTGATTAGTTATAGTCTTTTCTCGCATAAATTAGAAGGAATTTCCCGGATTTAGGATTTATTTGATCGATGTTGTTCTCAATTGATTTGTTCCCAATAGGTAGTATCGCAATACTCCTTTCAAAGAATGTATCATGCTCTCGATTCGTGAGGCCTTCGAGGACAATGCAGATGGAGATTCTCGAGAGCTCGAACATTCAATTTGTGGATATGTTTGACTACTATTGAAGAACTAAAAAGCTCTGAGAGTTCACTTCAATAAATTTCCAATTCACTCATAGTTGAAGTTGAAGGGGATTATTTATCAATTTAAATAATCAGAGATTTCACCTTAATTTGATGGAAAGATCTTGATCATGTGTTAGTTGAGATCTAATCAAAGAAAGGGAAAAATCCATCAGATCTAAATGATGAGTCATTAACCAATTTGTAGAGGTTTTGCAATGGCCCAAACTTGGGGTGCAAGAAATCTGCAATCTTAAGAAATGGGTATGAAGTATTGAAAAAGAAAAATATCCGGATCTTATAAAGAGTGTTCTAAATACAAGTAACTGATTAGATCCATGTTCTTGGGCTAACCACACCAGTAACAAGAAGAACCAAACCGGAGTTGTTGATGTCGAACCCGGATCGCCGTCCGATTGAGAGAATCAAATGATTATGCACGTAATGAACAGCCACACAGCAGAGTCTTATCGTCCCGCCTGAGGCGGTAATCCCATTCGCCGCCCAACTGATTAATGAGCTCTGAATCAAATATCAAACATGTTGAATATAATACAGATTACATCCGCCTTTAAATCACACCTCGTTCCACATGTGAGGCGCAAGAAAGCGCTTTATCCGGCGTTAGGTAGCGATTCCGCCCTCCTGATGCTGAACCGAGGAAATGATATTCATATTTCCGCATCCACTTTGGTTACTTGCATGGTCTGGCGAACCAAAAAGAATGTGATCAAACTCCGCTTCACTTCGCATTATGTTTAATTCATTTTCAATTTCAACACCCGGCTCACGGTCCAAACTGGCGGTAGCCTGTGCGGTCAAAGATAGCGTTGCTTCCGAGCAGCTAGTCACTGTCGTTCAACAGCTTCTGCCATATGGATTGAAATAGAACTGAATAAAACCAATATCCTCAACGCTATATAAACATTTGATCATTATTTTTCTTTATTTTCTGCAAAAAGAACATAAAACTCCTGATAGTGTCTTACTTAATGCAACATCCTTGAGAGATTCTATTTGATAAATGATTTTTATATCATCAATTGTTTCAATTTAATCTCAATATAGTCCATTCAAGAAATATTTATATAGAAAGTTTAATCAATTATGTTTTCCAACTTCACCTAATAAGATTGAGAACCATATTAAGGTGTCATACAAACTGCAATTATATGTATTATGAATGGGTCATTAGCAGAAACAAAGGTTCACATAGTGGTTTCTGGAAGATATACTGAAAGATTTGAGCTCATGATAACCATATAATATCTTTCATGCTGACAACTTACTAGAGTTCACAATTTTTATCAAAATCAACATCTCCCACTAGCAGCAATAATCAACAGAAACTCACCCAAGATCCAATGTCAGCTCACAGATCTCCGATTGTCTACTGAAGCAATCAACATGTGGAGATTGAGGTAACTGCCAATCACACATCCTTCCTTTCTTGAAGAGATGATACAAACACACAGAAAAGAACTGTCTGCATGAGGCTGTCTTGTTAACATGTACTACTCAGGAGGCTCACTGAAAGATTTTTCTTCCCATCACCACAATACAGTATGTTTAAGAATGATCATTGTGTCTAAAACATGGAGAGTTGAAAGCTATACTATCTGAAAAATCACACTCCATAAGAGGTGCTTCACACGCTATGTCAATTGGCACCCAAATGGATATTTACCATCCCAATATACTTGGTGTAATATATATGAAGTTTGGTTAAAGTTATTCAAGTTTTTACAAAGTGGGAGAAGTAAAGCAAACTGGAGATAAGATCCAGTCACGTAACATGAAAGTTCCATCCAGTTTCCAGTGGATCTGTCCACAGAACAAAGGGAGTCAATGAGTTCAAAAGACCTGCAGAAGCAAACTGATGCAATAATGCACAAGTTGGGGAATCAAGAGAAAATAATGCACTATGCTCATGAAATTGGAGCAGTGAGAAGAGATGGAATTAGAAGAAGTGCTGAGGGACCAATTGATGAGGATTCCTATCAAGTTGAGGAGGCCAATTATTTGAATGAACAGAGAAGCTGCCATTTCAAGCCTAACTCCAACTTGCTTACACACTACACACCAGCATTGAGGGGCCATGAGAATTGCTCATATGGTGGAGGAGCATCATAGGGCCCAAGACATGGGCAAGGTTTTCAGCAAGGATATAATCCACCAAGGTTTCAACAACAGCAACAACAAGGAGAGAATAGAAATGAATATCAAGGTCAGAAGAGGACTCAGTCCTTTGAGGAGAAAATGTTGTGCCCATGGGGACAAACAAAAAGTCGCTAAACCTCCATGAACAAATTTGCTGTGCTGGAAACTTTAAATCCAACACACAAATTTTCAAGAAAAAACACTAATGCTTCACTCAAGAACTGGAAACACAGTCAAGTACCGCCTCAACCTTGAAGAAGACCATGATGCTTTCCTAGTGACACCTAGAAGATCCAAGGGACTGCATGGCAAATCTGCAATGAGAGTGGCAAGGAATTGAGCAACAACAGAAAGCGTAAAAGAAAGAAAAGACTGAAAGCAAGAAGAAGAGGAAGAACCGAAGAAAGAATAGAAAGAGCGCCAGTCGACTCGCAACCGAGAATAAAGTGCAAATGAAAGCGTTTTGGGAAAGACCGGGTGGAATAACAACAGAAAGAAAAGGTTCAAGCCTATACACCTACAGTTCCTTTCCCACAAAGACTTCAGAAGGCAAAGAAGGAGGAACAATTTTCTAAATTCTTGGAGATTTGCAAGAAGATAGAAATTAACATTCCCTTTGCAGATGCTATCACTCAAATGCCAAACTATGCAAAATTCCTCAAGGATATACTGAGCAAAAAGAAGAAAATTGCTAAGGAAGGAGCGTGAGCCTAACCGCAACATGTAGTGCGCTGATTCGTGTAAGGAGCCACAACCTAAGATGAAAGACCCTGACAGTTTTACCATGCCTTGCATAATTGGGAAATATGAATTCAAGAAAGCTTTGTGTGACTCAGGTGCCAGCATCAACTTGATGCCCTTATTAGTGATACAAAGGTTGAGTTTGGGGGAACTTACTCCAATAGCCATTACACTGCAAATGGCTGATAGGTCAATGGCACAACTAGAAGGAGTCCTTGAGGATGTACTGGTCAAGGTAGGGAAATTCATCTTCCCTGTGGATTTTGTTGTCATGAAAATGGAAGAGGACACATAGGTCCTTCTTTTGTTAGGAAGACATTTCTTAGCAACTGGGGCTGCCCTGATTGATGTACAGAAGGGTAAGCTAACCCTGAGAGTGGGAAATGAAGCGGTGCACTTCAACCTCAACAAAAGCTTAACATGGTTTGATGTTGATGAAGAAAATTGTATGGTTGTAGATAAAATTAGTCCCATTAGTTTCGAATCGGTTTCCAATTGTAAATATCCAACATTTTATATAAATCAAAACGATGAATTTTCGCATCTTAAGAGTGTTGATTATGAATTGGGTCGCATTCCGCTTTGCAATATACGTAAACGCCTGAGTTTGAATGAAAATAGTAAAGAGAATTCATGCAGAAAGGAAAAGAAAGCAACTGAGCAAGAAACCAGTTAATATTGAAAGAATTGCCTAGTCATCTGAAATATGCTTTCTTAGAACCAGAAAAGGCAAAACCAGTGATTATATCAACTGCATTGACTAAGAATGAAGAACATAAGTTGTTAAAGATTCTAAGGAAATACAAGGAAGCAATTGCTTGGTCAATTGAAGATCTCAAAGGTATCAGTCCTTCTATTTGCATGCACAAAATTCTGCTATAAGATAATGCAAAGACTTCAATTGAACACCAAAGGAAGCTGGATCCAGTGATGAAGGATGTTGTAAAGAAGGAAGTGCTGAAATGCTTAAATGCAGGCTTTATTTATGCAATATCAGATAGCCCTTGGGTGAGCCCAGTTCATGTGGTTCCCAAGAAGGGTTGATTCATTATGATCAGGAATGAAAGGAATGAACTAATTCCTACAAGAACTGTGACAGGATGGAGGGTGTGCATAGATTACAGAAAATTGAATACTGCAACCAGGAATGATCATTTTTCCCTACCCTTCATTGATCGGGACAAGTTGAGATTAGCAGACACCTCACTTCGCTTTCACGGATATTTTCGATATAACCAAATTGCTATTTGCACCTCGAGGACCGTGAGAAAACTACTTTCATGCCCTTATGGTACTTTTGCTTTTGAAGAATGCCATTTAAGTTATGCAATGCCCTCGCACATTTCAAAGATGCATGATGTCTATGTTCTCGCATTTGGGCAGAGGAGGTTATGGAGATATTCATGGATGACTCTCACACTATGGATCCGCTGAACATCGTCGCAAAATTTGGGGACAAGACTTCTCATAGGTGTCAGACAAGAATTTAGCTTTGAATGGGGAAAATGTCATTTTATGGTAAATGTGGCGCATCGTCTCTTTCAATATAATTTCGCAGCAGGCTAGAAGTGGGACCAAGCAAAGGTTTCCATTATAAAGACTCTTTGCCACCTACAACACTAAGGGAATAAGAAGCCGACATACTCGGTTTTTATAGAAGATTTATCATGACTTCAAAATCAAGATGACCATTGGGACTATTGGAAAATGATACCAAGTTTAATTTTGATGAATCCTGCCAATCTTCATTTGAAGATATCAAATCTAGATTAGTTGAAGCTCCCATCATGGCCAAACCAGACTGGAATAATGAATTTGAGATTATGTGTGATGCTAGTGATTACATATGCAATGGGAGTCAGATGGGGACGTGTAAACCGACAAAGATATTTAGTGTGTCATATACTATGTCAAAGAAACCTTCAACGGCTTCCAAGATAATCACTCAACTAATAAAAGAGATGTTGGCTATGTTATTTGCATGTGAAAAATTCAGGCCCTATATATTGGGATCCCATGTCATCATCCATACTGATCATGCTGCCATTTAAATATTTGATGGCAAAGAAAGAAGCTAAGCCGAGACTGATCAAATGGGTATTGTTACTGAAGGAATTTGATTTAGAGATTAAGGACAGGAAGGGTTGTGATAATGTGATAGTTGATCACTTGTCAAGAATTGAAAATACTACTGTAAAAGAAAAGGGAATAGAATTAGCAGAAAACTTTCCAGATTAGCAGTTATTCTAGTTGTCATTTCAATCACCCTGGTATGTTGACATTGTAAAATTTCTAGCTTATGGAGTTATGCCACCAAAATTCAGCTACCAGCAGAGAAAGAAGTTAAGGACTGACATCAGATTCTATATATGGGATGATCCACTGTTATTCAAAAGAGGAGCTTATATGATAATCAGGAGGTGTGTGCCAGAAAGTGAACAAGGCATAATTTTATATGAATGCCATGCATCACCATATGGAGGACATTTTGCAGGAGACAAAACAGCCCACAAAATTCTCCAATCAGGTTTTTATTGGCCTACCATAATCAAAGATTGTTTGGAGTGGGTTAAACTTTGTGATCGATGCCAGAGAATGGGAAATATCAACAGAAGACAGGAAATGCCCCTGCAAGGTATCTTGGTGGTGCAACTTTTTTATGTGTGGGGAGTAGATTTCATGGGACATTTTCCATCTTCATTTAGGAATCTGTACATACTCTTAGTTGTGGACTATGTATCCAAATGAGTGGAAACAACATCTTGTCCAAAAAATGATGCTAATACAGTTGTGTGATTCTTACAAAGAAATATTTTGAGCAGATTTGGGGCACCCAGAACTATCATAAGTGATGGAGGAAACCATTTTTCAAACAAGGTGTTTGAGAAACTCATGAGCAGGTATGTAATCAAACACATAATGGGTCTAGCTTATCATCCTTAAACAAATGGGCAAGCTGAAATTTCCAATAGGTAGATTAAGAAGATTCTTGAAAAGACCGAAGCTCCAAAGATAAGAGATCGGGTCTCCTAAAGCTTCGATGATGCATCATGGGCTTATGGGGAATCGCATATAAAACTCCTATTGGAATGTCCCCATACAGAATTGTCTTTGGTAAACCTTGTCACCTCCATCTTGAATTGGAATACAAAGCAATGTGAGCCATCAAGAATTTGAATTTTGATTTTAAGGCTGCTAAGGAAGAAAGATTACTCCAATTGAATGAATTGGAATAGCTGAGAAATGAAGCTTATGATAATGCCATAATTTATAAAGATAAAACGAAGAAATGACATGATCAGAAAATTTTGAGGAGGGAGTTTTAGGCAGGAGATCAGGTCCTGTTATTCAACTCTAGACTGAAACTGTTTCCAAGAAAGCTTAGATCAAAATGGAGTGGTCCTTATACGCAGTTTCCAAGAAGAACAACCTGGGGATGCTGGACATTGAAAACCAGTAAAGGAGAAGAATTCAAAGTGAATGGTCAGAGATTAAAGCATTACCTTGGAGGGAAGATAATTGAAGACTAACTCCAGGTTATGAGTTAAAGAAATTTTTTGCTGATACAAGAGAATCATAACAACAAGTCTAGCTAAGGACTCAAAATTGAGCAGCTTCGTGGGAGGCAACCCATATAATATTTTATTTTATGTTTTATAGTCAATTAATGTGTTTAAATTTTTAAAATTTTAGTTAGACTTGTGTGTTGTTCTACTGTTTAAAATTTTTGAATGTTTTTGCAGGTCAGTGAGGGTACAACAGACATGGAGTCTTCACTTCTATCGTCCAAGATGCACACAAGAACACAAGGGGAAGTATAATGCTCTCTGATTAATATTTAATTTTTTTTTAGAGAATGCATGATTGAAGTTTGGGGGAATTGGATTTTCAATTCAATATTGAATCTTATGCTTTGATGAGTTGATTTGTTGAACATTTGAATGATGAATTGGGTTTCTTGAATGTTATACATGTTTTTTCAAGTATGCCTTGGGTGAAGTGAGTCAATCAAAGGAGACTAGAATTTGCAGGAAAATAGGGATAAAACATTGTTCATAGAGACCTGGAAATTTTCTAAGTCGCGACAAACTTTGGAGGTCATGACAAGGTTTTGAACTTACAACATGAGAACTAAGAAAATTTCGTGTTGCAACACAAGCCTCATTGTCAAGAACAAACTAAGGTCACAACATTAATTCCTGGGTTGCAACAGAATGTGTGAACCTAAATGGCTTGTGTAAGACACAGTGTTGCGACAGTGGAAATTATGTCGCAACCAGGAATTACTGAAGAAAGAAAAGAGTATGTCGTGACATCAATTTTATATGTCAAGACCACATTTGTAGTCGCGACAAACCTAAGTAGGTCGCGACTAGGATTGTTTAAATCATAGTAATTGTACGTTTCAAACATTCTATCTGAGGCGTCGCAACATTAAAAGAGGTACTTATTGTTGTTAATAATTAGTGTTATGGGCTAGAAATAGGTGTTGCGACATTCCATAAGACAACGAAATCATTACACCCATAAATAAAAAAGCCTGAAGGTGAACAACCATTTTCTTCCAAGACTTCAATCACTGTATCTCACCCACCTTCCATTCTTTCTCTTCAATTATCAAAACCTAGATTCTAAGTCTTAAACCCAACTTCAAACCTCGCCGATGGCGTGTAAAACGGAACCTTGTCTCGATCTGAGTGAGATGATGAATGAATATGTTCATGGGGAGGAAGAGGTTCGCTTGGAACCTCAACCTGGGACAGTCATAACTGAAGAACTAGAAGCCCAGCCTGAAGCAAGAGAACT
This sequence comes from Tetrastigma voinierianum, assembly GCA_016808115.1. Lineage (NCBI taxonomy): Eukaryota > Viridiplantae > Streptophyta > Magnoliopsida > Vitales > Vitaceae > Tetrastigma > Tetrastigma voinierianum. The sequence goes on from JAEQBH010000334.1 coordinate 369,369, forward strand.
AGCCGAGGAAGGAAGGAAAGCAAAAAGACAAAGATCAATAAGGCACAATGAAGAAGCAGAATTAGAAGGTGATAAGGACTTTGTCTCTGCTGAGGATCATGCTTTATGGAACAAACTATTAGTTGATGATGCGCGTTTCATCAAAGGGGTTTGTTTATTTCCCTTTTTCGAAATAATAGAAAAGAAAGGCCGATTTCTTCAGAATAAGGCGCCCGGCTTCGCTACTTCCGCAAGAGAATTTTTTATCAAATATGGTAGAGATGAAGGAGGACTCGTGTATGTACGAGGAGTTTGGGTTTTGGGCACAAGAGAATTAATGAAGTATTTCAGCTGAAGGAACTCAAATATGGCTCGAAATTCAAGAAGTTGGTTGAAAAACCAGACCATGAGAAGATTATAAACCTGCTAATAGCTGGACAGGGAAAGTGGGAGGCAAAGAAGAAGAACCCACACCAGGCCATCAATAGAGGATCTCTCACAGAGGAGGCAAAGGTTTGGTTTTATTTCATCACATCAGTTGTAATCCCAACTAAACACTTATGCTCTGTTAGGGAACAAGAAGCCATAATTTTATATGCAATCTTGAAGGAATATAAAATTAATATGGGAAGTCTGATCGAAGGCTCCATTAGGGGCTATCATCTGAGCAACAAAAGAGAGCTAATTCCCCACCCAACAACCATCACCAGATTATGCATCTTGGCTGGAGTGAAGGGATCATGGGAAGAAGAAGAAGTATGCCCTAGAGTCTCTCCTCTAACCCTGACTGGGATAACAAAAGGGCCAAGAAATTAAAAAACAGAAGGAAATAATAAAGGTGGAAGCAGAGCCTACAGAGGAAATGATAACATGGAAATTGAAAATTTCCTAGAAAAAGCTCCTCCAAAGCAGGCGGAAGAGGAAGAAATGCAAAGGTATCGAGCCCACTAAGTCCTTCATACCCTGATATGAGAGAAAATTTTCTCGAGCTTGCAGAGAGCTCCAAAAGAAATGAAGGAACTGTTGAAATAATGGAAATGCTAATATCAATGAAGAAAGATATGGAAGATAGAGAAAAGAAGTGGGAGAGACAACAACAAATCAAAGAAGAATTCTTAGAAGCTAATTTTAAAAGAAAAGAACAATAATGGGAGCAAAATTTAAAGCAAAAGAAGAAGAATGGAAAGAAGAGATGGATGTATGAGAAAGAGCCACAGAAAAACGGCGTCTGGGCTTTGAAGCCTTCTACAATAATCAATTCAATAGAGATCCAGAATTACTAACAATTCTAAAGAAAATAAAAGCTAAAATGGAAGGCAACATGTTGAAAAAGATAGAAGCCTTCAAGTATCTCTATAAAGAGCGGTTTTAAGAGTTTAGTAGGCTGATGAAAGAAAGAGATAAGGAGTTGGAGGACAATGATGTATACAGGAGAAAATTTTGGCATAAGAGCCTGGATATGATCAATACTAATTTGTCAAATATGCTAAGTCGTATTTTTCGGGAGAGCATAGTGAATAGTGGTTGTAACCAAGATCATTTGATCACTCTTAGGAGTTTACCAATGATCTATGCACCATTGGAAAAAGAAGAGCCCACTGATAAGAAAAGACCAGACATCACTTTCTCAAAATTTTCTCCCTTGCTGTGCTTTTGACACAATCCTCCTAATATCATACCTACCAATCCTATAAGAGAAGAAAGTGAATTTCACAAATTCCTCTCTTTTCCCCTCTCTAATTGTATTCTTTCTTCACCATTAATAGAAGCTCAATATAGTTCATTGAAAGTGTCTTGTGATTTGTTTTTCTGATATGATAATTTGGTTTTGTTGCTCTCAATAATGTTGCAATTAGAACATGTATGTTGTTGAACTGCTTAACTTTGATTGGGTGGTTGGATGAGTTTGAGGAAATGTGAATTGTTTTTGGATGAATTGACCTGATTGAGTGAACTAGGTTGCTTGTGTCATTCTTTGTTTGTCTGAAAGGAATGATTATTGTATTAAAGCTTTTAATGGTGAATGGCACAACAACCACTGATAAAATCCAAACAATACTCGTTGCAGAAATCGGGTAGGCTTATTCAACTGGAATAAGAAGTTGCGCTTTAGTTTAAATTAAGTCAAAATGCGCAGTTGGGGGAAAGTACACAATTGAGCAAATAAGTCGCTTCGAATATGTGTGTAAACAAGCAGTTAGTACAAATTTTGGAAATCAATACACATGGTCAAGTAAGTCCTTAACAATTTGAGAAAGATTAGGGACATCTTCTGGGGTGATTCACAATCAATAGTACAAAGTCCTAGAACTTGTTAGATTATTAGTCGAGGCGAAATCCTAGGCAAAAACAACTAACAAGAAATGATAGAGGCCATCTTTGGAAGTTTGAACCTTTTCAAGCCTACCCTCATTATATGCAAATGCATACACTCTAGTCCCATGCTTTGAGCCAAACATGCCTAATTTCTTCAATACAATGCAATTAGAAACCAAGATCCTCCTTTAAGCTAATCCCCGTGTTAAAGAACCCTAAATTACCCAGTTTGCCAGACAAGAACTGTAATATGCAGAAGGGAACAAGTTTGGGGGAATATATTTCTTTTGGATTGCAAGGAAGGATGAAGAAAAATCAATTGAAAGACTAGAAATGAAGAAAAGAAGTCAAAAAGGGGATAAGTTTTGTCTTGTGGCCTATCTATCTTGAATAATTAAGTTATTAGGGGTGTTTCAACACCTAGTACCCTAATGCTAATTGGTATGGCAGTTGCTAACCCAAAGTTCTCTAAGAGTGATAGAAAACCTAAAAAAACAAAACATTGCGCTATTCCTAAATCTTTAACAGAAAAAGAGAGACAAAAATAGTTCCAATTAAAGGAACTAGACTGATAAGTCTGAAAGTGGCAATCAAAGAGCCCACAATATGCAAGAAGATGCACCAAAACCAAGTTTGGGGGAATTATTAAAGTTTTCATCAGTAGGAAGGAAAGGGATGAAAGAGAAAAGAAATTATGCAGATGGAAAGAGTGGAATCTGGGTAATTTAAATATTCCAATTATCTACCCAATTACCCAAGCCTAACAATACAAGCTTAAAAGACCTCATTGATCTTGAAGGTTGAATTTGCCTACATTGGTGGAGATAAATATGAAAAACAAGCATATGGGACTTGACTAATTTTCCAAGGAGAATCCTAGAAGATTAACTAATCTAACAAGGAGAAAAGGAAAGAAGACCAACACACACCCATAGAACATGATCAATTGACTGAACTGTTTATAGTACAAAATTCATCAGTTTATTTGTAAAAGAGGTTGAAACTATTTCTTTTTCTTAGTTGAAAATTGAAGTTTGAAATAATACTGCAACTTACTTGATTCAAGTCAATTGGTGAAATCAGAAAATATTATGGTATAGAACAGAAAAATGTCCTTAAAAATGAAGTTCAATTATTTGAGGACAAACAAATCTTTCTTTTCTTTGTTTCGGGACAAGCAAAATTTTAAGTTTGGGGGAATCTGATGAGTAAAAAACTCATTGATTTTTAAATCCATTTTTCTGACCTATGTTACAATATAATTGCCGATTTTTATGCGTAAATATGGAAACCTTACCAAATTTATATTTTGCAGGTTTTTACAGCAGATTTGGCAATTCTAGCAAGAAAAAGATATATATGGTCAAGGCAAACTAGGGTCACTTATTGCATCAAGAAGTCACGACAAGGGATTCCTCAGATCAACAAATGTCACTATCTGAGCAAGCATGCGTTACAAACTGTTAGACAAAGACCTTAGGTCGCGACAGAGAATCGAGGTCATGACAAGAAGTGATACTGGGGCCAAGAGAAGAATGTTGCGACAAGAGACAGGATGCAGAGATAGAGAAAAATCTTGAAAGACAACTCTTGTTGCAATAGAAAAACGATGTTGAGACAAGGAATGACTGCTTCATAAACTGACCGAGTCTCGACAAAGGATTTTCAAGTTGCGACATAATGACAAGATGGAGAAATTATTCGAGGTCGCAACAAAGGCTTCAGGTTGTGACAAGAAAGAAGTCTAGGCTAAACGAAAGTTGTTGCGACAAGAGAAAAGTTGCTGAGGTAGAAAAGGGGTTTCAAAGAAAGATCTTGTTGCGACACCATTCTGTATGTCGCGACACCGAAAGAAAACAACTCTGGTCGCAACAGATAATTGATGTCACGACAAGGAATGGTTGCTTAATGAATTGGAAAGGTCTCCACAAGGGAATTTGCTGTTGTGACAAAATACAATCTGAAGACACCAGTTGAGGTCGCGACACTGATTTCATGTCGTGACATGAAAATGAGCTGAACAGTTAAAAGCATGTTGCAACTAAGTTTGAGCAACTGCAACAAAAGCAAAAGTGAGAAGGGCAACCATTTAGTCGTGACATACTTTCTAGGTCATACTAGAAATAGGAAGCCAAATTGGAGTAAAATGAAGAGAACCAGAAATGAGTTTGCGACAAGGTGGGAATTAAAAACGTATAGTCAAGTCACGACCTACCTTTTTGGTTGCGACAAAAAGTGCAGCAAGGGAAGAAATGACATGGTCATGACCTAAATTACATGTCGCGACAAGGAACTAAACAGATCAGTAGTTTTGAGTCACAACCTGAATAAAGGTAGAAGACAAACAAACATGCTCAACATGTGCGGAAGTCAGGACTAGAATCAAAGTACTGCAATAAATTGTGTCGCTGATGAAAACTAGGCTCACAAAACTCAAGAAAAGGGAAGGACAAACTAGGTCGCGACATGGACCGCTGAGGTTATGACATAAATATTTGGAGACCAGAAAAAGTTGTCGCAACAAGAATCATAACTACTGGCAACTAAACTTGGTCACGACACAACAATTCATGTCGGGACAAAGATTCCAGAGAAAGAAGAAACTTTAGGCAAAACTCATGTCTCAACTGAAAACTTAGTCGCAACAAGAATCAAGGGGATAGACAACAACTTAAGTCGCGACAAAGAAACTAGGCTCTTAATAACCAAAATGAAGAGGTTGGGTAAAGAACGATGTTGCGACGTAAGACATCGCTGCGGACTTCACGCCAAAAACAAAAAACAAAGAATGTCAGATAAGTAATCAAGTCACAATGTAGACTTCAAGAAGCTCATGACTTACAAACTCACATACAAGTCTTTAGGTCACACTAACAATGAGTCACATTTAATTTGGGGAATCCACTTGAAGCCTTCGAATCAGGCCCAATTGCCGGAATCAGATAAATAGGTGTCTTTAAGGCCAGAGGAAGCAAATTTCTTTCGAACCCATCCTCGGGGATTAAAGAAGACTCACTTGTATATTTTTTAATAGATTAGTTAAAATCGCTTTTTATTTTTGTTTCGGATTTAGAACCAAGAATCAGGACACTGTGAAGTCGATCAAATCGTTCAATCTCTTTTCCAATTACTGCTTAGAATTAATGAAGCTCGACAATTTCGAATTCAGCTCTTTTAGTTTATTACGCTTATAGTGGATGTTCTTGATCAATAATTCATCATGGATCGTGATTCGCCAGAAGAGCAATTTTCCATCAATGGACCTCGTTGATTAGTTATAATCTTTCGCATAAATTAGAAGGAATTTTTGGATTTGCATTTATTTGATTGATGTTGTTCTTGAATTGATGTTCTCAATAAGAGTATCGAATACCCCTTTCAAAGAATGTATCTCGCTGATTTCTAGAGGCCCTCCGAAAGTGACACGTAGATGGAGATTCTTGAGAGCTTGGAACATTCAATTTATGGGTATGTTAGACTACTATTGAAGAACTAAAAAGCTTTGAGAGTTCACTCGATAAATTTCCAATTCACCCATAGTTGAAGCTGAATGAGATTATTTGACACTTAAACACCCCAAGTGATTTCACCCTTAACTGATGGAAAGATCTTGACTGTGTTAGCGAGATCTAATCAAGGAAAGGGAAACTAGCATCGATCAGTACGAGGGGTCATCAACCAATTTTGTAGAGGTTTTGCAATGGCCTGCATGTGGGGTGCAAGAAATTCTATAGCCTAAGAAATGGGTAGCTTTAGTATTGAAAAAGAAAAATATCCAGATCTTATAAAGAATGTTCTAAATACAAGTAACTGATTAGATCCATGTATTTGAAGGAAGCAGGGACCTCTAATTAGTGAATTAAGGAGAAATCCAAACTGCATTATTAGGCATCTTTGACAAATCCATATCAAAATCAGGATTGAGAAAAACAATGGATTATAATGCATAAATTGGTTGTTTCACAAAGCAGCCTCCTTATCGTTGCTCCATTTTGCGTAGAACCGATCTACCATTTTATTTTATTTTTTTAATTCAAATTTATTTTAATTAGAGGAATATAATATAGGATTATTTTGTCTTTTAAATTCCAGTTTTCAAACCATTACAAGGAGGTAAATAGCGTGATCTTGAAAGAAGGTGCTTGATTTCAAAATCTTGTCAATCTCACAGGAATGATATCCGACTTGCATCCAATTTTGTTACTAGAGACCATGGCACTTCAGTGAAAGGTCTTAGACTAAACTCATTTTATAATTTCTAGCACATAAGACCATTTTCTAATTTTCAAATAACTAGCTCCAATTTTGGTCCCACTGTAGGGGAATTGTAAGACTCTAGTAGAGGTGTTAAAATTGAGTGGTTAAGTCTATACATTAACAAACAAACAAGACCATTATAAAGATTTGCACTTAAGCACTCAACTCATACCCATGTTGTGGGCATCTTCTTAACATCTCTTTGAATCTATCCCATGCATCATAAAGCATTTCTTGATCACCTTGTCGAAATTGTGTGATTTCAGCTCTAAATTATGAAGTTAATTGTGGCGGAAAAAACTTGGTCAAGAAAGTCTCAACGAGAGTCCCCCAAGTATCTATTGAACCCAACATCAAATTATTGAACCAATTCCTTGCTTTATCCCTTAAAGAGAAAGGAACAAATTTTCAACTTCTCGACTACATTATGATCCACTTTGCTCATCTTGATCAGGCTGCCACACCAGTGTGAAATTTGACAAGTGCTCAATAGATCCTCCGCACCTACCGGTCTCCCCAAACTCGGCCGTCGAACCATGTTGATTAATGTAGGCTTTAACTCGAAATTATTGGCATTCATAGGCTAATGGTGAATTCCTGAATAATCTTCATTCATCATCGGACGCCAACAATCTCCTAGTGTCAGTTCTTTAAGTCCAAGTATTTCATTGTGGTCCAAATGACCCTCACTGAATATGTTACTGTTCTGATCCTCCATTTCTCATGAAGGTACTGCTTTCTTCTTCGAACAAAGTTCTTCTACCAGATCAAGTGGCAATAGTTCAAATAAGGACACTCGCAGGCATGGTACGATTGCAAATCGAAAATTAAAACAAAGAGAGTAAAACAAACCGAATACAGCAGAACTTAAATTAAAACTAAAAATGAAAATAAGAGAAATAAAATAAAACTATTGCAGAAAAAATATCTTTGCTTAAATTAGAAAATGTCTCTTTTGCTGGAATATTAATCTATTCCACTTAAACTTGTTTGTCTCCGACAACGATGCCAAAAACTTGTTTAGTTATTTGCATGTATATAAATTTTCAACTAAAAACAACCAAATCCGTAAGTGCATGGATCACAAGTAATATAGTGGCTTTTTAATTAAAAACCTCAAGTATCGAACCCACAGGGAAAAATTGGTTTAAATGGGGATTAAGTACCCTAGCTACTAAAGAATTTCACTATCTAAGCGATATGACTACTGACACATTTAACTAATATTAAAACTAATTAAACTAACCTAACTCTTGAAAATCAACAAATGATTGAAGTGAATTAAGTGAAAGAAAACTTTAATGATTAATATTAGGGTCGATTGTCTCCATCGATGGGTTTATGACTTATAACCATAAAATACTAATTAAAATGAATATATTCTCGTGCTTACCCAACGAACCCGATATGAGGTTTACACTTTCATGTCTCCCCTAAATTTCTCACACCTCATTCCTATTCTCCTTTCGGGTCCCTAGTCAAACAATGTGGTATCAGATCTAAGGCAAATCAGTCCTTGGGAACTCTATTTGTCTCCTTTCTGTCCTTACAATAAAGTTATTTGGGTTATGTTCCGATCGATCTCCTTTCGGTCCTTACGATCTTCACATAAGGTTGAATGATGTCCCTCTTAATAAATTCACCTAGTACTAGGCATTCTTAATTTCCTAGATCTCTTTGATTAAGTTAATTCAATTTTAACAACTGTAGGACATTAGAGGTAAAAATCAATTCCTAAGGGGATACTTCCAACTGTCACTTTGGAACCCCTTGAGCTATAGGTCTCAACTTCACTCTCTAGCATACCACAATTAGTTAAAAACCTGGACAATAAAGGAACCACATACATACAACCTCAACACAAGCATAGATTCACCAAAATCATTCAATAAAAACCATAAGTTAACCACCAATTTCAACAACCAGTCATAGGGAAGAAATTAGCCACTTATAGTAGCCTCAAAACCTAACAATATTATATTTGCACCAAATAAAATACTGAAATATTAAGAATAAAAGTAGAGTTTAGGAATACAAAACAAATATTAGATCAATCTCGTCCAAAACTCAGCTCCACTGCTACAAGGTATCCCCTAGCAGTTGGACCTTCTAATTCAGCTCAAAAAAATGAGCTTAAGATTAAGTAAAACTAAAAACCCTAAAAAAAACTAAGCCTAGAGAGAAAACCCTAGAAATGGGAGTATGTCATGCCACCTCTAAGTTTCTCCCCTTTCTCTCTTGGTCTATTACAAGTATAGTATATATACTATTGAGAAATGGGCCAATGATTGGGCTAAAAATAGGTACATTTATGTCTCAGCCCGACATTCTTCGCCTACGCAAAGACACGTGCCTTTTTCTGATGTGGTGGCCCTTCGCCTAGGCAAAGGAAAGCTTCACCTAGGCGACTTAGCCGAGGCGAAGGTTAGCCTATGCCTAGGCGAACCCGAGAGTTCTTCTCGCATGCAGTCTACCTCTTGTCTTTTTAGCCTTCCTTGTAAGCTGACTCACCTCAATATCCAAAACATTTGCAGAATGAGGCAAAAATATCATAATAATGCCATTGTATTGCAATCTCAGATTTAAACAGAACATGACATCCCAAACGGAGGTATGATTCACAACTCAATAATCACTCTACATGTCAGCATATCCTCATATAGACTATCATTGTTTTCTTTATATAGGTTTGGTTACAAGGCCAACTATTCAAACCGAATAGAGAGCTGCTCCTCCTCCTCCTTCCCAAAGTCTAAAGATCAATCCCGAGTCTTCAATAAGTCATATATTTGTATTAGAAAGTAGGTTTCCAAATTAGGATTTTTTTTTTTTTTGTGCTTACTGAAAAAGAAGATGTCTTTACCTTTTTTACGACTGCTTTTATATTAGATGCCTCTTGACATATGCCTTTTATTCATTCTCTATCTAAATATGTGATAGTGAAGATGTAGAGGGTGATATGTTTTATGCCACTCGAGGAATGACATGTGCCTTTGGAATCTAAAGGTAGTTAGGCCAACTTTTGTCTCCTTGTGACCACGTGGCAATTCGCCCCCATGTGTCAATGTCTGACAACTTTGCCCTTTCTTACTATCGTCCTTTTACTCGAGTAAGGTATTTTTATGGCTCTTAGAGCATATTCTAATATTTTTCGAGTTCCAAGTCGCTAGATGGATAAGTCGATTTGGCTCTTTGACTTGTTGAAGTTATGATACCACCACCTTTCGAGTTCCATGGTTGTCTCGAACTAACTTCAAGTGTGTTGGACCATTCCATCAATACTTGCCAAATTCTTATATTCGACTTCAATGAGAGAATTAACACAGATTATTGTTTCTTCCAATGCTAAGAAATTACGTTTATTCGAAGTATATGCTGAAACCAAAAGTTGATATTTTGTCACTAGAATTTGATGTATAGTCTACATCACAAAACCCATATTAATTAGAGATTAGGTCTTGCTTATGATGAAGACCATAATCTAGTATCCCTCTTAGATATCTCAAAATCCTATTCAATGTTTTCCCATGAGCTTTTAAGCTATATAAACCGATAATTTCTATTTATGCATCTACAGTACAAGCAATTACAAGGTGTATGATAGCTACATATTGTAGGGCATATACAATACAATAGCCTTAATAAGGTCACTTCCATAGGGTCATAGCTTTTAGCTTGTTCTCATGGGGGATCAACCGTTTAATTTGGCACATTGCATATTTGCTTTGCATTAACAAAATATCAGTTATATACTTTGTTTGTGATAACTACAACCATTCATATTTTTTTAAATGGAAAGTTTTTTATTCAACTAGGTTTTGGATAGTGCTCTTATCATTCAATGTCATTAACATATATGCTAGAAGATAAATGGAGAGAGATATCGAGTAATATGTATAAAGAGTGATTGATCTGACTTTACAAAGTAAAGTAAAACTGTTAGGCAATTAGCCTCCATCATTCCATCCGGAATCTAGAAAATATTAAAGAAATAAAATAAAATAAAAAGGTCGAAGGAAATAAAATTTTAAGAGAATAAAAAGTAGATATACGCCCAATAAGTTTATTTTGTATATTCAGACTCATTTTGTTTATTTTTTCTATAATATAAGTAAGGACTAAATCTTTTTAAAATATGTATAATTTAAAAAAAAATTGAATATATTTAATTTTCTTTTATATTTTTTATGAAGAAATCAACCATAAGAAAATAATTTTTTATATATTTGGACTGATAGAGGCATCTTTATAAGTATGGTTGATCATCAATTTTAACTTAAAGCTATTGTTAAAACTATTACTATAGTTGGTAAGTTTCGGCTCAACATTGAAAGTTTCGGTAAAGTCAAATCTATTTTTATTTTGTATATATATATATATATATATATATATATAATAACAATACAAAATTATTTTAAATAAAATAAAATTTTAAAAATACATTATTTTATTTATTTATAAAATATATTGATTTTATATAATTGAAAATTTAAAAACAAATAAAAATAAAAGGTAAACGGGATGGGTACGAGAATTGTCATACCCTTTAAACCCGTTATATCTCGTTTAATATTTTAAATAAAACGAATATGATAAAGTATAAAATTTAACTAAGTGGGGTAGAGGCGAAGCTTTACATCCCAAGCCCGCCGGATATCATTTCTAATACAACTTTTTTTTTAATGATATAACAAGTTTTTATACCATGTGATAAACCACGAAAGTCCATAAGATCCTAATGAACTATGAAAGCAAATTAAAGACAAATAAAATCAACAATTTCTTATATTAATAAAAACATATCCAATTAAATAATTAAGTAGGTAATAAGCTTCCAAATAACTTTTTAACATAACCTTTATCATAATTAATGAGTTTTTTTTAACTCAAACATGCTAATTTTAACCTATAATTAGAATCATGAAGAGAAAATTTTATTTGGTAACGACTTTGGTTATTAAACACTTGTCATATATTTTATGATAAATAGAAATATCACTATTGAGTTAAATTTCAAATTATATATAAAATTAAAATCAGTGCGAAATCTATATGTTATGGATCCTTATTTCAATTCTATTTAAAATTATGACCAAAAAAGCTTAAAAACCAAGCAGTTTAAGTCCCGATTTAAAAAAAAAATATTCGATAATATTTATAAAATATTCGATAAACGTTCAATAAACCCTCATACGACCCTAATGAAATCTTAGCATAAAATCATACTTAATACATTAGTACCTAGCGCTTATCGGGTGATTATATATGCTCATATACTTTTATCAAATATTTTATATTTTTTATCAAATATTTTTAAATCGAATAACTTAATTTTAGAGCCTAATTTTTTAAATAAATTGAAATGGAGACCTCGTTAACATAGTTTTACCAAAAAAGGAAAAAAAAACCATAGTAGCACATCATTAATTGCTTGTCTTACATTTTGTAAGGATCACATGATCCATAAAGGCACATGGTACTTCAAGCAAACAATGGGCCACACCTTTCGATTCATATGTGATATGCCCAAATATTATTCTAAATTTTGGATCACCTAACTTTCTTTTCTTTTTTTCTTTTTTAATAAAAAGAAAATTATTTAATAAAAAAAAAAAACAAAAAACAAAACCATGTGTCCAACCCAACCCAACCTAGGGGAGTGAAGGCAGGGCCTTTCTCCACAAGCAATGTGGAGAACCCAAATCCAGGAGGATCCAATGGTTGTGGTGGGTCCCCATTAAAGGTTGAAACCACCCTGATATCTCCTTCTATCTATATCTCCATTAAAGAAGCCTCATTGCAGCTTTCCTATATTCTGCACCAAAAATCCAGTCTGTATCCGTGGTTGATTTCTTAAAACAAAAGCAAAAAAACAAAAACACCTCTGAAAAGTGAAAATGATGCCACTTTCGCTTCCCTTGTTATGTTTCATATTGTTATTAAAGTCTACAAGCAATGATAATTGTTTGAGAAAGTTGCACTTTCTTATGTCACGTAATCTGGTCTCACATGCACCCTTAATGTGCCCCCCTGTGGGTCCCACTATCTTGTTTGCTACTTTCCTTCTCTTTTTCTCTTTTATTTTCTCGGAAAATTTTATGGGTTGGGTTTCCGTTTTTTGGCCACCCCCCACTCCATGTTCTTCCCTTCAATGCGACTGCTGCTGTCATTATTTGCTGATTGAAAAAAGAAGAACAAATATTTATTTGTCATTTATTTTTTATTATAATCATGGATGTCCGTACTAATTTACAAGTATTTTGACTAATCCTATAAAAATATGAAGTTAACAATTTGATAAAACCTTTAAAGGAATTTATAACGCGTCTAAAAGAACTGTGGATTTGAAAATAATGAATTAATTTTTAAAATCATTGTTTCTTTTATGAAAGAAGAATAGTTTTTAAGAAGGTGTTTTAATTTCTTTTATATTTTTAATTAGTTTAAAAAATAATTATAGATGATTGAAAAAAATAATAATTATAAAGTCCTTAGAGCTTAGCTCAAATGATAGAGGATGAAATGAATAATAAGATATCCGACCTCCCAACCCTGTAATAAAAAAAGTATTATAGTGAGTAGGAACTAAAAATTAATAATTAATAAGTATAATAAATAATTATAATTGAAAATATACACAATAGATTTAGATTTAAAAACTGATTCTAAAAACATGTTATTAAAGCTAAAATATTTTTGAAAACTAGTTTTTGTTTCAAAAAACAAAACATTAAAACAAATTGTATTACATGGTTTTTGAAGATTGATCTTTTTTTTTTGAAAATTTTGAAGATTGGTTTTCAAAATAATATTTAAGTTTTGAAACACATTCTTATTTTTAAAAACATGAAAGTCGATGACATTTAAAGATAACCCACATTTTCTAGTTTTATTTTGTAGTATTGTGAAATTTAAAAAAAGAATCTCCAAAAAATCCGCTTAAAAAAAATTTAAAAAAATTTCATATAAAGCTTTCTAAAAGAAAATTTAACTATTTAAGTAGATATAAAATAATTAAAGTAAATAGACGTTACAATAAAATATGACGTCCGTACAGGCTTTTTAAAATGGAAAAAACAAACTTTATTCTTAAAAAATAAAGTATGCAGACAGAAAAATCAGGGTTTTTTTTTAAATAAATAAATAAATATTTAATGTCGGTTCTTCTTTTGTTGGGGGATATTATGGCGTTTGCTCCAGGTTCGATCTACGTGCCGTAATGCTTATTTTACAGTTGTATTATTCTGTACACGTGTGGCCCCACCGGTCAACCCCTCCTCGCCGATTTTTTAAAATTACCTCCTTCGACTTTATTAACTCCTAACATAGTAAATTCCACTTCAATTTTACCGTTGAGTGTTTGAGTATACTTAAACTTAATACTGATTTTAAGTTATTAATTTGAATTATATCAATTTTTTATATTTATTTATTTGCATTATATAATTATAGTGCAACATTCTTATAAAAAGTAAATGGATCCTTAGACTCCTATGCATGCACTAAAAGCTTAAAATGACCAAGCTTATTTATAAATCCATTCGAATTCTACTACAAAATAATCAATCGATTCGAACTGATTACGACTTTAATCAAGCTTTTACTATTGGCTTAAATCGTTTCAGCTTCGAACAGAATTATTTATTAAATTTTTAATTGTTTCAAATTTTATAGAATTAAGTTTGTATAACTTGATTATTTTTCAAACATCTAAAAATTTGATCAATTCAAAATGAGCTCTGCCATTTAATCGAATCGAACAGCTGTTTATATCGATTCGAATAATCACACTCCTTATCACAAGATCTACTTTTTACTATTTGAATTGGTCTCATGATTGATTAATATTTTATAAATAATAAAACATTGTTTAATAAAATGATTTAAGATTATATTTTTGTAATTTCAATTTTCAATAATTTGAAAAGAGTTATATTTTATTCCATTATATGAATTTGGTGAGCCACACAAAGAAGATCTTTTCTTTTGCACAATCCGTGTGTCGGTAAAGAATGAGGTCAACGCAGTAGAATGGGCGTCAACGATGACTCGTGGAGAGGTCGGCGATTGGAGGAGTGGTGGAAGCGTGGGGCCCCACCAACTGTCTCGCTCTCTTTTTACAGCTCTCTCGCAACTTGTGCCGCCTCCCCCCATCTTCTCTCCAAATCCACATATTTCCCAAAATACCCCCCCTAACCAATAACCTACAATTTACTTAAAAAAAAAAAAACACATGTTTCATAGAGGCAATAGAAGTAAGTTAAAATTAAGTTATTTATCTAATTGTTTCAAAAGATATATGAGGTAGTGGGGCATGTGTTATGTACAACTACAAGTCATAACGTGTGATAATTTCAATTACAATATACAAAATCACATGGAATGTTTTGAGTGAATCCAAAGATGAATAAAACAATTGCTCAATAATTCTTTCATTTCTAAGTTTTAAACCCCTCATTCTATATTATCTCGATTCAAGATTGAAAGGATGCATTCACCTGATGTCGATACTGTTATTATTATAAAGACAGGATATGGGAAAAGAAATGATACGGATTAGAGTCCACATAAAACAATTAAAGTAAAAAAGGTTAGCAATCCAGATATTAATCTTCACCATTTAACTATTGAGGCGATATGCTACACTATATTTTCATTTTAAAAATTAAAAAGAGAAAATTTTAAAATATATATATATTTACCAAATATCGAAGTCACTCCATACTCCATAGAAGTGTTGGGTTGGTCTGTTCTGAGTCCCATCTTCCTTTTTCTGTTGTTACCGGTCACACCTTTCTCCGTAGAGGGAACCAAAACGAAGCTTCACCCCCCTCAAAGCCACACCCCTTTCTCCTCAATTGCGACGTCGCTTCTCAGCCATGGCTACCGTACGGTCACCCATCTTCGTCTTCTTCATCTTCTTCCTGCAAATGGTCGCTTCTATACATTCGTTACCCACCACACCCATGAACTGTACGGACACATCTCGCCTATGCACCTCCTTCTTGGCCTTCAAGCCCACCCAGAATCAGACTCTCGCGTTGATCCAGTCCATGTACGACGTCCTTCCCAAGGACGTCACCGCCGAAGCCGCCGACTCCGACTACGTCTTCGTCAGGAAGAACTGCTCCTGTGAGCCGTAT
Organism: Tetrastigma voinierianum; assembly: GCA_016808115.1. Classification (NCBI taxonomy): domain Eukaryota; kingdom Viridiplantae; phylum Streptophyta; class Magnoliopsida; order Vitales; family Vitaceae; genus Tetrastigma; species Tetrastigma voinierianum. The sequence continues at coordinate 385,064 of JAEQBH010000334.1, forward strand.
TCGAAGAAGTATTTCACCAACACCACCTTCACTGTGAGGAGCAACGATGGGTTCATCAGCGACCTGGTGGCGGACGCCTACGGCGGCCTCGCGGTGGTCCCCGGCTTCCGGCGGGAAGCCAGGTTCGGCGCGGTGGTTACGGTGAGGTTGTACTGTGGGTGTTCGGTTGGGCTGTGGAATTACTTGATGAGCTATGTGATGATGGATGGGGACAGCGTTGAATCTCTGGCGAGTAGGTTTGGGGTCAGTATGGATAGTATTGAGGCTGTGAATGGGATTGATAATCCCGATAATGTTACTGTGGGTGCGCTCTATTATATACCGTTGAATTCAGGTTAGTTTTCTTGTTCATGAATTTTGAATTTTCCCTTGTTCTTGAATTTCGGTCATGGGTGATGTGGGAAAATTATGAATTGTGTGGGTCATGCCCATCCCAATTCGTGAAAAAAGATTGTCGCTGTCTGAGTTTTACTAAATTTCTCAAAAATTTATGATTGGATTTTTTTGTTTTTTGATTGTCTGTCTCTTGCCAATCAGAGGGTGGGTTAGTTTTAGGAAGGTAAGGATGAGTTTGACTAATGGTCCAGGTTAGGTGGTAGTTTATTGAGCCTCGCTGTGGAAAATTGTATTTTAATGAAGGCTTAGGTTTCATGGTCCTGTATATTCATCTCTGGGCAATAATGCAGGATAATATTGGCCTGATTTTTCACAGGAGTCTGAATTTTGATATGGGTTTGTGTTCTGAGTAGTGAAAACAGGGTGTATGGATTTACAATTTTATAATACATTGAACAGAAATTTATAAAAGGAGTATGTAATTTCTATAATTGGAACAGGGGATTTATCACGCCGAGGAACAACACTTCATATAAGTAGAGAAAGTGAATGAAAATGGATGAATATTGAATTAAATAAGAAAATCTTAATACAAAGTTGCAAACCTCTCTTCTATGAATACGAGGCCAAGACTAGCCTTCTTTAGGTGCTCTTATATGGAGAAAAGCTTTATTTTTATAGTTGGTAATTTGTTGAATTACTTTGATTCAAAAAGAAGAATATAATAAATGACTGAACAAATGAATGTGGAAGTGTATTTGATAAATGTTGTAATCAACTCAACCCGAGGCCCATTTGTGTTAAGAGATTTGATTTAGCATTTTCAGTAGATATTGCATTATTTTATGAACTAAATTTTTGTATATAAAAATTCAATTTCAAATTTTACTTGATGCTTTAGAAAATTTCTACATGAAATTGCAGCAAAATCTGATTTTACAATGTCAAATCCTTGGTGCACTGGTCTGTCCAATTCTAATAATCGGCTTTGGCAGTAGAAAACTATAGCTGCTTCCATGAATCTGTAGTTTCCTAACATCGTTACAACTGTTGATTGGGGGAAAGGCATGGAAAAATATCAAGTGCAATATGTTAGCCACAACACTGACCTAAGCTGTGAACTTTTCTCATCTTCAGTTGTTCCTAATATGATAGAATACCATTATATTGGGCTTAAGAGTGTACAAACAAATTTGAATTTTTGGTGAATCTTAAAGAAGTTTGGTAATTTCTTGTGTTCTTATTTATTTATTTTGTTGCAGTTCCTGGTGAGCCTTATCCTTTGGAGAGTGCCGTTCCTCCTGCTCCTGTTCCTACAACATCCAATCGTAACTTTTCAGGTGGGGTGCATTATAGTTTATCTATCAGCTGAAAATAGTTACATTTGAGTTTCTGCTTCCTTTTGTAAATGTAATTAAGAACAGTTATTGTACCTTTTAGTATTTAATTTATGAAGTAATGCTGTTGATTGAAGTTAATTATGAGCAAAAGTGGTTAGCTTTGTAGAATTATAGCTACTATTTTTATGGTTGAGATGTTGTTTTAAAGATAATGCATTTGTGGGATAACACTATTACACAACAGTTTCCATGCTTGGTGCTGTGCTTCATCTTCCATTTTCTTTCTTGCAAATTTTTGTTTTCCATGTGTAATCAGGGGTAATTGAAGGAAAAACTGTATATTTCATTGATTACAAACCACCTATTTATATACAAGACAATCCCAAACCAAATAGGAAAGAATATGAAGTTTCCTAACTCTAAATGAATGCAAGTTTCCTTTTTCCAACTAGTTTCTAATTCTACAATACTATAACATTCCCCCTCAAGTTGGAGCATTGATGTTGATCATGCTCAACTTGTTACAAAGATAACTAACTTGATCCCTACTCAAAGGTTTTGTGAAAATATCTCCTAACCGTTCTTTAGTCTTTACGTATCCTATAGAGATCAACCCCAACTGGATTTTCTCACAAACAAAATGACAATCTATCTCAACGCTGCTTTTATCTGTCAAAGAAACACCTGTTAGAGGCTATATGCATGGCAACTTGGTTATCACATCAAAGCTTTGTTGGTACTGAAGTTTCCATGCCCACTTCCATCAATAAATGACGTATCCACACGATCTCGCATGTGACTATGTTGCTTATACCTCTATTCTCCGGTCGCACTGGGGACCGCAGACAACACTTTGTTTCTTACTCTTCCACAGATCGATTTCCTCCAAAGAAGACACAATATCCTGAGGTGGATCTTCTATTTTCCTTGGTGATCCCGTCCAACTACAGCCGAAAGCACTTATCCGCGGTACCCACGCTCTTATACAATATTTCACGTTCATGAGCTTCTTTCAAATAGCATAGGATATGCTCTACATCTGCCTAATAATTGATTGTGGGAGATGACATATGCTGACTCAAAACACTTACTAAATAAGTAATATCCGGGCGAGTTATTGTAAGATAATTCAATTTCTCAACCAATCTTTTGTATCTCTCAGGGTCTTCAAATAGGTCTCCTTCCTTAGTGATCTGCACATTAGGAGTCATAGGAGTACTACACGGTTTGACACCCAACTTCCCTATCTTAGATAACAAATCGAGCACATATTTCCATTAAGATAACAGAATTCCCTACTTACTTCTCATGACTTCAACATTCCTAAACTCTTCATGCGAACCTGATCACAAGTAAGAAATGATTTAAGAGATAATATACCTTCGTGGAAATAATCCCAAATACGATAATATCATTCACATACACTCCAAGTAGAATAATACTAAAACTGAAATTCTTATAGAAGACGGAGTGGTGAGACTTACTCTTCTACATGCCAAATGTCTCAACTGCTTGACTGAATTTACCAAACCAAACATGGGGACTCTGTTTCAAACCATATAAGAGATTTCCTGGCCGATACACCTCCTCATCTCCCGAAAGCAACAAACTCGGTTGCTCCATGTAAACTCTTCCCGAAGATCATGTATGACATTCTGAGCATCGTCGATGTCCCAATCATAAGAAGCAGCAGTTATAAATAAAATGCATTTAACAAATGTCAGCTTAGCTATAGGAGAAAAAATATCAGAATAATCAACGACATAAGTTTGAGCATAGCCCTTAGCAACAAGACGGGCCTTCAATCTAGCAATAGACCTATCAGAATTAAATTTTACGACAAACACCCAACAACAGCCAATGACCTTCTTTACAGTAGGTAAAGGCACCAAGTCCCATGTGCCATTGTCATCTAAAGCCTGCATTTTATCCACCATAGCATTACACCAACCAGGGTGAGATAAAGCCTCACGAACAGTGTTAGGAAGAGAGATAGAATCAAGAGATGCAATAAAGGAACAAGAGGAAGTCGACAAATGGTTATAGGAAACAAACAAAGAGATTGCTTGAGCACACTGACGTTTACCTTTACTGAGAGCAATCGAAAGATCATCATTCTGGATTGGATCTGATGGTGAAGCAGTTGGTGTTGGACTAGAGACTAAAGGGTTCTGGCGCAAAGAATATACCTGAGTAATGGGAGGTTTAACAAGAACAGGAGCTGGAGTAGGAGCCAATGGAGCTGGTGAGGCAATAATGTACACTAATAAATCATCATTCTCCCCTTGACTAGGAACAAGCGAAGAAAGGGAAAACGGGGTAGTCTCAAATAATGTAACATCAGTAGACAAAAAGTATTGTCGAAGAGTGGGACAATAACACCTATATCCTTTTTGAACACGAGAATAGCCCACAAAGATACGCTTTAAGGACTTCGGATCAAATTTAGAGACTGAGGACAGACATCTCAAACAAAGTATGCATCCAAATACCTTGGGATTAATATAGAACAACAAATTATTTGGAAACAACTGGTGGTAAGGAGTAGTCCAATTAAGAACCGACGAGAGCATCCTATTAATCAAAAAACAAGTTGTGGACATTGCATCGGCCCAAAAATGTTTAGGGACATTCATCTTGAACAAAAGGGCTCGGGCAGTCTCAAGAAGATGTCTATTATTTCTCTCAGCTACCCCATTCTGAGAGGGTGTATCAACACACGAGGTCTGATGGAGAATCCCATGTTGTAACATGAAGGACTGAAAAGGTTCCAACAAATACTCCTTGGCATTTTCACTTCTCATTGTTTGAACAGAGACATGAAATTGTGTTTGAATTTAAGCAAAAAAGTCACTAAAATGAGAAAAAAGCTCAGAACGACTTTTCATTAGATTAAGCCAAGTGATACGAGAGAAATCGTCAACAAAAGTAACGAAACACTTAAACCCCGTGGGAGATATAATTGGACAAGGACCCCAAACATCAGAATGAACTAACTCAAAAGGAGTGGAAACTCGTTTATTGACTCTAGGACTCAAATGCACACGATGAAGTTTAACATATTGACACGACTCACAGTTTAATGAGGATAGACTAGAAAACTGAGGATATAACTTTTTCAACAAAGAGGAGAAGGATGACCCAAGTGACAATGCAATTCGAATGGGGTAACAACTCCAAAACAAGTAACCACTTTGGCACCTCTGTGTCAAGGATGTAGAGACCCCCAAACTCACATCCTCTATCAATAATCCGCTTCGTTAAAAGATCCTGAATCAAATAATTATCGCAGTTAATTTATATCATAATTGCTGCACGAAAGTGAATTTACTACCTGGGCGTAAATTGTAAAAATTAAAAGTTAATCAAGCAGAACGCATAATAGAGGTCAAAGTGATTAGAGGAGTTAGATGAATTGTTCTTGACCCAAGGACACAAGATGTTGACCCATCTGTAAGGGGAACAATAGAGGTAGAAGGGTGAGATTGAAACACAGTAAATAAACTGGAGTTACCTGTCATGTGGTCGGTGGCTCTTGAGTCAATGACTCATGTGGAAGAAGAGGAAATAAAACATGTGTTGGTTTTACCTGACTCAACGAGTGTAGTGATAGAAGTAGACGTAGACTTAAGTGATTTCTGATACTGAGATGACTAAAATCTTTGATTTTTACGTTGCAACCTCCTACACTTCTGGCTTACATGGCTTGGATTATGGCAATAATAACACACAACTCCTCTAAGGGTTTCTTGTTAGTCATAGAAGCATATTTAATTGAAACGGGTCGCTGAAAATCCAAAAAAATACCATAAAAATAGGATATGGCAAGGAAAAAGACCACCTCTCCACGAAAAATTCCACATCTGAATCGATATTGGTCCCAAAAACCACCAAGCACCTCTTAATCTGACTGAATCTCGAAGGAATCAAGGAAAATAGGAAGAAATCCTAGAAAAACATGGTTGTCGAACACAAAATCATTTGAAAAACACTGTTGTAGGCATCGGAGGAGAGAGGCAGGTTGTTGCGGAGGACCGTTGGTGACTGGCGATGCTGGAGGAGGAGGCGTGTCACTGGAAAGTCCTTCACGCGTCGGCGCGTGAAGAATAGCTCAGCCACAGAGAAGTGGCTTGTGGGGGACCTGGCTGTTTGAGCCTTCCTCCCGGCAGGATAAGGTGCCGGCGATCCAAGGGGGTGGTCACGCCCGCAGTTGAGACGCCGGGAAGGTGCCAGCCTACTGGCCGGAGGGGTGACAGGTTTTTCTCAAGATTTTTCCCAAAAATTTTGCCTTTTTCTAAACAAATTAAGCCCTAGGCTCTGATATCATGTAATCAAAGATGATTGAAGGAAAAATTGTATATTTCATTGATCAAAAACCACCTATTTATGTACAAGACAATCCCAAACCAAATAGCAAAGAATATGAAGTTTCCTAACTCTACATGAATGCAAGTTTCCTTTTTCCAACTAGTTTCTAATTCTACAATACTATAACACCATGCTGTCCCAATGTTTTAAGGTTAGCCTCAAACTTATGTGCAGTAGGTGTTTTTGCAAGGGAAATGAAGCTTTTAATTGCTATCACCTTTATATATCACTTTTTGAGTGCATTTAATTTCATTATAAGCGATAATGACTTATGCTATTTGTTTTGCAGTAGTTCAGGAGAACCATAAGGATCATGTTCCATATGGATGGATCATAGGGGGTTTGGGAGTTGGTCTTGCTCTGATAGCTGTAATTCTAGTTATGTGTGTTTGTTTGAAATCATCAAGGTGTTTTGCTGAAGGTCAAGGAAGCCTTGCTAAAGATTCTGATGGGAAGAATTCCCATAAGTTTCAGATTCTTCGAACAAAAAGTTACTGTTGTGGTTCAGGAAGATACATCTGCTGCAAATCTGCTGATGTGAAGCAAACTAATGGAGAGTCTAGCAACCGTCAGATGAATATTCCTAAAGGTTTCTTTTTAAAACTTTTCTCCATTTTTTTCTGCATTTCTTTTCTAAGAAATTTTTTTCATATGCAGTTGCTGCACTGTTGGATTGTCTCTTATGGTTAAGGAAATTTCTTTTACAGTTCTCTAACTAGTTAGAATTAATTATTCTTTCAATAAGAAATGGAGTTTAGGAACTCTGAAAAAATTTGTTGTCTTGAATGTAAGACGTGGAGATGGGGCTGAAAGGGTTTGAAAAGGCATAAAGGAAAGAAGTAAACACTTGGGAGAGCAGGGATTTAGGTGTTGATACCAGGGCTGGGTAACTAGATTTATTACCAGGCTTGAGATTTGGTAGACTTAGTTTGTTTGGTGTAGTCTCTGTATCATACAGTGAATCATGTCATCTCATCTGTGGGTATAGATATGGTTTTTGAGCGATTTTAAATAATGTCTTCTCTTGTGTAAGCATGTGCTTCTTTTATTTGTTTGGTTATCTGTATTTGGGAATATTTCTGCTGACCCAGTATTGTTGTGCTTCTGTTGCCCCCAACAAGTTTGCCTTCTTTCCTATACGCTTCGGTCTTTCTATCACTCTCCAAAGACCTTGTGAAGCCCTTACATTACTCTCTCTGTTTAGCCTCTTACATGACCTACAGATATTAAGATAGCATGTAAATCCAATTCCTTAATGGATAAAAATGAAAGAATACAAAAAAGCCATAAAAAATGGGTTTTCTTGATAAAAAATACATTTTCTTATATGTTTAGCTAGAGCTTCACAATAAGGATTCTTGTTTGCTCCTTTTCCAACTTTGAAGTTCTTATCTGAGCTACTCCTATAGTTCTGTCTATCATTTCAATGTTTCCTTATGATTATTAGCTCAGAATGAATGTCTTGACTTAGTAGTTCTTATATTATCTCCTGCAGCTATAGGGACTGATGTATTTGACTTGGAGAAGCCTGTGGTTTTCACATTTGAAGAAATTCTGTCTTCAACTGATGGGTTCTCTGATTCAAATCTTCTGGGGCATGGAACATATGGTTCTGTGTATTATGGTGTCCTTCGTGATCAGGTTTGGAACCATATGCTTTAGTTCCAGTGATTACATCTCATTAGTAAATATAAGGATTTTGTTTCGATGCAATGACTGATAATTTTGAATCCTTTTAGGAAGTTGCAATTAAAAAAATGACTGCTATGAAAACTAGAGAATTCACATCAGAGATGAAAGTTTTGTGCAAGGTTCACCATACTAATTTGGTAATGATCATTTTAATTTGAAATGCCACTTCTTCTAACTCTAGTTCAGCTTCTTCCTGCTGCTTTCATCATCTTTGAAGCTTTGACTCCTATTTTGGTTTCATATTTTCAAGGTAGAATTGATTGGTTATGCAGCTAGTGATGATGAGCTCTTTCTTATTTATGAATATGCCCAAAAAGGTTCTCTTAGAAGCCATTTACACGATCCTCAGAACAAAGGTAAGCTTTCTTTTTTGTTCATGCTCATCAAGTACTCCATAAGGATTAAGTTGCTCGCATCTGCACTCATTTCAAGTTTGTTTTCGTGGTGATACTTTTTTTTTTTTTTTTTTTTGATTAATAATCAAGTGTATTAAAACCAAAAAAGGACCCCAAGGGGTATACAGGGCGTATACAACGAGGAAAACAAAACCAAACAAAGGAAAACAAAGTAGTTCCCACAAGGCCGCACTAGGGAATTCCTCTTGAAAATATCTCTAACAAAAGGGTGTTCTACTTCAAACATCAAGCCACCCAAGAAGAGAAGGAAAATAAAAGCACATTTCAACTGACTTTGGAAAGGCTTCATCATCAAACACAACCCTATTTCTCTCTTTCCAAATAGCCCATAACAAGCAAAGGGAGACCGCTCTCCATAACTCCGCTTCCTTTTCCAGCACGTGGGAGGTGCAAACAACCTCAGAACAAGTCTTCACCGAAAAGACAACCCACCCCCACTGCATTAAAGAGAAAATACAAATTCACATACTCCACACCATGTGTTAAACGGATAAATGTGTGTTCTAGCATTCTTCATCCTTTTCCGCAAAGGGCACACCTCGTCGGCCGCCGAGAAACCTCTCTTTAAGCCGATCCATGGTCAAATCTTTCCCACCACACTTCCTAAGCAAAGAATCCCACCTTAAATGTAACGATATATCTCCACAAAGATCTTTATAGCACCAACTGCCACTACCACCTCTAATGTGATCAAAACATGTTTTAACAAGAAATTACCATTTTTCCTTTTTTCCAATTAATCTACTCCAGAAGGTTAGGATTGATACCCGAGGATCGGGACTGTGGCGCTAAGCCCCAGACCTCCTCCAATTCCCAACCGCGAAAGTGCCTTCCAAACTCGGGAAGGTCCAACCTTCCTCGAACCCCGAAGCCACCCAGAACTCCGCAACCTTAGCCCCTTTAGAGTTAGCCAAGCGATACAGTGAGGGAAAAGAAGAGCATAGTGGAGCTTCACCACACCACCAGTCTTCCCAGAATCTAGCCTTGGAACCATCCCCAATCTTCACTGAACAGTGATTTCTAATGAACAACGCTTCTTTGCAAATTTCCTTCCAAAGGCCAACCCCATGGCATCCTTTAGGAACAGAGGAAATAAATTCTTCCTCCAAACCATATTTCAAGATAATGACGCTCCTCCACATGTGAGTCATCTTCCATCGAGAATCTCCAACACCATTTCCCCAAGCAAAGCCCCGTTAAAGTTGGTAAGATTGCGATCACCAAATTCCACCTTCTCTTTACTCCGACAGACCGAAATCCCAATTTATCAAAGCTTGATTTTCCTCTCCTCGAAGAGCCCCCACCCCAAAGGAAGTCACGCTGAATTTTTCTAGTCTAAACTTAACTTTCTAGGATCCCATAGAGATAATAGGTGGTGTGGGCATGTTTGAGAGTACACTCTCTAATGAGAGTGAGTCTTCCACCCTTAGAAATATACGTTCTTTCCAAAAGAGCTAGCCTATTACGAAACCTTTCTTCCACTCCATCCCACACGCTAGTCTCCTTGTGTTTTGCGCCTAGAGGCAACCCGAGATACTCAGTAGGCAAAGAGCCAATTTTGCACCCTAGCTCGAAAGCACACCCATCCACATCTTCAACCCTACCCACAGGCAATAAGGAGCTTTTCTCTAGATTGATCTTTAACCCCGAAAGCGCTTCAAACCAAGCTAAATCCAGCATAAGTAAAAAAAAAAAAAAAAAAAAAAAAAAAATATCCGGTCTCGCATCTCCATGTAAGACAAGAGACATCCGCAGTTATAAATGGTGATTTGCTTTATCGGAGCCGCCCTCCCTTAAAATATACCCGCAGATGTTCTTCAAATGCTTTGTCAACCATTACCGAAAGAGCTTCCATGCCCAAAACAAAAAGATACGGCGATAATGGGTCCCCCGCTTTAACTCCTCTAGAGTCCCAAAAAAGCCAATACAATAATAACTGTATCAGAAAGCTGGGCAAAGTAGAGATGCACCACTTATCCAACTCAACGCCGATCTCGAAACTCCATCTTTTTAGCACCTTCAAAATGAAGTTCCAGCTTTATCTCGGTCATAAGCTTTCAATATCAAGTTTGCAAAGGATCCCCTTCTCCTTCCTCTTATGCATCGAGTCAATAACCCATCGCAATGTAGGACGCATCCGTGATCGGTCTACCCTCCACAAAAGCATTTCGAGCCGGGTTAACCAAACCATTCATAACCTTTTTCATAGCAAGGACCTTAGCAATCAGTTTATAAATACTACCAATCAAGCTGATTGGTCTAAAATCCTTTAAGTCCTCTGCCCCCCTTATCTTTGGAATCAAGACAAGGAAAGTTGAATTTAGGCCTTTCCCAAATCTTCCCCTCTCATGAAAATCCTTGAAGAGATCCAAGATGTCCAACTTAACAAAGTCCCAACTAAGCTGCCAAAAAGCCACCGTGAAGCCATCAGGACCCGGGGCTTTGTCCCCATTGAGATTTAACAACGCTGCATGGATTTCGGTTTCAGCAGTGCGGTTCCTCAAGCTTCAGAGGCGCCTGAACCTCTAACCTCGAAAATCCAGCCCTCGTGGCTAGCTCTCCAAAACCCTGATCGGGATGCAAACTTTGAAAGCATTCACACGCCTGCTCTAACCTCCCCCCATCCCTTCAAGCCAATCCCACCAATCCGAATCCTTTCTTTCGATAGTAATCGCTTGTGGAATTGCCATCTCCGTGGGAAAAACCCCAGTTGTTCCCTGCCCCCTTTCAGCCATAACTCCCTAGACTTTTGCCTCCAAGATGTTTCCTCCATTAAAGACCATTTCTTGAAATCCTCCACCGTCATTCTCAGATTCAAGTTCTTCAGGAGAAAGGGGTCTTTCACTTTCCAAATCATCCCAAGCTGCTACCATTGCCAAGGCAAACTTCTTATTTTCTTCAACCCTCCCAAAGACCTCTTTGTTCCAGATTTTGAGCAAATTTTTTTGCTTTCATCTTTTCCATTAGGAATACAATCGTTGGTCTCCCCGAACTCCAACCACGCACTGCACCTTGATCAGATCCTTGAAACCCTCCTCTTTAATCCACATATTCTCGAATCTAAAAGGGGAAGGTCTCTTTGGCAGTACTCTACCCCCCTCGAGTAGTATAGGAAAATGATCAGAGGTAGGCCTAGGGAGAATACTCTGTCTCGTCCCGCCAAAAAGACAGTCCCACTCCTCAGAGACTAAGAACCTGTCCAGTCTAGCCATCCTACAATTATTCAGACCACCCTTCCAAGTATACCGACCACCCCATCAGAAAATCTCAACTCTAGATCATCTTTATGACCTCGAAAACGCCTCATTGAACCCGTGATTCTACCTTCCCTACCCGTCTATCGGGAAATCTAGTGATGTCAAGTCCCAACCTAATGCACTACTTGGACATTCCATAACCCTTAATAAATTCCTCTAATTCGTCCCAGCAATTCCCTAAATTTCCATGTGACAATGGGGCCACACTCCCCGTGAACACCCAAGTACGATCTCTCCAAAGTTGAACTTGAATCTACAAGACACCGTGAACTCCGACCTTCCTCTTTAGCCAATAGATTTACCACACGAATCCCGTAGTAAATAACAATGCCCCCTGCAGGCCCTCACCTCCTTAAAGCCAATCAAGGAATCCTGCCACCCCCTAAACTCGATCGTGCCAGTAGACACTTCCCTTGAATTCTTGCTTCCCCTGCATACAAACAACATCCACTCTCCGTGATCTCGAGCAAAGGCCTTAATCACTTCCTTTATTCGCGCATCAATACCCTTACATTCCAAGATAAAATTCTATCTTCATCAACGACTATAATAATAAGCCCCGACCTCCTTCCTCAGCTCCATTCTTCCTTATCGTGTCCGTCACATCTCAAGCCAATTTTTCTCATCTCCCTATCAAAACTTTGTGACTGGTCTCCCTTTTCCTTCCCCCCTTTCCTACGTTAAACCTCTTCAAAAACTCCAAAATTTCCTCTTCGTGCCCAGAAGTTGAGAAACCCAAAAACTTGCTAAATCTGGCCAGACGACTTTCCTCCCACGACTCCATATCCTTTGCAAGGACCTTTTTCCCCCTATTTTCGTCTTTATCCACATCCTCATACTGCTGAACTTCCCTTTCTTTCACCGCCACTAAATCCAGGCACAGGGACCTTGTCGAGCTATATGGCGGCAAAATCGCCAATGGAGTTAAAGCAATACCCGAGACTTCACACACCGGGGCGTCTGGAATCTCCCATCGTGGCCCCCGTGAATCCAAATGATTCCACTAAACGGGGGTCCTAATAAGACAAGGGAGAGGAAGAAATATTATACAACGGCAACAAGACCTTCTTCATCACTGAGGGAAGAGGACTTTCATTCCGTCTCAGGCTAAAAGATGGAATCCCGGCTCGCCTTGAGAGAGTTCCTCGACCTTGAAGCCGAAAGACAGCCCGGGCCCAACCCATGGCTAAAGTAAACCGTGGGCATGGATTTCGAACTTGTACAGCCTGCCCCAACTTTAGTCAAGCTTAGCCTTCAGCCCAAATTTCTCCGAAAGGTAACCCACCGTCGAATCTCCAAATTTCCTCGCCCTCGTCTTCCCAACCAAAACAGGGTCGTCCGCTGTGAACTGGTGCCACCACCCGAAGACGCAGTATGTCGCAGGGTCACCAACCCGCCGAACTTCCTTATCGACGCCCTTACTTCCCATCTGCACTCCGAGCTATCCTTTCTTCCACTCGCCACCGAATCCCTGCCGTAGGGGCTCACAAGGACGAAATTACCGAGGGCGCAGGGCGCACCCCGAGATCCCACACTCTCGAACCTCTCTCGACAGTTCGTGATATCTCGCTTACGCCCCATGACCAAAGGATTCTCTAAATGAGGAAACCTAGCCTAAACAAGAAGTTAAGAAGAAGGAGAGTGCAACGGCCTTGATGGCTATACTCCTTTCCTCATACAGGTAATGTGGAGTCATTTACCCTAATCCGTAGCCGCCTTTAGCAAAGAGGACTTAGCCTGGCTTTTGAATGCACTCGGGCTCGATGCGGAGGACTCCGCCCAGCCCAACGCCTTGCTAAAGGAGGGCTCCATCAGCCTCGATTCGCCAACTTTGATCGGGGCCCCACCCAACAAAGAATCGGGCTTAGCCCTTCGGCCCAAAGACAGAGGGGATATCCATCCTGAGCCTCCTTCGCACCACGCACCCTATGGTACGGCCGAGGCCGTCTCGGGGGAAAGAGCCGCCGCATCGAACTCGTACACACCCGCCCGTCAGTTCCCAGCCTCCAAATGGGACTTTGTGTAAGCCGACTCGACGACGCGCCTCCCTTTTGTCACGCCATTCTCGTCTCCTCCCTCCGCTTCTGCAACCCTTCGGCAACCTCCATTTTCGATGGATACACCTCTCGCAAACTCCATGGTAACTCCCACCGCATTTGTAACTCGTTCCTCAACGCTGTGACATTTACAGTTACTTGGTCTCACCGCCTCCTCTTTAGTCTAACCAATATTCTACCCACGAGATTTCGAACCCACTGCTTTCCCTCTTCTCTACTTCAGAAACCTCCACATCCATCTCCTATCCTGGTCGCCTCCTGTCCATATGTAAGGGTAACCCTAACACCCCTGATCCATGCCTTCTTCAGGTTCTTGTTTTTCACGCAACCCGATTCCGGCCTCCATCTCTCCAAGTTCAGGACCCCTCCTCTGAAAAAATTACAGCCCCTCTCCATCACAAAATTTGACTCTTCCAGAAAATCAAACTCAAACAGCATCAAATCCTTATTTAAAAAAGCCACCGAAACACCTCCTTTTAGCTTCCACACTGCCCTAGCCCACGATTCCAACTCCCTTGTCAGGGGGATGAAGTCCGGAGCCCGTCCCAAATGCTACCACCAGTCAAGCTTCCAACCTTTCCCACGATGAACCAGTATCGGAAGCCCCGTCCACCTGCATGGTATCTCACACGACAACTCGAACCTTCATCAGACGCGAAAAGACCTCCCGTCTTTGAATGTCTGGTTTGCTGAAAGGTTGCCTGGTTCCTCTTTTTGTCACGATCCCCAATTCATTCAACTTGTACGCTAGGTTTTCCCAACCCTTTTTCTTATCCTTGCCTTCCGGGAAGATAAGACTGTGTTTCTTCCCCTCCTCGTCCCTTACTTCGCACAGTAGGAAACACCCAGCCTTGTTTTCTCGACTCTCTAGACTGAAAAGCCTCTTCTCCTCCCGCCACTCTATCCTCCATTTATCCGGACCTCTTCCTACAAGATTCATTGACCCTTCCACAACGTGTCTAAACTTCCCTCTCCGAACCGATCCACATACCTCTCCGCTTGCTTTTTTTCTCAGTAATAAAAATCGCTTTCCTTCCTACCCTTCCACTCAGATCTCGAAAGTTTTTGCCTCAACGGTGAACCATCTTCTGCTCCCTCTCATCTTGCTAACCAAAGCTTCAAGAGTGTCAACCCTTTCTTTGATTCGTGGTGATACTAACATACATATATATAACAAGAACACCGATGTGTGACCCAAAAAGGGAAAAAATTGAGGTGCTTTGCATGAAAAACACCAACAATGTAAACCCTGGCATTCACACTGCCTAAAACAGTTTTTATGTATGCACAAAGTCGTGCTCTCTCCAAGCTATATGTTGCTTTCAAGTTTAGTTTGGGCTAATGTATGATTGAACAAGGATACAGTGTGGCAATAATCACATTACAAAATTCTATTCTCATCTCCCCACTTTGTGTCCATCAGAATATTCTTGTAACTTGTGACTGAAACGAGTGGCTAGGATCATTGAGCTAGCCTTGACATGCTGTTTAAAACCAGACCTATTCTATGTCTATAATCCTCTAAGGTTATGTGACTCCCAATTTACATCACTATTTCTTAGAAAATTAGGCATGTTTTCCGGATCAATTAGACTAAGATTATAATCCTGCATGCTTATCCTTAGGAGAAAAAATAACCACATAGGACCAGGCTGGGTTCTTTTGCATAGCCTGAATACCTCAGGCTGGGATGGGATCAAGGTCATTAGGAGTTTCTATGTTTTATCTTTGTTGAAGGCCATCTCATGAATTAGAACTGTAAACATGTTGAATCTTTTTCATAAAGATCTCATCATTAATTTAGATGGAATGATATAGACTTCTGTAGACCATGCTATCCAATGCAAAGGTGTTACCATGTATTTGTTTGATGTAACATATATATGGTGCTAAAATCTTCCAATGACTGTTGGGTAGGCCATACATCGCTTTCTTGGATCATGAGGGTTCAAATTGCACTTGATGCTGCTAGAGGGCTGGAATACATCCACGAGCACACTAAAACTCATTATGTCCATCGAGATATTAAGACAAGCAATATCTTGCTTGATGGTTCCTTCAGGGCAAAGGTGTGCACTTTTCGTGCCTCACTAATTTATTTGTGAAATCATAGTGATCTTTTAGTTGATGTGGTTGATTTTTTTTTTTCCATTTATTTAGATTTCAGATTTTGGGTTGGCAAAACTTGTTGGAAAGACTGGTGAAGGAGAAGCTTCGGCTACAAGAGTTGTTGGAACCTTTGGTTACCTGGCTCCAGAGTACGTAAACATCCTATCATTCTGCAACTGTGGTCCACAATTACTTCCTCCACTGAGTTCCGTTATGTCACCCTTATGGTTCTTTGCAGATACTTGAGTGATGGCTTGGCAACAACAAAAAGTGATGTCTATGCATTTGGCATTGTTCTTTTTGAGATAATTTCAGGAAGGGAGGCCATTACACGAACTGAAGGCATGGTGATGAAAAATCCTGAAAGACGCTCACTGGCATCCATTGTGAGTTCTGCATATCTTTTTGTCAATATAAAAACATAATTATGCATGTGGAAATCTTGGTTTTGAGACTGATTTCCAAATCTGGGGCTAAAAAACTGAAATACCAGGATGTAAATAATCTTTACTGAACTTTACAACAATAAAGTAAAATTATTTACACATTAATTAGTATAACTTCATACTGAACAATACAAAGAGGCATAGTACAAAGTACAAACTAACTGAGAATGAAAAAGATAATCAAGCTGTCCTATTCAAGGAGGATGATCATAGAGGTTATGACCTAAGCAACAACTCCATCTTCATTCTACTCATGATCAGTTGGCAGAGAATTCCAATCTATTGAAAGAAGTATATCCCAGTTGCATCCTGCTAGATGAAAGACTTAAAACCAAAGCAAGCTAATCTGACCTGAAATAAATACCTAAAACAAAAGAAACGTAAGTAAATAAAGGCACCTTAAAAATAGGAAACATAACAAATAAGACTTATCCAATGGAAGAGACTATCTTCACGGAGCTAGGGCTGCATCACTTGAACCCTGAGATATTTACATGGTGAAATTTTGGCTTAGGTAGAGAGGACTACAAAGAAATTTTCATTTATTCCATAAATCTTTAGATCCATATAGAAAATCTTTCATCTAAGGTAAAGATAACATTCTAACTTGGGAATTTCATTATAGGAAGCAAGAATGGTGAATGACCTTTTTCCTTTTAGCTTTTTGTTACATGTCACTTATCATTTTGTAATTTGTTCTTTAAGCATATTTTGTTCTTTGGTTGCGGTTTTTTGGAGTTTAGGCTTGCATATGATATACCATATTCCCCCAATGTTTGTGTGGTTGCAGATGTTAGCAGCTCTTCGGAACTCACCCAATTCCACGAGTATGTCAAGCATGAAAGATTGCATTGATCCTAATTTGATGGATTTGTATCCCCATGACTGTTTATACAAGGTAGAGTTCAATCACTTCTTGATCGCAGTGCAATGTATGTTAGTGGTGGATCAATCATTTTTCCTAGAGATTAATAATATAAAAATTGCAGCCTCCCAGAAACTCATCACCATGCCTCACCTAAAAATAATGATGAGAAAAGGAGAACCTATCTATTATTCTGAAAAAATTAACAAAAAATTTAGTGTTAACCATACCAATGTGTAAGTGGAAACAAAAATTGCCTCTTACCCTTATTTCCCTCTATAGACTACAGGAATTTGAGCCATGATCCAATGGGTATTCTGATCTTAAACACACCACTCTTATCCATAAATACTTCTACGCTAGGGAGCTATGTCTATTCCTAATGCTAAGCGAACATGATTATATAATTAGCCAAACTACCAAGATGCTGTCGATTGACTTTTGAATCAAATTTACCAGTTATAACATAGCAACTAACCTGTCAGTTCTGTGTGGGTGTATCTCTGTCTAGATGGCTATGTTGGCGAAGCAATGTGTAGATCACGATCCCATTTTGCGGCCAGACATGAAGCAAGTAGTGATTTCACTATCACAGATCCTCTTATCTTCTGTTGAATGGGAGGCAACTCTTGCTGGGAACAGCCAAGTATTCAGTGGCCTTGTCCAAGGAAGATGATGAGAGAGCTATTAATTCGCCCATTCCACTACATCATTCTTTTTCATTTGGACCCCCCCAGGTTTTCATCATTATGATTAAGAGTGTGTATAGTAGTAGCACAGATTTTTCCACTAAAGTGGTAAGATGATCTATTTTTTCATGTGACCCTTTTTTCCTTTTCCCTTTCCCTTCCCCTTTTTCTTTTAAACGATGTATTCTTTTTTAGGTTTCCTGTGTGAGAAAATTTTGATATGATGTAAAAGAAGTGGAAAAAAAGAAAAAAGAAAAAAGCCAGACTGGAACTTGGCAAAAGTGTGGCTGGTTTCAATTCAAGCAGCTATTTGGTAGCTTTATTTTCCTGGCTCTTCTAGTTTGTTCATGCAAATGGTGGCTAATGGCATGTTGATAAATTGTATTTTTTTTACGTTTTTCTTTTCTTTTATTGATCGTTGTTGTAACTTGTAAGTTGCTTGCTACTCTTCTCAATGCGCATTGGACACTTAGAAGTGGACAACCATGACTTTAATGGCTAGTGAATTTTTATTTTTTATTTTTAAGAGAAAGGAAAAAAGAAAATTAGATTGCTGCCTTGTTTGTTAGCTAGACACCCGCCTGGGGACTGCAATACTACAAGGGAAAACATAAGACGGGGGCTAAGTTTGAGAGGTCAGTTCTTGAAGCACAGGAGAGTCCTAATAAATGCTTGGGTTGGAGGTTTGTGGTGAGACATGTTTGGGTTGAGAGAAAATTAGTTAGTATTGCTTTGTACAACATTTGAAGATGATTTCTTTGATTGCCCATGGATGTAGTTTGCTTGTAGGACTAAACCATGCATGTTTTAATTTCGTGTGGATAGCTTTAATGCTACAACTTGATAAATTGCTTCTATGGTCATGAGGTTTCTGGTACATTTCCTACTAACAAATGTTGTTAGAGCCAAGATGGGATTCATGAAAGTGCAAGATTGTGGCCTGTGGGAGTTATAGACGAGAGCTAGGAAAGGGGTGCATATATATATATATATATATATATATATATATATATATATATATATATATATATATACCAAGTCATAATTTAGGGATGTGAGACTTAGAATGGGTCATTACAATCCACCCCTCTTTCAGAATTGGACTCCACAACAACTGATATGTTCTAGGCCCCCACTTTCTTTTTATGGGTAACAACTCTCCCACGATTGCAGGATGAGGGCTATCCCAAGTAACGAACCACTATGATACCAAACTTATAACCACTTTGGTTGTCAAAGGAAGGGAACGCAAATGATTATAAACCCATAAGTCAAGTTATGATCATCCTTAAAAACTAATTGTCAAAGGGAGGGAACATAAATGATTATAAACCCATAGGTCAAGTTATGATACGGGACATATATATATATATATATATATATATATATATTCAGAAGGCCATAAAAAGCTAATCACTTGCTGCAACATGATAATCTTCCCGACCTGATCAATTGCTTCCATATTTGTATGGCCACTGATAATCTCCCAATTCCAATCATATTGGATGATTCATTCATATCATATACTGGTGCTACAATGAATACATAAATCCGGAAACAGCTCAGAATGACAGAGCCATGGCCTTATTCTGCAACTTATTCCAACAAAGTTGTAACAGCTTATATGGCCTAACCCTAAAGCAGAAAAGCCAAAGCGATATCAAGAGAGATCTAACGCCCTTCTCTACTTACTACTTCTACTACTACTACTTGCAGAGTGAAGCCAGTACACGGCGAGGCGGATCAAAGGGTCTTCGAGAGTGAAGAACAGCCCAGTTATCCAGCAGAAGAACATCACCTTTCTGCCATGGAACTGCCACACATTCATCCTCAAGAATCTTCAAACAGTCATAGATGATATCAGCCGGCAATGGCTGCCCATCCCCGAAGGTTACCGCCTTCACCGGATCGTTCCGTGCATCTTCCCACCCTGTGTAAGCAGCTACCATGCTGTTAAACCAGACCTTCCTTTGTCTCGACTCATCAAATTTAACAGCCGGGATAGGACCCATTATCGTCTTCACTCCGTCCTCCGTCCATTCCAGCTTCATACCAAGCTGAGCAGCCCTGCAGCCACAAAGAACTCAGACAAAACCTAAAAAAAACAATGGAGGATGATCCAAATCTTGTCTGGCCCGATTCATAAAGTTTCGTGAAGTATTATTACGAATTTTTCGGGATATGTGGTGGTAGCGATTAGGCTGAGAAACCTGATCAGGACTGTAATCGAGTTGAGTCGATAAAGAGCCAAGCCCAAGCTTGATTCCATTAAAAAACTTGAACTAGACTGATCGAATCAGTTAAAAATTAATAAATAATTATACAGGAAATTGACTAGATTAATAAAATAATAGTTTGGAACTACTCGGATATAAATATGTTATGTATTTAATACATGTGTTTCTTCTTTGAGCCTTTTATTTTGTTGTTGTCTATTCTCAATTTCTGGATTTAACAAGTGGAAGCAAAAACCTCTTCTCAGCCGTGATTTTATCATGGGTGAGGAATGTAGACTTCCAGCCACGGCCGATTGGAGAAGAAGGGTCGTCCTCCTCGCCCAGTACTCGGATATACATCAATCCGTGCTCCTCCAATCGTTGTACGAATTCCGGGTGCTTGGTTTTCATCCGCTCGTACACAATGTGGCTGAGGACAATCGGAGTCTCTCCTCCCGTTCCTGGTTCTACTTCACAGAAGAAAAACAATTTGGACGGAAACTCTGGAACCTGCTTCAGAAATCCCAGTGAGTCTTCAATTTGACTAATTCTGGAACCCAGTTTACAAAACATTCATTCTTTTTTTTTTTAAACAAAAGAAAAGTTGCTCTCTCATGTTTTTTGAACATTGGAATGTTTTCAATTGTTTCTAATGTTGTTAAACATATTCTAAAAATAACCATTAGGGCCTGTTTCGTTTCTTCTTTTTTTTAAATTGCTCTTGAAAACAGTTTTGAAAATACAAAAAATATCGTTTTGATATTTTTCGGAAACTGTTATTGTTATTTGAATGTTTTTTACGTTTTTCTTGAACAGTAGAAAACTGGGAAAGTAACTGGCTCCCCTGTTTTTACTACGACATTGTAACAGGAAAAGGGTTTTGATGTAAAAAAACGCAAGCATCACTTTTACTTGTAAATAATTTAGACTTTAAAATTACATCTAAGTAAGAAGTCATTGATAAAAAACGAAACAAATTAATTTTAAAATATGGCTCACATCATTCAAAAACTGCCTTTCAATAATAATTGTACCGATTACTCTAAATATGAATTTTGAATTTAGAAGACATTAAATCTCAAATAAAATTTGAGACATCCATTTTCTGATTTATTTCGTAATAGTGCATGAAAGCACATTTTTTCCCCGCATTAATATTCACATTTCACCAAAGAACTATAAACATAAACACTTTCTCAAAAAAAAAAAAAAAAAACTATAAACATAAACACAATTCACAATTTATTTTAAAACCCAAAAATAAAATGTTTTTAAAAAAATTATGAGAACAAGTTTTAAAAAAAAAAACGAAAAGTTGAAAAGAATTTAAAAATAAATAAATTCTAGAAACAAATGGATCAGTTTATTTTTCCGGTTCAGCACCGTTTTTAAGATATCGGCGTACTCCAAAAATTACGAAAAAAAATAAAATTAATTAAAAAAAATTCCCTTTACCATGACTTGTTAAGGTAAAAGTTAAAACATACCTGGGCCATTTCGTGGTGAAACGGAATCTTCTGATCGGGCGGCGCCTCGTTGGCCGTGAAAACCCGACCCACCACATTGGTCCGAGGAGCCGCGCCGCCGACGTACGGAAGCTCGGCGAATCCGAACGCTTCGACGACATCGTTGAAGTCAGACGCGGCGGTTACCGGAAAGTCCCTGAGAAGAACGGCGCCGGCTCTGTGGAGCAGCGACTGGAGCCATGGCTTGTGGGCCTTGATGGAGTGGGTTAGATGGGTCAGGCCCAGATTCTCAACCCCTTTGCCGGGCGTCAAGACCAAAGGAAATGGAGCTCCATCGTAGAGCTTCTGGTGTGGTATGGAGGATTCTATGAACGTCTGAGACATATTTTCCCTGACCCAAAACCTAGGGTTTTTTAAGAGGGTTATTACCTTATTATTGAGTTGTTCACGGATTTATTTTTTTATTTTTTTATTTTTTTCTTCCAATTTTATGTCTTTGGACGTGGATTTGTCTAGGTTCATTTGGATGGTGATGGGCTCTTATTGTATTAAGATAGGGATGATGTACGTGGATCTCATCTCACCATGCGAATGGCAATAAACAAGGAAAGTCACGTAATTCCTTTCTTGTTTTTATCCAATTTTTTTTTGTTTGTCTTCCATATGTTTTATCAATTTACTTGTTTGCGTGTGACATGGAATATTACTTTATTCTAAAAGTATCATCGATTTACCCTTGAGGTATGGGTCTTCGAAAGATCCCGGGTCGTAGGAATGTAATTGAGTTGAGTCGAGTCAATATAAAGTTAAATTTGAACTCGATTTGATTTAAAAACTTGAAACTCAAACTTGATCGAGTTTTGTTTTTTTTTTCAAAAGTTCAAAACTTGATTCAAAAAATAGTCGACCTATTCGAACTTGATTTTAAATCGATTTGAGTTCAACTCGATTAAACTCAAATAGCATTAAACCTGGGTTACTGGACACAAATAATAAAAATAAGTAGTTCCGACAAACTCACACTAATTCCACTAACTAAAAATTTTAGTATTCTATAAGTCCATCCAGCCTCATTAACTGAGCCAAAGAGGCTCCTCGACTCACTTACACCCTGCTCTCAAGTCCTTGTGACTATAAATCGTTATAATGATATAACGTAAATGACAAACGTAAAAAACGCTATCGATTTTTTTTTATTATTACGGATATCTAAACCAATTTCTAGCACTTCAACTAACCACATAAGGAACTGTTATAAATCACATAATCTTTTATGCATGAGAATATAAATTCAACAACACAAAGATAAATAAACCAACGTAAAGATGCACAATGATTTTAACATGATTTGATCAATTATCCCTACATCCACGTATCAAAGTATTACGACGACCAAGAAAAATCACTATAATCACAAAACCCTAGGATGCTCACAATGCCAGAAGAATACCTCACAAAAATCTCAATCCATAAAACCCTTACATTTGTGTACATAATGAATAACTTTTTCCCCTCATGACCCAGAATATTTATAAGGATATTGTTACTAACAACTTTCTTATTCTATAAGGAAACCTAATATTACAATAATATAACAATAAGAATTTGTTGTAAATTAAAGAAAAATGGACGGAGATATTGGAGGAAGAAAGAAATATGGACGAGAAAATTGCATTTATTCAGATTCTTTTAGAAGGCGTAAGTGAGACCCTTTTAGGCTTCTAATATATGTATCTAAGAAAGTTGAAAGGTCATTCATAATGATTACCATAAAGCAACTATAATGACCATTATATAGGAAAGCTGAAAAGTCATTCATAATGGTCACCATAAAGCAATCATAATGACCATTATGTATAGGTTCATGAATCTTTCTGATACATCAGATGAATCACGAATCCCAAGATACATCGCGAAACGATACTTAATCTTCGCCGCATCGACGACCTTCGGGCGTTCATCGGATTTAAATACGAACCTTCCCCAGATCAAAGAAATTTCTTCCACATTCATAAATTTATTTAGTAATGTCCACACTTTTATATTTACATCACTCCCCCTTGGACATTACTACGTGATGCCCATGCCTCGTTAAAAACCTCGCTTAGAAAAACCCAGTGGGAAAAAACCAGTTGAGGAAAAGAGTACATGTCATACGCTTGTTAATGTGTTGCACTGACTGCCTTGTTAAAAAACCTTTAACTAGAAACCCCGTAAAAACTAATAGTTTAAAAATAAGACAACCATTGGTCTCAGACCTAATCCTCATGATTGTTTTGAAGTTGTCGCTTCCCCTGAAGACAATAGTCTTCTAAGCCTACGCATTTCAATACCATGATCATATTTTTCAACAGTAGATGTAGGAAGGGACATAGTGAACAAATCGGCCAAATTGTCACTAGAGCAAACTTTCTCTACAATAATCACATCGTTCTTCTGAAGTTAATGTGGATAAAAGAATTTAGGTGCAATATGTTTTGTCAAGTTGCCTTTAACATACCCATTGTTCATTTGTGTAAAACAGGTTGCATTATCCTCGTAAAGGACTGTGAGGATATATCATTTGTCGCTATGCCACATGAACCACGAATATGTTGTACCAATGATCGTAACTATTACACATTCTCACAGTTTCATAAAGCCTATAATCTCTAAGTTGGTCATAATAGCTTCGATAACCATAGTCCTGCTTAATGCACTCCATGAAATCAAGTAGCATTCACCATATAGAGAAAACATAAACTTCGCCTTTAGGACCTAACATTATGGGGATTAGACATATAGCCAGCATCCGAGTAGCCCACTAATGTCATATCTTGATTTCTTGTATAAAGTAAACCAAGATCTTGTGAACCTTAAGATACCGAAAAATATGCTTAATGTCATTCCAATGCCTCCTTGTATGAGAAGCACTAAACCTTGCTAGCAAGTTTACTACAAATGCAATATCAAGCCTGGGGCAATTTGCGAGATAAAGTAATGCTCCAATGGCACTCAAGTAAGGAACTTTTAGTCCTAAAATATCTTCAGTATATTTTTTAGGTCTAAATGGGTCCTTATCCACTTAAAGGGATTGGATAACCATTAGTGTGCTAAGTGGATGAGATTTATCCATATAAAATCTCTCTAAAACCTTCTTCAAGTAGGTTAACTAGTGTACGAAAATTCCTTCAGAGAGGTGTTCGATCTGCAAGCCGAGGCAATACTTGGTTTTGCCCAAGTCTTTTATTTCAAACTTCGTCTTTAAGCATGAGCTAGCTTCCTCAATTTCCTTACGTGTTCCAATAATGTTTATGTCATCAACATAAACTGAGATAATACAAAAGTCATTCAGCAACTTCTTTATGAACACACAAGGATATGCATCGTTATTTATATATTCTTTTTCATGAGAAATTCACTTAGTCGGTTGTACTACATCCGACTCAACTGTTTTAGACCATATAATGACCTTTTCAATTTAACGCTATACATTTTGCGATTTTCATTTTCTTTGATCTTGAGAATCTTAAATCCATCAGGGATTTTCATGTAAATATGAGTGTCTAATGACCCATATAAATATGCGGTCACGACGTCCATTAACTACATATCTAAATTCATATTTGCTACCAGAGATATTAATTAGCGGAACGTAATGGCATCCATAACGGGAGAATAAGTTTGATCAATATCAATACCGGGTCTCTACGAAAACCCTTGAGCAACTAATCTCACTTTATATCTCACAACTTTATTATCTCATTTCTCTTTCGTATGAACACCCATTTATATCCTACTGGGTTTGAGGTGTACGTACTACAGAGCAAAAAACTTTTCTTTTATTTAGCGAGTCAAGCTTAACCTCAATTGCTTGTTTCCGTCTTACCCAGTCCGAGCGCTTTTGGCACTCTGCTATTGACTTAGGTTATGGATCCAGATTATCATTCGAGATAGTAAGAGCAGTTGTAGAGGCAAATACGTCGCCGACAATTGTAATATTTCTATTATATGTTTATCTTGTATTCACAAAATTCATGGCAACTTCTATATTTACATCAATCAGATCCTTATCATTTCCCACAATATTTTGATTTGGTCGTTCCGCAATCCTAGTATTATGATTATTTAGGGCACGTGCAAATGTATTGGGATTTTCATCTCCAAGATGATCCTCTTCAAGAGGTTATAGAAGTGATAGGGTTTCTTTATTAGATTTTGTTTCCCGCGGATTCTTTTCTTTCGCACCGATAGGTCTCCCATGTTAACAAGGCTATGAAAAACTCTCGATAGATATACTTGATCCCTTAAAGACCTCCACTTTTCAGGGTGTGTTTACAAGGGTATGAGATTTAGTCACCAGGGTTGTAAAATGCATTTGGCATATTGTTCGATAATTGGCGTAGCTACCAAAGACTATGTTATTAAGTCCCCGGCAATAGCGCCAAAAACATGTTAGCGATTTTTTGCAAGAGCACGAGTCGCACAAGTAATACAGTGGACTAAAAGTCCAAATATCGATCCCATAGGGAAGGTGTGGTTTTAGCGAGGATTGAGTACCTCGGCTACTGAAGTCGTTCACTATTTGAGCGACAAAATGGTTGGGTGAAAAAGGGCTTCCTAAGCTAAACTGGGGTGTCCACTCACAAGGAATGGAGCAACATCGAGAATATAAATCAAGGAAAGATTTTAGGGTTGATTGTCTTCATTGATGCATTTATGGTTTATATTCATTAAGCATTGATTAAGTGAACGTACATGATTGACTTGATTTTTACATAGACCAAAACCTGAATGTTTTCTGATATCACTACCAAAACTCTTAAATCTCCAATAGTTTTACCAAAAACTTGTTTGATTTCATTTGTAAATATTGTTTTCTACTGAGTATAAAATAATATGCTATTTAAAATTGATTTTGGTTTAAATCATTGTAAGTGCATAGGTCATACAAGTAATAAAGTGAATTTAAAGTCGGGATATCATTCCCACAAGGATTGATTGAAAATCTAAAGATCAATTACCCCTGTTACTCAAGATAGTCACTATTTGAACAATTGTTTTGATAAAATTTGTAAACTAACTGAATAAACTATAAGCAAATTACTTTTTGTTTAGTTTTCTCCATTTTTAAAAGAAATTAAAAATAAATGAATCAGAGATCTTATTAATTGGAAATAGCCCTTAGAAATGAACCAATGCTCTAATCATCAATTTGCAATAGGTTCAAAAACAAGTTAATTATGGGTTTGAAATCTAGATATGTCCAAGAAAATAATAGTATAGCCTTGGAAACCTCATGACACTACACATTTCACTAATTAAATTACCATATTCCTAAGCCAGGTCAATGAGTTTAAGTAGCTACTTTTGATGTGACCCTCTTGCATATCTGGTTGTGTACTTCACAACCATTTTTGAGGACTAGAAACTGCTTGTTCCCATAGACATGATAATACAAGCATTTTCCAATTCAATTGATATCTCAATCCACAATTCATTAGAATTCTCTTTCTCTTTGATTAGAATCTAAGCTAACACAAGACCAAGATTATTCTGCAAAATTGAGATGAAACCTCTAAGAGTGAAATATGATATCTTAGAAAATTGTCCTAACATAGGTAGAAACAATTATGGTGAAGCATCAAAATTACACTTAGAGTACATTAGTTCATTGAATATCAATGAGATATACCCTCAGGTGACTACTCTTTTCTCTCAGGTAGTCCATCTCTGTACACCAAAGGGATCCCTGGAAACTTAAATAAGGACACACCTTCCAGTATAGACCACTGGTATTCAAAACAACTCAATAAATGAACAATATCAATTAGATATACCCAGTTTTCTTACCCACAACTTCAGTAAATTGCTACAAATTGATATTCAAACATCAAATTCCTTCTTAGAGGAAGCCTTTCAAATTTGGATCACAATTCACAATGACTAGTTGATCAATCAAATTGATTGAAGTTGAAATCAAAACTGAAATCAAAACTGAAATCAAAACTAAAATCAAATGAATTCCAGAATATTTCCAGATTTCGCTAAAATTCAAACATAATTGAAAACTAAATAAACATTAATTCGAGCTCCATGATTCGCTTAAGATCAATTACTCTGATTCAAAGAAAAATAAAAATAGAAGTAAAAAAATAAAAATAAAATTATTTACAGGAAACTTCAACTTTCCTAAGAACCTGCTGAAGTTGAGCTAAAAGTTGTACATTATCCTAAAGCCATTTATAGCTCAAATATTTGGTCAAATTTAAGGTTGAATTTTTGGATTTCCATGTAGGCCCAATGAGTGTCTTTGTTGTGGCATTGTTTGTCTGTGTCGTGACATTGCAGCTTAACATGTGTGTCTTCAGGCTTTGTTGTAGCTTTTCAGAATATTTCATCATGTTCTCAATGTTTGCCTTTTCACAAGTCGCTACTACATAAGTACCTTCAGCCTCATCCTTGTTGTGAGTTTGTCGCAACATTCCTGCCTTATATTCAACTGAGTCATTGTCGTGACAAAGTTTTGAAATGTCGCGACATAATTTCCATACCTTGCAGTGTTAGCCTCTGAATCGTATGTTGAGGCATAGTTTTGAAATGTCGCGACATATTTCATGCCTTGATCGTTTCACTCTCTAAAATGTTTGTCGCAACATCAAATCTTTATTGTAACAAACTCAATCATGACTTGCTTTCATTATTTTTCAACTTCTGTCGCGACTAAGTTAGCTTGTGTCACGACAAAATTTCTTCCTTCTTCAATTCTCTATGTCTAACAATCAATTTCTATGTCGCGACATTGTTTCAGTGTGTCTTCATTGATTTCTCTCTTCATTTGTTGCGATAGAGTTTTAAATGTCGTGACAAATTTTTTCTGCTATTTTCCCTATTCTTTGTCGCAACAGAATAATTAAATGTCACGACATTCTTTTGGCCTTCCATTCTCAATTTTGTTATGATATTCCTTTCCATGTCACGATAGAATTCTGGTGCTTCTTTAAGAGCTCTTCTCATGCAATGTCGTGACAGAGTAATCAAATGTCGAGACAGTACATCTGCTTTCAAACTTTCATTGTGCTGTGACATTCATTTCTGTGTTGCAATATTTTTCTTGTACTTCTTCTCATCTTGTGTCGTGACATAATTGTGAAATATTGCGACAATCTTTCAACTGTCATCTTGTATTCTGCTTGGTCTTTGTTACGACACAGTTATGCTTGTTGTGACAAACTTCTATAAGTTGCCTTGGGGTTTTGTCGCGACATTGTAAAATTATGTCACAATATTTTCCATTTTCCTGCTCTAGCCATTTTTTTTGTTGTTTTTTCCACTATTTTTGCTTCTTTTAAATTAAAACCCTACAAAACATAAATCTAGGTGAAGATTTCATAATTCATCATTGAATTGGACCTTAAACTCTCAAATATGCATTAAAAATGAGCTTAAAAATGGATAAGTTATGGATTCATCAAACTCTCTCAAACTTAAAGTTTTGCTTGTCCCCAAGCAAAAAGAAGAAATTTTGTTTGTCCTTAAACAATTCAGCTTTTATTTTTAAGGACATTTTTCTGTTTTGCACCAAACATCTTTTTCCTTAGTATCCACAAATAAGTCTAAATACAGGATAGCTGTGATATCATCTTTGAACAAGTTTCAAATCAAGAATGAAGAAGATTTTCAATTAAGTTCACTAAACAAACAAATAATTCATTTAATGTGAACAATTTAATCATTACCCTGGACCAGTGAGTGTGTGATGGTATTCCCTCTTTTTTAATTTGGCAAATTAGTTAATCTTCTGAGATACTATTCAGATAATGAATTTCTCCCTGATTTTTCTAAAGTCTCATAGGTTTGTTGGTCATATTATTCTCCACTAGTGTAGATAGATACAACCTTCAAGATCATTTAGTTCTTTCAGGCTTGGGCACTTGGGTGGATAAATGGACATTTTAGGTTCAAGTTTACCCAGATTACACATACAACTCAATATTTTTGCCTTCTTCACTCTTCATCCTTCCACTTTCTACTATTATCAACTTTCAAATACCCCTAAACTTGGTTTGGTGCTTCATTTTGCACAGTCTCCATTGTGGTAATTCTTTTGAACACCTTCATAATTCAAATACAATTCTTCAAACTAGAGATTTTTCATTTTACTTTTTACTTCAAGGTTTATTGCAATGGTGCAATGTCTTGCATTTTTAAGCCTTCTACTTTCACCCTCTTTGTTTCTGTGGTTATGTTCTCCCATAATTAGTCATTATTAGGGTACTAGGTGTTGAAACACTCCTAAGAACTTAATTGCTCAAAGGAGGAAGGTTACAAGACAAAACTCATTCCACCTTGCTACTTGATATTTCCACAACTTCTTTTGTTCATTTATTTTCTTTTTCTTCATCTCAACGATTTTCCACCTTTATAATCTATCCTTCTTCACACACACCAGATTCTCCCAAACTTGTTCTTGTCTACTTTTGCACTTTATACTCAATATGGGCAAAACTACTGTATTTCTACAGGTTGGGGATTTAAGAAGGGATTTAGGCTTTTCATTTGCTTGTTGATGATGAGATTGGTATCATGCTCAAATAAGAAACTAGGGTGTATGCATAAGCATATTACATGGGTGAGCTTTGAAATGTTCAAACTTCCAAAAATGGCCTATATCATTTCCTATTAGTTGTGTTGCCTAGGATTTCGCCTTGAATAATAATCTACCAAGTTCTAGGACTTTTCTATAATTTAAAATTGTATTTGATCCTAAGACCCCTAATCTGCAACAATTAGTTTATGTACTTTTGACCATGTGCATGCTCTTTTCAAGGTTCATAATAATTCAAACTGCTTATAAAAACAGACTACATAGAGTTTTATTTTGTTCAATCATTTGTTTAAATCTTCTCGCCCTGAGGTTCAAATCCTCGATTTATTAATTAAATCATAACATCCATTTTTCAATTGCTCTCCCACCCCACTCCCATCTACCAATTTCTCACATTTATTCTGAATGATGCCAATAGTTATTGTGAGAATTTAAAACTCATTTTGATTAACCTTTCATTTCATCATCAGCAATCATAGCATAAACAGCTCAACACAATTGTACCAATTCAACCAAACAAGCAAACTCTTAATACTCGATATTCCTATTCGAATTTTCAAACAAGATGTGGTTGCACAAATTTACCAAAGACACTTCATTGAACTCATGAGATGGTTACAAGAATTTTTCTAATCACACAAACAAATAAGAGGGGTTCAATTTTTTTCTTTGTTTCTTTTGGACATTTTCCTAGAGACTTTGCCTTTTGCACTTGCTACCCCTTATATTTTTCTGTGTTTCTTAGATACAAAAGGTATGAAAGGGTCTCATTGAAGCATCCTTAGGTACTATTGTATAAGGTACAAAGTTAGAAATTTGGATGTTTAGATGGAAGCTGACACTTTCTTCTCTTGGGCTTCTAACACTGGCTCTCATGGCCTAACTTAAGATGTCTTACATTACTTTACTAGCTCGCACTGCCTCTTCCCTATTGATTCCAATGTACACCTGTTGTTGATCATTCTTAAGTGCCGAGCCTCAAGCTTATCCTTGCGTTGCAAACTCGTTTAACCATCCTACATCTCTTGCCTCCAGTTTTTTTCATGCTACTATCTCTGAAGCACCAAGATGCATAAATTGCGCTCAGTTTCCCGATTCTTCTTAGAAAATTTCATCTCTGACTCTTAGCTCTTCTCTCCACATTGCATCCCTTTCCTCTATCTCCTCTTCCATTCTTCATCTCTTTGCTTTAGAGCATCTTCCAAATTTTGATCTTTTCGTTTCAGCTCAGCATCCATGTACTCATCTCTCAGTTACAGTTGGAGTTTCAGTTGTTAGTCTCTTTCTTGCATTCCTTACTCCATTCTCCTCAAAATGTCTATGATGTCTAAATTGTTGCTTATTGCCTCGAGCTCTAATCGGCTCTTGATCAGACTCTCTCACATCTGGGAGATAATCTGAATCTAGGCCAGTTTTCTATCTTTCTTCTCTTCTCCTATCAATGCTCAATACCATAGCCTATTTAGGATTTTCTTCTATTCTTTCTTCTTCTTCTTCGACCTCTTGCAACTTTTTCTTGCCCTTGTTTGATGGAGCTCTAGTTAATGTCAGCTGTAAAAGTCTTTCTTGCACTTCTTTTAGAAAGTGCAAAGCCTAGTGATTGTTAGTTGGCATTAAACTCTGTATTTACTTCCTGTGATAGCCTGTAGATAGAGTTTTCGATGATTTTACCCACATTAATCTTGTACCCCTTCAACAATGCATACAAGAGTATTGCTTCTTCTTGACGAACTTTGCTAAGGTGTTTTGAAGGGAGTAAGAATGATCCTATGAAGTAAAACCAAACCTTCACTTCCTTTGTAAGTGACCCTTTTGCAATGGATTCATAAGGGTTCTTCTTGGTTGAACTCCATTCACCCTTCCCATCAGTTAGCAACTCCACTATCTTCTGGAATTCTGGTTCTTTTTGCAACTTTTTGAATTTTGCTCCATCCTTCAGCTCCTTGAGGTTGTAAGTCATGTTTATAGCTCCTTTATCGAATGATATCCATTTGCCTCTGACATAACAAGTCTTCTCTTTCTTTCCTACCAAGTTTGCGTAAAACTCTCGAACCAATACAACAAAACCAGCTGGTTTATGCTCGCAAAACAAATTCCATCCCATTTTTTCAATCACCTCTCTAAATGGTGATATGAGTTTATTGAAACCTCTCTCACCAATGAAACCCTTTTCCTACAATGTATCTTTCATGACCACGTACACAACATTTGAAATCAATTCATCTTCTTCATCTTCTTTCTCCTCGTGCTCTGTTTCAGCATCTTCTGTATTTCTCTTCCTCTTCCTACTTTCCTCAACTGGTTGCTTAGTTTCTTTTCTCGCTTCAAATGGTTGCTCAATTTCTTACCTTTCTTCTTGCATAACCATAATTTGAAGCTCAGGAGTCATTCCTTCCTCATTTCCGACGTATTCCTCCATGATTTCATTTAGGTTAGGAATTAGGACTGTAGTCTTATACATTGTAGGAGCTTGTCAGATTTCTAGGTTTCAAGAAGAGGAAAGACGGTAGAGGTGATTAGTTTAGGTCAGGATAAAGTGGGCTTTCAAAATTGGATTTTTTTTTAACGTTCAAGGTTCTCTATTTATAGCCCCAACTAATGTCGCGACAAATAATTTGTTTCAACAAATAATTCCCATGTTGTGACATTAAATAAGCTTATAGTCCTAAAATTTATGTTATGACATAAGGTCTTACTGTCGTGACATACAATTATGAATAGAAAATTGTTAAATATTGCTGCATAAATTTTCTTTATCGCGATAAAGTTGTAGCTTAAATGTTCAACACCATTGACACCCCTTACTAGCGGCAAGTGTGCCGACCACCCCACAGCAATCCTCAGCCGTACTTCTAACGACTAGAAAATCCCGTGAAGCCGGTCAGACACTTGCCGAAAACTCATACAAATTTTTTTTCCTTTCTAACTTCAGGATTTGCTAAAAATCTCGATAGCATAACAAATTTCGCATATAGGACATACTCCCAACCTAAACAATAAATTTACACTTTTCCAAATATGGCAACCAGTTGAACGTTTCTTTCAAAGAGCCTTAGGCTCAACACATTTTCACAAAACTACACTATGTACATACATATACTTCCACTATACAAATTCAAAGTATTTTCTTACAAAAGATTATTAATACATCACTAATATAAAAGTCAGGAGAATCCTAATATGCTCCAGCATCCGGCGTGCCTGTATTTGGAAAATAGTTTTTAAAACAACAAAATAATGAGCTAAACAAGCTCAGTGAGTATATGCTTTATAACATGTTTTCTTTTTCTGAAAATATCTCAAAACTGTAAAACTCTCTTTTACAAAACATTTTCCAGAAACCTTGCTTGCTTGCTTTGCTTTGCTTTGCTTTACTTTAAAAGTTTCTAAAACTTTTCATACTTGCTTGCTTGCTTTGCTTTGCTTTAAAAGTTTCTAAAACTTTTCAAATCTCTAAGCTACTTGTTTTACTCACTTTTAAAAGTTTTGGCAAACTTTTCATAAATGCAGGAGCTTAGGCTTCAATCGCTTGCTTTAAAAGTTTATAAAACTTTTCATAAACACGGGAGCCTGAGCTCAACCGCTTGCTTTAAGAGTTTATAAAACTTTTTATAAACACGGGAGCTTGGGCTCAACCGCTTACTTTAAAAGTTTATAAAATTATAAACACGGGAGCCTGGGCTCAACCGTGCACCAGTGGTTGATTTCAAAACTGTATGGAAATTGTTTATAAATCAAGATCAACCACTAGAGGCCTTTCTTGCTTGTTGTACCCTAGTAAACACGGGAGCCTGGGCTTCAACCGTGCCGGTGGAAGGACCTGGGTCCACATCACCTAGGTGGAAGAGCCTTGGTTCAATTCCTCCTTCCTAGAATATGGTGGAATGACCTTGGTCTACATCACCATAACTAGCTAGCGCTAACCCTATATACTCCTGTGGATGCGCTACGGTCTCCTTAAATTCCACATGATGCATCGAACTAAGTTTGCCGACCGTGCAAATCTAAATGCATGAAATGATGTCCTAACACCACTACAAGACGTACGAATAATTCTCCGAATCGCATGCTTGCTTAAAACTAGGATTTTCGTTAGGCCTGCTTTTATAAAATATACTTTGTTTGCTTTGTTGCTCGCTTTTCTAAATATGGTTTTACAACTCAAAACCATTGCTTGCTTGCTTTTAAAGTACGGTTGAATACATCAAAACCATTACTTGTTTGCTTTTCACATATGGTTTAAATAAAAACCATTGTTTGCTTAAAAACTCATTGCTTGCTTGCTTTAAAATATGGTTTACAATGAAAACCATTAAATACCTGTGTAAAATAGTTCATAATAATACACTAGTATTTGAAAAATAGGTTTAGAACACTCACCTTTTCGCTTACAAAACTTGAACATGACTCCACAACTTCTTCGCCTTTGTTTTTAGCCTACACACTCAAACGAATACGACGAAAATATTAATCGCCTGTGTAATTGCATAATCTTAACGTACTTCATAGGCAAGTCACTTTTAGTAACTAGCACTTATTCACACTTCACGAATACGCTGAGAAGGGCGTAGGTACGTGTGTTTTTCATTGAGTTTCCTTCTTCTTTGAACCTCTTAATCATTTATTACGCTCTCATACTATCGCGACGAATTTGGGCTTTACTATGCGAAATTACAAAAATCGGGCTTTTGACACCGTGGGTACCTGCATTCACTATGTTTGGTACCTGCATCAAACACTGTATGTTGGTACCAGACTAATTTGTTCTTGCAATCTGCACTCAAATGGGTGGTACCGGCAAGGATTGAAATTTCAGATATATCGGCCGATATATCGGCGATATATCGGATATTCTGCTCAATTAAACGACATTTTTGATACGTAAAATCGCTTACGTGAAAAAATCGTGAAAATCGGGAAATATCGGCGATATATCAGATTTTAATCAAATTTCAAAGCAAATTTCTCGTAAGAACACACGCGCTGATCGATTTTTGCTTCAAAATATCGGAGATATATCTAATATTTCCAGAAAATATTTTAGATATATCTAAATATCGTGTTTATCTAGATATATCGGAAATATCTGTGAAATATCGGAGATATATATAGATATATCGGGATATATCGGTGATATATCAAGATATATCGGAAATATATCAAAATGACCATATTTGCACCAAAATTAAAATCTAAATCTGCTATAATTAAATTACAAATATATTTTGAGACCATCCAAACGGTTATTTCTGACCCAAAAAATCTATAAATACCTCTAAAATCATTCAATTTGATCACAAATTCTCTCTACCAATATCCAATCTTCATTTCACTCCAAAATTTTTTCTTTGTGATATCTCTTAAATAACTATATATTAGTTTAATATTTTAAATTAGTTAATTTTAGTAATAATATATTAATAAATTAACATTTCATGTTCAAGTAATTTTTTAAAATCAAGTTATATATTAGTTAATATCGTGTATGCATATTATAAATTTATAGTATTATATGAAGTTTCATATTTTAAATTAGTTTAATTTAGGTAATAATATATTAATAAATTAATTTTTCATGTTAGTTAATATTTGAAACGAGTATGGATGGAACCCCGAATTTCCTATCCATAGAGAAGCTGTGATACAAGTCAAGACATTTATTCATGACATGTTCGATCTTATAATCATTATCTAAACACCATGTCTCAGATGAGTATTGTCTTTACTCGAAATTTGATCTATCCTGATCAAATGTTGCAAATTGAGTCACATCAATCTTCATTTTGATTTTAAAACTCTACTGCAATGTGTTATATTTGATTATTACCGTCATTTTTACACTTTAAAAGGCTTTATGAATTTTTAAAAGTATTTTTGTTAATTTTCACATATATCGATAATTATAAAAAAAATATCCACCGATATATCTCCTCCGCGATATATCCGGGAGTATATCCATAAAATGCAAGTACCAAGAGTATCCATCGAAACCGGCAGTTTCAACCTTAAAATGGTACCACTGAGCTCATGGTACTTGGCATCACCCCGCTTTTGATAATCACACCACCTCGTGGTTTTGCCCATAATTGCTGATTCTTGCCCTCTTTGGTACCATTTTTCTTCATATAACTTCTCCATTCCATAATACCTCAAAAACAAACATGGAATCTCTATCCAAACCACACCATGACTTGTATCAAGGTTCGAACTTCATACAACAAAACCCTAAATGAAAATCCTAATAATTCAACCTAAGGTCCAAATTCCTACAAACCATATATAATTATGATGGATCTGTTTATTTGAGTACCAATTAGTTTTACTCCACATAACTTCAACAATCTCTGGGGTATTAGATGACTTCTCAATTAAAACCCTAGAAAAAGTGAGAACTAATCTCCATGGAAACCCTAGAATGCACTACCAAAAACTGTAAATACACACATGATTCCATACCTCAAATTCTTCCCCTTCTTCTCCTTTTCCTTCTTCCTCTTCTTCCTCTATTCTTCTCACCCAAAACGTGAAGCCCTAGTTTGAGAGACCAAATGAAATGTTTTGTTTCTCATCCCATTTTTATATTCTAATCTTTCCTTTAATTAACATTTGGTCCTCCATCACTTTTAATATTTGCACACAACAACTTACATTTCATAATGGCCTCTTATCTCTTAAATTATGGTTTTCATAATTCCTTTTGGAAAATTACAACTTTACCCTCTTCTAGTACAACATTCCGGTTCAATCAATTTATCATTTCTACAATTTCATCCTAAATAAATAAATCAAAATACTACAATAACACTTGGTAATATTACATAAGGCCCCACGGTTACGCATACCCGTAATTTCGGGACGGAGGCATTACACTATAATAAAACACAAAAATTTTATGTCACAACAATATTATGAATTGCAAACCTGCATTGTTGCAACATAGAAATTTATGTCGCGACAATTTAATGCACTTTGTGTGTAAACCAATGTTGCGACAATCTTTTATATTACGACATTCAATATGCTTCATAACCTAAAATTTATGTTGTGACACAAAAAATTTTATTGTCACGACATAACTTTCTATGTCTTTATTAAAAAAATTTCGCGATAATAAATTCTATGTTGCGACTAAATAATAGCCTTGGGGTTCCAAATGTTTGCCGCAACAAAAGATTATTTATGTCACAACAAATTACTTGTAAGTTTCAAATTGCATTGTTGCGATAACAAACACTATGTCACGACATATTTTCCTTTAACTAAGTTAGGTAAGAATGATCTTTGTCGCGACAAAGAAAATTCATGTCGCGACAAAATACATATTTTCATCCAAAATGCCAAGTTGCCACTTATTAACCAATTAACTTACAAAACAGTATGCAATTATTCAAACCAATCAAATCATGCTTGTGACTACAAGTTTAACAACTATAGAGCATCTCAATTCAAACATGATTAATTCAGCACAATTTCTCAGTTCTATATATATCAGCTAGCTACTCATAAAACCATTTAAAATATCATGAAAGATAAATAAGATTTTTCTCACAAGATTATTGAGCAAGCTTTTCTTCTTCAATATGGACTCCCCAAAACTTATTCTTTGCATTCCAATTGCTTCTTTACAATAACTTCACTTTAAGATTAGTTTTCATGACCTCAAAAACAGTAAAATTACTCATATAAAAAAAATTAAAACTAAAACTTCAAACACACAAAAAAATTTTAAAAAAAATTCAAATTATAAATGGAAATAAAAAAATATTGCTTGGGTTGCCTCCCAAGAAGCTGCTCAATTTTACGTCTTTAGCTAGACATTACTTCAATGTGTTCTCTTTTCAGCAATTCTTTCATTTTTTTCAAATATGAGACTACTCTTCATTCAATCTGCCTCCCAAATAATCCTTCAATCTTAAACTCATTTCTTGCATTTGATTTCAGTGTAACTACTACAAAAGGTGTAACTTCAATAACTGTGTAAGGACCACTCCCCCTTGATTTGAGCTTTCTTGGAAATAATATGAGCCTTGAGTTATACAAGAGGACTGATTCTCCTATTTTGAATTCTCTCCTCAATATTCTCTAGTCTTACCATTTCTTGGTCTTATCTTTGTATATTCTTGCATTGTCATAGGCTTCATTTCTCAACTTTTCTAATTCATTCAATTGGGGGAATCTCTTTTCTTTTACAGATTGGAAATCAAAGTTCAGTTTTTTGATTGCCCACATTGCTTTATGTTCAAGCTCTAGAGGTAGGTGACATTGCTTACCAAATACAATTCTGTATGGGGACATTTAAATAGGAGATTTATAAGCAATTATGTATGCCCATAGTGCATCATTCAACTTTGTTGACCAGTCTTTTCTGCTTGCATTTACTGTTTTCTCCAGTATGGTTTTGATCTCTCTATTGGATATTTCAGCTTGCCCATTTGATTGAGGGTGATAAGTCAATCCCATAACATGTCTAACTCCATATCTGCTCATTAGTTTTGCAAACAACTTGTTTGCAAAATGGCTTCCTTCATCACTTATGATAGTTCTAGGGGCTCCAAATCTAGTCAAAATAATTCTTTGAATAAACCATACAACTGTGTTAGCATCATTTCTGAGGCAAGCTATGGATTCCACCCATTTGGATACATAATCCATAGCTAGGAGAATGTATAGATTTCCAAATGATGGTAGGAAAAGCCCCATGAAGTCTATCCCCCATACATAAAAAATCTGCACCACCATGATTCCTTGCAAAGGCATCTCATTTCTTCTGTTTATGTTCTCATTCTCTGACATTTGTCACAGTGTTTAACCCATTCATAACAATCTTTGAATAGAGTTGGCCAATAAAAACCTCCCCGGAGAATTTTTCTAGGTTATTCTGTCTCCTGCAAAGTGTCCTCCATTTGGTGATGCATGACATTTATTTAAAATTCCAACTTGTTCTGCATTTGGTACACATCTTCTGATGATCTGATCTGCTCCTCTTCTAAAAAGAAATGGGTCATCCCATATATAAAATCTAGCATCAGTCCTCAACTTTCTTTTCTGCTAGTAGCTAAATTCTGGTGGAATAATTCCACATGCCAGAAAGTTCACAATATCAGCATACCATGGTACTTGAACCGATACCTGAAAAAACAGCTCATCAGGAAAATTTTCTTCTATATCAGTCCCTCTTTCATCTCCAATAGGCTTTTTTAGTCTTGATAAGTGATAAGCTATCATATTATCTTTGTCTTTCTTGTCTTTGACCTCCAAATCAAATTCTTGTATAAAACCCATCTGATTAGTCTTGGCTTTGCATCTTTCTTCGCCATCAAGTATTTGATTGCTGCATGATCAGTGTGCATTATGACATGAGACCCCAATATATATGGCCTAAACTTCTCACAAGCAAAAACCATTGCAAGCATTTCTTTTTCAGTGGTTGAATAATTCTCTTGTGATTCATTAAAAGTCTTGCTAACATAATATATAGCTCTGAAGGTCTTATCTGTTCTTTGTCCTAGCACAATTCCCATTGCATAACAATGGCATCACACATGATCTCAAATTCGTTGTTCTAGTCTGGTGTTGCCTTAATAGGAGCTCTGATCAATCTGGCCTTGATTTCTTTAAATGCATATTTACACTTTTCATCAAATTCAAATTTTGCTTCTTTTTCAAGTAGTCTGGACAATGACCTTGATATTTTTTAGAAGTCTTTTATAAATCTTCTATAAAATCTAGCATGTCCCAAAAAACTTCTAATCCCTTTAACTGTAGTAGGTGGCATTAGAGTTTCAATAACAAACACTTTAGCTTGGTCAACTTCAAGTCTAGCTGTAGAAATTTCGTGCCCTAAGACAATGCCTTCATTTACCATAAAGTGGCATTTTTTCCAATTTAGAGCTAATTTTTTGTCTTAGCATCTCTGAAGTACAGTCTCTAAACTCTCTAGGCAATTCTCAAAACTGGATCCATATAGTGAGAAGTCATCCATGAAGATCTCCATACCCTCTTCCACCAAATCAGAAAAGATAGACATCATACACCTTTGAAAGGTGGTAGGAGCATTACACAATCCAAATGGCATCCTTCTAAAGGCAAAGGTGCCATAAGGACATGTAAAGGTAGTCTTCTCCTGGTCCTCATGGGCTATGGCATTTTGGTTATATCCAGAATATCCATCAAGAAAACAGAAAATTGGGTGTCATGCTAACTTGTCCAACATTTGATCAATGAAAGGTAAAGGATAATGATCATTTCTGGTAGCAGTATTCAATTTTCTATAGTCAATGCATACAGCTCTGAAGGTCTTGTCTATTCTTTGTCCTAACATAGTTCCCATTGCATAACAGAAAATGGGGTGTCATGCTAACCTGTCCAACATTTTATCAATGAAAAGTAAAGGATAATGATCCTTTCTGGTAGCAGTATTCAATTTTCTGTAGTCAATGCATACCCTCCATCCTGTCACAATTCTTGTTGGAATCAATTCATTCTTCTCATTTCTGATGACATTGAATCCACCCTTCTTAGGAACCACATGAACTGGGCTCACCCAAGGGTTATCTGATATTTCATAAATGAATCCTACATTCAGCCATTTCAGTACTTCTTTTTTAACAACTTCTTTCATCACTGGATTCAGTCTTCTTTGATGTTCTATTGATGTTTGTGCATTTTCCTCTAAGAGGATTTTATGAATGCAAATAGAAGGACTGATTCATTTCAAGTCTTCTACTGACCAAGCTATTGCTTCCTAATACTTCCTAAGAATCTCCAGCAGTTTCTGTTCTTTATGCTCTGTCAAGTCAATTGATATGATCACTGGTTTTGATTTTTCAGCTTTTAAGAAAGCATACTTCAAATGTTTAGGCAATTCTTTCATAATTAACCCCTTAGATATTGTTTCTACTTCTTGTGTCTTCCTTTCACAACTAATTGAATTTTCTGCACTGCCTTCATTTAGACTGAGTATTGTTTCTTTAAATTCAAAACTGGAATTCATAAATTCAAAATCAAGATCCTCAAGATACTGGAAATTCATCTCATTTTCATTCATTGAACTCTGAATCTTACAATCATATTTTAGTTAAGAACTGATGGGAACTATTGTTTCTACAATCTTACAATCAGCATTATCAAATTCAAGCTGTTTCAACTCTGATTCAAATTGAAGTGTACTGCTTCATTTCCCACCCTTAGAGTGAGTATTCCCTTCTTGATATCAATCAAGGTTGCTCTAGTAGCTAGGAAGGGCCTGCCCAACAGCAGTGGGACTTATTTATCTTCTTCTATGTCAATTACCATAAAGTCCATAGGGAAAATAAATTTTCCCACCTTGATAAGTACATCTTCAAGGACACCTTCAGGTTGAGCCAAGGATCTATCAACCATCTGTAGAGTCGTAGTTGTGGGATTAAGCTCCCCCAAACTAAGTCTTTTCACTACTGACAGTATCATCATATTGATGCTTGCTCCTCAGTCACATAATGTTTTTCCTAATTCATAGTTCCCTATAGTGCAAGGAATGGTGAAGTTGCCTAAATCCTGCATCGTTAGTGGTAAACTCTTCTGAATCACTACACTGCAAGTTGCTATCAGGCTCACCACTCCTTCTTCATCAAATTTCCTCTTCTTGCTTAGTTTATCCTTTATTAACTTGGCATAATGAGGCATTTGAGCCAATGCCTCAGCAAAAGGGATATTTATCTCTATCTTCTTGAACATATTCAAGAATTTAGAGAATTGTTCTTCCATCTTTACTTTCTACAGCCTTTGAGGAAATGGAATAGAAGGCTTATAGGCTTGCACATCCTCTTTTTTTTTCAAGTCACCCTCTTCCCATTTGCTCTTCTTTGTACTTTTAATTTTCTTTTTCTCTTGATCATTTAATTGTCCATCTTAGTTTTTCTTCTTCGATTTACGCTTGCTTTTCTTTCTCGATCATATTTTCTCATCTTCTTTTCTTACTGTAGTTATATGTCATTTCACGAAGGTAATTTCCATATAGTCTTTTGGGTTCTTCTTGGTGTCACTAGGGAAAGAATCCCTAAACTGATTTTGCATAAATAAGGCTAACTGCCCTACCTGAGTCTCCAGATTTTTCAAAGATGCATTGGTGTTGGCCTGAAACACATTTGTGTTTGCTTGGAATGCTGCTAGCTCAACAAACTTTTGTTCATGAATGCTCAATAGCCTTTTGTTCCTCTCCCATGAAGCTCGACATTTGATCTTGAATATTTAGGACCTTTTGGCCTTGGTTTCTTGGCTCTTTAGTACGCCATTGCGGTTAGAGTTACACTTACTTGGTCTTGGCATCTTTCTCCACTTCCATAGGAAAAATTCTCATGGTTTCTTAATGCAAGTGTGTAGTAGGCAGGAAGGTTGTTCATTAGGCAAATTGAAAATACATTTGCCATTCACAAAGCGAGCCTCCTCAGTCGATAAGGACCCTCATGTGACACCTCATCGACAATATGCATTTCTGCTCACCTCCTTCCTCTATTCCCACTGCATTTGCTAAATGGCTTCTCCTTTCTTAAGTGCTCATTTTACTCATCAATGTATTTAGCTTTGCCTCAATTGCAGTCATCCTGTTCAGCTCTAGCATACCTCCTCCTCTAAATCTGTTGCTTCTCCCTAAAGTCTCAGTTGGAGCTTTGTAGTTACTCTTGGCCAAATCCTCAATAAGCTGGTTGGCCTTTTCAACACTCTTTCTCTTGAATGCTCCACAACAAGTTACATCAATGATTCCCTTCGAAGAGTAATTCATTGCATGATAGCAAATGTCCATTTGGGTGATCTGGTCAATCCCATGCATTGGGCATCTCTTCAGCAATTTCTTGTACCTCTCCTAAGCGTTGTGGAGGCTTTCCTCTTCTCTTTGTTTGAAAGTTATTATCTTCTTTCTTCTCTCATATGTGAGGGTTGGTAGGAAAAATCTCTCCATAAAAGCTTCAACTAGCTCCTCCCAATTGTCAAGCCCAGTCCATATGGCGTGCTTGAATAATTGTTCTTGCATCCCTCAGTAGGGAATGGGAATAGCGCGGCTTGATGATGTCTGGATTGACCCCATTCAGTTTAACTATATTTGTCATCCTCGGAAATCTTCCTAGGTGCTCATTAGGATCCTCACTGGAATGCCTTGTAAATTGATGTTGTTGCACCATGGTGATTAGAGCAGGCTTCAACTCAAAATTATTGGCCTGAATTGGTGGTTATCTTACTGTTGACAAATCAAAGCACACACACAAAATTTACAACACTGCTACCCAAGGACTATTAATTAATCCCCAGCAACCTTGCCATAAAACTTGTTGAAATTATAATATGTAAAACAAAATCTCTTAGAATTGAGTCATTTTCAAGCTCAGTTTTGATTTGCTATTACCTTGAAATTCACTGCAGTCGACTAGTAATAAAATCGTTTAAGTCGGATATGATCCCACAGAGATCTCAAAGAATTTTTAAATCAATTCTGCTTACTACTCAAGCTCCATACTATTTGGACCATAAAATGATAGTGAAATCCAGCATTAAGGTGCTGGGAAAATTAAATGAACATAAGAAAATAACTGGTATGAAAAATAAACTTGAATATAAAGAATAAAGAATAAGTGATAGTTAGGAAAATGATCATCAATTGAATGTGTCGTTTAGAGAACATTTGGCACACATTTTGTTATCGAAATGGAAAAATAAGATCAATGCTATTGTGAAGAATCAATTCCTCTTTGTAAACTTGTAAATTTTTTAATAATTTGAGTTTTTCGAATACGTCAAGGCTAAAGTAGATCGGTGGATCTCACGAGCTCCGCCTTTCATTACCTAATTTTGACTGGAGTTCTCGAATACGGGAATTAGATAACTACTTTTTAACAAGGACCTCCTAACTCTGGGTATTTTTCTTTTGCAATGCCGTACCCATTTTGTGAATTTGTAAACCTTAGCTCCCAGTTATCGGTCAAGCAGGATATACAATTTCAGGGTTGCTCTTCCTCGAAATTAGAAT
This sequence comes from Tetrastigma voinierianum, assembly GCA_016808115.1. Taxonomy (NCBI): domain Eukaryota; kingdom Viridiplantae; phylum Streptophyta; class Magnoliopsida; order Vitales; family Vitaceae; genus Tetrastigma; species Tetrastigma voinierianum. Next base: position 428,907 of record JAEQBH010000334.1, read on the forward strand.
AGATCACCCTTTCCTTGATTAGATCTCAGCTAACACGGGAATGGCATCACTATCCGGGTGGAATTGAACTCTTTGTTTGTTTAAAATGGATAACTCGTTCGACTCGGTCTTGATTTCAGCGAGAAGAGGATTTATCAAGAAAACTCACAAAGCACAACGGATCAAAATAAGCAAGTTCATGCAGCACAAGAGATGTTCATAGCTCCCAGGAATGTCTTCTCTGTGTCACTCAGAGGACCTCCTTGAAATCGGAACAATGAAACAAATCTTAGACGGGTATAAGAAACTGATATTCGGATCAGAAACTTTAAACCCAAACTGTAAATAAATTCATAAGCGAAATTTGCGATTCTTTGGAAATAACAATAGGAAAGGTAAGTTCGACAATAGCATTCATATATTGGAAAATTTGGGTTCCTTGATTCTTGAATTATATTGAGTAATTCCTCGATCATAAGAATAAGCGCATTTGGCTGGATAGCAGGAGTCTAGAAATTTATGCGAACTTGACTTTCCAGGGCGTAATTTGAGAAAGCAAAAAAATTAAATTACGTATTCGACTTCTTCGAAGCTTGTTACATCAATTCCAGAAAATGTAGCAAAAATAATTGGTATGAAAACTAATCTACTCTAAAAAAAACGACGGAAAACATAAAATAAAGGAAGAAAAAACAAAAGAAAACTAAAAAATGAGCAGCGGCTAACATCGGACCTCTCGTCACGTGACCATGTACCTTTCTTGAAACTGGATAATTTGTGTATTATAGGTTCATTAGGCTAATCGATGTAGCCTGCTTTGTGGGCTGGCCGATATCGAGCCCGAGTTCTTGTTCAAGTCGACCCGAGTTTCCTTGTCGTGACATCTTCAGTGCGACCACCGATCAATGGCGACTTAGCGTACTATATAGCCTTGAGATTTGGTCATTCTTGATGTCGACACCCATCATCTTGTCGCGACATCTTTCTGCGTCTTCGCGGGTTTCGTTGTTTCTCTCCCGATGTCAGCGTCGATATCTTATCGCGACCTCGGCAAAGGCCTTCAGAATATTCAGCGATATCTTGGATATCGCGACTTGCCGATCTCATGTCAGCGACATCATCTTATCAGGCCTTGAAACTGGCCCGGTAAATCATGTTGTGCGACATCAATGTCTTGTCGCGACATCCTTTATCTTTCGCATCTTTGATGCGGTCGTTCACGATGTCGTGACCGATCTCGCCGCGACATCAACTATAACTGCGATCTTCACTTGATGGTTTTTGATATGCGTGACTTGGCCATAATTCTGCCCGGTATCAATTGGTTGTACTTGGTGTCGCGACATCATTCTTGTATACGACATCACTTGATCTTGGTGGAAGTTGCGCGGTTGTTTATGATGTCGCGACGGACTTCACATGTGACATTACTCTTTTAATTTTGCTCATTCCTCGGCTGCCTCTTATTTGTGATCCCTGTCATGACCCTGCATCAATTCCCGCTAGTCTTCTGATGTCGCGACCTCGGAAGCTTTGGTGTGTGAACCTCGGGCGCATCAATAGTTCAGCCAATTGCTTTATTCTGCTCTACTATTATTTGCATTTTTATCCCACACTTATTCTTTGCATTTTCATCTTTCTTGCTTCCTTCACGCTAATGACAAATTGGTGAGTTTCTTCATAGTGTATATTAAATATTCAATTTTAATGAAAATCAAAACGGAAAAATGGACTAAAAAGAGATGACTTTCAAGCTCATCAAACTCCCCCAAACTAAAATTTTGCTTGTCCTCAAGCAAAGAAAAAAGAAAAATTGTTTGTCTCGAACAAAATAATTTTAAGGACATTTTTACGTGATTTGTTATGTAGTTTCATTCAATTTAATTGCAATGCAAGGTATAAATTTTTTACGTACATTTAGCTTTAAGTCGATTCAAGGTTGGTCTCTACTCTTTATGTTATGTGACCATCATGTGAAATTGTTTTACAAACAATATACTCATTGGATCTGTTGAATAATGAATTAAATTCCTTTCTCCAATTTATATTTGAGTCATTTAACTCCCTAAAGTTCTTCACAATTTTGATTGTTTCCTTTCTTCCAATTCCATAGGCTTGTTTTTCATATTGATCTCCACTAATGTAGGTGGTCGACCTTCGAGATCAATCGGAGTCTTTTGGAGGCTTATATTGTGAGGCTTAGATGTCTGGTAGGATGGAAGGAATTTTTAGGTTAAGATCACCCTGAACATTTTCTCTTCTCTTCTACCACTTCTTTCTTATGGTTTCTCTAGTAAACTCCCTAAACTTCATGTTTGGGATATCTCTTGTTTCTTCGTTTGGTATATTCCCCTATTTTACTCTTATAATTTCTTGATTTCCTTAGTTTGCTACCACTAAGGGATAGTGCAATGTTTTAACTTTTGGCTTTTCTAACATGTACTTGAACTTTGGGTTAGTAACTCCCATACCCGGATGGCATTAGAGATTTATAGGTGTTGAAACACCCTAAGAACTTAATTGTTCAAGAGTTAGGCCACAAGATAAAACTTATCCTAGAAGCCTTCTTTTAACTTTGCATTTACTGCTCCTTGCCTTTTCTTTTCATTCACTTTTGAGTTCTCAAAATATAAACTCCCAAACTTCATTTCTTTCTTCCTCTTTGAATTCGGGGTAATGTTAGGTTCTTTCTTGGAAGGATTGATGTCTTAAGTGGTGGGGTTTCCATTGGTCTATTTTTTTAAAAATAGGCTTGTTAGCTCAATTTACGGAACTCTTGTATATGCCTCGGCATATGAATAGGGATAGCTAGATAGCCGAAACTATCCAAGAATGGCTGCATCATTTCTTGTCGACGCTGTATCACCTAGGATTTCGCCTCCAATCAATAATCTAACAAATTCTAGAACACGGATGGAAGCCATTTGTGACTAACCTAAGGAGTATCTTGACTCATTTTATTGATGAGTAGTTAAGTTAATTGATATTCACTTGAGGATCCCTTGATTTACTGTTCGTATCACAAACTCAAAATCATGTTTTGTTCCTTCTGTTGTATCACCTTCTTCTATTATGGACTTATCAGTTAAATATAAGTAAATTCCTGCACCTTGTATTTCAATTAAATTATATGCATTTTGTCCTTGATACGCAATTTTCCTTCATTTGACCTACTCCTACTCCTAATTGCTTCATCTGATCAAGCTAGGACCTCTCGGTTTTATTTTGAAACTAATTCCTACCTTGATTTTCTCTAATCATACAACCACAAAGCAACATAATATTGAACAATCAAATGCAAGATAGCAACAATAATTCAATTTAAATTTCATATTTTATTCCTGATTTATTTGCAACTGTTGGATATACAGTAATTGATAAGGATGATAGGGAAGGTTAGGCAAAGAGAAGGTCTATTTTTTCTTTTTGGACGAGGTGGCAAAAATGTCAGGGGGATCCAGGTCTAAAGTGTTCAAATGAGCTGGGAATGGAGGGAATTTCATTCCCTTCTTTCTTTTCTCTTCTTAGTTTCCCTCTCAAGCTGTTCTTCAATGACAATCTCATTAGAGAGATCAACTTTCTTGTTGACCACATCTTGTCTTTTCCCAAACCATTCATTGTGTTCTCCATTTCTGTCATGACTTCCAAGAATTTAGAAAGATTGTTAATCAAATCTAAATTTTCCAGCCATTCCTTTGTAGGATTCAGCCTCCCATTGCTTTTTGTCTCTCTCATTCAGTTTGTTTTCTAGCTCATACCTTAGAGATTTGTATAGTAATTTGAAACCCTTTATCGCTCTAAATTTGGTGTCATGCTCATATCTCTTTTCTCTACTTAATGCTAGGAGTTGAGCATCTCGATCAAGCGCGATATAGAAAGCTTCATGACTCGGTTGAGTTTGATAAAAAGATCTTGATCTGCTCGCCATTTCTCTCTTGAAGCTCCTCTCCTTCAACAGCTAACATTTTCCCCATCGATTTCCTCTTTTACATTCGGTTCTTCCTTCATTGTTCTCTTCTTTGGATCTCCACCTCATGCTCCCTTTCTTTTCTGTTTAATTCTTCTTCCCACTGTTGGTCTCTTCTTTTCAATTCTTTTTCATACATCCCTTCTCTGAATTCCTGCTTTAGGTTCCATTCCTTCTCTCTTTCTTCTATTCTTTTCTGCATCAAATTGAGAGCTTCCAGAATTGAATTGTCCTCTTGTGCTCCTCTTGAGCTTTCTGGTATTGGAAATTGCTTTGTACAGGATAGGAGCTGACGGGGATAGAGAAGTCTATTGAGGCATCTTCATCTTGCCGCTTCATTATCTGCAAACATGTAATCATTGTGGTGGAGTGATGTCCTTTGGGTGCTGCGCTCCTTGATCGGTGGCCCTGCGGGTCTCCTTTTAAGTTCTTCGACTTGGGTTTCCTACATTCTCTACCAGCACTCCTTTTTTCCTCACCGATTTCTTGGTCCCTTACTAACCATCGAAGGATGGGTGAAGCTCTTGGGACTTCTTCTTCGACTCCCGAACTCCTTTCCTCGATAGCCGAGCAAGAAGCGTGATTGTTCTTTGGGTGAGGAAACCGAACCTCTTTTGTTTCCTTCATGATATCTCATGATAGAGTTCTCAATGATAGCTCCTATATTGATCTTGTATCCCTTTAGTATGGCATACAGTAGTACAGCTTCTTGTTCTCTCACTGTGCATAAATGTCTTGTTGGAACCAAAACAGACGCCAGGAAGTAAAACCATACCTTTGCTTCTTCAGTAAGGCTCCCCCTGTTCAGAGTTCTTGGCTTTCCTTCTTTCTGGTCTAACTGCGCCCTTCCATCAGTGAGCTTCTCGGCAATCTTTCTAAGATTCGGCTTTTCCAAAATTTTCTTGAATTTGGAGCCATGCTTGTGCGTTGTCATGCAGTAGGCCGTTGTCAGCCTTAAGCCGTATGGGACCAGACTCCTCCTAACAAAAAACGGCTCCATCCTTCCTTCCTACCATGTTGGAATAAAACTCTCTCACAGTCTTGTATATCCTGCTTATTTTGGTGCGTATGAACTCTCCATCCTCTACATTCTATGTCTCCTTGAAAGGAGTCACAAGGTTTTGAATCTCCTCTACGTAACAAAACCCTTGTTAGCGTATCTTCTTCCGAGAATAAGCTTCACTCCCGAGAGACGAAATCTTCTACTTCTTCTTCTCTCATTTTCCCTTTCCACTGCCGCTTTCTTGAAGTCCGGGCTTGGTGCTTCCGATAGGCGTCTCTCTGCTTGTTCTTCCCAGAAGCCAGAATCTCATCTAAGCTGTTCTCCTTGATGAGTTTTCTTCTTCTTGCCCGATTGTTCGTGTTCCCTCGTCATAAGTCGGGGGTTAGGGACCGGTGTGGAATTTCAGCCATTAGGCAAGAAAACTTTTACGATGGTTGGAATTTGCTAGGGTTTCGGAGGTTGAGATTCGAGGAGGGAAGGCGAAGCCAGTGGTTATGTGGGTTGGAGTGAATGAAATAGTATCCATGATTCTGCAATTCAATCAATGTTTGTGGCGATTAATGCTTCATTTATGACTTGTCGCGACTTGATTCCGCCTCCTTTCATTTGAGATCATTAAATTTAGGGCTTTTTGGAATGAGTAGTTGGCATGTGTAAAACATGTCGCGACATACCGGGACTCTCCTTGACATGCGGGTTTCAGGAATTATTGGATGTGGCGAAATTCCTTCTCAAATTTGAAACTTAATTCACTGTCGACATCACAGTGGTGTCGCGACATGAATCTCCTTTCCTTACTACCCATGGCGTTCTTTACAAGCGGTCACGACTTTATCGATGTTATGTATGGACATTGGCTAATGTTGCGACATAACCCTTTTTGTGACCCAAGCCTTTAATTCAATGATTTCAAAGCTTGGAATTTTGTTCTTGTTTCTAACACATTTGAACATCTATCGGGTATATTTGACGTGAATTTAACAATTAGTTCAATCATAACTGCAGGATTTGGTTAAAGAGAAGGTTACTCCCCTTTTTCTCATGTTGCGACTCCTTTGCAAGTTACTGGAATCATTCCTATAATTGCACTGCTATTCACGTCTTGAACCCTTGCAGAAGATCACTGCAATAATCCAGAAGATTCTAGTTAAAATACAATCAATTTCTAATAAAAAAAAATTAAATCTATCCTTCTAGAAAACATATTCGACTTAAATTCATCAACAGCCAAAAAGAAAAAGAAAAATTCAAAATTTAAAATCGGCATTGAAATCCTCTGGGTTGCACTCCCATTAGTACCCTTTCAGTTTGAGTCCTTATTTGAGACTTCTTGTTGTGGTACTTCTTCTTTTCCTTAAGAACCGATTGGAGTTCTTCAACTTCCTCCTCTGTTGAGATAATGCTTTAACCTTTGTCCATTGACCTTGAATTCTTCACCGATGGCAGTCTTGATGTCCAGCGCTTTCCCGAATGTAGTACTTGCTACTGCGTGTATAGCCGCTCCAATTGGATTTTAATTTCCACAAATAATTTCGATCTAGAGTTAAACAACGAGAACACATTCCTGATTACGAACTCTTTTCTCAAGATTCTCTGATCATGCCATTTCTTTGTTTTATCTTTGTATATTCGAGCATTGTCACCAAGCTTCATTTTCTCAGTTCTTTGAGTCGAGACCGGTTGGAAGCAGGTCTCTCTTCCTTTGCAGCCTTAAAATCGAAGTTTAACTTCTTGATGGCCCACATTGCCTTGTATTCTAATTCAAGAGGTAGATGACATGGTTTGCCAAAAACAACTCTGTATGGGGACATTCCAATGGGAGTTTTGTATGCAGTCCTGTAGGCCCAAAGTGCATCATCAAGTTTGGAAGACCAATCCTTCTGCCAGGCTCACGATCTTTTCAATGTTCTTTTGATCTCACATTGGAAATTTACCTTGTCCATTAGTGCAGGGATGATAAGCTAAACTCATTATGCTTGATCCCGTATCTGCTCATGAGTTTGCAAATATTTTGTTCGCGAAATGGGTTCCCCATCACTAATAATGGTTCTAGGGTTCCAAACTGCTCAAAATATTCTTTTGCGAAACTCTGCTTGTGTTAGCATCATTCCTCGGACAGCCTTTACCCGTTTGGAGACATAATCTCTTGCTAGCCGGTATATAAATGTTCAAATGATGAGTGAGGAAAAGTCCCATAAAATCTATTCCCCAAACATCAAAAATTTGTATCACCATAATACCTTTTAGGGCATTTCATTCCTAACAGCGTGTTCCAATCCTTTGGCATCGATCACCTGATTTCACCCATTACGCGCGATCTACGAGAGATGGTGGACCAATAAAACCATGATTGGAGTATCTTGTGAATTTGTTCTTTCTCTGAAAAAGATGTCCCCATATGGTGATGCATAGCATTCATTAAAATGTTGCCTTGTTCACCTTACGGCACACATCTTCTTATTATCATGTCGGCACCTCTCTTGAATAATAGTGGGTCATCTAAATATAATATACGCTTCTCGATTCACGAGTTTCCTCTTACATTGGTAGCTGGTCCCGAGCATTACTCCACAAGCCGGATAATTCACAATATCGACGCCATGGAAGTTGGAAGGAAACAGCAAACAATTGCTCATCTGGGAGTTCTCACATTAGCGCATTGTCTTCTTCATCCTTTGTTTCTTTCTACTCTGGACATGTGTTATTTATCAACTGTGAGACCCCCTTCCATTTTATTGTGAGACCCCACCTTCGTGACCACCTCATAGGTACCTTGGTGGAAGCTCGCTCATAGGATATCCTCATTCCCATTGAGTTCATTTCGCCTCCCCAGAGATTCGAACCCGGGACCTAGGGTCTTTAGTCCAATGGGAAGCATCTCTGGTACCAACTGAGCTAGTGGCTCGGTTGGTGCAGAATGCTTCCGGTGACTAAGGCCACAGGTCTGGGTTCAGTCTGCGAGGCAGGCTCCGATATCCTATGAGTGAAACTCCACAGGGTACCCATAGTGTTGAAAGAATCTCCTAATAAGCGCCTTTATTGTGAGACCCCGGCAAGCGAAGTGACCATCATGGGTGCGCCCGGGTGGAGGCTCATAGGATATCCTCGATCCCACTTGGGTTCCTTTCGCCTCCCCGGAGATTCGAGCCGAGGACTTAGGGTCTTTGGTCAATGGGAAGCATGCGGGTACCAGGCTGAGCTAGTGGCTCAGGTTGAACGAAGATGCTTCCCATTGAACTAAAGACCCCAGGTCTGGTTGTCTGGGAAAGAGGCTTTCGATGGAGTGGCCAGCTCCTATGGTGGCTTCCACTGAAGGGTACCCATGGTGATCACGAAAAAATGGAGCATCTCTAATCACGTAATCCTGACCCTTTTATCCTTTGTTCCGAAATCAAACTCTTGCAACGGCGACACCCATCTTATCAATCTTGGCAGCTTCGCTTTTTGGGCATCAGTATTTGGTGCTTGCATGATACGTGAATCTGCATGGGATCCTGAAATGTATTAACAAATTTTCTGAAGCAAATACCACGACTAGCATCTCCTTTTCGGTTGTTGAGTAGTTCTCTTGTGCTTCATTGAAGGTCTTACTAGCATAGTATATATGATGACCTGAATACTTTCTCCTTTCTTTGCCCAACCACGAACCATTCGCCAAAATCAGCGGCATCACACATTATTTCAAATCCACGATTCCGTGCAGTGCGGCCGGTATAAGGTGCTGTGCGATCTGATCTTGATTTCGCCAGCATCATGCGAGAATCATCAAAATTGAACCTTGTATCCTTTTCATTAATGCGCATAATTAGTGCAATTTATTTTTGAAAAGTCTTTGATAAATCTTAATAAAATCCAGCATGCCCGAAACTTCTTATAACTAACGTGATAGGTGGTGCAAGAGTCTTGATAATGGATACCTTAATTTGGTCAACTTCTAGTCATTAGCTGAAATTTTATGCCAAGAGCAATACCTTGTTACCATAAATGGCATTTTTCCCAATTCGGTGCTAGTGCTTGTCTTGGCATCTTTGAAATCTTGTTTCGGTGTTTTAGACATTGATCAAAATTTGGATCCATACACGATAAAATCATCCATGAAAATCTCTGCTCCTTAACTTCCAGCCAAATGCGAGAAAATGAGCATCATGCCTGCAGGTGTAGGTACGGGCATTACATAACCCAAATGGCATCCTTACGGCAAAGGTACCATAAGGGCATGTGACGTGGTCTTCTCTTGATCCTGCAGTTGCAATAGCAATCTGATTGTACCACTGGTACCATCCAGAAAACAAAAGTGAGGTGTGCGCTAACCTATCCAACATCTGATCAATGAAAGGCAAAGGAAATGATCTTTTACAGTTCTTTGAATTCCTTCTGTAATGTCAGTACCCTCCATCACAATCCTTTGTTCTTGTTGGAATCAATTCATTTTTTCATTTACGATCCACGATAAACCCTCCTTTCTTAGGAACCACATGAATTTGGGCTCACCAGGACTATCACGAAATAGCATAGATAAAACCGGCATTCAACAATTTGAGTACCTCTTTTTCGACTACTTCCTTGTAGTTCGATCTTCTCACGATGTTACGAGATGGTTTTGAAGTCTCTTCAAGCGAAGTCTTATGCATGCAAATTGTTGGACTAATACCCCTCCCGAGTTCCTCGATGGACCAAACTAAAGATTCCATATGCTTCCTTAATATTTTCGGCAATCTTTGTTCCCTCGGCATCAGTATGGGAATAATCAGTTTTCTTGGTAATTCTAAGTATGCATACTTTAAATGACATGTGACTCTTTCAAACTAGCCCTTAAATGCTTGGTCTCTTGATGATTTTCCTCTTTCACTATTTTCCCCATTATCTTTTACATTTGCTTCAAGCTCAACACAGTTTCTATAGAATTAAAACTGCTGTATGGAAATTCAGAGTAGACATCTTCAGTATACTGGGAATTCATCTCTTTTTCATTGATAAAAACTGGAGTGTTACAATCATTTTATAACATCGAGTTGGAAGTAGAGACAAAAATCAATTTTATATTGCAACCTTGTATCCTAATCTATATTTGTCATACTACTTTTGATCCAAGTTAAATGTAGCGACTTCTTCTCAACCCTCAAGACAAGAACTTTCCTTTACTGCATGTCGTCAGGGGCGGCTCGATGGCTAGGAATGGTCTTCCTAGTAGGGAGTACTCCTGAATCTTCTTCCATGTCGAATGATGAAGTCTTTGAGGCCACAAACTTCCAACCAGTGACGACATCTTCAATGACCCCCTTACGGTTTCACCATTGATCACATGCGCCATTTGTAGAGTAACGATTGTGGAAGTAAGCTCCCCCGAGCTTAATTTCTTAGCGTGAGAGAGAGGCATCAGTTGATACTGGCTCACGAGTCACGAGCTGCGGAATTCGGTCCTCGACAATACAAGGAATTGTGAAACTTCTGGGTCTTTCATCTTCTTGGTAGTTCTTTCACGATTAACACTACTTAGTGGCAGTGAGATTCACTATTCCTTCTTCTACTATTTTCTTTTCTTTTCGGTATGTCCTTGATTTTGCATAAAGTGGCATCCCGAGTCACCACTTCAGGCAAAGGCATCTTGATCTCAGCTTAAGGAAAGTTCTCAAGAACCTTGCAAAGCGCTCCTCATGCTTTGATTTACAACGATCTTTATGGAAATGGGACGGCTGCGACTTTGATCCTTGGATGTTCTTCCTTTCTACTCCTTCTTTATCATTCTCCATTGTCTCTTCCCTCCTGGTATTGCTACTTCCTTGTTCTTTGTCATCTTTTCTTTCTCTCCTTCTAACTCCTTCCCGGCTCCTAAGGCGCCACCGCCATGCGATCTTTGGGTTCTTCCTTGTATCACTTAGGAAGGCATCTCCTCGGCTTTGCGAGGTTAGGGCCCGAGTTGCCTACTTGTGTCTCCAGTTCTTGAAGGGATGCATTGGTAGTGTTGCGAAAAATTTTAGAGTGGTATGTTGCTTCGATTCTCGGAGAATTTGTTCATGGAGGGTTCAACGACTTTTTAATGTCCCCATGCGCGCAGCATCTGTTCCTCGAAAGCTAGAGACCCTCCTGCAGCCTTTGGTATTCATTCTGTGCTCATTTCTGTCACATTATTCTTCTTTGGAACCTAGGTGGCTGCTTCATTACCTTGATGAGGTTACGTCACGCCTTTGGCCGCGAGAAGCCCTCCACCATACGAAGTTCTCATGGTTCTGAGTCTTTGGTGATAATGTGCTGGAAGGTTAGGGTGGAGTTTAAAATGATAAGCTCTTGGCTCACCCGCATAATTGACCTCTGCTGACCTCATAGATTCTTCGGTTACCCTCGGCGCTTCCGTCATTAACTCCTTTTCGATTGCTCCTGTTCATGGCTTGGTGTGTGTCTTTCTTTCTTTCTTGTCTAACCTGTGCATAATGGCATCGAGCTTGGCCTCCATGGCTGTCATCTTGCTCATCCGCCAGTCCCTTTCCTCTGTTGTTCCTCTTGGCTCGGAAGGAGTTTTCATGTTACATTTGGCGGATCTTCAATACGGCTCCTTTGCCTCTTGGCACTTTTTCTTTGAATGCTCCACGGCGCTGAAGCATCAATGATCCCACGATATATCATTCATGGCATGATATCCCAATGTCCATTGAGTCTTCAGGTCATCCATGCATTGGACATCTTCTACGACAGATTTAAATCTTTCCCAAAGCTACATACAGGGCTTTGTCTTCCCCCTGTTTGGAACACAATGGTTCTCTCCTTCTTTACGTAGTTAGAATTTGGGGAAAGAATCTACCTAAGTAGGCTTCAACTAACTCCTCCCAAGTATCAACAGAACCATAAGGTAATGATTCATACCATGTAGCTGCTGTATCTCTTAAGGAGAATGGGAATAGGTGCAGTTTTATGACTTGGTCTCACTGATTAAACACGTTATTAGCCATCTGAGGAATCTTCCCGGTGTTCGTTTGGATCTTGATTAGGATGACCGAGTAAGCGATCTTCTTTGGACCATTATGTCAGTCTTCAGCTTCGAATTCAAAATTATTAGCATCAAGCTGAGGTATCTACGATGTTGAGTATTCTTCTGTATAATTGGTCTCGAAATCCTCCATTGTATCGATGGTAGGCGCTGGCTGCTCCTCTGTAGCCTTGTTTCCAACTGATCCACCTTCTTCTTCCATGGTTGATTTTGCCTTCTTAGTCTTCCTCGAGCCACGGCGTCCTTTCTATTTACGTCATTTGGAATCAGATCGGTGTTTTGTTTCCTATGCATCAAAGTTTTTCTGAAAGCAAAACACACTTCCATTAATAGGATTAGTCAAATTAATAATCATTTTCAATATGGCTTGTTAAAGGTCAGTGGCTAGAAATAGCCACTGCTTGAAAAGCTATTTTTGGTCCTTTTCTGTTTAAAATGTCCAAATTAGTATTTCCTTCTTTTGTCTGAATATTGATTTATGAAATTCTTTCGATCCCAGAAACAGCGGCGCCATGAAACTTATGGGCCAAAGACATATACAAATTTGTGATACTATTATAGGACTGTGTCTCATCCCACGACAGTGTAGTAAACTTGTTGACAAATCAAACGCACCTGGTACTCTTTGCTACCAGGTTATTAATTAATCCCGACAACCTTGCCATAAAACTTGTTGAAATTATATATGTAAAACAAATCTCTTAGAATGAGTCATTTCAAGCTCGGTTTTGATTTGCTATTGAAGTGCCTGAGTCAGCTAGTAATAAAATGGATTTAAGTCCAGATATCGATCCCACAGAGATCTCAAGAATTTTAAATCAACTACCCTTACTACTCAAGCTCCATACTATTTGGACCATAAAATGATAGTGGAATCCAGCATTAAGGTGCTGGGAAAATTAAATGAACATAAGAAAATAACTGGTATGAAAAATAAACTTGAATATAAAGAAATAAGAATAAGTGATAGTTAGGAAAATGATCATCAATTGAATAGTAATCGTTTAGAGAACACATTAAGATGATACTTATTGTGAAGAATCAATTCTGCTTTGTAAACTTGTAAATTTTTACGTAATTTTGATTTTAGTCTGTCCAAGGCTAAAGTAGATCAATTTGGATCTCTCAAACTTCACCTTTCATTACCTAATTTTGACTTTGATTCTCTCGAATACGGGAATTAGATAACTACTTTGCTAGGACATCCCAACCACAGGTATTTTTCTTTTGCAATACTTATTTATTTGTGAATTTGTGGCATAGCTCCCAAGTTATCGGTCAAGCGAGGATATACAATTTCGGGTTGCTCTTCCTCGAAGAATTAGAATAGATCACCCTTTCCTTGATTAGATCTCAGCTAACACGGGGAATGGCATCACTATCCAGTTGAGGTGAACTCTTTGTTTGTTTAAATGGATAGCTTCGTTCATTTCGGTCTTGATTTCAAGCGAAGAGGATTTATCAAGAAAACTCTAAGCTGTGAATCAAATAGCGAGGTTAATACACCTTTAAAGAGATGTTCATAGCTCCCAGGAATGTCTTCTCTGTGTCACTCAGAGGACCTCCTGAAATCGGAACAATGAAACAAATCTTAGACGGGTATAGGCGATATTGGTCGAAACTTTAAACCCAAGCGTAAATAAATTCATAAGGCGAAATTTGCGATTTCTTTGGAAATAACAATAGGAAAGATAAGTTCGACAATAGCATTCATATAATGAAATTGGGTTCATGATTCTTGAATTACACGCTGCGATTATTCCTACGATCGTAAGAATAAGCTGCGTTTATTGGATAACCGAATTCTAGAAAATTTGTCGAACCTTGACTTTCCGAGGCGGTAATTTGAAAACAAAAATTAAATTACGTATTCGGCTTCTTGGCAGAAGCGATTACATCAATTCAGAAATGTAGCAAAAATAATTGGTATGAAAACTAATCTACTCTAAAAAAAAAACGACGGAAAACATAAAATAAAGGAAAGAAAAACAAAGAAAACTAAAAATGACACGGCTATCCGGACCTCTGGAAATGCGCGGCAGCGAAACACACGCTCTTGTTTGAATGATTTGTGTATTTATAGGGTTCCTAAATTAGGCCCTAATCCCAATGTAACTGGCGGAGCGTAAGTATCGGGCCCCAGTTCTTTGTTCAAGTCGCGACTTGATTTCCCTTGTCGTGACATCGCTCGAGGTCGCGACCTCGATCCGCGTCGCGACCGGCGTACACTATATAGCCCTTGATTTAGTCATTCTTGATGTCAGCGACACCATCATCTTGTCGCGACATCTTCTCAAATCTTATGGAGTTTCAATTGTTCTCTCGATGTCGCGGCGTGATATCTTGTCGCGACCTCAGCTTAAGGCCTTTGCAGTCTTCAACTGATTTCTTCGGATGTCGCGACTTCGATCTCATGTCGCGACATCATCGCTATCGACTGTAAACTGGCCCGGTCGCTTCGTGTTGTAGCGACATGTCGATGTCTTGTCGCGACATCCCTTTGTAGCTCTGCATCTTTGATCAGTAAGTTCTGATGTCGCGACTTGATCTCGTACGACATCAACTATAACTTCGCGATCTTCACTTGATGGTTTGATGCCGTGACTTGACCATAATTCTCTGCGGTATCAGGTGGTTGTACTTGGTGTCGACATCGATTCTTCTTGTCGCGACATCACTTGATGCTGGTGGAAGTTGCACTGGTTGTTTATGATGTCGCGACTTCAGACTTCCTGTCGCGACATTACTCTTTTAATTTTTGCTCATTCCTCATTGCCCTACTATTTGTGATCCTGTCGCGACACGCATCGAATTCCCTTTAGTCTTCACGATGTCGCTGACCTCCAGGGCGGGCTGTGTAGACCTCGGGCGCATCGATAGTTCGGCCAATTGCTTTATTTACGCTCTCTTGTGTGCATTTTTTATCCACTGTGCTGCATTTTCATCTTTCTTGCTTCCTTCTGCTAGTGACAAATTGGTGAGTTTCTTCATAGTGCAGCATATTAAATATTCAATTTTAGCGAAAATCAGAAAAATGGAATAAAGAGATGACTTTTAAGCTCATCACTTCTGGTGATATTCATTTATAATGATTGGCCTCGAGAGAAATCTTCCATTATTCACTTTGCATCTTTGAGAATCTTTTTGTTATTGTTTCAGCTTATTGCATAACGGTGGTCCCTTCTTGCTCTGTCATAGCTATTACTTCAGCAATTCTCACTTTTTTCAAGTTTTTCAGTGTCCTCTCCAACTCAATGTCCAGTGGTAGCAGTTCTGCTTCTAGTCTTCTATGCATGTATGTAGTGCCTGAGATAATGATAGATTGAAATCAAAGTGATATCAGTAGATACTTTGAATATATCATGATTACCTCTATAAAAATAAGTAGTTGAATAAGCTACTTCAGTTAAAATTATTTTTGTAAATTTTTAGAAAATTTTTGATAAAAGATAAAAGGAAAATATTCAAACAAGCAATTCTCTTTTTGGAAAAAATATTGATCTTTAAACTTTTTATCACACGCGGCGCGAAAATGATTGACTTGGTTTTACATTGGCGAAAGCGAGAGGCTGTTTTTCACATATATCACTACCAAAACTCTTAAATCTCCAACATTTTTGCCAAAAACTTGTTTGACTACATTTGTAAATATTGTTTTCTATTGAGTACAAAATAATCTGCAATTTAAAATTGATTTTGGTCTACATCACTACAAGTACATAGGTCATACAAGTAATAAAGTAGATTTAAAGTCCAGATATCATTCCCATGAGGATTGATTGAAAATCTAAAGATCAACTACCCCTGCTACTCAAGATAATCACTATTGGAACAATTGTTTTGATAAAATTTGTAAACTAACCGAATAAACTATAAGCAAATTACTTTTGTTTAGTTTTCTCAATTTTTAAAAGAAATTAAAAATAAATGAATCAGAGATCTCACTAATTTGAAACAGCCTCTAATCATCAATTTGCAATAGGTTCAAAAACAAGTTAATTATGGGTTTGAAATTTGGACATGTCCAAGAAAAGAATAGTATAGCCTTGGAAACCTCATGACACTACACATTTCACTAATTAAATTACCATATTCCTAAGTCGGGTCAATGGATTTAAGTAGCTACTTTTGATGTGACCCTCTTGCATATCTGGTTGTTTTTCCTTTCCAGTACTTCACAACCATTTCTGATGACTGAAAACTGCTTGTTCCCATAGATATGATAATACAACCCTTTCCCAATTCAATTGATACCTCAATCCACAATTCATTAGAATGCTCTTTTTCCTTGATTAGAATCTAAGCTAACACGGGATCAAGATTATTACACGCTTAAATTGGATAAGAACCTTTAAGGGTGAAATATGATATCTCAGAAAATTGTCCTAACATAGGTAGAAACAATTATGGTGAAGCATCAAAATTACACTTAGAGTACATTAGTTCATTGAATATCAATGAGATATACCCTCAAGTGACTGCTCTTTGCTCTCAGGTAGTCCATCTATGTGTTACTCAGAGGGATCCTAGAAATCAGAACAAGGACACAACTCCTTCTGAGTATAGACCACTAGTATTCATAACAACTCAATAAATGAACAATATCAATTAGATCTACCCAGTTTTCATACCCACAACTTCAATAAATTTCTACAAAATGATATTCAAACATCAAATTCCTTCTTAGAGGAAGCTTAGCCTGTCAAATCTAGATCATAATTCACAATGACTAGTTGATCAAACAAATTCATTGAAGTTGCAATCAAAACTGAAATCAAAGGAATTCTAGAATATTTCCAGATTTCACTAAACTTTAGACATAATTGAAAACTAAATAAACATTAATCTGAGCTTCATGATTCGCATCGGATTAATTACTCCGATTCAAAGAAAAATAAAAATAAAAGTAAAAAAAATAAAAATAAAAATATATACAGGAAACTTCAGTCTTCTCGAGAGCTCGAGTTTTCTAGAGTTGAAATACAAAGATTACGCACATTACCACTGGCGCTTTCTATTTATAGGCCACTAAAATCTTTGGGCCGAAATTTGAGAAATTTGGTATTTATGGAATTCAATGCAGGCCCAGTGAGTGTCTTTGTCGCGACATTTTTGTCTGTGTCGCAACATTGCAGCTTAACATGTGTGTCTTCAAGCTTTGTTATAGCTTTGTTGCAACATTTCTATCATGTCTTCAATGTCTACCTTTCGTCAAGTTTGTCACGATAAAGTTTATGAATGTTGTGACATAAGTGCAGCTTCTTAGGTCTGCATCCTTGTTGTGAGTTTGTCGCAACATTTCTGCCTTGTATTCAATTTGAGTCATTGTTGCGACAAAGTTTTGAAATGTCGTGACTTAATTTCCATACCTTGCAGTGTTAGCCTCTAAACTTCATGTCGCAACATAGTTTTGAAATGTCGCGACATATTTCATGCCTTGATCGTTTCACTCTTTAAAATGTTTATCGCAACATCAAATCTTTGTTATGACAAACTCAATCATGACTTGCTTTCATTATCTACTAGCTTTTGTCACGACTAAGTTATCTTGTGTCGTGTCAAAATTTAGTCCTTCTGCAATTCTCTATGTCGCGACATTGTTTCAGTGTGTCTTCATTGATTTCTCTCTTCATTTGTCGCAATAGAGTTTTAAATGTCGTGACAAAGTTTTTCTGCCATTTGCCCTATTCTTTGTCACAACAAAATAATCAAATGTCACGACATTTTTCTGGCTTTCCATCCTCAATTTTGTTACGATATTCCTTTCCATGTCACGATAAAATTCTGGTCTTCTTAAGCAGCTCTTCTCATGCAATGTCGTGACAGCACATCTGCTTTTAGACTTCCATTGTGTTGTGACATTCATTTCTATGTTGCAACATTTTTCTTGTACTTCTTCTCATATTATGTCGCGACAGAATTGTGAAAATGTCATGACAATCTTTCGACTGTCATCTTGCACTCTGCTTGGTCTTTGTAGCGACACAGTTCTGCTTGTTGCAACAAACTTCTGCAAGTTGCCTTGGGGTTTTGTCTCAACATTGTAAAATTATGTAGCGATATTTTCCATTTTCTTGCTTTAGCCATTTTTTTGCTGATTTTTCCACTCTTTTTGATTCTATTCCATTAAAACCCTGTAAAACATAAATCTTTGTGAAGATTCGATAATTCATCATTGAATTGGATCTTAAACTCTCAAATATGCATGAAAAATGAGCTTAAAAATGGATGAGTTATGTACTCATTAGTACACTTGTGCATGTCCAAGGAATCTGACATGAGGTTTACACTTTCGCGTCTCCCCTCAATTTCTCACACCAACTCCCTATTCTCCTTTCCGTCCATCTAGGTCATTAAGTATGGTACTTTTATAAGGCAATTCTTTCCTCGGTAGTCCTATTGGTCACCTCTAAATCCATACAATAGAATTGCTCGGACTACGCTCGGATTGATCACCTCTCGGTCCATACAATCCTCACATAATGCTGAGATGGTACTACTCCTAATGAAATCCATCTAGTAATAGGCATTCCTAATTCCCTAGACTTCTTTGATTAGGTTAATTAGTATTTCAATTAATTAATTCATACCTTAAGAGACCTGGGACCAGATTTTAGGGCGTAATTCAAGCGTCACCAAGGATGCCCTATTGTGGGGATCAAAGACCCAAGTCTTGGTATGGATTATTCAATTAAAATCATAATAATCCTAATAACTACACCAACTAACATCCACACAAGCATGAATTCACAAAAACCATAATAAAATATATATAAACCAAACATCAACTTCCACAATCAACCCTAGGGGATGTTTAGCTACTCATTGCAACCAAGTAATCCAACAAAATCATATTTAAGATAAATATAATGTTGAAAGATTTACAAATAGAGTAGAGTTTAGAATCTGAAAACAAATGAGAGATGAAAATGGAAGTCTCAAACTACACCACTTGGGTTGCAAGAGCTCCTCTAACAGGCTAGATTTCAATATTGGCTCCAAGCAAGTAAGAAAATGAACAAAAACTAAAACCACAAAAATGGCTCAAGGAGGAAAGCCTTAGAGGGTGTTCCTCAAAAATCGAAACAACTGCCCAAATCAAAATGTCTCAAAAACATATATTTGTTAAGAGGGAAATGGAAAAATAGAAATTTCAAATGCGGCGTTGCTGATTTCTAGCTCAGCGATTCTTCACACAGTGAAAAGGTCCTTCGCCTTGGCGAAAGGTGTGTGTCTTCTTCTAGCATGTTTGGGTCCCTTCACTTGTGAAAATAACCGCCTACGCGAAAGGTTTAGTTCTGCTCAAGTATTGAACCCAGGGAAGTAGTCTTCCTTGCGTCCTTCCTTCGCCTCGGCGAAAGATGTCTTCGCCTTGGCGAAGCTCCTCGCCTCAGCAAAGCAGTGCCTTCGAGCACAACTTTTGCTTTCTCTTCTTTCAGCCCTTTCTTTGCTTGCTTTTACTTTCAATCCTACAAAACATAAGCAAATGGGGGATTAGTGTAATCTTTAGGAATTTGGTGTGAATTCTAGCATTTGGGTTACGAAAATACATGAAAAACACTCTTATAAATGTTAATACGATCCACACCTATCACATATTACTTGCTAAATATTGCAAGTTAATTATCTTCTGAACTTCCAATTTAGACTGACTAGTGCTTAGATCTAAAAATTGAAGATCTTTTACATTCCATGAAATTTCTCTGTATTCTTTAATTTAATTTTTGGTTCTTATCTCCCCCTAATGCCGAGAAATGATCTTCATCGAATATGCAGT
The DNA here is from genome assembly GCA_016808115.1 of Tetrastigma voinierianum. Taxonomy (NCBI): domain Eukaryota; kingdom Viridiplantae; phylum Streptophyta; class Magnoliopsida; order Vitales; family Vitaceae; genus Tetrastigma; species Tetrastigma voinierianum. Next base: position 448,615 of record JAEQBH010000334.1, read on the forward strand.
CATCATACCGAGCTGTAAATTGATCCCCTATTTTGGGTTATAGGTATTTAAGAATAGATTGAGATTCATAGCCAATATATATACCTAGCTTTCTCTGAGGGCCCATAGAGGTACGTTGTGATGGTGATATAGGAATATAGACTGCACATCCAAAGATTTGTAGATGGGAAATATTTGGTTCTTTGCCATGAATTATTTGTAAGGGGGAATAATCATTATAAGCAGTAGGTTGGATTTGAATTAGAGCAACAACATGCAAAACCGCAAGCCCCCAACAAGATATAGGCAAGTTGGAATGTTGTAACAACGGTCTAGCAATTAATTTGATGTGCTTAATCGAGGACTCCGCTAGACCATTCTAGGTGTGGACGTAAGGAACCAGATGCTCCACTTTGATACCTAATGTCATACAATAATCGCCAGATACTTCCGATGTGAATTCGAGCATTATCCATTCGGATGGATTTAATTGGATAATCGGGGAATTGGGCTCTAAGTTCAATAAGTTTAGCAATAAACTTGGCAAATGCATTATTTCGTGTAAATAATAAACACACGAGTCCATATAGTGGAAGCATCAATTAGGACTATGAAATATCGAAATGGTCCTGATGCGAGATGAATTGGTCCACATATATCTCCATAAATTTAGGAGATTATATTCCAAATTAATACGAGAAGGTCGTACTATGAGTTTTCCCTTGACACAAGCTTCACAAATAAATTTATTTACAGAAGGAATTCTACTACTTGGCATATTATGCCCAATAGAATTAGTTAAAATCCGACACATCTTGTTTTGCCCAAGATGACCTAATCGCTCATGCCATAATTTGAATGAATATGATTCTTTAAATTTTAAACTCATTGCAACATTGTGATGAAAAGGTTTGATGTATGTATAATACTGTCAGAAGAAGAGTTTTAGGCTAATGTGGCATCCTATTGATCGAGTTATAAGGAGATATTCAATATCATTTTCGGTTTGATTTCAATGTAGAAAACCATTGATCGGATGTCTTAAAAGCGAGAAAGTGCATGTGAATTATGGATATAGTAGCACATCATCGATATTTTGTACCCGTAGGAAGGATTAGTGAAACTCTTTCGAAGCCAGTATTAAAACGTATGTTTGCAATTGTAGTAACACTTCATCTTTTTTCAGTTAAAGTGTGAAAGAATTTTTTATTTTTAAGGATAGTGTGTGTGGTAGCACTATCTACCAAGCATAGAATATCCTCAATCTTCATGGGTTGCTATCCAAACTTTTTTTATGTACTAACAATAATAAAAAAAAATAGGATAAATGAAAATTAGGGAATTAAAATAAATCATAACAAACTAAAAAAAACTAATAGATGATAGTCAAGAGTAGTCAAACTGAATCTCATAAAAAAAACAAACAAACTAGTAACAAACTTAAGAAAACAAATTGTCTGACATACACATAAAATACGATCACTCATTATCTCCAAAATCTTCCAGATCAACTTTCATGAAATCATCATTATCAACATTCAGGGTCATGTTTGCTTCAAGCAAACAAGCATGATGTGATTCACCTTGAGGAGCATTCCCCTTTTTGTCCTTTTGCATTCTTTGATATGCCTCAACCAAGTGTTTAGGTGTGCGGCATGTTCAAGACCAATGACCATCACATCCACACCCGTAACAAACTTGCTTTTGATTTATAGTTTGCTGAGTTGAACTTGGTTTTTATGGAGGAGGTTCAATATTGTTCATACCCCTTTCATGGCCTTGAACCCGATCAATATTATTATTATCCTGACCTCGACTGCCTTTATGAGACCAACTGGTATTTCCCCAACCTTGTCCTCAACCTCGACCTCTCCCTTTTCCATGTCTACACTATCATTTTAAAGATTATAGCGTGTCTTCAAACCTCTTCAGCAGGAACAATGGCCTTGCATTATGATTTTTCATCAATAGTTGGTTATGTTTTTCTACCACCAGTAATGTAGAAATTAGTTCAAAATGTGTAGCATAGGTCTTGGCCCTGTACTGCTGCTGGAGTACAAGATTGCTAGCATGGAAAGTTGATAGAGTCTTTTCTATCAATTCAGTATATGTAATGTTCACTTTACAAAGTTTCAACTATGAGACAATGCGGTGCAGGGCTAAGTTATATTTCATCACATATTTAAAATCTTGGAATCGTTAGTTCAACTAGTCATATTGTGCTTGAGGGAGGATTATGTCTGTTTGTTGATGAAAGCGATCCTTCAAGGATTTCCATAAAATAAGTGGATCTTTTTCAGTAAGATGTTCATTTTTGAGGTCTTGATTGAGGTGGTGGCGGAGGAAAATCAAAGCTTTTGCCTTTTGGGCAAAGCTGCATTCAGAATCTGGAACAATAGTTTCACTTAGGTCGGAGGAGGTGAGGTGAATTTCGCGCCAGCCCAGTCAAGTAATTCTTGCCATCTAGGGTGAGCTCATGAGAATTCCCTCTTAGTGTCTCCAGGACATTTTCAAAAGTCTACAATTATTAAAATGAAAACAAAGATAAATCAAATGTAAACATAGATACCGTAAATCATCAATATCGGCTTCGTTCATTGGGTGATAGAGCACTCGTGCTGATAACATGTTATAAAATAAAGAAAAAGGGACGAAGATATTAGAGGAAGAAATAAATATGGACGAGAGAATTATACTTCTTCAGATTCTTTTACAAGGTGTAAGTGAGGCTCTTTTATAAGCTTCCTATACATGTATCTAGGAAAGCTAAAAGGTCCTTCATAATGGTCACCATAAAACAACCATAATGACCATTATCTAGGAAAGGTGAAAAGTCCTTCATAATGGTTACCATAAAGCAACTATAATAACCATTATGTGCAGGTTCACGAATCTTTCCAGTACATCAAATGAATCACGAACTTGAAGATACATCAAGTGAATGATACACGAATCTTCAAGGTACGTCGGATGAATCTTCAAGGTTCATTGGATGAAACATGAACCTTCCCGAGATTGAAGAATCTCTTCCACATTCATGAATCTATTTAGTAATGTCCACACTTTTATATTTACAACAAAATTATCATATATATTATTCTTTACAAAAATGAATAAATACCAATTAGGAATTTAAGACATGTTATAACAGGAACCTTGAAGTTAAAGGCAAGATAAATTCTCTGATAACCTAAGGGAACCTTTTTTTTTTTTTTGGAATACACAATGATTTTATTGCATATCAGAAGCTAGAATATGAGAAAGGAATGAAGGAGGGAAATCTCTCCATTCACCCAAATTAGACCAAAAAACATATGTCTTTCCTAGCGATGGGCAGCAGTTCGTTGATCTACAGAGCACAGGCTAGTGAGCAGTACAGAAGCCTTGAGGAGGCTTTTACAATCTTGAATAACCTAACCTACATAGGAATAATAAGGTGACTCCTTGTTGACTACTGAAACAAGGACCTAAGAATCTGACTCCGATACATGTAAGACACTCTCAACACCAGTTGTGAAAATTGGGCAACATCGATCCTCTGGTACATGCTTGGTTGCAAGAGCTTCCATTGTATGGAGGAGACCCTCACATGCCGTCCAAAGTCCAAAGGAAGTTAAGAACTTTTGGAGGGAGGTTTTACCCCCACAGTCTCCCCCAAACTTCCTTATCCATGTTGCATGCTCCTAGTGCCATCCTGTGGTGATTGAAGCAAATGGTAGCCACTCTTCACAGGATAAAGCCCTCTTCATTCCCTCACCCATTGCCACTAGTTTTGAGGTGGGTTTATGCTTAGAGGAATCTTTTCAATTCAAAGCCCTGTCCCTTTTATTGAAGAGGTCACCCAAAATATCCTCCTCCCCGACATACCCCCAGCAGGACATCAAAGAGTCTGTCTGGCCTCACACAAGCCCTGCAGGGAGTCTCGTTATAGATTTGCGAGCACAGAAGCTAAGGGTCCTAACCGGATTTTGACCATGTTCCTAATCCAATCCTCCAGGTGTCCCTGCTAATCACCTCCCGTGCATCACGTAATACTTAACCATATGAAGCCCAAGGTTGGGCCCAGTAGACATTCAAAAATGAAGAATTTTGGGAAGTACCTTGTTTTATAGAGAAACCCCGTAATTATTTTTAAGGGTAGAAAAAAATATAATCATTTAAAATTAAAGGAAGGATATAAGGGTAATTCTCCTAAGGAACCCTAAGTATATAGAAAAAAAATATTATTAATAAACCATTTTTGTGTTCTCTGCATAGCCTCCATCTCTTGATCATGAAACCATGGAAAACAAAAGTCATCAAATCTAGGGTTTGAGCCTCCATCTCTTGATCATGAAACCATCGAAACAAAAGTCGTAAAATCTAGGGTTTGAAGAAGTGATTTCAAAAGAATCGGAAAACCTAAGACTTCAAATCTAGGGTTGAAAAAGAGAATTTGAAGGTAAGATCTTTCCCTTATTATTTTTTAGAATTCTTTTATGTAGATTCTTTTAATTTTCTTTAAGTTTAGATCAAGCCTAAAAAAGTTAAATTTATATTACATTCGCTTTCTTAAAAAATGAAATAAAAGAAAATAATGGTTAGTGGTGTCGTATAGAATTGCTTTGAGTAGGAAAATTAAAAGGTAAAAGAAAAGACAAAAAGTAAGAAACCACCATAAGCTATGAGTTTGTGAATGAAAAATAAAAAAAGTAGTAACCGTAGGCTTTGAGTTTATGAATAAAAAAAAATAAGCAAAGAACAATTTAACGCAAAAAAAAAAAGAAAGTAGGAGACAACATTAAGAAAAAAAACAAAACAAAAAAATTATATAAGTGGGAATTTGTAAGAGTGTGGAAAGTAGGTTGAAAAGTCAAAATGTCATGTTTGAATGATTTTGATTGGTATAAATGAAAAGACAAAAGGGGAATGTGGTAAAAAAAATCAAAAAGTTTTTGTTATGAATAATATTATTATTATTATTATTATTATATATATATATATATATATATATATATATATATATAATTTAAACCTAAAAACCTTCATAAAATAAGTCTTGAAAACTTAGGTATAAGAAATCTAGGAAATTCGATTCATAACGGATGCTTGATAGAAAAAAAAAAAAAACAAACAAACAAATATTTGAGGATAATTTTTGAAAGAAAATAATAATAAACAAATAAGATGAATTTGAAAAGGCTAAATTTTTATAAATATATGTATTTTATAAGTATTTGAACATATATGTATTTTGGCAAATAAATATCTTACTAAGAATTGAGAATTTATTTAGATAAAGAATATGATTAGAGTAATTATTGAGCAATTGTAAGAAATAAGATCTATTAATAATACTTGTTGTCAAGTATGATAATTGTTAGGTAAAAAGACTAGATTAGTATTGTGTAATAATATAATTTATAAAATATTATTAATATCATTTCTTTCCAGTAAAATATTTAGTTCGGATTAAGAGCATAAAAATAAATAAATAAATAAATTATTAAAATAAGATCCGAAAGGAATATGAGTTTTATAAAATTTGAAAAACTATTTAATTCAAATAGTTAGCATTTGAAAAGTTGTCAATATATTTGAGGTGAACAAAAAAAATCATGTTGATAGAATAAACTTTGTCACAATTTATAAAATATTTACATTAACTTTTATTATTATGGATTAAAAAATTAAAAAAAAATATCATTGTTAAGAATATCAAATTAGGAAAGTTTTAAGAATAAATAAGTAATGATGATATTTTCTTCCTTATTATTTTAGGAGAAATATTTCATTGAGGTGAAATTCTTCGGATTAGCTCTTTCAAAGCTTTTGAGTACTCATTTGAGGAAATGGATATTAATGTGGATCTTTAAAAAGGAATTGTTTGTTTTTACTTTATTTTGATGATGAAATTTTTTTTAACTGAGTTATATATAATCTTGGTTTATGAAAAGTTTTACTTTTTATTTATTTGATTATCCATGGATCAAATAGTAGTTTTGTATAATTGTACTTTTGAAATTTGTTTTGTTTATGAAAGAAAATGTGGAGATATGATGTTTTGTAATTTGAACTTTTGAATGAAATATTTGACTCTAATTAGTTCAGCTCTGTCAACGAGAATAATAGTTGATACTATTTGGTCATTGTCAACGGGAAAAATAGTTAACATTTTCATTCCTTGGTAGCGAATGTAATTGATTTGAGCCTGACTATACAGGGTTTTGATTATAGATTCATAATGCTTAGTAGCGAGTGTTTGGATTTAGTCCACCTTAAAATGAACAATTCAATTTGCTTGGCACCATTTGAAAGTGCTACGTGGAAATTTGGGCACCATTTGATATTTGATTACCAAATAAAAAAATATTTGAAATGTATTTGATTTTGGACTTTGATATGAAAGTGTTTGAATCGAAATTTGATATGAAATTGTTTGGATCACATTTGATATGAAACCGATTTGAGAACGTATTGAATGAAATTTTTTAATGTTCCAACTTATTTTTGAATCAAAAGGTTTGATGAAAAACATCTCTTATTTGTTATATGATTGAAAATTTTTTGATCCATGAAAATGTATTAGCATTTGTTATTGAGCTTTAAGCTCACCCCTATTCGTTGACATACTTTCAGGTACTTTTAATTTCCGCGATAAGTAATGGCTAGGTTGGGAATACGTCATCATTAGGATTTGATTAGAATTTTATGTTGGATCATGTTGAACTAATAAGTTTATGTTTATGTGAAATATTGGGTTTTGAAAATTAATTGAGAAAGCCACTTGGATAATAACAGTCGTTTTTATATTAGTACAAAGTTGAATTTGGGATATCCTAAATATTGTTATATTCTGAACAAATTTATATGATATTCATAATTGAGATTTGGATATTTATAAATTTTTTTTTGTAAGCATTAAATTTTGAATTTGGAGAATTGATGAATTTAGAAAGTTGTGCATTTACTCTAAATAGGTGTTTGGTAATTGGACAAAATCCAATTATAAGGACGGTTAGTGTCGTTTCACACTTCAAGCCTTCAGGCTGAAGGCTTGAAGGTGTGAATTGACAGTCATGCCCCTAGGGTAGGTTTCAGAGCGTGATAGAGTGGTATCAGAGCTATAGGTTTATTATCTTAATGGGAAATTGATTAAGGCTCTGTTTGGGGTTGTGATTAAAACTGCGTTGAGGTAGCAAAACTGTGTTTTAGATTTAAACGCAGTTTTTGGATGTTTGGTTAATTTCAAAAATCTATGGTGGCCAATCACAATTTGATTTTAAAACTCTGTTTTATAAAAGCAGGTAAGACTTGCTTTTTCTCACTGACCAAAAATTGAAATTGTGCGTCACAGTTTTTTTTTTTTTCTTTGGACAAAAATATTTCATCTTTTATCTTCTGATAGACAAATATAAAAGCTAAACTTTTCTCGTATCCTCACCCATACGCAAAAACTTCCCTCCTTTACTATTATTCTTCAAGGAATTTGCATCTCTAATATTTGGTATACGATTTAAAGCTTTGGATTCTTCTTCGATTCCTTTACCAGTAAGTTTTTCTTCATAAATATTTAACTATTAAGTTGTTTATTTACATTGTTTTGTTGCTTTTTATGAACGGAAAATTAATTGGAGATGTGACCTATGAATTAGCTAAATATAGGGAAAATTTAAAGATGTAGTTTATCAATAGATTTACAAATTAACCTAATGAAAAATCTGGATTTTCATGTTAAATTTTCAATTTAAAGTCATTAGCAGAAAAATAAATTACTTAGGGCTTTAAGGTTTGCCGTTGAAACCTGCACTGTTATTTTTTTTTCTCTAGTTGTGCGACCTCTCGTTGTTGTGTTCTTGTTTTTTGTCAATCTCGCTGATGTGTTCTTGTTTTTTGTCAATCTCTCCACCTAGGTTCTAACAAACCAAGTTCTAAGTTAGGCACTGTCACCCATCAGCCTGCCCACTACACATATTGAATATTATAATGAATTTTTTGGTCATCACTATTATTATTTTTATTATCATTATTGTATTAACAACATTAGTTTAAAATTATTAACATTAACATCAAAAGGAAGATACATGTATGAATAACTATCCCTTTTGGTAATTTTATATTTGAATCATACTTTTAATCACAGTTTTACCAAACATGTAAAAACATCAATTCTACATCGCAATAACTTTAACCAAACGTGTCTCATTGTTTGTAAAACGCAGTTTTATAACCATAATTTGTTAAACGCACGTTTCTAAATCACACTTTTTCATCGCGGCTAAGCGGGCCTGGTTTGTGTATGGGGATAGTTGAGTGGCGTATGAGTTGATACGCCTTCATATGTTTATTGTATTCTGCTATTCTTTACAAATGCTATGTTAGATAATTGATTTCTTGATGACTGATTAATTCTTATTTCTTATTGTTTGTTGATTTTGACAGTCTTACTTTTGTATTTAGGATGCGTTAAATTTAATAACTCAATGATTTGTGTTATGGACATGGATGGTTGAATTATTTATAAATGATTAGTGAAGAATGTTGAAGGTGGGTTTTTTAATTTGGATTTGAGGATGAATCAAGAACACTACCTTTATTTACATTGATTGTTTTGGGAAATATTGTCTTTCCATATTCTTAGTTATCTTGAGTTTAGTTGAAAGGGAAACATGTGGATAGAATTGTTGCACTCATAAGCTAAGCTTTGCAAGGTAGTTATTTGCTTAGAAATGTTATTTAAGTCTTTTAAGTTCATGTGACCCAATTGATGAAACAATTTGGAAATTTGAAATGATGTATTGTTAAAGTTTGAAGTTTCTTTAGGTTTATTGCTTACTACAAATAAATTATTAAAAGATCTCTAAGATTATTTTATATTTTCAGGCTGACATAGAAAGAAGTTAAGTTTGATTGGTCTTATAACTATGATGATAGCTTCACAAAGTTGAAGAGCAAATTAGTAGCAACTCTTATTTTGATTATTTCATTAGGTTCAAAAAAATTTGTTTTGCATAATGATATCTTTCATTAGGATTTATGTTGTGTTCTTATGCAACATGGAAAAATTGATATGTACTTATAGACATTTGAAATTTTAAGAAAGAGAAAACTACCTTATTATGATTTGAAGTTCGGTAAAATGAATTTTGTACTTAAGATATAAAGACATTTTTCTTTATTATGATCTACTCATAGATTATGAGAGTTTGAAGTCTTTATCTTCTTAAAATGATTTTAAGCAGAAATAGAGGATATTAGTACAATTACTTAAAGTTATGATGACATTATTTAGTACTAATAAAACAATGAGAATCTTGTGATTATACCTTAAATAAGAAAATAATTGATTCCTTAGAGTGGTAAAGGTTGCCATAGAAACGATTATTATATGATTTGATATATTTACAAGTCCATGTCATACCTTTAGTTTAGAGAGTTCTTATGTTGAGCATTATAGTGCAACTAAACTTGTTTGGAGAATTAAGATCTTATAAGGAATTATTTGAAACTAGTTGAACTTTTAGAACAATTGATTGTATTTAATAAGATAATAAGATCTTGAAATTTGGGATTAGACTTAATGTCTTAAATAATGGAGACATAAAGAGACAACTTTTGAAGGAGGTTTTATTACTTTTAAACTACGATCACCTAAAAGGATCTGAAAGTATAAATATTTAAGACCAATTTTGATGGTCATATATGAGTAAGGTATTACATTATTTGTGACTTTGGGTTTAGTGTAATTGTATGGAGTTTATCAAAAGACAACAGTACTTGCAGCTACTTTATATTTCTAAATAAGTGCTTGGAAACTTATTACCATGGATTTTGTGATAGGATTACAAGAGCCTTAGTTGATGACAATGTTTCATTTATGATGGTTTGTTTATGGATAAAGTCTAATAATTTTCTATCAAGACTAGCTTCGTTATTAAGGAGATTTTGATAATGTATAAAAATATTTGATTCTATGGTATGTAAATAAGAATTCTTATTTTACTTTTAGATTTTGACCGTAAAAAAAAATCGAAGTACTAAGTTAGTTTTGATAATAAACACCATACTTAGACTAATGACTAATTAAGAGGAAAGTAATCGCAAGTTAAATATTTGTTGAGATATATTGTTTTAAACTTGAAAAGTAATCAGAATGAGTTCTTACCTTTGGTTAAATTTTCTTGTAAAATAGTTTTAAGATAGTAATGAGATTATATCTTCATAAAGGTTTATGGTAGAAGTTTATGATCCTCTATGTGTTATGATCATATTCGAGAAAAAAAATTAACATATGAACTTGTGTAATTGACTACTGAAAGGATAATCCTGATTGAAGATAATTTGGAAGAGAATTTGGAAGAAAATCAAGGTACACACAAGTGTTATGTTGATAATCTCAAAAACGATATTTAATTATTTAATTTGGTGATTATGTTATCTTAAAGTTTGCTTATTGAGTTAAATTGAGATATTTGGAAGTTTGAAAATTTGTTGAGAAAATTATATTAAAAATATTAGTTAAGGACTTATTTATATCAAGTTTAGAGGACTAAACTTTTGTTAAGCGGGGAGGGATGTGATGCCGTGGTATTTTTAAGGGCGGAAAAATATAATTATTTGAATTAAGTAAGGGTATGAGGGTAATTCTCTAAAGGAATCAAGTATAAATAGAAAAAAAAATTAATAAACCTTTTTTATGTTCTCTGCATAGCCTTCATCTCTTGATCATGAAACCATAGAAAACAAAAGTCATCAAATGCGGGTTTGAGCCTCCGTCCTCTTGATCATGAGCTAATGGGAGAACAAAAGTCGTCGAATCTAGGGTTTGAAGAAGTGATTTCTCAAAGAATCGAAAAAATCTAAGACTTGAGATCTGGGGTTTGTGACAACCCATTTCACAGGGTAGTTGACTCACAGTCGGCCTGTACGGAAAACTATGTCACTCATGCTCGTAGGGCAAATCGTAGTAAATGAGGTCGCATTGGCACACCACATCATACTCACTCAAAATATATCCAACTATATCACAATAGTTTCAAGAGTTGTTACATCACTCTTAATATAAACATATATTAAAATTAAGAACTTTAATACATGTTTTACAAAAAAAATATCAAAGTCACAATCCGGCTTTCTTCTTAAAAGCGGCTTTAGTGAACGCCGTCTTCCCGAACAATCCCTGTACCTTAAATAATTTTCCCTCAACAGGGTGAGTAATGCCCAGTAGTGATAATCTCCTATATGGGCTACTCCCCACCTAAGTGCACATGTAATGGCAACCAAACACATTCAAGCAAATGCATGGTCCTACTTTAATATCTACATGAAATGGATGAGAATGTGACTCATCCTTTCCCACTTCTCGAGCCCTCACTGACTCCCTTACGCATGCTAATCCAGGGTAGAGAGAAAACATTGTTTCAAACAAGGGGTTTTGTTCTTGAAAACATAATACCGAGGTGATCAAAATCTATTTGGATCTCAGGGTGGATTGCTTGGTAATTCTAGGAACTGATCATCTCTCCTAAATTTGTTTATTGGATAGCTCTCAATGATTCTTACGAAAATCTTCCTTTGAAATTCTTTTACAACCATTTTCCTTTTCTTTCATATTATTACACTCACACCTATTATTCTAGGTTACCCCAGTGCAGATGAAATGCATTATATATTTCTTATTACGTATCGATATGATTAATCATGAGTATATTAACAAAAATTCACATACTAACCACATATTTATTTATTCATAGCAATAACATCAAAATTAGCTGTAGGTACAATAAAACGTTTAATTTCAGTAAACCACACAATTTATATTTAATATAATTTCCAAACATCATGTTAACACAGCTAAATTCTATGCATTATAGAACAACCACTTTTACACTCCAAACCATTCCTTTTAAGCAATAGTTTGCAAACAACTCATGGACAATTTTGATTCAACATCAGCGGTATTTTAATAGTCCTTCAAGTCACGATGGGCTATCCGAAACTATTTGTAAAATTTCATTATTAGGTCTTAGGATTTGTTTAATAGTCCTCCAGACGATCTCACGATAAGAATAAACTTCTTTGAATTTAGGCATTCAATCCCCCTTCGGATGAAAACTCACGGTCATTATTGAACCTCCGACTACAATTTGCATGTTATTCAAATATCAAGCAAAAACACACAAATATAACACAAGCCACACAATAGTCCATGGAATTTGTCAAAAGCGGAGTCCCACATTTCCATTTAATTGATTTGGGATGATCAAACGTCTCTCATATTGCCATATCATCAAAGCCCAGTTTTAATGGCTCTTAAGCGAAATAAACCCAGTGAAGAAGACCCTACCTCCAGGAGTTTGTGAAACTCTACAAAATCGGTAATCACAGTAGCCCTTGTGCTTGTTAGAACAACTTTACCAACGATCCAAGTCGGAAATCTGTGAGGAGAAGTTGGACTTTCTCTCTCTAAAATATGTTTCTCCCCTCCACTGTCGGATCCAGCCAAAATAAGAGAAGATATGTCTTCTTTTTCTTTTCATTTATTCCCCTTTTATCCTCTCACTTGCCACTTGTCAACCTTCCATTGGTTGATTTGGATTTTTTATCCTCTTATCCACCTACTTTGGATTTCCATCCAATTAGGAGATGCCATGTTCACGTGAGTCCCATTTAGCTCTCCTTGTTTGACTACCAGATTCGATGGGCACACAGGACCATTTCTCTTTCTTTCTACTTTCTACTCATCTTCTCACTCACTTCCAAAATGTGTCAAGTGTCCCACACCAATCCCATCGTCAAAACTTCAAATTCAATTGCCTCTTAATTCAACTAAATCGACATTTAAATAGATTTTCATGGTATCATTCCACGAGGAAGTCCATTTCGACATCCGATATTTAGAAAAATTCCTGATTTTGACCGAAATTATCATTTTACCCAGGTTTAGATCAAGCCTAAAGAAGTTAAATTTATATTACATTCACTTTCTTAAAAAATAAAATAAAACAAAATAATGGTTAGTGGTGTCATATAGAATTACTTTGAGTAGGAGAATTAAAAGGTAAAAGAAAAAAAAAGTAGGAAATCACCGTAAGTTATGAGTTTGTGAATGGAAAAAAAAAAGTAGTAACCGTAGGCTTTGAGTTTATGAATAAAAAAAAAATAAGGAGTGTGGAAAGTAGGTTGAAAAGTCAAAATGACATATTTGAATGATTTTGATTGGTATAAGTGAAAAGACAAAAAGGGAATGTGGTAAAAAAAAACCAATAAGGTCTTGGTATGAATAATATTATTAAACAAATATATATATATATATATATATATATAATTTCTGGCCAAATGGTAAATGTGAGAAAATCTAATTCTTCAAAATGGTAAAATGGTAATTTCCGAAGGTCAAAATCCGAAATTTTCTAGATCTCTACGATGAAATGGACTTCACCGTTGGATCGTCGCTAAATCTAAATTTATCACGTCGACTCACAAATTCCGAGATAGCCTGAATACTGCATTTTTCGAGACATCTGGGGTGCTCCGTGTCAGAAACGGCTTATAAAAAGACATATGATGATAAAAGTCACCTACTACATGTACCTACGCGACATGTTGTAATGACAGTGAGACGATGAGGTGGAATGGCGTAGATTAGTTTTCATGTGTCAAAAAATCCAAACCTTAAGGACACAAATGGAATTATTGGAAAGCCTGAAAACGAATAAGCACATAAAAAGAGCAATAGTTTTCTTCTTCATTTGAGAGCAAAAACGTGCAGTAGGTGTGGGTTTGAGATTTTAGAGAGAGAAAGAGTGACTTTCCTAGATTTCCTCGCGTCTCGACCACCTGGCCTCGCTGAGCAAGAAGCAAAGTTGTTCTACGCAGTTAGTTGACTATCGATTTTAAGTGAAATTCGACAACTCCAAAAGGTAGGATCTTTCCTACTTGCTTATTTTTCAAGCAAGAGTCATTTTACCTATCGTGATTACTGGTGACCTGAATTGGCCATAAGTATCTGGCCTCAAAATTCTTGAACCGAGGAAAATCCCTACTTGTAGGCCGCGGAATGCTGCCAACCCGAGGCTTCACTGCTCACGTGATCGTCGTTTGATTTTTGTGTTGGGTTGCAATTCAAAACGCACTGTTTGATTTGTTGATAAATTTCACGAAGTTAATTTTTAAGTATTTATCACGGATCAATACGACTGTGCGAATTAATTTTATGAGTTAATATATACATTTAAAAAATATATTAGCATGAATATTTTGGAAATTGTATATCGTGCATTCCATATGCACTAGGCACCCTAGATAAAGGGAAATAAGCATTTACACGAAAGAAATTGAAAGTTAGTGGAAAAACTGGCCAGGAAAGGAATTCTCAAGAAAGATTTCTCCAAGAATTGCCTCTGGAGAAGAAATTCAACAACCATCCTGAGGCTGTAATCTACTAACCCGTTTGGAAAATTATCCAAAGAATTCGCCGAGAGTAGTCTAATATATTTAACTAAACCTGCAGAGTGTGTTTTCAAAAATAAAAACATTTTGTTTTGAAATTCGTATTTTGCTCGCATTTGGCTTAGGTAATGCATGCGATGAAGTCGCGGCGACCAAGACACTGATCGCACGCAGATATCCAAGAGGATCATGTATTTGCTTGATGTTTGGTTGGTTACGATGCGAGATCTAATGCGAAAGAACCCATGTATAAATTATCACTATCAAGACACACCGCTGAGTGATTACTATTTCAGTACTGTGGAGGACAGAGGATGGCGCCTACTAGAGGTCAGTTGAGAAGAAAGCGACATGTGGCTTTGATATTAATTTTTGTATAATGTATTAAAACTTTAATTTAATATATGTTCGAATTAAGAGCGACATTTATTAACTCCCGAACTACGAATATAATTCCATTTGACATATTTTATGAGTATTGATGTATGGGCCAGCGGTCATTTTTATCAGATGCTGATCCCAGGCGATCAAGCAAAAGGTTGGGGATGTGGTGTACTTTAGTAGAGCTCCCATACAAAGGAGACTCGCCCGATTATAAGTAGTGCTCAAGTTACCCGACATCCACAAGTATTCCGCAGTCACTTGAAGTTGTCAACTGACCCCAGGAACTGGCGCCATTACCACACACACACACACACATATATAGTTATATATATATATATATATATATATATATATATATATATATATATATATATATATATATATATATATATATATATTAGACCTAAAACCTTCATAAAAATAAGTCTTGAAAACTTAGGTATAAAGAAATCTAGAAATTCGATTCATGACTGAGATGCTTGAAAAAATACAATATATTCAAGATTTATTTTAGAAAAAAAAACAAATATTTGAGAATAATTTTTTAAAGAAAATAATAATAAACAAATAAGATAATTTTGAAAATACTAAATTTTTATAAATATATGTATTTGCTAAGTATTTGAAGATATATATACATATATTGGCAAGTAAATATTAGAGTAATTATTGAGCAATTATAGGAAATAAGATCTGTTAATAATACTTGTTGTCAAGTATGATAATTGTTTAAGAAAAAGACTAGATAAGTATTGTGTAATAATATAATTTATAAAATTTATTAATATTATTTATTTCTAGTAAAAGATTTAGTTTGGATTAAAAGCATAGAAATAAATAAATTATTAAAATAAGATTCGATAGGAATATGACTTTTATAAAATTTGAAAAACTACATAATTCAAATAGTTAACATTTAAAAAGTTGTCGATATATTTGAGGTGAACAAAAAAAATCATGTTGATAGAATAAACTTTATAAATCACAACTTTTATAAAATATTTACATTAACTTTTATTATTATGGATTAAAAAATTAAAAAAAATATCATTGTTAAGAATATCAAATTAGGAAAGTTTTAAGAACAAATAAATAATGATGATAGTTTATTCATTATTATTTTAAGATAAATATTTCATTGAGGTGAAATTATTCGGATTAGCTCTTTCAAAGCTTTTGAGTACTCCTTTGAGATAAGGGATATTAATGTAGATCTTTAAAAATGAATTGTTTGTTTTTACTTCATTTTGATGATTAAATTTTTTTAAACTGCATTATATATAATCTTGGTTTATGAAAAGTTTTACTTTTTATTTATTTGATTATCCATTAATCAAATAATAGTTTTGTATGATTGTACTTTTGAGATTTGTTTCGTTTATGAAAGAAAATGTGAAGATATGATGTTTTGTAATTTGAACTTTTGAATGAAATATTTGACTCACGATTAGTTTAAGCTACATCAGCGGCAATAATAGTTAGTATTTATTTGGCCTTGTCAACAGGAAAAATAGTTTACCTTTACATTCCTTGGTGGCGAATGTAATTAATTTGAACCCCAACCTTTAGGTGTTTCGATTAGATGTTACTAGTACTAGTCGTGTTTGGTTCCGTCCATCTTAAAAGGAATAATTTGCGGCTAGCGCGTTTGAAGTCTGCGTGAATGGCGCGTTTGATATTTGATTCACGAATAAGAAAAATATTTGAAATGTGTTTGATTTTGGACTTTGATATAGAAAGTGTTTGAATCGAAATTTGATATGAAGTATTTGGATCGCATTTGATATGAGACTGATTTGAAATGGATTTGAGAATGTTTTGAAGGAAATTTTTTAATATTCCAACTTATTTTTGAATCAAAAGTTTTAATAAAAAACATCTCTTATTTGTTATATGATTAAAAACTTTTTTATCCATGAAAATGTATTAGTATTTGGTATTGAGTTTTAAGCTCACTTCCATTCGTTGACATACTTTCAGGTAGTTTTAATTTCCACAATAAGTGATGGCTCAGTTGGGGATACGTCATCATTAGGATTTGATTATAATTTTATGTTAGATCATGTTGAACTACTAAGTTCATGTTTATATGAAATGTTGGGTTTTGAAAGTTAATTGAGAAAACCATTTGGATAATAACATTCGTTTTTATATTAGTACAAAGTTGAATTTGGGAGATCCTAAATATTGTTATATTCTGAACAACTTTATATGAGATTCATAATTGAGATTTTGATATTTAGAAATATTTTTTTTGTAGGTATGAAATTTTGAATTTGGAGAATTGATGAATTTAGAAAGTTACACATTTACTATGAATATGTGTTTGGTAATTCTAGACGAATCTAGTTATAAGGACGGTGGTGTGGTTTAGCGCCAGCCTTGGATGAGAGGGCACAGGGGGTATGAGTGAATGATCGTATCTTTATGATGGGTTTCAGGACGTGACACCTCTACTGAGAGAGTCTCAACCCATAGATTTGTCAAGCCCAAAAGCTAAGGGTCTAACCAGATTTTGACCATGTTCCTTAATCCAATCCTCCAAATTATCCCCCTGCTGACCACCTCCCGTGCATCCATAATACTTCTTCATAAGAAACTAGGGTTAGAGTTGATATGAACATTCAAAAATGAAGAATTTTAGGAAGTACCTTGTTTTATAGATTCGAGCTATCAACAGAACTTAAAATGATCACCATTATGAATTACAAAGCAAATCCAAATCCGAACCAACTAAACTAATTATGAACTACAAAGCAAATCCAAACTCGAACCAACTAAACTACCCTTCATGATTTTTAAAAGTATCCTATATGAAGTTGGTTATAATTAATTCGAAAAAATATTTTCTTTTTAAATGATTTAATTTGGAAAATCTTATTTAATATAACACACGAAAAGGAATAACTACAAAAATTAACTTAAATCAATTTATTTGTAAGACATGGAAGGGGGTGTGGTTTTCCATTCCAACTTCATTCCCCGCAACTCAGCCTGCAAAACCCATGTGCCGGATTCGGAGCGGTGTTTGCTTTGCTTCCAGTAGGGTATCAACCTTAGGAAATTAAATTATTCTTCAAAACATCTGTAAAAGTAATGAAAAAAGAATTAATAAAAATTAAAAAGGCTTATCTTTGATTTTGAAGTGATAAACAATTTTACGATGATCAGGAAATTAGTGCGTCCTATCTCGTTGACAAATTTCATTGGAAATTGTGGTGAGAACGGTGGAATGAGGAAAAGAATAGAGCATTCATTATAAATTTAGGAGTTGCCAATTGTGTTTGGTTACAATTTTAGGGAAAAAAAAATGGTAAACGAAAAATAGTAAATTAAGTAAAATATAATTATGATTCATGACTGTTTTGGAGCGATACAAGTGTACAATTGTCTCCGAGTTTTTGTAGTATGTCATACTTTTCTTATAAACTTTTTTCTGGTTCCAAGATATATTTGATGTTTACTTTGGTAACTCGGTCATGCTCAATGATAAGCATCCAAGCTAAATTAAAGAGTTAAACCTAAAAGTCTAACTTGACAGTTAAGAGAACCTCTTTAAGTTTAAGTATAATTTCATAATTTCATGTGATGATGTGAGGAATTATGTCATTCATATACTAAAGAGATTCAGGCGTCCATGGACCATTCATGTAAATTAGAAAAAAATTAAATTTTTGTTTAGTATATATAAAATTTTAATTTCTACATTGATTTTTTAAAAAGCAGAAAAGCAACGTTTAATTCTGAGAATTTATTAATGAAATTTGAAAACAAAGAAAATGAATTCACTATTTTCAACATTTATATATAGATTCAGAGCTGTTTTTCTTTGTTTTTCTTTGTTTTGAATTAAATCGAAAGCGAGGTTTTATTTCAACATTTTATAACCGTTTTAAGAAAATGGTTTCACAAGCCAGTTTTAGCATTAACATTACTGATCAAATTGATACGAAACGTATTTTCTAAAAATGAAAACTAAAGATTAGAATACATTGAAAATTTTCATATTCTAAATTTTGGATAGAGTTGAAAATTTTCGTGAACTAAACAGGGTCTTAAACACCCAACACATGACAGAGTTTCCAAACCAATTGTGATTTTTAAACACTCCACACATGTCATTGTTTTCAACCTAATTGTGATTTTTTTTTAAACGGAGTAAGTACGAGTGATTACAAAAGTAAATGTAAGGTATATCATGCAATTGAAAAAAAATTATGGGCAAAATATGATATATATGTACAAAATTCGAGGATATTTATGCACCTTATTCCCTAATTTGAAAGTGAAATTGTTGGAACGGACCTAAGCTATTTTGTAGAACCTTTGGTGTGGTATGACTTTTTTATTTTCTATTTTCTATTTTTGAAAACATCTTTCAGGCCCGTTTCTCACTAGTTCTTGTATTTTTTCAAAGTGTTTTTAGTGTTAGAAACGTTTAAAAAGCATTGTCATTCGGACCTTAGTTATTTTTGTATTATTTTTACTTTTTTTTTAATTTAAGGGTTGTTTTAAAAATTAATTATATACGTAGAATAATGAAAAATAAATCATTAAATGAAGAATCTATCTTTCTAAAGATTAAAACAGGTAAAAAATATTTTAGATTTTATCCTACAAAACATAGAGAACAATTTCTAAAAATGGTTTTAAAAAACCAAAACTAGGTTAAAAAATATTTTAAGTTTCTAAATAGCCTTTTCTTCAACAAAATAGATTTCAAAAATTTCTGCTGTTCTCTTAAAATCATTTTCTAAAACAATAAACATAGCTTTTTTTTTTCTTTTTTTTCTTTTTTTGCAATTTTGAAAATTTTCATTGTTATTTGATTTTTCATTCCATATCTACAATGCTTACAAATCTGGCCCAAAACCAATCAAGCCTAATCTAAGGCCTGTTCGGGCCCAATCCAAGCCCGCCTTTCCATAGATTCAAATGTAGAGTGGGAGTAAGAATTGCAGAGAAATGAGGGTTTGGTGTAGGCTATAGTGAGAGATGGCGAAGAACGAAGCGAAACCCAAATCTGTGAGGAAGCCATTCAGGGACGTATCCAACGCTGGAAAATCTTCGAAATCTTTGAAGAAGAAAGTCCCCCAAAATGACGAAAGTGCTCTTGATCGCCTTCTTCTTGTTCACTCTGATCTCTCCACTTTCATTCATCAGGTAACTCAATCTGAAAGAGAGCCCCGTTTTCATTTCCCATCTGTTGGTTTGATTGGAAAAATCTGGAAAGGAAAGGAAATCAAAAATTTTGGGTATCGGTAATCCGGGTAGAGCAGGCAGATTCATTTCCGCATCATGTTTGGTTGCTGAGAAAATGTAGGAAATGGGAATGTAGAAATTTGAATCCGAATCAGTTGAGAGTCATTTTCTATGTAAATGCAGCATGTTGTGAAACATGAGATTTTAAATTTGGAACTTTCCCAAGTATTCTCAGTATCCGAACAGAGTAGGACTGAAAATTTGTTTGAAGTAAATAAAAACCCTAGGTTCATTTGAAACTTGCACTACTCGTGAATCTTGCTCTTTACAATGTATTTATTTCATCACATCCAAAAATTCAGCGTGGCCCAATTATTCAACGGTTTGATTCTTTTCTTACAGTTTCTTAGCAACCAAATGAAAAACAATTGTTATTTGTGAATGACCATGTAGTGAAATTTTATGACTCAGTCTTTCCACAATTATTATACAATTATCTTTGAAGTGTCATTTATTGATTTTGTTATTACTTTACCAAGAATTTCAGCTTAACTATGCACGATTTGATGCATTGATTTAAGTTGCAGATCGATGAACTTGTTAAATGAGATGATACAATTATTGTTGAAGTGTTATTAATTGATTTTGTTATTATTTACCAAGAATTTCAGCTAACTATGCACGAATTGATATATTGATTTGAGTTGCAGATTGATGAACTTGTTGTGCAAGCACTCAATCTTAAAACAAGTGAAGAGGGTCGGGAAGAAATCGAATCTTTCACACATGTCTTGTCTGAAATGCTTGCCTCTTTAAAGGTCAATCCTTTTAGTTGATTATTTCAGTATTTCCCACTTATATACTTCCTTTGCAACTGAATTGAGTATCATTTTTTATAAGTGCAGCCATGGGCTCCTAGATTCCAGAAGGTACTCTCACTTCCTCCTGTTAAGTCTGAGAATCAATTGGGAGAGTCTTTACTGAGTAAAACTGCTGCTGGTGTAAATGAATGTCAAACAAATGTAGTTGACAGTCCTCATCCAAGCAAGGAGGAAATGGAATTGCTTGTTTCCCCTTCTCCCCTTGTGTCTTGGCGTGGGGACTGTACCATTGAGAGAGGTAGACAACTGTTTATGCTGACGCCTTTGCCTATGTCAAAAGTGCTATCTTCGAAACGTCAGGACTTATCTAAGTCATTATTTGCAAGGATTAGTTCTAGCACTACCAGTACATTACCATGCTTTCTTGCTGATCCTGGAGATACAAATCATGAAGTGGTTAAAGGTGTAGCAATAAACCCAACTCCAAGTAAGCCCTTTGGTTCTAATACAGGAAGCACCTTTGAGTGTGGGATTGTTTCGACACCGATGTTTGGAAAGAGAGATGGTTCTCTTCTTGTTATGACCCCACATCTGAAGATGTCGCCTCCTAAATCTTGTGTTTTGCTTGAACCCATATCTGAGTCTTCTCACCAAGAAAAGGATAAGATTAAGAACCGTAAGTCAACCCCATTTCCTGTTGGAGTTCAAAATTCTGGTGTGTCAGAGTTGTCTGATTCTTCAAGCAATGAAGCTCCTGATAATCTGGCTTTAAAATATCCTGAGCTTTTTGGAATACAATTTATTCATAAAGGAGGCATTGGAAGGAAAGAGGTGGAATCCTCGCCAGATTGGTTTTTGTCACCTCTCAAAACTTGTGTTCTAATGGATCCTTCCAATGAGAAATCCCCGAAAAGTATTGATCCTTCCAATGATGTACAAGGTGGTTGTCTTCTGACTAACAAATATAGTAGCCAAGGTATTTTCTTTTCCTCAAATTTCTACCTCCTTTTTCCCAAACAGCATACTGAACATGATTTTTTGTCTTCTCAACAGAACTTCTTGGTAGCAACTTAGCACTAGTGGAAAACACTCCCTTGTGGAAGGAGCCAGAAAGCACAATTCGGATGGGGAAGCGTCCTGGCGAGAATACACTAAAGAAAGAGCTGTGGATGAGGTTTGAAGCGGCATCTACTAGCGGCCTTTGTTTAAACATCCCTGTCCTTAAAGAAACGACTGAAAAGGGATTCCTTGAGAGATTGGATGAGGCTTGGTGTGATGAAGCAGGCTCAGCAGCTGAGGTTTTGAGATGACATTACTTTCTCTCTCCATGTTGAAATACATTTTGTAAATGGTGAAGATGCATGTTTTGTCACCTTGTGGAAGTGTTCAAAGCCTGAGGAAGCCCTTTGTTGTATTCCTGTTGTATTATTAGCATCCAAAATTCTTGTATCTTGTTGGGATGCTTAAGGAACATATACACATCTCCTCCATAAATTCAAAGTTTTGTTTCTTGCAGTTCATGATTTTTGGTTTCTCTTTTTCTTTTCTTTTTTTCTTCTTGTTTCTTTTTTGGATTCATGAACCAGAGGGAAGATCAACTTGAAAAAAAAACACTTCATAGGTATGACTTGTTGAATGGTGGGTTCACTGGTCCAGTAGAATAGATGACATTATGATTTATATGTTAGTAAAATAATATATAACATATATATATGTATATATGTTGAATATATATTTTATGTTTTGTTTGCCATAGTCATCTTTCTGGTTTCAGGTCCATGGTGATAAGAATTGGGAATACTCATATATATATATATATATATATATATATATATATATATATATATATATATATATATATATATATGTATATATATTGAATATATTTTTATGTTTTGTTTGCCATAGTCATCTTTCTGGTTTCAGGTCCATGGTGATAAGAATTTGGGAATATATATATATATATAATATATATGTGTGTGTGTGTATATTTTAAAAATATATTTTATGTTTTGTTTGCCATAGTCATCTTTCTGGTTTCAGGTCCATGGTGATAAGAATATGGAAATCTTAAAAAGCATCACTCATCCACACAAAAAGAAAGTATCCAGCTTGTGGGCTTGGTCCACGGAACAGCCCAACATCTGGTCTTACGATGGACGGGTCCATTTACTGGTATAGAGAGAAGGTGGGCCTTATTTAATATAAATATAAAAAAAATGATTAATAAGTAATAAATAAAAGTCAAATACTCAAATTTTAAAAAAAAATTCAAATATAACTTTCCCGAAAACTGTTTCTAAACTGGTCAGACTTCAGAGTATATTATTTAAGATTCCACAAATCCTAAAATTTTTTGTAAGAATGAGCTCTTGCAATTGCAAAAATTATATTGAAAATGTTATATGCTCATAAAAGTGTAATGATAATTTTTTCACATGATAACTAAATCCCTTATATGTTGGAGTGGGATAAGTATCAGGCCACATGCCAAGGAATGGAAAAAGCCCCAACGCACGTGTTGAAATAGTTCTTGATGAATGACAGGCCTCAATTCGAACAAGCACGAGTGATACGGCCCAATTATGTCCGATGGTGTGGAGATCTGGGCCAGGAAAAGCAGAATAACGAGGTTTCAGTGATCATCTCGAGTATCAAAGGGCCCCACCTCGGACAGACACCTTGGGCATCAAAGGGGAGAAGACCCAATGAACTACCTCGAACACACATCCTAAGCATAAGGGTTGGGGAAACATCGTATACGCGTTACATTGTGAAACCCCGAGAAAATCTAATTTTCTGAAAAATGACAAAGTAGTAATTCGGTCGAATCACGAATTTTTATAGATGCCGGATGGCGAAGCAATTTCATAGTTGGAATGTTCTGTGAAATATCTAGCGTATTTGAATTTCGTGAGTGAGGCGGTCGAGATTTCACGTTTTGAGGCACGTAGAGGAGTGCATGACACTTGGCACTTTATGAGTGTCTCAAGATATGCCATATGTCCTAGGCAGAATGGATCAAACATGAGCTCAAGTGGGGCCCATGAGTGACAAATAGCACTGTAACATCCCCGAAATGTACCCTAGTAGTTTTCGACATGTTTAGGGTATTTTGTAAGCGTAATTTGAATGCTTCGTGAGTTAAATGCGAAACATGGAAACGAGAGACCCGGAAATTACAAGATTTAAGGATAAAATTGTAATTTGTCAAAGAGGACTTAAAAGTCATAAATTTAACAAGATTTAGGCCAAAATGGAAATAAAGGAAAACTTGAAATAAATGGTCGAGAGTTGAAGGACCAAAAGCAAATAAAGAAAATTAACCCAAAAATGGGTTTTTGAGGGCCAAACAAGGCCTAAGAGATATGGGGATTTAAAGACCAAAATTGGTCTCATGTTGGGAGGAGGAACAAACCGTATGGAGAGAAGAGAATGGGAGAAGAAGAAGTTCAAGCAAGACCAATAAGGTATGGAAACTAACCTTGAGCATGGAATTGTATGGAACTATAACTTTTAATATGGATCTATGGAATTTTAAGAACTGTATGAGATTAATAGCTTGTCTCAAGTTAGGGTTTTGATAAATTGCATCATAACCTTATATTTCTTGAAAATGAGGTTGGTAAAACCCCATATGAAAATTTTAAGAGCAGTTATAGAATCCTCTATTTTAAATTGGATTCATGGAGTATTAAATTAAGGAGTAATTGAGTTAGGGTTTAGAATAAACCCTAACTATCATGTATTTGGGTTGTGTATGGGTCTTAACCCATATTAGAATGGTTTAAGGGAGAAATTCATGGAAAAGTTTGGAAGAAGATAAGTGATGAAATATAATTTGAGTAGAAAGAGATTTGAAGATGAATGAAATGGTTTTGAAGTGTATAGAGAGAATAAAAGTTGATTGGGTAGCAAAATATGGAAAAATGGGTGAAAAACACATTTTTGGGCATTTTCGGTGGCATGTACTAGGTACACAGCAGGCGTATGCTTAGGTGCGTGTGGGATCTGGTCATTTTGGGCTGACATGTAGATGCAGTCGAGAAGTGTCTGAGTACATGTGATGCTGTTCCATATTTCGACCGAGTTTTGTATTTTAGCCATAACTTGCTCCATTTCTTATCAGGTTGAGTGATTCAAGTGGCTAATTAAATTAGACTTCAGAAAAACCAAACATATAGAAATAGATACCTTCTAATTCTGACTCTAAGTAGTGAAATTCACTCAAAGTGGGGCCGTGTGTGAAACCAAATTCTGCATCAGTTTGATCATAGAGTAGTCCGAGTTGTTTCGAACGTATCTTGAGTTTCGGTGCTCCGAATTGGGTGATTCTATTTGGAGGAGAAACCTTAGCACCTTAGCTTTAAAAGAGTACAAAGAACAAGTGTCAAATATGGAGACAAGGCACTGGAAAATGAATATTTCAAACTGTTCCTCTGGTAAAATCGGTAAACCGACTAGTTGGCATGAAAATGCCATAACTTGAGTTTGGATGATCCGATTGGAATGATTCCAATTTCTAAGTAAAGTTGATTCATCAAGGAACAAGAATACATGAATGATGTGTGGATAGGCATCATACCGTACAAGTATATGGAATGCCATATATAATAGGCATGAAACAAGAAAAGTATAGGAAATGCAAAATGTAGAGATGTGTTCATGAAACATGAATATGATATGAAGCATCAAAGCATTTGAAATACGAACATGTTTATGAACATGAAAGAAAAATGTCATGAACACGAATGCGATAAAGATGGGTTATAAGTTACGAAAGATATATGATCATATGACTACCTAGGACCAAAGAATGAATGAGTGGACGTTACATTGGTGCTTGGCCTTTGCTCTGTTGGTGCCCGGCACTCCCACAGTGGTGCCCGGTACACTCCTGATGGTGCTTCGGCACTCCTGTTGGTGCTACGACACTCCTGTTGCGTGGGTAACCACGTTTTGATCAGTGCTTTGGCACTCCTGCTGGTGCTACGGCACTCCTGTTGCGTGGCGAGGACATCTGATCGGTGCTCGGCACTCTGGCAGTGCTGCAGCTGCGGGCCGCGTGGCTTGAGCACGTGTGTCGGTGCTTTCAGGCACTCCTGGCGGTGCTATGGCACTCTGACGTGGGCAGGCACGTCTGTGCGGTGCTCGGCACTTGTGCATGTGTACCTTGACACATATTGTATCTGCGTCTACTCATTTCTTATAATTGGTCTAGGTAGTCAGATAGACATATGATAAGACACTGAATAATGAATCTGTGTAGTACCTATGGGTACTTTTGTATACTAATAAACTCTGTAACTCCTACGGGAGTCCCGAATGATAATAAGCCTGTTATAATTATAAGTTTTGAATAAAAATAAACTCTGTAACTCCTACGGGAGTCCCGAATGATAATAAGCCTGTTATAATTATAAGTTCTGAATAAGAATAAAACTGCGCAACTCCTACGGGAGTCAGATACGAATGATAATAAGCACATTTATAATTATAAGTTACGAATAAGAATAAACTCTGCATGGCTCCTACGGGAGTCTGAATGATAATAAGCGTGTTATAATTATAAAGTTACGAGGAATAAGAATAAGCTCACGTAACTCTACGAGTCACAGGAATGAACATCGTGCGGTATAAGTATAGGATTCTGCGTAAAGAAGAAACTCTGTAACTCCTACGGGAGGTCCGAATAAGTATAAGTTTAGTAGTACCTACGGGTACTCCCGTATCGGTAAAACAAGTATAAGTCCAGTAGTACCTAAGGGTACTCTCATATCAGTAAAATAAGTATAAGCTCGGTAGTACCTACGGGTACTCTCGTATCGGTAAAATAAGTACAAGTTCTGTAAAATAAGTATAAGTCCAATCGTAACTACGGTTACTTCCGTATAATGAATCTGTGATCTGTACCTACGAAAGACTAATGTCCGTATCTGTAGAAGTCTGATCTGACCTTGTATGTGATATGATCTGATGCGTGGAGCTCTCATCGTACCTCTGGTGCCTTCGCCTGAGAATAAGATCAGTAAGGCAGTATATACTGCGTAAGCATGTATAAGATCTTAAATACATGTATAAGTTCTGTAATAATGTATAAAATCCGAAATACATGTATATGCTCTGTAATATCAGGATAAGATCCAAAATATCAGAATAAACTCTGTAGTACAAGTAGAAGATCCGTAAGACAAGGATAGGCTCTGTAGTACAAGCATAAGATACGAAGTACTAAAATAAGTTATATAGTACCTACGGGTACCTCTGTACCTGATTAATCTCTGTGATACCTACGGGTACCTCCGAACATATGTAAATTCCGTAGGATAAGTATGAGTTCTGTAAACTCCTATGGGAGATCTGAAATAGATATATAAATGCAATACGTGTTTAAGTACCTCTGTATAAGTATAAGTTCGTAACTCTACGAGAGATGCGGATAAGTATTCGGTCGACAAAAGTTAGTAGATGTCCTTTGGAGATGCGAGATAATTATAAGTTCGAGACAGTAACGAGTATAAGTCAGCGATATATATGTCCTTTGGGAGATTTGAATAAGTATACGTGCGATATAAGCATAAGTATGTGTCCTACGAAGTCGAATAAGAATAAGTCCGCCATGAGTGTAATGTATACTTTTGAATTATCTGCTAACGGTTTTATAACATGTTTTGGTATAATAACGTAAAGTATATTTATTCGAAATAAAATAAGATAAAGCAAAAGTAGGAATATGCATAAGTTTAAATTGCAAATAATAAAGAAGATTAGGAGCTATTGTAAAAATAACATAGAATTGATTTTGCAAATATTAGAAGAGTTGAAGGACGAAAAGTAATAAAGAAAGATATTAGAATGAAATAAGGATGAAAATTGTGGAAGAGACAAGTGGCTTAAAGAGGAAGAGGGAGGAAGTTTATATTCAGTTAGAAAGAGAAATAAAAGGGGATAAGATCGAATAAGGATAAGACCAAAAGAAATATCTTATTTTGAGTCTTGGAAAAAGAGGAGAGCAAATACGGACGAAGAGAAGAAAAGAAGAAGAGAAGAAGAAAGAAGATTACGGTATGGAATTTGAGTATTGATATGGAACTACTAAATTTGAATATGGATGTTTATGTCTTAGGTTTTGGAAACTCCCAATCATTTCTTAATCGAGGATTAAGTTGAGAAGAGCTTTAAGGCTTCTAAATATGTGTTTGAAAATTAAGTTGCAAGTTGAACCCGAGAAAATTCCACTATTAATCGATCATGTGCGTATCGGGATCTTAGGGACGGGTTTTGGAGTGAAATACGGGAATGCAGAAGTGAGTCCTT
Organism: Tetrastigma voinierianum; assembly: GCA_016808115.1. NCBI lineage: Eukaryota > Viridiplantae > Streptophyta > Magnoliopsida > Vitales > Vitaceae > Tetrastigma > Tetrastigma voinierianum. The sequence continues at coordinate 476,748 of JAEQBH010000334.1, forward strand.
CCTAGTAAATTGTAGCCACATCAATGAGCTTGATGTTAGGCTTTCTAATTTCTCGATTTGGATCTCTGTAGACCAGAGATTATAGTCGCTTGCCAGTCGGTCCATTTAAATCTGGTTGGAGTCGATTCATCCGATTCCTGCATGCCTTATAACGGTTTTGAGTCAAAAATAAAGGGAATTTGGCAATGTAGTCCTTCTGGCAAATTGGCCACATTAATGAACTTGATGTTGAGAACTGAGATTTACCAATTCGGACTCCTATAGACGAAGTTATGGTCTTTTTACTGCGAGCAGTCAAATGGGAGAGGTCGTCAAAGCAGTGGTCGTCAACGGTGGTTTGTCAGCTGTGGTAGATCCCAGCATTGGTAAATCAACGGTGGTTGTCGGCGGTGGTCGTCCAACGGTGGTCGTCAAGCGTTGGTCGTTCAGCGGTGGTCGTCCAACGTTGGTGATCTAACGATTGGTCGTCAAGCGATTGCTGGAGTCGAAGCGATTACTCGTCACTTGATCTGATTGGTCGACTCTCGTTAGGCCCATTGCAGCGTGACCTCAACCGGAAGGTCATATCTCCTTCGTTTGAACACCGATTTGGGTGTTGGGTACCATGGAAGCGAATTTGGAGTCAAGAATCCATCCATATGCCTGAGGAAGATATTAGATGTCAGACCGAGGTGTCGGACGAGCTGCGTCACTTGATTACGCTCCGTGAGGCGACTGCGCATGACCTCCCGACTTAGGAAGGTCATATCTCCTGCGTGCGAACTCCGGTGGGTGTTCTTGGACTCTATGGAAAGCCCATTGAGTCAGAATCCCATTCATATGCCTGAGAGAATATTAGATGCCTGACCGAGAGGTGATAAAGATGGCTCGTCACTTCAGGTCGACTCGTCGATCGAGTCGGCTCGTCGGATTTGTATACGTATGTTATCCCGACTTGGTCATATCACCATGCGTCGAACTCCGGTGAGGTATTCTTGGACTCTATCGGCCCATTGAGTCTAAGAACCAATTAATAGACAGTTTGATAATATGGGAACTCATATTGGCTCCAGAAAAACACGAGAAAAGCAGTAGGCACTATAAGTACCATAGTTATTCATTTATAATGCCTATTATGAATTCATAAATAGCTCGTAAGCATACATAGTAGCATATTTAATTATGCATGTAATGAGATATGAAAAATACAGGAATATGAATAAATGATTGTATATATATATAACATATGATTCTTAGAATGACAATAATTATTCGGGAATAAGAGATATCTGTTGACGTAATCTGCGTTGATTGTGCTGGCTTAGAGGCACAGTGGAGGGATAGATGGGCATGCATATTAGGGAAAAATAAGGCTGACATCTGAGTTCACGATGCTCGAGACCACGTTTGGGTCGATGACATAGATCCGTTTGGATCACGGTGGCCAGAAAGGGTCGCGCGGCGCCTCTGGCCCTCGTGGAATAGGTCATTGTGCCGTGCGGGTGATAATCTGGCTCAATTATATTTCTCATCATGGCGCCTTCGGGCCCTCATGGACCTTGTTTCGTACAGTGAATACTATATGCATCTCGGGGCCCTCATGGACCCTTGTTTCATACAGGTGAATCTGGCCATAACCCGGGCCCTCATAGTTTCACTGTATCTTCTAAGGTTTATACGGACATGAAACATAAAGAAAATAGCAATTATATGTAAAGGAAGTGTAGAGAATACACGACATGATATGAAGAAGCATAGCCTTTGCTATGCGATGATGAATATCTTGATTCTGAGAACAAGAAGTAAAGTCTGGCGGATTATGAAAGTACTGTCAAAGGAAGTGTAGAGAATACGACATATGATATGAGAAGCATAACTGTATACGATGATAATATATACGATTCTGAGAACAAGAGTAAAAGTACAAGATTACATGAAAGTATATGGAAGATGATAAGAAATGAAACTGGTTATGAAAGGTATATATATATGAGAAATGATAAGAGTCTGTAAATGTTATATGTGTTATATGCATTTGTATAAAAGTGTGGTGACTCTTAATAGAAGTCATATTCCCACTAAGCATAAAGCTTAGCACGGGTGTTCAATCGGAGTGTAGGTCACGAGAAAGAGGAAATCGACGGGGCAATCACGTCGACGAGTCAAAGGCCACACATCAATAGGTGCTTGCTTGGAAGACCTTTAGGTTTATTTGTATATGAAATTTTGTAACGATGTAAATATTGTAAAATGTTGAACATTTCCATATATAGACTTGTATATATATTTTGTAATCATTTGCTCTGAATGTAATACAAGTATAATTGTTTAACATTATATATGAATATGTAAGTGTAAAGGTTATAAGTTTTTAAAAAAAGAAAAAAAAAAAAGAGTGACCCTCGCCCGGAGGCATCCTATCTTAGGAGTTGGGGGGCGTCACCAGTGTGAGTGTCCGAGCCTAGGTTTGGCGTTTTAGGAAAAAGCCTAGGTTTAGGCGGCTGCGGAATGGGAAGATATATATGATAAGAAAGGCTGGTATTGTAGTAATGTGTGGGCTGATGTGGATGTCCTTGTGTTACGTATAGATGGATCGTCCGAAGGTATGCGAGTGTCGACCCGAGGAAACAGGTTATCGACTTGAACCTTCGGAAAGTAATGTACCTAATGAGCCCACATAAGCCTTGCTGAGAATATCGCAAGACATAGCTCGGGTTTTAGATAGACTGGCCGCTCCTGAAGCTCCAATAGACACAGTAAAAAGACATGGAGCAGAGGAATTCCATGGGTCGGCGTGGAGAGTCGGGAGCTTAGAATTACGGTTAGAAAAGCTAGAAGGGTATTAGAAGGGGTTAGATGTCCTCACGTCCGCGAAGTATCATGTGCCGGTCTCACTATTACAATGTGAGGCATATGATTATTGGAAACTAGTACTCAAAAGTCAAGGATTTCAAATCACGACATGGGAATTCTTCGTCCAAGAGTTCGGAATGAGAAGTATGTTCTTGAGATGTATAAGGATTAAAGTGGAAGCAGTTCAAAAAATTTGAAAACAAATGAGCTTATCGGTGGTTTGAATATGAAAAAATTTAGCCATCTTGAAGTAAATATGCAGATTGTCCTCCTGGGGCATTCGGTGTAGGCAATTGAGGATGGTGCATGATTCCATCGAGAGGTATTTGACACCTATGACTTCCTCCACGACGGTGGATTTTTTATAGATTAAGGTCATTTGCTGATGAAAGTAGAGACTAGAAACGGCCGGCCGAAAGATTTCAAAAGAAGAAGTTTTCTAGAGGAACCGTCCTCCTCGGGAAAAGAGCTAGAGAACCTCCATTTCCCGATCGAATATAGTTCCGGCTACGGGTAGAGAGCAAGGTCGATGTAACACGTGAGTACGGGTGGGTGCTTCAGTTGGACAAGGAGAAACCCGAGTGCCCTCATTGCCATAAAAGGCATTTGGGAGTTTGCAGGATATTGACAGGAGGGTGTTTTCGGTGTGGAAGCCTTGAGCATTTGAAAGCACAGTGTCCCCGAGAATTAGGGGATAATAGAAATGACAAAAGTGGCGGAGGAAGATCCTGTGACACCGCCCGGGCTCGTGACTCGTGGTAGGGGTATTAGTGGCTCATCGACATAAGGACGAGGAGGCATAGTGTCGGAAGCTTGATGGGTCGTCCTATACCTCACAGCTTCAACACGAGCATATGCTATGAAGGCTCGTGAGGATCGAAGATGCTCACGAGTTATAGCGGGTATATTTTCTTTATATGATATAGAGATGCGTACGTTGATTGATCCTGGATCTACTCATTCATATGTGTGCATGGGCATGTATTTGACAAAGTACCGAATAAGGAGAAATTAATATACTGACATGCATGTAACCTAGTAAGATTTAAGGGCCTGGCGTTAGTGTGAATAGCGTATACAAAAATTGCCCCACAAGCAAGAGAGTTTCTCGTTGATTTGATAACCTTACCATTCAAGAGTTTGACTTGATTCTGGAAATGGATTGGTTGTCTAAGCTACTTAGAGCTATCGTGGATTGTGAATGAAAGGCGGTAGTGTTGAAATGCTCGTAAGCGGGAGTAATAGTCTGAGGCATTGGATCAAGTGTAATGTCTAATGTCATCTCCACTCTTGCAAGCTAAAGAGAGAATTATGAGGAAAGGATGTGAGGGCTGTTCTTGGCTTTGATATGACTCGAGAGGTCAAGTTGATGTAGAAGATCCCGGTAGTAAGGAATTTCCGGATGTATTCCTGAGAAGAGTTACCGGGTATTCCACATGAGAGAGAGGTGGACTTAGCCATAGAAATTGTACCGAGGAGCAGTCCACTATGTCAAGGGCAAATCTGGATGGCTCAATGATTTGAAAAGGATAAAAGTGAATTCATAAAGACTTTTAAGATAAAAGGAGATTTATGTCAGGCCAGTGTCATACGCAGGGTGCACATTTTATTTGTGAAAGAAAGATGGCACTGCGGATGTGCATCGATTATCAGCGAGATCAATAGGTGGCAGTGAAAAGCGAGTACCCACGTTGTCGAGAATTGAAGATCTTTTGATCAGTTAAAGAGGAGTGGGTGTCTTTTCGAAGATAGACCTGCGATCGAGTATTATCGATTGAGGGTAAGGAAAGGAATGTCATAGAAAGTGCATTTAGAACCGATATGGACATTATGAGTTTTGAGTCATTGCCATTTGGGTTGACTAATACACCGGCGACCTTCATGGATTTGATGAATAGGGTTTCAGGCCCTATGGCGGATCAATTTGTTGTGGTTTTTATTGATGACATCCTGGTGTATTCTAAGGATGCACAGGAACATGAACAACACCTGAGAATAGTCTTGGAGACATTAAGAGAAAAGAAGTTATATGCTAAGCTCAGCAAGTGTGATTTTTGGCTAAAGGAAGTTTCATTCCTAGGCCATATTGTGTCTGTTGAGGGTATAAGGGTTGATCACCTTTATAAGATTGAAGCGGAGTTGTGAATTGAAATCACCTCGAAAATGCTTAGGGTGAGAAGTTTCTTCAGGTTTAGCGAGGTTATTATAGAAGATTTGGCGTGAGGCTTTTTGGGTCTATAGCTGTCCTCACCAGTTACTCGGAAAGGAATAAAGTTTGAGTGAATGAGACAAATGTCGAATAGTTTTGAGCAGTTGAAAGGGATCACAGTTGAAACGATGGCCAGGCATGACTACTAAGGGAAAAGAGTATGTATAGTGATGCTTCGTGCATTGGTTTAGGATCGTGTTAATGCGAAGATGGAAAAGTAGTGGCTTATGCGTCCAGACAGGTTGAGCCACGTAAAGCAAGAATATCAGCTCGTAGCGCAGAGTTAGGCTGTGGTGGTGTTTGCTTTAAAAATGACACTACTTATACGAGGAAAAGTGTAGAATTTTACAGATCATAAGATCTGCAGTACTTGTGAGAAGAGTTAAATTTGAGGCGGAGGTGGTTAGAGTTATTAAAGGATTATGAGGCGCATCATAGATTACCATCCGGAAAGGCTAATATAGTAGCGGAGTGGTTTAGTAGAAAGAAGCAGTGGTAGCAATGTCACTCTGATCTGATGATTGGAGATTAGGTGATGATGGGGCTATGTTAGCTCAATTAGAAGCGCAACCCGAGTTAAAGCAAATGATTATAGATCTGTGAGAAAAATGATGAAGAAGGATTCTGAAAAATTCTGAGATGGTTAGAGATGGTAATAGCCAGGGATTTTTTTTTAGAAAAGAAAATTTGGAAGTTTTATTTCGAAATCTAGATTATAGTACGAGATGATAAGGCTAAAGAAAAGTTGCTATTTGAGGCTCATAATGCGGTATTTACCATGCATCAGGGAGAGATAAGATGTACAGGACTTGAAGCAGTTTTATTGGTGAAATGAATGAAAAGAATGTGGCCCGAATATGTCTAGGGGAGAGTTGTAACACCCACCAGAGTATAGCCCTGTTTATTTTATAACATGTTTTGGGTATAATAAACGTAAAAATATATTTATTCGAATAAAATAAAGATAAAAACAAAAGTAGGAATATGCATAAGTTAAATTACAAATAATAAAAAAGAAGATTAGAGCTATTGTAAGAAATAACATAAATTGGTTACCGTCATGAAAGTTGAAGGACGAAAATGGCAAAGAAATATATTAGAATGAAATAAGGATGAAAATTGGTAAAAGGAAGAGACAAGTGGGCTTTAAGGAAGGGAGGAAGTTTCATCTTTTTGGTTAGAAAAGAGAAATAAAAGGGGATAAGATCGAATAAGGATAAGGCCAAGAAAGAAATATCTTTATTTTGAATTGGCCGGAAAGCAGGAGAGCAAATACGGATGAGAGAGGAAGAGAGAAGAAAGAAGAAGAAGAAGAAGAAGAGATTCACGGGTATGGAATTTGAGTATTGGTATGGAACCTCTTAAATTTGAGATAACTCAGATCACATGTCTTGGGTTTGAAACTCCCAAATCTCATTTCTTGTCGAGGATTAAGTTGAGGGAAGAGCTTTTGAAGCTACAAATATGTGTTTGAAGGGTCACAGTTAAGTTAGACCCAGAGAAGAATTCCTATTGTGCGATCATATGCGATATCAGGATCTTAGGACCGGGTTTTGGGTCAGAAATACAGGGAATGCGAAGTGAGTCTTCCTAATAAATTGTAGCCCTCAATACAGGAAATTGATGTTAGGCTTTATTTCTCGATTTGGACCTCTGTAGACAAAGTTATGGTCCTTTGCAGTCGAGTCCATTTAAATACGGTTGGGTCGATTCATCGATTCGGTCAACCTAGCTGTACCTTAGACGGGTTTTTAGTCAGAAATAAAGAGAATTTGGCATTAAGTCCTTCTGTGAAATTGTAGCCCATCAATGAACTGATGTTAGACTTTTGAATTTCTCAGTCGGACTCCTATAGACAGAAGTTATGGTCTTTTTACTCTGAACAGTCAAATGGGAGAGAGGTCGTCAAGCGATTGATCGTTCAACGGTGGTGGAGTCAGCCGGTGATCGTCAAGCGGTGGTAGATCGGCGGTGGTGGAATCGATAGTGGTCGTCGCGGTGGTAGATCGGCGGTGGTCGTCAGAAAGCGTTGGTAGATCCAACGGTGGTCGTCAAGCGTGGTTGTCAACGTGGTAGTCGGCGATTGATCCGTCGAAGCGATCGTCGAAGCGTTAATTACCGTTCAGCGATGGTCGTCAACGATTGGTCGTCAGCGGTGGTCGATCAAAGCGGTGCTTTCGTCGAAGCGATTAACGTCCTTGATCTGATTCGGTGGCTCGTCCAGGCGAGCTGCGCATGACCTCGACTTCGGAGAAGGTCATATCTCTTCGTTTGAACTCCGTTTAGGTGTTCTTGGACTGTCGGCCCATTGAGTCAGAATCCATCCATATTCCTGAGGAAGATATTAGATGTGAACCGAGGTGTCAAACCGAGGCTCCGTCACTTCAGTGCAGCTCGTCGGTCGAGGTCGGCTCGTCAGGCCGACTGCGCATGACCTCGGCCCGGAAGGTCATATCTCCTTAAATCTGAACTCCGATTTGGGTGTTCTTGGACTCTATGCGACCCGTTGAGTCAGAATCATTCATATGCCTGAGAGAATATTAGATGCCTGACCGAGGTGATATATGAGCTCATCCTTCCAGATCAGCTCATTGTCCAGGGTCGATTGTCGGATTACGCCTCGTATGACCTCGGCCGGAAGGTCATATCTCCTTCGTCGAGACTCCGGTCGGGTGTTCTTGAACTCTATGGAAAGCCCATTGAGTGAATCCATTAATAGACAGCTTGATAAGATGGGAACTCATATTAGCTTCAAAAAACACGAAAAACAGTAGGCACTATAAATTACCATAGTTATTCATTTTATAAATGCCTATTATGAATTCATAAATAGCTAAATAGCTTATACATAGTAAGCATATTTAATTATGCATGTAATGAGATATGAGAAAAATGCAAGATATGAATAAATGATTGTATATATATATCACATGTGATTAGAATGACAATAATTATTAGGGGAATATGAGATATATCACCAGGCATAATATACACATTAGTTAATGCGCTTAGGGCACAGTAGAGGATAGATGGGCATGCACATTAGGGAAAAATAAGGCTGCGGCGTACAAGTTCGATATCGAGACCACGTTTGGGTCGATGACATAGATCAGTTTGAATCCACGGTGGCCCCGAAAGAGGTCACCCACAGGCGCCTCGGGCTGTCTAGAATGATCATTTGTCTTGTACGATTGATGATATCGGGTATATTATATCCATGAGCGCCTTCGGGCCTCGTAGATGCCTTGTTAAATGGGTAGATATAGCTCGGGCCTCATGGACCCAGCGTTTATCTTGAATGATCCCAGCGCCTTCGGGCCCTCATGGTTTTCTGTATCCATAAGGTTTATGCAGACGTGAAGCATCAAAGAAAATGACGGAGTATATCTGAAAGGAAGTGTAGAGAATACGCAGCGACGTGATATGAGAAGCGTAAGCTATTTCTTTATGCGATGATAGTATCTGGAGTTACAAAAACAGTAAGAAATCTGGCCCAGTTGCTAAGAAAAGTACACATCCAAGGAAGTGTAGAATACCTGACATGATATGAGAAAGCATAGCAACGTTATGCGATGATAGTATTGAGTTACAGGGCTTGAGGAGAGTAAAAGTCTGAATTACATGAAAAGTATATGGAAGATGATAGAAATAGAAAGCTTGGATTATGAAGGTATATATATATGAGAAATGATAAGAGTCTTGTAAATGTTATATGTGTTATATGCATTTGTATAAAAAGTGTGAGTGACTCTTAATAGAAGTCGTATTCCCAGCAGCGTAAAGCAGCACGGGTGTTCAATCAGGTGTAGGTACGAAAGAGGAAATCGGAGGCAGGCCGATCGTCGAAGGCCACACATCAATAGGTGCCTTTGGAAGACCTTTAGGTCTATTTTGTATATATGAAGTTTTGTAACCAATCATAAATGTGTAAATGGTGAACATTTCATATATAGACTTGTATATATTTTGTAATCATTTGCTCTGAGAATGTAATGCTAGAGTATAATTGTTTAACATTATGAATATGTAAGTGTAAATATTTATAAGTTTAAAAAAAGAAAAAAAAAAGAGTGACCCTCACTTGACATCCTATCATCTCTTAGAGTTGGGCGTCATGTAAGATACGAGTAAGTATAGGATCATAATGTTATAAGTATAAGTTCGAATAAGAATAGAATCACGCCATAAGTGTAAGATGAGTAGTATAAGTTGCTCTAGAGTATAAGTTCAATCTGTTGGGCTCTATGCTTCTATGGGAGATGTGGGAATGCATTAAAGGTCACAAGGTCATAGTAGACGAGAATTATGTCTGATGACATGAATAGGAAAACGATCGAAAACTTTGATGAAGTCATGGTATGTAAAGGCGAATTGGATGCCTTGTCATTGTATATGTTAAGTTTGTTAAGATATGATCGACCTGTTATACATTTAGTTATATGAATTCGGGGAAAGATACGTCTCATTATTGTTATCTGTTAATTGTGTTTTACGCTGTAAGATATGTTTCCCACTAAGCGTAAAAGAGCTTAGCACGGGTTTTTAATCCATGTAGGTACGAGGAGAAGACATCGAAGACATCGCATCTGGTGACGACCCACACAGTGGGTTCATCCATAGTAAGGTCATGCGCTCACGAATATGTAATTGGAATGTAAAGTTGTTTTTGTATATGTATAAGTAAATGAGACTACAATTATAGTAATACAGATTTTGATGGGCCTTGCTCAGGTGGTAGTTCTTTTGAATTTGTATATAATATTTTGATTACGTATAAGATGTGGGCCATACCCACAAGTATAAGTTCGACTTAAAAAAAAAATCGGGTAAAGTCCCGGTTCGGTCTTGCGCCTCGGGCAGGTTCGGATCAGCCGGTCGGGTCGGATAGGAGTTCGAAGCGTAAGCTTACCTTGTGGGTAGATGGAAATCTAAGTTAGATGGATAAGTGGATAGGGGTAATCCTAAGAACCAATGGGAAAGTGACAAGTGGCATGAGAGGACTTTTCTCTTGACCTCAATCTAGACCAAATTGGTTTGGGGAGGGAGTGGAAGAGAGAGAAAGACCAAACGAGAAAGAGAGAGAAAATAGAGGGATTTTAGAGAGAGAAGTTCTACCTTCTCTCTAGAATTCTCGGCGATCGGATCATCGGTTTTCGGTGAGGCAAGAAGCAAAGTTGCTCCCCACGGTAAGGGCTACGCATGGGTACTGGTTTTGGGGAGTTTAAACCAAACTTTCAGAAGGTAAAGGTTTTCTCCTTTACTTGTATTCTTTGGTAGGGTCATTTTAATGGATGGGGATTTGTTAAGGCCCGGATGTGTGTTTTCTGCTCCAAAGATTTGGATCAGTGAAATCCCTATAGTGGTTTAGACTGATCCACAGACCCATTTATTAGTAACATTAATGATGTTATTGTGTCATGAGTAAATAATATGTTGATTGTGATTTTGTGGGCAGCCCCATGATGGGCTGTCGGTTTATTAATTAGCCTATGTGAACTACTTTTGTGTTATTACTATGAGTGAATAACATGTGTAAGTTTTGTTAATATATGAATGCTTAGTATATTAACATGGACTGTATGGAATGTGAATTGAATGTTTGATGTGCCATTACATGAGTACTTAGGTGAGGAGTAACCTAAATAGAAAAATTTCACTACTGGGCATTGCTCACCTTGTCGAGGGAAAATATTTATTTCAGTGCAGGAGGGTGCACTTTCGGATGGGATGCATTGGGGCTTTGTAGGCGAAGAAATGGCCAAATTAAATTAGTATTTGTAAGTGCGGAAAGAGCGATCCGATTTTTGTGTGGTGTAATTAAATACAATTGTAAATAAATTCCCTTTTTGTATAAAATATACATTTGTGTTGTATGGATGTGTGGGCCTTATTGGGCCGTTTTACGCATATATGGGTCTCATAATATGAGACACAGGATTGCACCATGAGTTAACGATGGTCAAACAGTTTCCAGGATCGGGGCGTCCATGACGCAGTATTAGAGCTAGGTAAACGATTACCTTGGGAGCTCGGTGGGTGTAAGAAGAGTTAGGTATACGATATACCTAGGACTTGATGGAACACCAGGTTAGATCCATGCATCCATTGTGCATTTTGATGAATGGTGTGATGTGTGATTGGTGTGTGATTTAATATGCTTGAGTGAATGGCATAGGAAGATGTTGAACATTAGGGTCGAAAAAGCAAAACCTAAGTTTGAGGTTTGAGTTGGATTCGAGGAATTTTTGGGCAAATGGTCCAAAATTGAACGAAAAAAAAAAAAAAAAAAAAATATATATATATATATATATATATATATATATATATATATATATATATATATATATATATATATATATACTCTCTTTAACTATATATATATATATATATATATATATATACATATATATATATATATTATGAATGATAGCTCAGTTTTGAACATGAAACGGATTGTGTTTGTGAAATTCTGGAAAATTATTCAAGTTTTTACACAAGAAAAAGAGTTGTAATTAAACTCTTAGATTTGTGAATTTTATTTACTGCAGTTGTTTAGGCTACTACATCCTGAGAGGTGGCTGGAAAGCTACTGGAAGAAATTGAAAAAAAAATTATGCAAGGCGGCGGGGAAGAGCAAAAACCCGATTTTGGCCAGTAGGTCGACCTAGTTTTGGTCGTGACATGCAAGTACCCATACGGGAGCGAGGCGGGCGTTAGAGCGCGACTGATTATTTGGTCAGTGCGTGACCTAAATTTGAAAATTCGCGACATGGTTGAGGCTGGGACTGGTTGGCAATGGTCGTGACATGAAATTCATGTTGTGACTTGGGGAAGACGATTTGAGGTCGCGACATAAGTTTGAGGTCGCGACATAAGTTTGAGTCGTGACACAGTGCAGTTAGCGAGTTGCGACCATAAATGAATGGCGACACCGTTTGGATTGGCGGCGGAGGTTTAGCATCGCGACCAAGGTTTTGGGTCACGACAAGGGCGTTTCTATGGGGGAAGCGGAGGCTGGTCGCGACATCGATTTGAGATAAATTCTCATAAATAGTCAAAATACCATGTCCATACAATAGGCCTAGAGCACTATTACTAACAATCTCCCACTTGCTGATTCTATAATGTTGCTGATCCATTGACTAAGCCTCTACCACAAGCAAAGCATGATTGTCATGCTAGGTTCATAGAGTATTAGATACGGTGATGAAGATGGAGTGGCGACACGGCTGTTGGAAGTTTCGAAGTCGCGATCGCATTTTGAGGTCCTGACAGTTTGTCTGTTGGGTTGGAAGAGGTCGCGACATGGGTTGTGACTGGCCCAGTCGTCCAGGAGATCATGACTGGCAGTCGTCGCGTGCTGAGGCTTAGCAAGGGAAAGGAGGTCGTGACCCAGGGACGTGCGCGACGACCAAGCGCGCGACCCAGCTGTTGTGCGCCTTGGCCCGAGAGCACGACACCAGGCCTTTGCGAGTGTGCGCGCGACCTGGGTTCTAGGTGTGCGCACTGTGCACCCAACCCAATTTTGACTCAATACATTGTTTACAGTCACTGTTCATGAGCACTGTTCACAGGGTTAAAAAAATAAATAATAAATAAAAAAATAAAAAATATATATATATACATAAATAAATAAAGAGTACAAAAATTTTAAAAATTTTCTTGTGTGTGATTTAATATATGGAATGTTTGTCTTGCATTACTTATAAATGCATTAACGTGGTGTATGAAAAATATTTTTTTTCGGTGTGTAAATAGTGTCTCAGGGCTATATTTACACCATTAAATGCTATGAAAGTTGTGTGTCATTTGACTTGTGTGGTGGATGACGAGGCGGGACCGTGGGGTCGTCCACGGATGTGGTCGGGCTTTCATCGACTTTTGACCAGCAGGCCTTTGTTGAGGCCATAGGGATTGTAGTCGCCGCTATCACACATGCATGTGCAATAGTGAGTTAGAGGCCAGTCAGCTTGACCTCCAGAGCGTTTAAAGCACATGCGTCTCCAATAGTTTAGGAGGAGTGGACTCACAAGGTCGAGGCGGCTATGACCCTGAGAGGAGAGGAATTAGATGTTATCTGAAGCATCAAGATGGGTCTTTGATGCCCAGAGGAGGAGATCATCTTCTTCCAGCAGGGAAGCGAAGACTTTTGTTTTGCGAGGATATCCGAGGATAGGTAGAGGTCATCAGGAACAAGGACAGGATGAGACATTTAGTCAAGCAGGGCATATGATGTGTTATTTCTGCCGACAGCCTGGACACTTTCGATGGGATTGTCCACGGAGGAAGGAATCCTAAGGTTGTGGGACACCTCAGTCCCAATCATCAGTGAGACGGGTTAGGGTTGCTAGTCAGGATGGGCAGATGGTGTGCTACCATTGCAAGCAGCCCATAAATATGAGGAGGGATTGCCCCCAGAGACAGGGATCCCAGGATTTTGGGACAGCACTGTCCCAGTTAGCTATAGAACATGAGAGTATGCAGTTGATTCCTCCACACCCTAGTATGGGTTAGAGGAACCGAGTTCCCGATCTCGGGGAGTCTTTATCTGAAGCACCTTCGGCAGCATGGGCGGAAGTGTGGGTCGAGTCAGGTCTGAAGACTCCCACGGTGGGACTTTTGGTCGGGCGGGGGGCGACGATATGTTTCTCGGCCCAGCTTAGGCATATGAGGCGAGATTGCCCACTAGGAGGCGGAGATCTCGTGGTGCTGCGAGGCTGAGCATCTGAAGCGGTCGGATATGCGGGAGTGCGTTTCTACTCTTGCACTTGTTAACTAGAGTAGCGTTTAAATTGGATGCATCATATTCATTCATTAATGCATCTTGTATGACAGATTTGGACTTAGAGGTTGAGGCCTTTAGAGAAGCCATGTGTGGATGTTCTTCCCTAAGATGTAGGGTGAGAGTTGACCGGATAGGTCGGGATTGTGAGTTAGAGATCTCCGAGATTCTACTCATGGTGTGGGTGCATAGTACGGTCATTCACCACTCTTGGTGAGTATGGGTTGAGTTTGTCTTTGGGACTACGTCCAATGAAAACTCATAGTTCAAATCAGGAAATGAAGAGTAGTTAATGTGTGTTGGGGAAAGCAAAAAGGGGGTCGTTAATCCCCTCAGGTGAAAAGCTTAGAGTTAGGGTGAAGGAGACCCGCGGTAGTATCCGAAAGGTCCTGTGTGGGTGTAAGTAGGGGTGCTAATGAGGCAGGGCAGCTCATGAGAAATTTCTTTCGGCTGGCTGATCGAAACTTCGACTCAGTGAGAACCCGGCTGAGCTCAGGCTCAACTTGAAATATTAGCGAGTCGAGTCAAGTAACTTCATCTTCGACTCATTTCGTGAGAAACTTCCGAAAATATTTTGTATATTAAATTTTAAAAAGTTTTTTTAAATTTGATATCTTTTACTTTAGGGATGTCATAAATAATATATCTCTATTTTGTATTCTTAAAATCATAAATTTTCATTATTTATTTAGTTATAAATATATTTATTTTAAAAATAATTAATTTTCTTAAGATTTAAGAGAACTGAGTTCGAGCTCGGCCAGAGTTGAGTTTGCGTTTCGGTTCGATTCAACCTTCACGAGGCTTTCGAGGCTCGAGTCAAGCCTTCAGTTTGGGTTTTTCGAGGTTAGTCGAGCTTAGCTGAACTCAAGCTCGGCTCGCATCATTAGCACCCCTAGGTGTAAGAGACTCGGGGAGATATCCCGAATTTTTGTGTGGGTGTAAGGGCAGGGATATCGAATTTACTGTGTGGGTGTAGGGCTCGGGGGTTATCCGGAATTTACGTATTGGGTGTAGGGCAGGTGGAGAAATCAGGAGAATTTTTATTATTGGGTGTAAGAGACAGTGGAGTTATCAAGAATTTTGTGTGGGTGTAAGGGCCGAGTGGAGATGTCAAGGAAATTTAAAGTGTGGGTGTAAGGGCAGTGGAATTATCAGAAATCTACGTATTGGTTGTAAGGGCAGTGGAGAAATTCGGGGAATTTACGTGTGGGTGTATGGGACAGGAGATATCCTGAATTTATGTGTGAGTGTAAGGGCAGGGGCTATCAGATTTACCGTATTGGGTGTAAGAGACCATGGAGTTATTAATTTACGTATTGGGTGTAAGAGACCAGTTGAGATATCGAAATTTACGTGTGGATGTAAGGCTGCGATTGTGAGTGAAAAGTTATGTTGCTCGAGAGAGAAAACACACGGTCATGTTATCACAAAGACTTAGAGTTGAGTGATAGGAGTTGGGAGTGACTCGAGAGAAAAACACACGGTCATGGTTATCACGTAGACTTAGAGTTGAGTGATAGGAGTCGGGAGTGACTCGAGATTTGGATACCGTTGGAATTGCATTGGAGTCTTTGTTGATCACAGCGAGGACTCGTTATGGATGTCATTAATGACCATGGATTAGGTTGACGGTCCATTGGTTGTCGATTGATTGTGACCTTGGGAAGGTCGGCGTTAAACCGCAGCGGGGTTTGTGTAGGGTTACATATGCGCGTGGTTGGATGCGTATGCGTGGAATTTGGAATGAAATTCTTTTAAGGAGGAGACGATGCAGAGCCAGAGAAAATCTAATTTTACGAAAAAGGCAAAGTAGTAATTTCGGTGGTCAGGGTTTTTCTAGATCTCGGATGATGAAAACCCGAACTTCAGTTAAGGATCGATACCAGTGAATCCCATTTAGCATGTAAATTTCGTTGAATTCAATACGGTGGGAATTTCCGCGTTTTCAGAGCACACATAGAATAGTGCGGGACACTTGGCGCGCCAGGTGACTGAGAGGAGTCTTAGCGTGTCGCAGGCATATCTGGGTGAGCATGAGCTCAAGTGGGACTCGCATGGGTAGTAAGGAAATAACCCTTATGTGGTGGATGAAAATGCAAGTTAGATGGATCGTGGATAGGGGTAATCCTAAGAACCCGATGGGAGAAGTGATAAGTGGCGTAGGACTTTTCTGCGACTCGTCTAGACGAGTGGTTTGGGGAGGGACAGGAAGAGAGAGAAAGACCAAATGAGAAAGAGAGAGATTTTAGAGAGAGAAACTTCTACGCTACTCTCTAGAATTTCTCGGCGATCAGGCCAGTCGGTTCGTGGGGCAAACAAAGTTACTCCCCATGTGAGGGCTACGCATGAGTCTTGGTTTTAAAGGGTTTCGACAAACTCGGGGAAGGTAGGGGTTTTTACTCTCTTGTATTGTCTTTTGGTAAGGGGCGGAGTTTTAATGGATGAGGATTTGTTAAGGCCTGGATGACCATGTTTTTGGCTCCAAAAGATTTGGACAAAGTGAAGAAATCCCTATAGTGGTTTTGGACAGTTCACGGACTATTTGTGTGACTTGTGTGATGTTGTGTTATTGCCATGAGTAAATAATATGTTGATTGTGATTTTGTGGGCAACCCTATGATGGGTTGTCGGTTTATTGATTAGCCCATGTGAGCTACTTTTGTGTTATTGCTATGAGTGAATAACATGTGTAAGTTTTGTTAATATATGCATGCTTAGTATATTAACATGAACTGTATGGAATGTGAATTGAATGTTTGGTGTGCCATTACATGAGTACTTAGGTGGGGAATGCTTTGATGAAAAATTCCACTCTGTAGGCATTACTCCTGCAATCGAGGAAATATATTTATTTCAGGTACTGGAGGTGCACCCGGGGATGGGACACATTTGGGGCGTAGGCGAAGAAATGTGGCGCCTTATTTAAGGTATTTTGTAAAATGGAAAGACGATCCAGTTTTTGTGTAAATTTTAATTAAATACAATTGTAAACAAATTCCCTTTTGTATAAAATATACATTTGTGTTGTGTGGAAGTGTAGGCCCTATTGGGCCGTTTTACGCATGTATGGTTCTCATGATATGAGGCAGCATATTTTCCTTGGTGTGGTGAGGTGTGAGGCACAGGTTTGGGGTGTCACATCGATGCAGACCCAGAGACAACGGGTTAGAGGGCAATTAATATACAAATGAATATGTGAATGTGTAGCGTACGTAATAAAGTGAAAGGGCTCTTTTAAGTGTCCTAATTATGAGCATTAAGTATGAACCCCCGGCCCATGGCTATAATAGGGGGAAAAGGAAAAAGGGTGAGGGACTTTTGACTAGATTTGAAGAGGGATTATCAACATTATTTCAATTACTTGTTTGATTATCTCTCAAGCTGTTTCTCTAGGGGAATCAACATCCTTTCCACATGTTATCCCATCCCCACATTATAATTATATTATTTTTAATGGTATTTTTGTCCCAAAAAAAATGCATTTTGTACATCCTTCAACATTTTAAAGAAAAAGGTATATGACAATGAGGCATGCCTCATTGTGAAGGGTTGGGCAAAGGCATATGAAAGAACCAAGTTTGAGTATTCATAGTTAAGGATTGGGTGAGACACAAAGAATAACCAAATTCAGGTTTAAAACAAAATATCAAGTGAATATATGTCAAAGTTGTAAGGAAGGGAGGGGTTCAGATTTGAGTCTTAGTAAGAATAAATTTATAATAAATAGAATATTATGATGTAATAAGAAATGAATAATTGTCAAAATATATATATATATATATATATCAAAAAAAGAATAATATTTTTAGAACTTGTACATTTTGAACGGTTTTCTATTGTTTTTTTTTTATGGAAACGGTTATCTATTGTTTTCGAGTGAAAAGAGTTGAGGAAAGTGCGAATGGGTAAAACCCTAAAACAACAAAACTAGAAGGGGTTGTGAACAAATAAGTAAAATTAGAGGGGCTATTCCACAAATTACGTCTCAAAATAAATACAAGCTCTCTCGCGGCATCTCTGTAAGACTGTAACTCCAAAACCCTCACGTTCGAAAACCCCTCCTCTGCTCAACTACACAGCTCAATGGCACAACTGAGTCAATTGACTCAATACATTGAATCATACGTCGATTCATCTCGCTCTTCCACTCAGCAGGTTCTTCCTCATTCCCTATCATCTATCATCACGATCCTAAATGAATTACTTTTCTCTCCGTTTGTTTCTTAAAAAATTTAATTCATGAAGAATTCCGGGAAAAATATTTTTTATCTTTTGGGAAATTTTAGACTTGTTTTGGTTTGGATTTCCACGAAAAGAAA
Source organism: Tetrastigma voinierianum (assembly GCA_016808115.1). Lineage (NCBI taxonomy): Eukaryota > Viridiplantae > Streptophyta > Magnoliopsida > Vitales > Vitaceae > Tetrastigma > Tetrastigma voinierianum. Next base: position 494,893 of record JAEQBH010000334.1, read on the forward strand.
AAAAAGGTTTTTGTTTTGATTGTTTTCCACGTTATTTGATGATTTTTTTACGAGCATTAGAACTTCTTTTACTTGAATATTTTGGTTAGGCTGGTTTGGATTTACTCTGTTTTTGTTTTTCTTGTTACAGGCTGCAAGCGTGGGCGCAATCACATATCTTTTGAAGAATGATATGTTAACTTTAGAGACACTTGTAAGCATGTCATGTGTTTGGTTGCTGAGAAAATTGAGAATGGCAGAAAAGACTGCAAATTTTTGCACATGCGTTATGCTGCTTTTGTACTTTAAAAATGAAATAAATTGAAGTAACGAATTCAAATAGTTGTATTTGGCTCATTTTTGTGGATTTTCTTTTTTTGGTGAAATTAAAATTTGGGATAATTTTTTTATGTTTTTCCTTCAGCCATTGTTATCAGCAACCAGGAGAGTTCAGAAATTTATATATTTTTTAGTTTGTTTTTAGCTTTGTCTAGTTTTGAACCTTACGTTATTGTTTGAAAATATAGGTCAGAGAGATGGGGATGTATTTGACCACTACAGATAGCATAATCCGTGCAAGAGGTACCTTTATGGGGATTTATGAGTTAGCTTATTGGAAAAAGCTTGATGTTAAGTAGGATTTGTTGAAGGAGTTACACTTTTTCAGCGTTTTGCAATTAAATGTTTGGTTACTTCATGTTGAATTTTGAAAGTAACCAGCTTGGACCATCTACAGTTACAATGATGAAGGCCTATCTTAGATGTTTACATGATAAAATATCACCACATGGCCACTATGAACAGAAATTTGGCTCTGGTCATGATCAAATTGGATTGGATAATTCATATATTCCTCTGCAATGCATTGGCTTTCTATTACCTTGGATATCAAGATGCTCTTGTGATGCAGTAGTGTGTGGCACATACACATTAATTCTTTAGAGAGTAAATGTGCCAAAGAGACAAATTCAGCACTATAGCTGATAGGCATCACATGTTGGTGCTAGTGATAGATCATTAATCATCCAGCCATAGTTTTATCGTTGATAATATAGTCTATTTCTAGTAATCATCATAATTTAACTGCTTGTGTATTTCTTATCTCCTGCCACCATTTCAGGTATCCTTCTTCTTGGGGAATTGCTCACACTTCTTGCATCAAAGCGACTGGACAGTGCCACCATACATAGCTTGATAAGCTTCTTTGCTGATAAACTGGTGAGTTGGAAATTATATTCTTGAACATTAACTTAAGCTGAAGTTGGGCTTCTTGTTTATGAATTACATTTGTTATCTCTATTTCTGCTACTGCTTACATTCATTGTTCTTTCCTTTTCTTCTACTACCATGTGATTTTGAACATGTGCAGTAAAGTTGTTACTTCATTTCTTGTCAGATTGGAATCCAAATATCCCGTCTGTATCTTTTTATAACCTGTTAACAATCACGGGTAATGTACATCTAATTTGACTCAAGGTTCCCCATAAATATGTATGACACTAAAACTAGGTGCATCATAAGGAATGGTTCATGTTGGAGAATGCTTGTCATGTGCTTCCTACTGTGAAATTTGTGGAATTGTATGCATGTAATTTTGGTGTTAAGTTTGGGATGTGTATCTGCTATTCACTCATCCATGTGGCAGAATTCCGGGTGTACAATTTTGGGCAAGTTCCGTCCTTGTTACTATTTTTCTTGTAGTTGTTTCCTCTGTTCATGTCTACTTCCTTCTTTCAGTCTCCAATTGGAGCTCTAATGGCCTTTTTAGAATGATTTATTTGATGAAGTTTCCTAATTGTAACTATTTCCTGATCTTTATGCAATCAATTAGGTTGTCCCCTTGTATTTGAGTACAATTTCCAATTCCCTTCCTAAAATTTTATGGGAACATCTGGATCATTTATAGCTGGAGGTGTTTCCATACCTAGTTGCAAACAAGATTCTTGAGCTTTCATAGGTGGAGAAATGAACGTTCTTCTTTTGGACTACACTTGGAGTGGTTGACGTTAGCAGGAACTGAAGTTGGAATTTCTGGTTCAAGCTTCATTTAAGGTTAAGTGTTGCTTGGAGTTTTGGGATATAACTCGAGTAAAACAGAGATGGATGTTGAACTGAAGTAAAATCTGATCGTACAGACACTGATCCTTATCTTTTGTAGTGATTGTCTCCCTCTGAAGATAAGGAGCAGAGAAAAAAATTGGTTTTCAACAAAAGTAATATCCATGGGGAAAGAATTTTCTTGAGGTGACAGATAGCACTTATATCCCTTTTTGTTTTTTTGTGGTGGAATAACCTACAAAGATGCACTTCAATGCATGTGCAGCCCTTCCTTGATTATGAGCTTGAATATGGACAAAGCTAACATACCCAAAAACTTTAGGAGAGCCTGCAAGTGATATGAGAATTTAGAAGATGGTTGGAAAAACCACTCAATGGACTTATGAATCCAGAACTTATAAGGGTATTCAGTTTATCTAATATGCTACCGTCAACACAACTTCTCCCTAATATGATTAGGAACTTGTTTGAAACAGTAAGGCTTGCGTAACTTGAAGCATGTCTTTCTGTCAACGTCCCCATGTTTTTGTGGGGTATTTACATGGGATGAATCATGAATAATACCTTCTTTTGGAAGAAGAGGTGGTAGGTTTGACTAAAGTAAATTCTTACTTCCAACCCTAGATTGGTTTTTGGTTATTTTTTTTAAAAAATAGTGAACTTCTGATTTTTGTTTCAAAAGAAAAAACCTATGTTACCTTTGTGTAATCATCAATAAATGAGACAAATCACTTTGCACTTGATGTTTAAGGATGATCTTAATTATAAACACGTTAATGAAAAGGGGATGGTCCAATGTCAACAAGTGTAGCCTTTGTGAAAATAATGAAGAATCAGTGAATCACATTTTGATTCATTGTGATAAGAAGAGAGCTTTATACCTCATTGTTAGCAACATTAGGTTTGTGGGTGTTTCCGATTTCATTGAGAAATCTTCTTCTAGAATAGTAACTTAAGGGGGTAGGGAAGAAAAAAATAGTTTGTCTATTGGTTCCAATTTGCCCATTTTGTTGTATTTGGTTTAACTGTTTGGCGATCCGTTTTTTATGGAAGAGAGGGGAATGAATCAATAGTTCCTTGACTTGCAACAATAGTGAAAGAGCCATTTGCAATTATGATTTTTCTATTATTATGACAAGGATTATAATTGATAAATGGTCGAGAGGAATATGTCATATGATTGATTGCTCCATAGTATATGACCAAAAGTTGTTATGAAGTGTGTTTAAGGCACCAAGAGTATAAGAAATAGGGATCTTACCTGTTTATGCTAATGAATACGATCCATTTGTTTTGTTAAGGGAACTAAGGAGATTTCTCAACTCCTTTATCTCCTTATCGAATCCACTAATATCTGAGCTATTCGAATTGGAATTCTCACAAGGATGGCTTTCTATGTGAGCCACTTGCTCTTGCTGCTGTCTATCCTTAAAAACCACCATTCAGACCTACACATTGCGGTTTTCCGTGGGGTTTCCAAGAGGTCTCTTTGGTGTGACAAGGCTTCTTACTGCAGGTGCACCATACTTCATAATGGCTGAATGACCATGTTGATTCATTCTTAATGGTTTCAGTTATGCTACCTTGTCTCTCAATATCTTTCTTGATTCCTCGATCACATGTTTTCCAAGAAACCATGGTAGACCCTTCTATGGTTTGTGAGTCAAGATGATACCTCTTTGGCCTTCTTTGGCTCGAATTATTGAGAAAACACCCTGTAATGAGGTACAGTTTCCTTCCCTAAAACTTGGATTTGGTCAAACTCAAATTAAAAAAATATTTTCCCATTCTGTTTATCTATCAGGAAAAAACAAAAAATCGTTTCCCTTTCTACAAGATTATGGTGGGGGTGTTCCAGGTTCGAGTCCTAGTGTAGGCAAAAAAAAAAACTATTAAAAAAATGGAACTTAGTCATCTTATTTGACAAATGTAGGCTCATTTTGAGCTGGTCTGGTTCCCATTAAATTACTTAATTTATCTTTTCTTTTTTTTTTTTGTTTCAAAAAGTCTCTTACCAATAGGAACAACCATAAGTAGTTTGTGCCGTTACATCCATATGATGGTTGAATATTTTGCAACTCCCTTATTTGTGACACCTCTCCATATTGGTTTCCAATAATCACAATAATAGGGTTGACTTCAAATGTTTTTGACATGGTTGAGTATTGGACAATCAGAAGGGATTTTTCAGAGAATCAAAATTCTTAATTTTTTTTTTCCTGCAAGACTGTTAGACTTTTCAGAATTTTTTCCCAATGTGTGAGAGCTCTAATAGTATGAAGATAAAAAAATTATTTTCTGCTATATTGAATAATCCTTACAAAAGGGGTGTGTGTGTATAAATATAACTACAACCTATTTAAGGAGAGTGGGACAATCCTATTACAATCTTATCAATTCCCAAAAATGTAAGAGTAAGCTAATTAATTACATAAAAACTAGAAAATAATTACGATTGTGAAATTACTTTATTTTAACAAAATCTCCACAGTTGTACTTTGATTCTTGAAAGTCATAGAATATAATAATATATAGATTTTCCAACAATTTGGTTAGCAGACATGAGAACTGCTGAAGTAAAATAACAGTCTTTAGTTATTTATCATCACTATTGTTATATTTGTAGAGAGACCTTTGAATGGGTGGGCCATCTCTTAACCTTTTGTGTGTAGCTTTTGAACTTTGCCATTTTCCTTTATGCTCTTTGGGATCATGTTTGAGTGCTTCAAAAATCTTGGTGGAAAATCTTTCCCAATGGGTGGGGATGACGCTTAATGTGCCAAATTCTTGGAGCTGTGCTGTGTGCATAGTTGCATCTTTTTGCCTTGTATGGCATATGTTTGGAAGGTGTGCAAAGTCTAGATCAAAATTTAGATCAAATTCTGATGTAAATGCCGGAAACATACCCATACATATTACATATATGTGCGTGTGTATATGCATTCATTTGATAATTCTTGATAACTTGGTCAAGCTGAGTTCAAATTTTTTTTTATTATTTTTATATATTATTGAGAATATATAGGTTATATAGGGATTACTATTTTTATTGAGTATGTTGTAATTTCTCTATAAGATTGATGGCATTGTAATCATATCAGGCAGATTGGAGAGCTTTGCGAGGTGCACTTGTTGGTTGCTTGGCATTGATGAAGAGGAAAAGTAATATTGGTAGGGTCACTGACAATGATGCAAGAGCAGTTGCCCAGGCTTGCTTAGAGAATGTACAAGTGCAATCTTTAGGACAGCATGACAGAAAGGTACATCACTTACCCATCCAGTGTTAATGCTTGCATATTTTAAGTATTTCACCACTAAAACCTAGCAGAAAGGCTACGTCTTTTACTAGGAAGCCCATTTTTTAGAAAGCTTAGCCACTTTGCTTCAAATTTTAACTTCCCTTGCAGCTCTGCTTTGAGATTCTGGAATGCCTACTAGATCACTACCCCGAATCAGTTGCTTCACTGGTATTGTTTTTAGTCTTGCTTTCCTATTCTGTGCTCTTCTCATATATTTTAGTTAAATACTTGAATGTTGTTTCATAATTTGGTAGTTGTAAAATAAGAATTGTGTGGGTGGGATGCTAATATGCTATCAAAGTTAATGCAGTCATGTCTCATTTAACCTGGTTTATTTTGATGTTGTGAAGAAGTATAAGAAAATGATGCTTTTCTTATTGATTGAATGAATTGAACATTACAAGTCCTACTTACTTATTTACATTAGGAAGACATAAAAAAAAGGAAATAAATCAAGTACAAAAAGGAAGGAAAACTATTGTACAAGAAAGGAAGGGAATAAATAAGAGGATATTCTAAGAATATCCTATGATTCTCAACACTCTCCCTTAAGCTGGAGCATATAGGTTATATGCACCAAGCTTGTTACAAATTAACTGAATCCTTGGACCTCGGAGAGACTTAGTGAAAATGTCTGCTAGTTAGTCGGTACCGAGTTAGCCAAATTAGTAGTAAGTGCGTCACGAGGCAATCTTCTCTCAGATAGTGACCAGTCCAGCGATATGTTTGGTCACTCTGTGAAGGCTGAGATTAAGCAATGTATAAAAATTTGCTTGGTTTATCACACCTGATGTCATTTGTCAGTCGTTCGAAATCTTAGGCTCACGAAGAAGGCTGTTTGGAGTCATATAAGTTCACAAGTTGCCAAAGTTATAGCTCGATACTCAACTTCAACACTAGACCTGGCTACCACATCCTGTTTCTTACTCTTCCAGGATATTAAGTTGCTTCCAATAAATACATAATATCCTGAAGTGGAGCGTCTATCTGTAGGCGAGCTTGCCCAGTCTGCATCACAATATCAGCAATCACGAGTGCGACCATACGTTTCATATAACACTCCCCAGGCAGGTGTTAACTGATATAACAGAGGATATAGATCCAGCGGCGTCTGATGGTATCGCATGGTGTTGCAGGCTGACTAACTACACACGGGAATGGAAATGTCGGTCGAATTGGTGAGTGAGGTAGTTTAGTCTCTCATTGTCGTCGATATCTCTTTGGATCTCATTAGAGACTCTCTATCCCAGGTCTGAGCTTGACGTTCGGATGTAGGGTGTACGGGTTTTACTCGAAGTCCTCAGAACTCCTGTACCATAGAGCTAAAATTGGTCGAACCCGGGGCTCGAGAGTTGTTACAGGCCATATAAGGAATGACGTAGCTTGCATACCAAACCAGACTCCTTCTGAGCAACAAATCCAAGTGGTTGCTCCATATATACCTCCTCGGCGAGGTCGTATTGGAGAAATGCATTCTTGATGTCCAACTGATATAGGGGCCAAAAGCTCATAGTAGCCATAGACAAGAGAAGACGAACGAAAGCCATCTTGGCAACATGAGAAAACGTGTCATAGTAATCGGAACCATATATCTAATTATCTCCACCAGCAATGGCTTGAGCTTTAAGACGATCCTCTCCACCATTCGAGATTTAATGCTTAACGGTATAAACCAGCCGGCTGACAGCGGGGGAACTTTGTCGCGAGGAAAGAGAGTTAGGTCAATGTGCTAGTAGAATGCAGAGCGACCATTTCTTCAACCATTGCATGTTTCCAGCCCGAATGAGAGAGGGCCTCATGTACAGTGTTAGGAAGAGAAACAAAAGACAAAGTGGAAATAAAAGCAGAAAGTTTATCTTGGCTAGGAGTGAGTTTGTGGACAAAACAAGTGTAGTTGAAAACACGTGGAGGGAGACAAAAAGGGGGTTGATTAGGAAAGAGAGGAGAATAGGGGGCCTGATCACCCAGTACAAAAGAGGGCATGCGATTGATCAAATAGCAGGCAGTTAAGATAGCATCCCCTAAAAAACGTTGAGGAACTGTATGGTGGAGAAGAAGAGTGCGAGCGGTCTCAACTAAGTGACGATTCATGCGCTCAACCACCCCATTTTGTTGTGAAGTGTAAGCATAAGAAGATTGACGAAGAATCCCATAGGAGGATAAAAAGGCAGAGAGGTATTCCAAGGTATTATCACTCCGTAAGATGCGAATAGAAGTATGAAATTGAATGCGAATCTCAGCAAAGAATTTTTGGAACACTGAAAATAGTTTAGTTCGACTCTTCATTAAAAATAGCCTAGTACAACGGGAAAAATCATCAATAAATGTAACAAAATACCGAAAGCCTAAAGTAGACGTAGTTCGGGACGGACCCCAAACATCAGTGTGGACGAGCTTAAAAGGAGACTTGATGCAGGACTCTGGCGCCCAGGGAGCGAAACGCATGAGTATGTGTTTCCCAGGCTTACGACTCACACTCCTAGTGAAGATAAGTTGGAAAAGCGAGATCTGTCTTTCGAGGCTTGGAAATATTCAGATGGCCAAGGCTGACGGTGGGCGAAGGGTTCATCGGGTTGAAGCTCAGACGATCTGGAAGATGGGGCGGGGCGAGATGTCCTAAGGCCTTGAGACTCATGTCCTATGTCAATTGTCCTCTCCGTACTTCTGTCTTGCAAGGTGATAGAAGAGTGAGAAAAGGTAATTGAACGATTAAGGTCATGGATTAATTTACTGATAGAGATAAGATTAAATGAAGAATCAATGACATAGAGAACAAAAGTAAGAGGTAAAGATGGGAGGAACGAGGCGGGGGCTGGATTAGCTGTAGCCATGGTTTGAGTCCAGTGTAAAGTAATCTTAGGTAAGGGTGAAGTGATAGTAAGGAAGAGAAGGAATCCGCTTGTGCAGACCAGATGATTCGATGCACCGGAATCGAAATGTGGACGAAAATGTGCGAATAGGTAGGCATTCTTGGTTTAGACAACAATGGAAGCCCAGTTGCCGGTGCAGGTGGCGAAGAAACCTCCATATTCCACTAAGCGTAGAGTCACTCCACGATACCTGAAGGCGGTGATCCTCGGTTGGAGGTGGAGCGATTCACGAGAAGCGGGCTACATGAGCGGTGTGAGCGAATGACCATGTAGCGATCTTTGTCACGAATGTGACGATCTGGCCGTGGGTCTGATGAGATTCGTTGGCCTTTGCTCGGTGGCCATCCGCGGATACTCAGGAGATCTGCGGGAGGGTGAAATGGAGCAAGCATTACCGAAGTCTCATTGGAAACCTTAGAGGGCCGAGACTGAGTTGTAGTGGATGAATGACGCAGTTACCTAGAAAAAATGTCATCAAAGGTCGCGATAGTAGAGCCAGTGAGGATCTGTTCTTGAATGTTGTCAAACTTTGTGCCAAGTTTAATAAGAGTAAGGATCATAAAAATTTGATCCATGTTAGACAGTAAAGTCTTAGCATCAATGACCTTCAGCGAGGATAGATAGAGCTCTTTCTTTAAATACGGACATTCGCCAATGAGGAAGATAATTCCATACCCGAGTACGCTCCAGGACTATCAACGGGGAGATGACCTGATAAAGCGGTTGAACATCATTAGTATATAAATTCTTTGCTTAGGTCCAAAGGTGACATATCGATAATTCCCAAAATTGTGGTGTTTTGGGCTACATGGACGTGAAGAGAATGTTATAGTGAAGCATCATGTTATGCGAAGGCGTTTGTCTTCTTCAACACTAGACCGTGAGGTGAATGGTCTTCAACACCATTTCACAATGAAACCATAGTGTAACAACATTGGCGGGGTGATAGTTATCGCTGGCCGAGATGGTACAAGCGGTTATCATGGGAGTTCGAGCGAAACAAGAAAAGCTCGAAGCTTTTTGAGCCATAGTGGAAAAAGTCAACAAAATCAGCAAGGAGGCCAAATACCAGGGCCAAAAAATGCAGTTGCGAAGGTGAGAAAAGCCTGTGGATCATGCTAAGGCTTGGAAAAATAGAGAACAATCATTGTAGCAATAGGTAGGCCATGAAATATGTAGAAATCTAGGGTTTCATAGCCAGTCGGATAGAAAAGAGGGCAAAAAATCCAGATCTGGGCTTCAAATGCGACTAAGGGGATGAGAGGGGTGCTCGGGAAGGAATGACAGTGGGGAGAGGCGGTGGCGGAGACTTGGCCATCTTATTTATCATAGCCTTGGGCGATGTGGTGCTTTGTCATAGATGAAGTCACATGCGTGGGGCGCATATTCTGGCAGTTGTCGCCGGGGTTCTTTGCCGGCTTGTAGATCGGGAGACAACTAGCAATGGTGGGGTCACTTGTGGAATGGAAGCCGGTCGTTGGAAAAGTTCAGCGGAGGTTTTCGAGCTGAGAGGAGGAGTTTGGCCGGCGGCGGAGGGTTACGGAGCTTCCTAGGACGAAGGTTGTGATGGTCGGAATAAGACAGAACCATTAAGTGGTTTGCGGGAATTGAGAACACGACAAAGCCCTAACCCGAACCTTCCATGGCTCTGATACCATGTGAAGAAGTATAAGAAAATGATGGTTTTCTTATTGATTGAATGGATTGAACATTTCATGCCCTTCCTATTTATATACATCAGGAAGACAAAAAAAAAAGAAATAAATCAAGTACAAAAAGGAAGGAAAAATATTGTATAGGAAAGGAAGGGAATAAATAAGAGAATGGAATAAATTAGAGGATATTCTAAGAATATCCTATGATTCTCAACATATGCTAATTTCTATTTTTAGTGCAACTTTTTGAGGTTCTGATAATTTTTGGTTTCAATGTTGTTCCATAATTTTGTCAATGGTAAGAGAAGAACTGTGTAGGGGAGATCTGATACTATCAGAGTTATTGCAGTCATGTCTCCTTAAACCTGGTTTATCTTGACACTAATCTACTTTTATTTTTAGTGCAAATTTTTAAGGTTCTCATAATTTTTGGGATAAGACTAAAATAGAATTATATGTATTCTATGTAGCATCCATTTATTTGTGAAAATCTGTATGGCCTAGTTCATTCAGCATGATCCTTAGCCTCCTGTAACTCATTGTTTTAAGTAAATAATTCCATATCTATTTAAGTTCTTACTATTTTGTTCATAATAGTCTCCTTGGCAGCCATGAAACTTAATTCTCATGCATGCATATATCACCTACTATTTTTACTTTTATTGTTAGTAAATTTCTTGAAGTTTTAGATTTGAAGGTTTTCGGACTTAGATTGGATCATTTGGTATGATCACTTGCATAGGTTGTAAAAGGCCTGCTTGAATTATGCCTAGACTCAAGGTGCAAACATTCCCTAGTTCTTGCTCCTTATTTGCCAACACATGCGCCTTATTTAATAGACGTGCCTTGTTAACTTTACTCTTCCTCTTTAAACACTTAATATTACTGAAATTTCTAACTGTATCTTGAAATTTATGTAATTTCTTTACTCTTTTATTGGATATTCTTTTTAAATGTTTGGAATCTTAAAATATTTTATTCATTAGAGTAGAATTTGAATCATATTTTATAAAATTAATCTATTTCCTAAGTTGCATTTCACTTTACCTAGGCATGCACCTTGTGTTGTGCCTTGCACCTTAATTGTAGGGGACTTTTGAGCTTCAAGTGCGCCTTGCACCTTTTAAAACTATGATCACTTGGCTAAATTAAGTACTCAAAGAACAACCTTGCGTTGGCGTTCCTCCATTAACTTTCCATTTTCAGCAACTTTATATGATTTGTGCATGCAACTTCTGGCTTCTTAATTGTCCTTGCTCCATCCCTCCAACCCTTTTTCATTGTATTTATTTGTTAAAGCAAGACATTGCAGAACACTGCTTGTTTCAATTGTTCCTTTTATGCAAATGTGCCTACATAAGTGTGTGTGTGTGCTGTTTTTCCATATTAATCCTAGTGTCTTTTGTGGGTAGGGTGATGATCTTGTTTATGGGATCTGTGGAGCTATTGATGGAGAAAAGGATCCTCGCTGCTTAATGCTCACATTTCACATCGTGGAGATTCTTGCACGACTATTTCCAGATCCATCTGGTCCACTAGCTAGTTTTGCTGGGGATCTTTTTGACATTTTGGGCTGTTACTTCCCTATACATTTCACACATGTAAGCTTGATGAATACTAGTCACTTTCAGATCTGTACTTATCTGAGCTATTTCTTGGTTCAAAAAAGAAAACAAAAACATATTTGTAAGATTTTGCTTATTTGTTGGTGGGAACAAATTGTTGGTATTTTAACATTCTTAAATACCTTGTTTCTATAATGACCATAGAGGCAGATGTTTACTTCCAAAATTCCAGTTTTAATTCGCTCAAAAAGGAAAGAGAAATATTTGTATGATTTCTCTTAGTTTTTGGTGGGAAGAAATTGTTGGTATTTTGATTTTCTTATACATCTTGTTCCTATAATGACCCTGGAGGTAGGTTTTTACTTCCAAAAGTTCAGTTTTCATGTAAAATATCTTGATGACCTTGTTGAGCATGAATCCAATTAAGCGATGGGTGATGAAAACCAAGTTTTATATCTCTGTCTTTGTATGCAATCTTGTGTCTGTATATTTTTTTTAGATGTGATTCTTTGCTGAACTAAATTTCCACTAAATTCTTGATTGATTTTGCTTGGATTAATCTATGCAGCCTTGTGCTAAGCTAAATGTCACTGTTGATGTATGGTTGTTTAATATTTAGTTCCCAGTCTAACTGCAAGGTATAATTTACTCAAAAATCCATGTTGTTAGTGTGAATATTAAATGTAACCGGAGTCGATTGCTGCTGTTGTCTTCATTAACTGAAATTTTTTATACTTGATCCTTATTTTTATACATACTGTATAATATGCTCCTTCATATCTTTGATATATGGTTCTATATGATCCAGCCCCAAGGGGAAGATGTTGATGTGAAAAGGGATGACCTCTCTAGGGCATTAATGGTATGTAATTTACTCTAAGTGGCTTTCTTTGCATTTTTTGTGCCTTCTATTTAAAAGAAATTGGTATTTAGCCCTTGTTTGAATCAATGCTACTAATAATTCACTGTACTATAACATTATCAATGTTTGATTGGTTATATATTTTTCCACTGTAAGGTATAGCTCTTTGGTGAACTCTTGTGAAACATGTTGGTCTTTGGTGCAAGTGTTGATGGAATCACAAATTGTGTTCTATATCTAATAGATGATTAAAGAATCTGACACCATGAACTTGTATTCATAATAATATTTAGACCATGCCTAGTCAATTGTTTGAGATTCTTGATATCATTGATCCATCTATTTACCATATGAGCCAGGCGTCAAGGGCACCCAAAGTCATATCTTATTAGTCTTATGATATGTAAACTTAGCATACTCAGACTCCTGGTTGAGCTGGAAATCTTTTTATTTCTATGCAAATTAGTTTCGTACTCCCTTGAACTCTAACAAACTCATAAATGATCTTATGCTCAGCCCATTTCCTTGGAATGAAATTCATACCTATAAAATCCTATAACATTGCCCTGAATTCTGAACTTGGTAGAATTCCTAAAAAACCCTTACTTACTGAAATCCAAATAAACAAATCGAGTCTTATAACAGATTAAACTAAAGTATTATCAATTTGGCCCTAAATTCACCTTTTAGATTTTCTGCTTTTGCATCCAAAAGAAGCACATGGAATCTCATTTCAACTTATTTGCCTGTGCTTGGGATTGGAGCCCTTGCGTTGCATTCTGTGCATGTTGTGTGTACATCCCTCTAGTATTAAGTAACTGGGTGTTGCTTGATAAAGCCTTGATGAGCAGATTATGAAGATTACATCTATGATAGAAGGGTTCTGTATCTGTTATTTTTCTTGAATAGGCTAACATCTTTGGGGAGAGAACACTCTTTCCTTTTGATAGAAATGCCTGTTATGTTTTTCCCCTCTTCCATTAAGTAGCATGTTTGTTTGAATTTATTGGTTATGTTGAGAAACGTTTGCTACCATGATGTAACCAAAGGGATTCAAATGTCCTATCTATTGTTTTGTTTCAATACATTGATATTGCTTTTTGGTCCAATTTGTTTTGACTGCCTTACGAGATACATGGTCTTACCTTCAGCAATTTTTAACTTGAACTATTTTATTCCACAGCTAGCATTTTCTTCTACACCTCTTTTTGAGCCGTTTGCCATACCATTGCTTCTTGAGAAACTTTCTTCTTCTCTACCGTTAGCAAAGGTTGGTGAAACTTTGTATAGTTCTATTTTATTATTCATTTATTTATTTCTTTTTCTGTAGCAAAATTTCCACTGTATGCTGTATGGGCGTTTCTTTGAATTGGCCGATCTATTCAAACTGTTCAGCACGACTTTCTAATTTGCAGGTTGATTCTTTGAAGTATCTCAGCAATTGCTTGTTGAAATATGGAGATGACAGAATGGAAAAGCATGTTGAAACTATTTGGTCTTCAGTAAAAGAAGCAATCTTTTGTTCAGAACAAGAACCCATGTTATCCTTGGCTTCAGAATTACAAGAGGGTGTGGGCTTTCAGGAGAATGAAATTGTGACAGAGGCTTTCATACTTCTGCAGAGGGTTATTTTGGAAAATGGTGGTTTGTTATTAAGTTTGATTGTTGGTGATAAAGATATAAACATGATAGTCAACAGTGTCACTAGTCTTAGAAGTTACAATGATATTCCTCTGCAAAGCAAGCACAAATTATGCACAGTTGGTCGTATCCTCTATGTTTCTGCCAAGGCCTCTACCACCTGCTGCAATCGAGTGTTTGAAAGCTTTTTCTTCCGCTTGATGGATACCCTGGGGCTTTCAGTAAGAAATTCATCCGGGGATTGCCTTCCAAATTATGATTATGTCTTCAGTGAAAGATTTAATTTTGGAGCCCTTTATCTCTGCACTGAGCTCCTAGCTGCATGCAGAGATTTGGTGGTTGGCGCTGAAGTACTCACACCAAAATCTGTTTCAGCACAAGAATCATGGTGCTGCATGCTTCATAGCTTTTCAAGTCTATTAATCAAGGCCTTCAGTTCTGTCCTGGATGCAAGCACGGACAAAGAAGCTTATGAGGCAGATATATACACTGGAGGTAAATATTTTTGCTATATTGTTTTCCTTTGATGCTTGCATGGTAATGACTCATGAGGGTCAAGAGGATATTTAAATGGACTTGAGTATTCGTGTTGGTTATTAGTGTGTATCTGGATATTGAATCTATCTAGTCCACGTATCTTTTTTTTTTTTTTGATAGATCTAGTCCACAAATCTAGGTGCATGAAAGAACTGCTGAATTATAAATTGATCTTTCTTTTATACTGGGGCGTGATGATGTATATACAATAACATTTTCAATCGCTCACATGTGTACTGTATTCATTCATCTAACAAGTTTGTTATGTGTCTCTTTTTATTGGACATGCCTGGTATTTACTCATGCAATAACAAGCTTGTGTAATATATGTTCTATACTTGTACCCATGTGATATTGTCCTTAATTTAGAGCTTTTCCTTAAGTTTCATCCGTTCTTCATTTATCTTTGGGTGTGAAAGAGAAAATATAAAAAAGAGACAACAAAAGAGTGCCTCAAGATATGCAAGAAGTATACAAAAGTGCCATGCAGCATAACCCAAAAAGGGAACTACACAAAAACCAGCTCCTTCAATGAGCCCCCATCCAATTTACAAAATCTACAACAGTGTGGATTCTTGGAATTATAAACAAATTTGACCACACCCAAAGATTACAAAAAAAGTCTGGTTGAACCTTTGGATAGATTGCTCATTATCATTAAAGACCCTTCCATTTCTTTCCTTCTAAATCTTCCAAAAAAGGCATAGAGGAGCTGCATGCCAATCTCTTCTCCTTTTTTCCCCCACAAAGGTCCCATGCCAACTGGATAACAAGCTCCTCACCGTGGAGGGTAAAACCCAAGACACTTCAAACAGAGAAAAGAGGAGATGCCATAAAACCTGCCCTTTACAGAGTGTAAAAGAATGTGATCAACGAATTGTTCCACCTTGAGACACAAAGCATCTATTAGCCATTGACCACCCTCTTCTCTTCAACTGATCCAAGGTTAGAACTTTACCCAAGTTGCCTTCCAAGCAAAGAAACTCACTTTAGGTGCACCCAAGAATTCCATATGACTTTTGCAGGGAAAGATAAATCCCCTCCCTGGTCCAAATCTTGATAAAGAACCGACCAATTGGTTCCACCCTTTTTATGATATCAAATGGTTTTCACCATCATAAACAATTTTGAGTTGAATATTGCAGTTGCATGATGAAGATTGGACATCATGCTTTGTAACTCTACAAATTGTTTATTTGCTTGAAATTCTATTATTTCTTCTCACATTTCTGAAATCAGATAGTTTTATGTGATTTAGTTCATCTGCCTACATCATTTTTATCCAAATACCATTTTCTGCATTTCTTAAATTTTTGTGGACTAACATCATGAATTGTATTAATAAATCTGTTGTGGTGCTTTAACATTTTTGGTTTTAGGTTAAAAATGTGAGAATTAATGCTCAGTTAATTGTATCTGTACTGATATTTTTTTTTCAAAATATTAATTTGCAGTGAAAGGTTTGCAGATTCTGGCCAACTTTCCAGGGGAATTTTTTCCAATCTCAAAATCTATATTTGAGAACGTTTTGTTGACATTTACATCAATTATCGTTGAGGATTTCAACGAAACATTGTTATGGAAACTAGCATTGAAGGCATTGGTGCAAATTGGCACATTCGTTGATAGATTTCATGAATCTGAGAAGGCACTGAGCTACAACGTCGTTGTTGTTGAGAAGTTTGTCTCATTGATGTTTCTTGGTGATTTTGGCTTGCCTTTTCAACTCAGATTGGAAGTGTTATCTGATATTGGCACTACTGGTCTGAATGTTATGCTGAAAATTGTTCAAGGGTTGGAAGATGCTATATTTGCTAATTTATCAGAGGTTTATGTAAGTATGAGATATGAAAGCTTAGAAGTCATGAAATGTCCTGATTGAGAAAAATAATCTTTGTACCATCTGTTGATGTCAGTTACATATCTGAAGATGTGTCTAAATATAAGTTGAATTCGTTGAGAAACACAATTGGACTTTGTCTAAATCTTTGTACCTCCAGGCTACTTTTTCAAATTCTTTTCTTGGTTTATTGTTTCTTGAGTATTGTAATCTGTTTGTCTAGGTCCATGGAAATCTGAACTCAACTAAAGCCGCTGTTCAGCTTTTGGAATGTTACTCCAATAAGCTGCTTCCAGGGTACAATATTCTATCCTCAATATTTTTGTTTCCTTTTTTGTTGTTCAATGTTGAATATTATGATTATGGTGGTTCTGCCATACTTCTTAACCCTGTGGAGTGTCGTGTAATGTGTCCAACAACTATTAAACCAACTTATGATGTTCTTAGTTTGTTACTTTGTAAACATTGTGCTGTGATGAATTTTCAAATTTCAATTATATGTGCGCATTTCTCTTCTTTCTTCCATGTGGGCACAGGATCCTTAAAGCTGGAGATTTTGAGGATGTTCTTTCACGTTTTGCTGTTAATATTTGGAATCAGATTGAACATAGCATGGCTTTCAGTGTTGGGGCTCAGGAAAATGTAGGTGCTTCTGCTATTATTGATTTCTTGTCAGTGCCTTTTCTAAATGTATAGTCATTCTACTAAAGGGCTATTTGGAATTCTTTTTCACATTACTAGGCTGGATATATATATATATCTTATAAATTGTAGTCAATGTAATATCTACTGATAGGCAGTATTTGCATATTTGTTTTTCTTTTAGGAGCTTCTTAATGCAACGATGACAGCAATGAAGCTTGCTGTTGGGAGTTGTTCAGAGGGTAGTCAGGGTAAAATTATTGAGAAAGCTTACAGTGTACTTTCATCATGCAATTCCTTTCCATTGAAGGAATTCATGTCAATCACCACTTCAGTCCAGTTGGAAGGGTTGCAACCAACTCAAGATTTAGAATGTTTTTCTTGTAGGGATAAATGGGTTATTACATTATTTGCATCAGCAATTATAGCAAGTCGTCCTCGAACCCACATTCCAAATATAAGAGTAGTGCTGCAGTTATTCATGATGTCCCTTCTTAAGGGCCATATTCCAGCAGCTCAAGCATTGGGTTCCATGGTTAACAAACTCTGTCCAAAATCCAATGGAGTTGAGATTTCAAGTACTTGTACTTTGGAAGAAGCACTGGATATAATTTTCAACACAAGTTTATGGGATTCCCATAATGAAGGTTCCTTGAAGAGATGCAGTGGAATAGGGGAGGACATTGAGATGGGTCTTACTAATTTATGCCTGGGTGCTTCAAACAGTAAATTGCTTCGAGTTCGTGCTATTGAAGGATTAGCATGGATAGGAAAAGGTTTGCTTTTGCGGGGTCATGAAAAAGTCAAAGATATAACCATGATTTTTTTTAGGTGCTTGCTGTCAAGTGGTGGAATAGACATCTTGCCTTTGAGCCAGGGTTCATTAGAAAACAATCAGGAGCAGGATGTGCTTCTTTCAGTTGCACAATCTGCAGCAGATGCATTTCATATTCTTATGAGTGATTCTGAAAATTGCTTGAATAAGAGATTTCATGCAAACATACGGCCACTATATAAGCAACGCTTTTTCTCTTCAGTACTGCCCATTCTGGTGTCTTCAATAGCGGAATCTCATTTGTCTAAGACAAGGTACATACAAAAAGCTCTAGAGCCTTCCTATGCTGCTTTGTAATGAATTAGGCTTCTTAATTCTCAGTGATGATTGCTCATAGGAGGTCTTAGTCATCTTGCACTGCTTTATTCTTTATTGTTCAGATATATGCTGTTTCGAGCTTTAACGCTTGTTATTTCTGATACTCCACTCATTGCTGTCTTATCTGAAGCCAAGAAGGTTAGTATCAAAAATTTCATTTTGTACCTGCTTGGAGCTAGTATAACAAATGCATAAAGTGTTAATTGATATTTGCAGATCATTCCACTGATATTGGATGGCTTATCAGTATTGAGTATGAATATTCTGGATAAAGATATTCTCTACAATCTCTTGCTAGTCTTATCTGGGATATTGACAGATAAAAATGGTAAGAATTAGTACTGCGCATGTATGTTTTCCTTTTCTATAGCAAGTGAAGCATGTGTATTGCCTTAAATATCTTTGCTTTGTGGCTACAGATCTAAAGGGATATGCATATTCTAATATATTTTTTGATAGGCAACCAAGAATATAATAAACACTCCAAAAAGAAAGACAGGGTGCTCCTCAAGTAAATAGGAGGTATACAAAGGGAACCATAAAAAAGAAACACTTTAAAGACCTTACAAAACAGCCTCCCACTAACTAAAACACAACCTATCAATGAAAGTTAACAAGAAACCAAGACCTGTGAATGCTTATGTGGCTGAACCAGGGGTCAGTTATTCTGTCGGTAGTGAGCCTTGAGTGGATGTCGGGTTCTTGCGACCAGCTTTTAGAAAATCGGCGAGTCTCGCTTTGTGCGGGGCTCTGCTGAATACGATACCTGCATATCGCATCAAAGCCTTGTTCGATATAGAATATATATCCAATATGGCCACTTGGGCTTATAATATTACTCAATATGCATATCGAACTATATCAGTAGTTTCAAAGTTAATAAACTTCTCTTATACAATACATATATTAAACTTAAGGAGTTCTAATACGTAGCAAACATCAGCAAAGCCAATTAAGAAGCTTTCTTCTAGCACTCGGCCTCTAGGGCCAGTCGTCTCCTCGCACGCTCACACAGTACACAGCCAAGGGGATCCCACGGCAGGTGAGCTAAAGCTCCCAGTGGGAGGAGAAATCGCCACAAGTGGGCTCACTCATAGCTAAGTGCGGTCTGATGTTCAGTAAACACACATTCAAGCAAGTGCATGATCTGCAGATGTCTGCATGCATTGCTCGGGATCCCAGGAGTCTCACTTGAGCTCTCTCACACTCGCTAAGGCCTCGTAGCAAGGGAATATTAGTTTTATTAGTGGGCAACCCTCGATGAATATATATCAATTAGCGCTCAGGCAGGTTGATATATATTAATTGTTTGTGGACTACCCTCAGATGAATAAGTATCCAATTTGGGCGCTCAGGCTAGTTGAGTATATTCTTTAGTTGTGGACTCACCTCAGATGAATATATATCAAATGGTGCTCATTGGTTGATATATTATTTAATTTGGACTACCCTCAGGAATTTATATTTTTAATTTCTTATAGAGCATTTGTTTTATACATGCTGTCCTCATGCCTTTCGTTCCTATATTGCAGGGATGTTGGGAGTGCGTATGGAATGCACATGTATGCCGAGTTCGATTCGATCCCCAATCAGCATTGCAAATATATATCGTGAATATATTTACATAAAGCGTAAATCGCACATCGAATTAGCTCAGCTTGGGATAATGTGATAAATGCACGAGTAATTTAATTTAAATCATTTCGGTCGACACGATACTTTCACAAAAATATATATTTTAGAACAACTGATAGAGAATAATTGAACTCTGAATTCTTGTTGAAAATCATAAAACAGTTCTTAGTGAAGACATGATTCCACTTGGTAATTTAGGCCCAAGCATATCGAACAAGCGTTTAATGCACAATTTAACACCCGTCACAGGCTTGACCCCTAATTATTTACGGGCGTCGCGTATGAAAATCCCAAATAAATTCATGATTAGGTCCGTGTTTTGGGGCCAGATCAAAACGACCCCTCACGGCCTCGAAGCTAGCAGAAACATCGAAAAACCCTTAAAAATGGAATAAAACACAGTAGGAAAATCCTACTGCAGGGTTGTCGAGAAGCTTCATAAGCCGGGGTCCGCAGCGTGGCACACTCCGCGTAGAGCGTTCCTCTTTGCTCAAGTCGAAATCCAGCTGATCAGTTCTGAGATGCTGAAGGAGGTGCTTCTCTCACAAATGTAAACCCATAGCTACTGCATCCCAGATTTTAGCCTCTCGTTTTTTGGTCTTGGCTTAAGGTGGGGAGATGGTGACTATTGGTTATTTTGTCCTGGTCGCTTTAAAATCAAATTCCATAATTACCATTTGTCCCTGCTACCGGTTGCGTGTCATTTCGCCGTGTCAGATTTTCATCATTTCTCTACTCCTCTGCTTATGGTACATGGTACTTGTTATATCACCAGCGCTTCGTCAGCGTAGTGATTCTGGCGCCCGAAATCACGATCTGCCGAAAAGCGTGCCGACTCATTGTCTCAGCAAGTGCGAAATTTTACGTATTAAGCTAGATTTCGAGACGGTCCGGCCGGTGAAACTCAGTTTTGTCATCAGAGATCTAGAGAATTAATTACGGTTTTAACGTGGTCTGATTTGTAATCGAGTGCGATTTCTTTATTAGGAAATTGGAATTTCTGGATCTTAAACAGGTGAGTCCAAATAAAGAAGGTACAAATATGAGAGCCTGCGTCCTTTGGAACTTAATTTGTGTGTTGAATTCTATCAAAGTATCTTTGATTCTTCTCTTGTTAGAGAATTCGAAACAAGCAAACAGGGGTTGACCTCTTTTATCTGTTTTTGCTAACCAAACTTCGATGTCATCTCTTCAGCAATTTTGCATAGAGAAAGAGAGGACCTAAGAACAACCAAAAGAGAGAAAATAACGGATGCTAAAAACCTTCGTGATGAGGTGCAACCTTTCAAAGTCTATTCAAGGAAGAAAGGGAAATGCGCTTTGAATTATAATTATTAATTAGATTCAAATTATGATTATTAGTTAGAAAGGGAAATGCACTTTTATTTAGAAGTATCAATTAGATTCAAATTATGATTATTAGTTGGAATAAAAAAATAGGATTAGAGTCATTATAGGTTATTAGAATTTTAATACATTTTAGATTTCTTAGAGAAGCCTATAAATAAGGGTCTAATTGATGTAAGTTGGAGAAGATAATGATTGAGTAATAATATTTTACCTTTTTTGCAAGCTTTTCAATTTTAATGGCGAGACTCTATTAACTTTCTTCTAGGTGAGATTCCTAGAAGGCCTTATCGAGATTTTAAGACTTATATCCATTCCCTTCTCACCTTATTTTTTGTTATTTATTCTTCTTTAGCCTAAACTTTTTTTTTTTTTTGTCCTTTCCTTAAACCCTAGGAAAAAAAAAATCCCAACTCATTCACCTTGAGTGTAGGCAACCTTTCTAAGGTTATACTACATCACTTAGCCTTTCCATAATGGATTAGCAATTGATTAGCTGATTCTTTCTGATTCATACATAAACAACATGTTGGCCAACACCTATCCTCTATCATGTCCAAACATTAATCCAAATTTTGTTCTTCTATCATTGCCAACAATAAAGCTTGTTCTAGCATTAAAGGCTTCCAACCTCCTCATATTGCCTTCTATAAGTTGACACTGTAACCCTCCTTCCAAGCAAGAAAGGTCCAACTTCCAAGTTCTTCCCCAAACTTTCTCACCATAACCACCATTTCCAAAAGAAGTCCCTTTTTGGAGCAAATCTGGAACATCGTTTTCTAAGCAAGAATTTATAAAGAGAGGACAAGACCCTAGTTCCAAGCACTTCCAACTGCTTGTCTTTGAAGAGGGAACGCCACTTAACTAAGTGTGTTCTTTAATCAAGAGCTTCTCCATGCAGAAGAAGTCTCTTGGAATTCTTTGTCAATTTTAAAAGGACCATATTAGGAATAACAAGAAGAGACATTAAATGGATGGACATAGCACACAAATTATTTTTAAACAAAGTAAGTTTACTATCCTTTGAAAGGTATTGTTTTTTCCAATAGGTTTACCTTTAATAGAACCTCTTCTCAATCACATCCCACACAAAAGGAGAGTTGAACGATGCACTCAAAGGTCAACCTAAATACGTAGTTTGCAGCTTCTCCACTTCGTAACCTGATAAATTCAAGGGTTCTTTTTTCTCATGTAGGTTCCTTATAATGGTGATTGCATTTTTTTTAATAACACTTCATGTTCAATAACTAGATAAGAAATTATCAGTTCATGTCTTCCACAGAGAAGTAATGGATCTAATGGTGTCATATAAATAATTAAAGAGCAGAAAAAATCTGTATATCATTTGCTTTTAAATTCATAAAGATAAATTGGAAAATTAGGAATATGGTTTCAGCTTGTCAATGCATGTTATTAAGTGCTAGGCTATTCACATTCGTTTCTTCCTCTTTTATAGCCTTCCTAAATCATAGAATTTGTTATGCAGTATGCTCTGTCAATGAATATTTTTGTCAAGTTATTGCTCTTGCAAATTGTTTTCTCTTATTTGCCAATGATAGATGAGGACTAGTTTTTCTATTTTTGACTTCATGATTGCTTTTAGATGTCAATATATTCTTAATGATTGTTCATCCAGGCTAAATAATGTATTTCTTTCCATTAACACATGCAGGACAAGAAACTGTGGTCGATAATGCACATATCATCATTAATTGCCTTACTAGGCTTGTTGGTTATCCCCATATGATGGTACTAGATCTTTCTTTGGAGAATCATTTAATTTGTTTCTGGTTATGCCCTTATTGCCTTGTTAAAAAATAAATCAATATTAGTCCCCTTTTAATCGATTTCCTTTTTTACGTATCAAAAAAAAAGACAAATGAATATTCTGGTGTCTAAATGAAGCCCTCTTGTTTTGGGTAATAGGCCATTCCTCCTCTTCAGTATATACATATATGCTACCGCAATATCGCATCTGTTGCCATTCCACCTCTTTATTATCTGCAGTTCATCCAGAGTACTGTCCTATCCCATTTTAGTTATGCTTATGTATTAGTTCTCAATTTGTGTAGTTTGAGAATTTCACTAGTTCAAGTTTTGAACTTGGTAGGAAGGATATGCCATTCCCCCTCTTTGAAGATGCACAATAGTTTTACCTTGTTAAATATGTGAATTTGGTATTGCTCCCTTTTATATTACTCCAAGTTTTGGTTTGGCCGTGTTAATTTAATTGCATAAAGCTTAAAGAAACATATGATAATAGCTTAATGCATGTGTTTTGACTTTTTGGTCTACGGAATTGGTGAGAAATGGAATTATAGCACTTGAAAGCCTGTGCTTTTGGCACAAAGTGGTAAAGAGTTCATGTGGAGAAGAGACTTTAATTGGTGAATCCTATGAGAAGGCAAGGAGAAATGAAAATAATAATAATAATAATAATAATGAAAACTGTGAAGAATTATGAATACGGCCACTATTTTATCGAGAATGCCAACTTTTGGAACCATATAGATTTCCCAATATTAAGATTTTTTTTTTAATTCTAATCAATTGAAGTAAGGTATCCAGGAGAGATTCAATTCCTAGATCCTATTGCGCAAAGAGAATTTCAGTTTCCTAGCTGCCTATTTGCTTGCATGTTTGTTATTTAACATTGTAACCTATCATATATAGCTTTCTAATGGAATTTGACCCAAATTTAGCTGGTAAGTTGCTTATAGCTATTATAGACCTGCAACTGATTTTTTGTTGAAAACTTTTCACTTGTTCAGGTGGTTCGAGAAACAGCAATTCAGTGTCTTGTTGCCATGTCCAGATTACCCCATGCTAGGATTTATCCCATGAGAACACAGGTTAGTTTGATTTCACATAATATGAAATGTTTGATCACCTTTTCACAATTTTAGAATCATTTAATTTTTGACATATTAAAACCTTTCAGAAGAATTTCAAAGGCAACCCTGATAGTATAAATTAATCATGGGAACATTACAACAATTATGATGTTACTTTATAAGTATTTGACAACAATATATTGTTGAAAGTATGAAAACAATCAATTTGCAGTTCGTGTGTGATAATCTATTTTAATTTTCAGGTTTTACATTCTGTAAAACAAGCTCTTGACGATCCAAAGAGAGCTGTACGTTATGAAGCTGTTAGATGTCGACAAGCATGGTTAGCACATTTTCAGGCTTTTGTGTGTGTGTTGGATGATCAAAGTTATTTTGCTTTCTGATATTTGATGTTTATTTACATTTTCTCTATCGACTATGAAACAGGGCATCAACCGCTTCAAGAAGTTTTCATTTCTGAAATAGAGAGCTTTTTTGTCAGAGCTTCCTTGGTGATATGAATTAACGGTTATCTGCAAAATGTCTGCTGCTTTCAGTTGTCTCACTAATGATACTTTACCTTGGTTAATAGATTTTAAATCATTGTAAAATACATTTGAAGAATGTCGGTATTCAAGCTGAAAGCACTCTTTGCAGCGAGAGGTAATTCACTTTCTTGTAGAAAGATGTCATCATTCAGTGTTCCAACACCCCTTGAGATTTTTTAGTAATTTTTATCTGACCAACATATTAATTAAGATTCTGTGCATTTGCTTTAGTAATCACTTCTACATGAAATTAAGGGTCTTTTGATCATGTCTTTTTAATCTGCTTTTTTTATTTATATTGTAGTCCTGTGAGTCCTTCTGCAGTAACATTGAAGGTGCTATGGATTAAACAGAAAACTCTTTAATCAGTTTCAGTTTGATTCTGTAGGGACCACGAAGTTTGATTCGTTTTACTGCGGCTTCAGCTTGGTCAGATGATTAGAAGTAGTTAATCAACTATGGTGATGTTGGCAAGATGTTTAAAGCATAGTTATGTAGATACGGGGAATGTTGATAGGCAAAATTTGGAGGATGCTTTGTAGTAAGCTAAAAAGATATGAATCAGAAGCTACGATAAGTTTGGAGGATGGGTTGCTTTCTTTTTTTCATTTTTTTTCTATATAAGAAAATTTTGCTCGTCATTTATGCCCTGGGATTCATGTCTCAGCTTTGAGATTATGCTTTTTTGATTAAATCACCCCTTTATTTATGTTGTGTAAAGAAATCATTGACATGAAAGTGAAATCCATATTCTCTATATTGTCTGAAAGTTATATGACTTGTCTTCAAACCATTTCTCCTTGCTTTTTCTTCCACTTTGCGGACTTGAAAACGGAATTAGAGATAATTCAGAAGCAACAGAAAGGGCAACTGCTATGGCCATTGAGAGATGGTGTGGCAACAACCTTTCCTGAGCATTTCTCCTTGCTTCCTTATAAATTAGTGTACAAGTACAAGCAAAGGAGGAACTTACCTTATTCATTCCCACATACTTATGTTCAGGATCACACTGGGGTTGCCTGCTTATAGTTTGTACCAAACAG
Organism: Tetrastigma voinierianum; assembly: GCA_016808115.1. Lineage (NCBI taxonomy): Eukaryota > Viridiplantae > Streptophyta > Magnoliopsida > Vitales > Vitaceae > Tetrastigma > Tetrastigma voinierianum. The sequence continues at coordinate 520,401 of JAEQBH010000334.1, forward strand.
AATCCCCATGAAACTATTTCAAATTCGTATCAACATGAACTCACCCTTAAAAGCTAACTGTTAAGGAAAGAGCCCGATAGTTATAAACCTACATCACCCTTAAAAGCTAACTGTCAAAAACAGCCAAATAATTATAATAAACCTACATGCCAAGCCCAATAGCTACAATCCATCACTCTTTCAAAACCGACATCACTAGTAGGTGGTGACTTCGCAGAACCCATTTTTTTTATGGGTAGCATCCCTCCCATATTTCCAAAAGTCATTCCCAAGGAACGAACTGCTTTGATACTACTATTACAATCACTGAACAGCTCTAATACCACCATTACAATCACTTGAGTAGAATTTATCTTTAAAAGCTAATTGTAGCCCAATAATTATAAACCCACATGCAAAGCCCAATAGCTACAATGCTCCTCCTGCCCCCTAAAAGTTAAAACCTCTGTGGGAAAGTGAACCTGAAACTATGGGTTTCGCATAAGATTGCCATAATCAGAATAAGAATATTGTGGCTTGGTGAAGCAATCGCCCATTGCCATAGCCACACACAAATTCTACAATCTGGGATGAAAGTATATGTATCTTGTATTATACATCTCTGCACAAGCAAATGAATAATAATAATAAAAAAACATAAACCGGTTGCCTTCGCAAATAACTTGCTATCAATCAACAAAGCAGGGGTAAATTAGAACATTTATCATTGCAAAGAAGAAACTACATGTTTAAAAAAGATGGGACATACTTAAAAGGTACCAAAACATGATTACAATTATATATCCTTTTTTTTCTCTGTTTTTTAGATTTTTTTTTCCTTGTATTTTATGATGGGGAAGAAAAGAAACCTAACAAGTATTTGACACCGAAACCAACCAAGATCTTTCCTCAAGGCAATCATTCAGACATTTCATCTTCAGCTCCACTGGATTGATCCATGTGTTGGTCTTGTACACCCTTGTATCTCCCAAGCCCATCCTCCATATCTACACCCCTCTTTGAACCGGAAACGCTCCTCTTGGAACTTGAGTAGACCTAAGAGCAACATCAGGTGAAAGAAATCAAAGGCCTAATAAAGGCAAACTAAAATCCACAAAGTAATGAAGTAAACAAAAAATTAACAACATAGGGCCTGTTTGGTTCATGTTTTTGAAAATTGTTTATGAGAAGAGTTTGAAAACACAAAGAACACTACTTTGAAAACTGTTTTTATTCTCTGAATTTAATGTTTTTTATGTCTTCTAGAACTAAAAAAAAGAAAAGGGAACCAAAAGTGTTATCATAGTTTTCATTGTTCTCCTTGTTTTGGAAAACAGAAAACAGTTTATAAAAACTGTAACCAAACAGGCCCATAACTTCCATGAACAAAAGTATAGTAATACCCCTTCATCTTTCAGTTCAATTGCGGCAACATGTGGTCTCTGCCTTAAAGTCACTTTTGCAGGGGCAGGAAAATGTTCAACCTCATCACTGGATCTTCCTTCTTTTGCCCTCTTTTTCCTCAAAAGAAGTTTTGTGGGAAGAGGCTGCATCAGCACAAAAATATGAGTAAAAGCCTATGGGTTGCCCTGAATGCAGGCATCCAGATGTACTCCAAAATAGAAGCAAAATCTTGTTAAAGTGGAATACCAAGTATCGGGCATCTGTTTTATTAAATGAAACGAGATATGATGTAGGGTCATCAGCATCATCACCCCGTACCTGTTGAGACATTGAAAACATCTTCAAGTAGAACTATAAAAATGATAGCTGAGATAAATTTTCAAAAAAATCTTGGCACATACATCCCAATGGTACTCCCGAACCCATGAATAAGATGTGTCTACATTCTCATCATATATATCCTTTGACAGCTGCACAATAAAAAAGAATGATTTAAAAAATAATAATAAATATGATGCTGAAAAACAAGAGTGCAAAAGAAACAACAAAGGCAAGCATTAAGGTTAGGAAGTACTAAGTGTTCAAAATGTCTAGTTGAAGGTGCACATACCTCATCTGGTGAAGGAGCCATGTAGGCCAAAAATTTCTCAGGCTTAGATGGATCTGAGCTTGTGGCTACATAGCTTTTCATGATTGCCTGTAGTGGGGCGTAAAGAATGAGTGTAAGACTAGTAAAAGATGTACAAAATTTAGGTTCTGTTTAGATCTAGGAAAGTTAAGTGGGAATTATGAGGGGAAAGAAAAGAAAAGAAAAAACAAGAAAATGGAAGAAAAGAAAAAGGGGAGAAAAATATAAATTGAAAATGGATAAATTTCTACATAATTTTTGCTATGTTTGATTTTCTTTTGCATCTTTACCTTTACCCAGTTCCACCTTAGTATTTCCATGATCCAATAAACTTAAACTTCCACAAAGAATCAACTTAGTCTGTAACCTCTACAGGTAATATATATCTAAATCCTTTTCTAAAATTTATAAAGGCAAGTCTGAACATAGGAAGAACCAATCTTGAATTATAGACACAAAAATAAAAAGCTAATTGTATAAAAAAATATCATGTTTCATCTTAATCCCGTAAAAGTTGTTAGGCACGGATGGTTTTTATTTTTGAAGGCAAAAGTGTTAAGGCGATGATCGAACCTCACCCATAAAAAGTGAGAGAATCTTAAACTCTTACCCCTAGTTCAACAATCCAATAAAGAATTTTTTTTTGATAGGGAATGTACATTAAAATGAGGTTGAAACAGATTCAATCCAGTTTCTAATGCTACTATGGAATGAAAACCTCCTCAATGGCTACCATTTTCCATTGGGCATCTCCTTTGGATGTTAGAAAGAGATTCAGAGGAAAGACCTATGAATCCCATAATAATATTCAAAGAGAGAAAGGTTTACATTGAGCAAATTGACGCTGCTGTGATATGGGTTACACTTTGGGATTCAGTTTTGTCCATATGACATTTTTTATAAGATTTAAAAATATTTTATCTGGGGTGAACCCTACAAGTCCCTTGTCAATGGCCAATTGTTTCATTGGTAATAAGAATGACTTTGTTATTTCCATGGAAAATGAAGTGAGCGTGAGGGTTTCTGTTTGGGCGGTTTCATGTGCTGCGGTTATTTCAATGGCGGTGATTGTTGCTCTATGCCGAGAGATGATTTGAGATAGTGTGGACAGCAGTATGAGAGGTTGAAAGCTTTGGCGAATAAACAAACACTATAGAGATGCAGAGAGTTAAAATTCTAAAGTATAATGGTGGAATAATCATCCAGCCATTCCTTCCCTTCTTTATTGTCATATTCACTGTGCCGCTGATCTTTGATGATAGATGTATGTAAGAACCCACAATGAAGGTATTAAGATACTGTCACTTAAGACAGTTCCATGTCATGGAATTGTGGAGTGTTGAGGCATTGCTAATGAGACTTCAAGAAGATCAATGATTAGGAATAGTATGGATAGGTTGATATGGAAAGATTTGAAGCAGAGGAAATTCATAGTTAAAGCTTCCTATTCTTGCTTCAAGTCAGCAAACGGAGGGCCATTTCTTGTAAAATTAGTTTGAAACTCACGGATCTCAACAAAAAGTAAGGTTATTTGCTTGGGAAGAGTTTCAAGAAAGGATTTTTGACTTCGGATTCGTTAGAAAGGAGAGAATGTGCATTAGTGAATATATGCTATCTATGCAAGGGTGGTGAAGAATTAGTTGGTCACATCCTTCCACATTGTGCCAATAGGAAGTCTCGTGTGGCATTCTTGGAGTAGAATGCGTGTTGCCTTCTTCAGTACTCAGACTTCATTAAGTTAGTAAGAGAGTTCAGTAGAGCAAAGTACAAAAAGTAGGGTAATTCCTTTGTGCTTGTTTTAGACCAGTTAGAAAAATCAGTAACTATTTGAATTTGAAAATGAGGTACAATGGGTGATCAGGCTAGAAACTTCAGTCTCTGTCTACCTGATTTTGTTGACTGGTTGAGTGTGTGTGTGTGTGTGTGGAGAGAGAGAGATGCTGACTTGTAGAACAATACTACATGGATGCTTTAATGCACCTCCCTTTTTCAGGGGGGTGTTGATATATTTTCGTTTGCCAATAAAAATAGAGAATGATGCTACAGTAAATATTAGTACCATTCGGCTGTATCTATAGAGTATAGCCTACTTAGATAACCGACCTTTGATTCATGAGTATCACGAACAGTTTGGTCTAACTTGCTGTAGATTTCTGAATCTGCAGTAGGCGCGCTATCGAATGATGCAACCACAAATGAGTCATCATACCTAGTATAACAGTGACCAGTATCATACACAAATCAGCCTATGTTAATATAAAATTGATGGGAAACAAGATGGCATTGTGAGTAATATTTAAAGAGGTTACGATGCACCGCCCATAAGCTAAATCTTAGGAGTGACATTTGAAGCACAAATGAAAATTTAGTACCAGCTATTGTGAGGTTATTACCATGTATAGGTAGAATCTATAAACATAGATATATGCAATAGTTTGCTTTCAATTTTGGATTCCCCAGCCAATAACAGACTTAAAAAATTCAAATATAAATGTGTCACACAATAATAAAGATTCTGAACATTATCAATTGACCTTTTTTTCTTTCAAGAAAGGAGCTTTCTTGAAGAAAATAATCCAACTATATCATGCTTTAAATACTAGATAAAAAATAGACCATAATCAATGAACATATAAACTTCAAAATTGCCATCATAGACTCAAGAAAATGTGGTAATGGTCTTTTCATGGTCTCAAATCATATGAATTCAGTATGGGCAATTTATGCAAGAGAATAAAAACATAAAAATGTAAGCAACATATGTTGCATATTCAGATCTAACACCATCATCTAGTGGCAAAGAAAAAAAATTTCCAAGTTCAATGAATTCTATACCGAGCAAAGTCAGGAAGCAGTGGGAAAATCTCAACAGGTTTTAAGCTTTTATTGGTCGAGTGAACAGGTGTGATCTTTGATGCTGCAAAACCTGCCTCAATGTTCTGAATTTTTCTTTCCCTGGAAAAGTATGATGCCTTTCATTAGAAAAGAACAACATATCACAAGAAACTATGCAGTTTTATATTCCCTTCACTTAGACAAGTTGGGAGAACAACAAACCTAGAATTGAAATTCTCCAAAATGTTTCGGCCTCCCTTAGCTTCTCGCAGTTCCTTTGCTTGTTTTTCAGTGAGAGACTGCAAATTGCAATTAATTTCAACCATAAGTTGGTGTCTAATAATACTAGTGAAATTGTAAAATGTGGTAACTATATCATACCTGCTTTGCAGATTCTGTGCTTAGAGGAGAAATATACTGTGTCTTAACCAACCAAGAAACACCTTTATCAGTTGGCCGTTCTTTTTTCTTGATGCCCTCTTTCTTTACAGGTGTTACACATTCATCGTCACGCAACAATTCCTCATCTTCTGGATCAAGTGGCCGTCTTACACTGGGAGGACTGATTACACACAAAGTGGGGTTGAGGAGATCAACAAGCTGTATGCTATAAAGAAAAATTCAAAAGCTGTTGAGATTTTCGAGAAATAAATACTTGTATACACTGAGGTCGAGCAAGTCAAGTGGTATCCCAAGATCAGGCTCCACAAACAGCTGGGGTTTGTGCATTTTCTCCAATGAGGTGATGGTGTATTTTGTGAATCTGCAAAAATACATAACTGGATTACCATAGCAGTGGGGAATCAAATCACAAATTGAAATTTGAACACATCAAAAGACAATGAGGGGCAATGCAATCATGCTTCCAACATTTTCAACGTAAAAAAAAAAATAGTTTTAAGCTCAAAATGATCTAGGATGGCAAAACCAGTTTTTGCAAAGTTCAACCTTAATGTTATATAAGCTGGAGTTAGAATTGAATTAGAGACGGATTTGTATTGGACAATTTGAATTCTTTAACGTAATCAGGGTATGGTGTATAGCATTGTCGAGGTGGTCAATTCAAATTGTCTAGAAGGGAAAGACTCTTGTGCAGAACCACTAAGTGAACTTGCCTAGTACAGCCACCTTTGACAGGACAAAAATTTCCATTCTCTAAACCTTCAACATCATCGGGAAACATTGTGCACTTAAAAAACCAACACACAACCCTGCTAACTGTACTTGACAAAGATAAGAAAAGTAGGAACACTTCCATTAATGCCATCCCTTCCACCAAATGCAAGAATCGTTAGTTTACAAAGAGGAAGTTTCCTGCATAATGCCAAGAATATGTGTTTCCCCTCTTAGTTATCCAATTGCCAGGATGAATGACACCAGCCACTTATAAAAAGTAGTGCTGATCAAACAAGTAAAATAAACTCATCTTTGGGCGCATAAATTGCACGTATCATATCATCTCACAGCTTGCTCCTCAACACCTTTGTAAACAAAATTTTGAAGGAAATGTTTCTTTTTTTTTTTTTGATAGGTAAAAGCCATTTGAAAAGCATATATTAGAGAAAAAGGGACGAGCCCTAAAGCATACAAGGAGTATACAAAGGTTCCACAAAAGAGAAACAACCCAGCGAAAAGAGAAACAACCCAGCCCAGCAGCCCCTACATAGTGACCAAAGTGTCCAAGAAGTCTATTAGATTCACGGCCTGCACATTTGAATTGGCTATTGCCCAAGACCATAGAGCAAAAATCAGGGAATTCTTCATCCGTTGGGTTGAAGGCACCAAGTCCTCAAAAACCACCCTGCTTCTTTCTTTCTAAATTGTCCATAGTAAACATAAAGGGGCAGCCATCCAAACTTTTTTCAAGGATTTTCTGGGAGGTGGACATTTCCACGTTGCCAATTTATCCTTTATGGATCTTGGGAGGACCCAGTTAACCCCAAAAATCATGAAAGTAAGGGCCCAAAGATTGTAAACCTTAGGGCAATGTAGCATCAAATGGTCCAATCGCTCCTCATCCTTAACACACAGAGGGCATCTACTAGCTAGATGTCTTCCCCTTTTCTTGAGCTGCTACATAGTCAAGATCTTACCCCACCAACCTTCCCAAGCAAAGAAACTAATCTTTGAAGGGATGCAATTGTTCCAAATCAACTTTTTGGGGAAGTTCTCCACAAACCCTCCCATGAGCTTGTCATAGCAGGACTTGATCGTAAAAATGCCACCCTTGGTTAAGCTCCAAACCAAGCTATCTTTCCTCTCAGGATTTAGCCTTGCACTATGGATGATGGTCATGAGGTTAAGGACATCATTGATCTCCCAGTCATTAAAAGACCGTAGGAAAGTTGGATTCCATCCCCCTTCTTCCCTGGACCAGATGGTCATGTTTCTTAAACTGACACCCAAATGTTTCACTCCAATTGATCAATTTGATTTCAAAAGATGCACATCTATGAATTACAACTGTAAATCATGGGATATACCATGTCATGCTTCATAATTTACAAAATCATCTCATAGAAATATGTTTAAAAAAATTATGATGTTAACTTATGGAAGTATATTTTAAAAAAATAAAAAAATATTTATTTTTTCAATAAACTTCCTAGAAATCCATGCATTCCTAAAGGAGTTACTCATTATACCAAGCACAAGAGAAATGTATATGCATTAGGTCAAACTTCATTCATCATATGGCTGCATTAGGTCACTGACACCAGAAATGTATATGCATGGGTATTTTGTTCTTGACTCACTCTTTCACACTCAACAAAACTGGAATGCTAATGTAAGACATGAAAATAAGTGAATAATAAATATACGCAAACAATTAATTGTTCAAAAATTGAGTAACTAGTCATAAATAATGCAAGTATGTCTATGTGGACAAAGTTGGGTGATTACTTACCGATCTTTATCTGTTTTCAAGGCCATGAGCTTTGGTTGCGCTGTAGGATCTGGTAGCTCATTTCGAAATCTTCAAGACAATGGAAAGTAGGCTGTCAGTTTTGGAAGTAAATATAGTGCAAATTGAAGGATCATCTGGACACAAGCACAAATTCACACCCACAAAAAAAAAAACAAAAACAAAAACAAAAACACCAACTCATTATCTATGAGTTATAATATATAATCCTTCTCTGAATTGCATTTTCAATTGTTAACACTCTCCAACACCCAAAGAACCATATGAAAATTAAAAAAAAAAAAAGTAAAATAAAATCATTGAACTAATGCCAGATATATCTAGTGAGGGTATAGAAATTTTTATAGGTCATTAATAGTACATGTATTCCACACCGTTCAAATCATTAATACACAAGCAAGGCAAGTGTTCGGATCTAAATCAAATGTAATGCCCAAGTGAACAAAAATATAATCCAATGACCATGTGAATGCTAGAAATAGATTAAGCAAGGTAAGCACCACCAGGCTTGTATCACGATAAGAAAAAACCCACTAACAAAACAAACACACAAGTATAAGGCTTATACTCACTTCAACTTGCACAGAAATGTAGTTGGCTTCCTCAATCGATTTTCAATTCTATCACCACTTAATAATGGAGTTGTCCTCCTCTCTCCCATCCGTGATCCCCCCACAACTGACCCATGCCCTTTCCCAGAAGACAACATCTGGGTCTTCTGCAACACAGTGTTTTGGGATTCCCTCAACTGTTGTCTATGCTTCTCTTCTTGCCTCTGCTTCTCGAACTCCCTCTTCTTTCTCAACCTCCTCTCTTCTTCCGTCTCAACCCTACCAGGAGGCCCATTTGTTTTCTTTACCGGCCCAGGTGGAACTGGGGGCTTCTGCTGTTTCCCAGAAGGCCCTGGTTCCCGCCTCCCAGCAGCCTTTAAATCCTTAGGTGCCCCCTTATCCCGTCCATGGGATCCTCCATCTGGAGGAGCTTCCTTATTTGGAACCTGTGAAGGAACCGAAGAAGGTGGTGGTGGAGGAGATGCAGGAGGTGGTGGGGGAGGTATTAAAGAACTCGGAGGCGGGGATGAAGGAGGTGGAGGAGGCGGTGGTGGCTGCAATGGCTGATGACTAAATTGAGAATACTGAGAAGAAGGATAATACATAGGACCTTGCGGAGGCTGCGGCATTGAAGCTGGCGGCGGCGGAGGTGGTGGGTATGTCGAGTCCAGGGGCGGAGGAGGGTATGGGTACTGTTGTTGCTGATGAGGGGGTGGAGGAGGTGGATGCTGAGTTCTTGAAGGACCACCATAATGCTGGGAGGACGACGCAGACGATCCGTACCCTCCATGGTGATAATTGGAATTTGGATAACCCCATCCCTGAGAAAACTGATTACCACGCTGCTGTGGTGGATGTGGTTGTGGGGGTGGTTGTTGTGGAACAGGGTTTTGATTGGGCGGCGGAGGAAACGATGACTGTGGCGGGAATGGCCTATAGGACGCCATGGGAACGAAAATACAAAAATCCTTGGTGGGAGACGATAATTATTCCTCCAATCGAACAAACTATAGCCCTAGGAGAGACAGGTTTCAAAATCAACTAAAACCCTAAAAAAGAGAGAGCCCAATCAAATTCCTACGCCAATTCTGAATTTTACGAGAGACACTGAAAACCTAAGTAAAGTAAAATCCAAATGCCAAACCTTAACTTCTTGATTCCCCAGTATAACTTTTCAAAACGCTCCGAGAGATAGAATTGAACTAGAAATCTCAATTTTTTCAAACAAAACTGCCCAAAAAATTGATTCAAATGCAAATTCTCAACTTTCCCGAGACAGAACAAAACCCTAGGACTCAAATGATGGATCACTCACTCCTCAATTCTCATTCCACAACCAAAATCAGTTAACCCAGATAGAAAGAAACTAACCCCACATCAAAATCAGCTTTCAAACGGCTAAAACCCAAAGGGAACATAAATCCTCAACTGATTACACAATTCTCCGACACCCCAGAAAACATAAGGAAGAAAAGTAAAAAATAATTTAAAAAAAAAAGAAAGTAAAATGGCCCACCCTCTGATTCAGGTAAGAAACCCTAGAAGAGAGAAAACAAAGTAAAGATTGAGAGAGACAGAGCAAAGTCGAAGCATGCACAGAGATAAAGAAGAGTGAAGCATTTATACTGCAACAAAAGCACACTGTTTTCTGAGCTTGATTTGTTCATTGTCAGAGGATTTCCGGGCAGCCCACTGTTTTTTCTAATAATATCGGAAAATTCGGGAGAAATTCGACATTTCCGAAACCGTCCATTTATTACCAAGCATCACCAATTCACCATTCTCTTGGATTGCCAGTTAGGATAACAAGAATCCAACACCCATATGAGAGAGTAAACGTTTTTCCATTTTTTTTCACATTATTATTATTTTAAATCTTCGGGAAGTCTGTTCATGGAAAAAAAAATTCTAGTTGCGCTTAGTTGGAATTTCAGCTTAATTTAATTTCCTGCAAATTAATTTATTTTTTATTGACAACATTAAGGTTATAGATGACAAATAAAGCAAGGACAGATGATGAATGAGAAATACATTTATTCATCTTACCATTTAAATAGCACAGATAAATCAACACATATTAATAGACAATATTTATTTATAAGATATTATGAATCTAATTAACTTTTTAAAATAAATATTACTTATTTAGTATTTTTCTGGAATATATTTTTTAAAAATAAAAAATAAAAGATTACCTGGCAATAGGAAATAATATAAGGAAGTTAAATGGGAAATATAATATGCTTTAAATTCACAATCAATTTATAAAATTTCCAAAAATGTTGTAAAGGATGTAAGTTTGTAAAAGATAAATTTACACGTGAAAAGTGTCATATGAAAAAAAAAAAAAAGAATAAAAAATTTCTTATCTAACAATAACTTAAACAAATAAAAAAAATCAAAAAATTAATTAAATAATATCTCATAAAATCGTTTTCGAAATTTTTAGATTCAATTTTAAAAATAATAATATAAATAATGTGGTGATTAAATAGAATATTAACTCACTTGTTTTTAAGATTTATTTTAAAATAGTATGACAATAAACATAGTAAAAAATAAAATGTACAATAAAATTTATTTTTAAAACATATTTAAAAATGTAAAAAGAACACATTAAATTAAGAAAATTTCAAATTATTACTCTATCAAATATCGGATAGTCTTAAAACTTCTTTAAAAATGCTTTTAAAACAAAACCTCAATATTTTCACAATCACCTGAAGTTTTGTTTATTTATTTATTTTTTATTCATAAATTTAATAATAGAATAAATAGAAGTAAAGTTACTTCTAAAATCAAAGTAATGAGTTTGGTGCTAAATTTTTTTAGTTAAATTTCAAACTCAATTAAAGTCATTTTGAGTCCTTTCAAATATTTTTTTGGCTCTTGAAGGCCAATTCAAGTGATAAAAAGGGTGATCAAATCCTAATAAGAACAAATCACTACAAGTTAATATGCAAAAGTGAATAGAACTTTAAAAAAAAAAAATCAATATTTTTTGTATTAATTTTTTCAAGTTTTCATAGGTACTAGGTCAAATTTAGGAGATTATGTAACGTTAATCATTATATTTTTCAAAATTATAATAAAATCTTTCATTTTCCTCTAACAAAATTCAAATAGAAATCTAAGCTTTTATGTAAGGTCATGGTTTTTCTAGGCTAGTGAATAATAAGGGTGATAAGAATGACTTGCCATCTACGGCTAGAAAGACTTTCCAAAGCGTTTTAGACCCGAGTCGTTGCAGAAGGAGTATAAAGAGTAAGGAATAATAATCTATTGACAGTCTTTTTCTTTTCTTTTTTTTTCTTTTTTTCTTTTTTTTTTTTAGCAATTTAGGATTATTACACAAGCTGTTTAGACCAGTGAGACTCCATAGGGTTTCTCCTGGATTGATTATTTTTTTATGGTTAGGAAAATCCAAGTAAAGCTAAAATTTAGTGACAAATTGTTCACATCCAGATTTGGATTGTTTGACGTGAGAGAAAGGGCTTGTTTGGCTCATTTTTTTAAAACAGTTTTTGAAACACAGAACATTTTGGGCATGTTTTTTAATACTGTTTTTTGTTCTCAAAAACAAGGAGAATAATGAAAATAAAGAGAACACGTTTAGTTCTTAATTGTCTTTTTTTTTTCTTGAAAAATACGTAATACACTAAATTCAAACAATAAGAACAGTTTAACACCGAAATGGTGTTCTCTATGTTTTCAAATCTATTTTCAATAACAGTTTTCAAAAATAAGAACCCAACAGGCCATTTGATGTTCTTTTTTCTCATAAAAAAGAAAAAAAATAAACCACACGTGTTTCCAATGTTTTCCTTATTCTCCTTCTTTTACAGAACAAAAAAACAGTTTTCGAAAATTGTAAACAAACATACCCAAATACAAGAACCTTTTAGAAAGAAACAAAGAATGAGAAAGTTTGTCTGAAGTGTAATTTATTTCCGAGTTTCCAAAATTTACAACTCCATATGTAAATCAAGAAGGTCAAATAGCAAAGTACAAGTCAAAACTTCAACGTCCTCTTTTAGATTTATTGATCCTGTAGAGAGTCAAGTTGCTCTTCCTACGTATCATTTAATATATCATGTGGTTGTACTGTATTTTGAAGCAAACTTACTAGTTTGCTCTGTTTGGTCAGAGTGATTATATGTAAGCATCAACATATAGACACAATTCAATTTCAATGAATAATTTGTTTCCTAATGAAGAAAATAAAAAGACAATCAAACATCAATTCTGCAATAAAGACAACATTTCTGGTCATTAATCATACGTGAAGAGTTATGCTATGCCATGATCAAATTGAGTAATAGGCAGATGATATTTAAAGCAGGAATTTAATCATTGAAAGATTACTTGGTTCAACCTTAGGGCAACCAAACCAGATAGGGGAGGAGAGACATGAGCTGAGAAAGAGCTTTAAAAATGGGGCTAGACCGAGGGCTTGGCAAACAGAGACACTAGACTGACTACCCCACCCCAGGAGCTCTAACCATTACCAAATTATGTAAGGATCTGCAAACTCTATTTGGCTCAAGTCAAAAGATGGAAAGATTTGAGAACAATATAAGAGAGCCCTAATAATTGTTTTGACCATACCTTCTACTGAAGTAATTTTGAACTCTAAATCATCATCTATACCAAAATATCACCCAAATTTGACTGAACAAAAGTTTAGATTATTCCAGAGTGCTGTGTTGTGCAATCAAATACACATTGTAAAGCTCAACTACCAGACACAGCTTTCGGGGATAAAAGCACACACACCAATCAAGACCTTCATCCAAAAATATGAATGCTATTTTTTTCGCTTTTAAACCTCCACTAGACAGCACCAGAGTGTTACTGAGGAAGCAAAGATTTTATGATCATATTCACTTCTTTGATCACAACCTGCGGATCTCTACGGCTCTTTGAGCAGACCAATAGTCATACGCTCCATGATATTTCAGGAATTTTTATCATCAATGAAGTATGTAAAATAGTTGCAAAGGGAATAAGAGATCCAGGATAATTTATATAATCCATAATGAAACTCAGAGAACTGAAAAATCCAACCCATGGAGGACACCAGCACAAGCATAAATTATGGGCACGACATTTTCACACAAACAATATCTTAAATTGTACTATTTCCACAGGTAAAAAAATTTCTCTGGTCTTGGAACATATGCTTTAGTCCCTTCTCAATTAGGGCTAAGGAAAAACATATTCAAAGCCACAAAAATAAAAATTTCATAGTGAACTCAAGAACTTCAAGAGATCATTGAGCTAATTACAATCAATTAAATAACCAAATTAGAGTGTGAATTTTATAAGTACAAATTCATCAGGAATAAAGTCTGATGAAACAGATGGAAACTAATTTAGATCCAGGCATAACCAGTTAAATCATCCTCAAGGTTGAATCAAACGCCAGGGTTCATGATTCTCATGGTTTTACAAAACCAAGATGATCGACTGATTTGGCATGGGAGACCAGATCTGAGATATCACAATACATTCAAGGTTACTGAGCAAGGATGATTGATGTGTCATCTATGGGATAAAGAATATAGTCAGTATTTTTTGTTGAACCAATCTACCATCTTCCATATATATATATATATATATATATAACATGCAGATCTAAACCAAAGTCTTTTCTTAAATAGACTAAAAGCGGTTTGCATCTCTAGGTATCACACAGGAAAAATGAGCTTCGATCAAGTGTTAATATCTAGAGAATTTCAATACATTAAGTAAAAACTTCAAGAAATAATCCCATCAGCACAACAAACACTTCGATCTGATTGTCACTTCAAGGAAGAATAAGAGAAACTTACTTAAAAGGGTCAAACATGGACGACATTGTATATGACGGGAAGGGCAACACGATGTCACGAGCAGTGCACTGTTGTTGCAAACTTGCAACTCTCTTCTCCATCACTCTTTAATAGCATCAATTAGGGTTTCTTTCCTCACTAATTCAATGGCTGAGATTGCATCAATGAGCACAAAAGATCACAGCCGTTGATTAAAAACATAAAGCATAGGCTAGGTCGTCAAATCCAGGAGTCGTTTGAGATCAACGCATGGCCTCCACGTAAGACAAGGGTGGCATTGTTGTCCATTTACAGCTAATACTGAAGCCGACACAATTAAGAGATAGAATTAATCTGTTTTGGAACCCAACTGATGGTCTTACCGGTTCAGCCGGTCAATTGGGCTAAAATTCTAAAACAACACCATCCTAAGTGATTTGGTCCACCTGTAAGCCGATTTCACGTGCTTTTACGGAGATCTGACGCCATCTATGTGTCGCGCTGGGCGCCCAGCGACTACGGCGGGGATGACTGGTGGGCCAGTAAAAGCATTTGACCTCGTTGGCGATGATGGCGAGGAAGGGACGGGGAGCAACAACATTTTACTGATACTCAGCAAACCATAGAGCTGAAAGATCCGCTCTCTATTCTCTTTGCTTACTAATAAGCTGCTTGACCTGGAAGAAATGAGATTGAAGAGTTTCGAAGTTCTTATAGCCTGAAATATCTGAATGATATTTCTATTATTACTGTTCTTGACATTTTTCAACAGTGTGAGCGTTTGTTCTTGGCTGCCTGGTTGGACATTTCAGTGATGGTACTCTATAAGTGTATGATTAAAGGGTGAAAGAAGGTTCAGATTTGAAGTCTGGTTTAGCTATTGTTTTGAGTTGGAGGTGCTGGTGTTTGTGAACAATTCAAACAAGGCAATTCAATTCTTATTGTCCTGAATTAAAATTCATCACCTTCCACTCAAAGCAAAAAAAAAAACTACAATTGAAACACTAGAAATGTTAGATTCATTTCTAAATTGCATATTAATCATTTCCAAATGTGTATACTAGTAATATTTTAAATAAAAATTGTCTCTTCCTGCATATCCCTGTTGGTTGTATTTTTTTTTTATAGACATGGGAATCATAGCATGAAAACAGTTAACAGTTGTCATGTAAACATTTTATAAGAACATACATATTTGGGAAAGAACTCAACCTCTTTATATTACTGAGTGTTTCAAGTATACCCTTTAGTTCAGTCTGGAAATTTTCCACTGTAAGATGTATAATTCTAGAATCATTTTAAACTGTTTCTAATCACACGAGAATGTTCTAAGATTTACTTTTTCAATTGTCCAATGATTGATGCTGAGCTTTTTATAATCAAATAAGAAAGCTTCTTATTTAATTTTAAAAAGCTGAACATCAATCATTGTATATTGCCTTTGTACTTTGTGGCTTTTTGTTAATATACTCTGTTTTTATCTTTAAAATAGATAATAAATAAGAAAGCAATATATTGTTATTTTCTTTCAATTCTTCAACCCCTACTAAAAATTGAAGATATTCTGATAGATTACTTGGGTATTTTCTTCATCATCTTCCTTTCTTATATCCAACTTCTTGGTTTTGTTTTGTTTTTACTTTTATTTTATTATTATTATTATTATTATTTGGGTTTTTGGATGGGCAAATTCTGTGAGAGATTGTAATAATATCATTTGCATTCTCATTAAAATAAATGTCACTGAAATTTTTTTATTTCTTCCTGAAATCCTGCTTCAAGTTCCATTTAGTACTATAACATGACCAAAACCGAGATGATCTTTCTGTCTAGTGCAATGAACAACATCCTATTTCAGACAGTATTCCTCCTTGACAAGCCTAAACTCAAAAGATGCAGATTCTTTTAAAATCTCCTCAACCCCAATGCCTAAGGGCTATACTGATAGGAATACTTCAAAAAGGAGAAAGTTGGTTGGGGCAAACTAATTGAAAATTGATTGAACTAAGCTACTCCTGACCCTAAAACAATATGACATATTTTCACTTATGCGATCTCACTTTATTGCTTTGTCTGTGCAAGAAAACATAACTATGAAGTCCTTAACTTCTTAATGTAGGTTAGCACAATTAAAAAGGTTGACCAATAATGCCACAACACAATGGGTGAGGGAAATAGTGGAACAAATCATCTCTAGAACTTATCTCAACTAAAAAACTGTTGGCCTCATGTTTATTCTTCATTGGTTTATAATTCAATAACTCTTAAGAAAATTTTAGGTAGAATCAAAATTGAGTTCCCAGATGGTTAAGTTTGAATCTCAAGGATAACACCTTATATTTTGTGATGATGTTGTACAAAAGAATCAGAAAATGTCGCGCATTGTCACTCATTGGAAAAGAAGCTACACCTCTTAGGGCTGAAGAATAATGCTAATCTGGTCAAACTTCCTTAATACCAGGACCTGCTACATGTTTTGTTCAAGATCAGTCCAGGTTAGCAAAACTAGGAAACTTCAGAGAGTTTTTTTTTTTTTTTTTTTGTGAGAAATCAGTAGTTATCTTTGGTAAATTGTCAAGTAGGCCATCTCAGATCCCATGGCAAGTCTCCAACTAGCAAACTATGAAATCAAAGAATAGGCCTTAAGGAGATTGTTAAGTGTAGGCCATCTCAGATCTCACAAGAAGTTCACAACTAACAAAACATAAGATCAAATAATAAGCCTCAAATTTAGAGATGGGACTTTAGTTGTGCAGAGACTAAAGCATTCTTTGTATTTAATTTGTGGAGCTGGAATAGTTTGTACTTAGGTGAAAAGATTAGTTTACTTATAGGCTTTTTAGAGTGGATGGCCTCAAGTTAAGGGGTGGTGAGGTTTTTTTGGCTCAGGTTGTTTTTTGTTCTTGGGCTGTCTGTATACGTCTTGTATACCTTGTAACCTGTTTTTGTATCTATGTTTATCCATCAAATAATAATAATAATAATAATAGGCCTTAATAGGAAAATGGCTCTGAAGGTGTTTGTTAAATGGTTGGAACTGAAATTTAACTAATATAAGCACCTATAGTACACTAAAATTAATAAGCTAACCCCCACCTTCCTTGCCTTCTTTTGTGGGACTGATGTTAATTCAGAATCTAAAATTGAATTTCTGGAGTTAAACTTAGATCATAATTGCTCCTAAATTTCTGGTCCTCACTTAAAAACATTGTAGGAATTCTTTCCCTTCTGTAAATTATTAAATGCATTTATTTGTCTTTTCTTCCTGCAATGCTAGAGTTTGGTCTCTTGAATCTAATGGTAAATAACATTTTTCAGTCATGCGCACTTGGAACTGGCCAAGCTCTTTCCTCTTCGCTTTGGTAATTTGGTCATACCATGCACCTCACAAAAATAATACCATGGTTGCTTAGAAAAACATCAATACAAGAGGATGCACCAGATGGTAAGATGAAGGTATCATCTATTATTTCAATGTCATATCACAATGAAAGCCATGAACTCCACCTAAAATTCCAAATAGAAAAGAAGTGCAATGCATGTACCCTGGATCATACATAGAAAACTAAAAAACAGAATTGAATCCACGTTATCCAATTCCTAACCTGTATAATATGTTCTGTCACGGATATCTACAGCCTTTTTTAATAGGTAAAGACAGATAACATATAAATTAATAATAGAAAAATAAGAAGACTTCAGAAAAAGATTACTACAAAGGAACTCTCACTTGTTGCCGTTGTTTCCAAATAATGAACAAAATGATGCACCAAGCAAGATGAAGATAAATCTGAGCTTAAAAAGGACAGTTTCTCCACCTCAAGAGCCCCATTATTCATTTTCTTTCAGATCATACGAAAAAAAAGGAGTGAAGGAACTCTTTTATTTTTTATTTTTTTTTTTACGAGTAAAAGCAAATATATTCATCAAATGAGCACCCAAAGGGGCCTACAAGTATACAGTGGCATACAAGAGGGTCCCACCAAGGGACAAAGATAAAGAAAGAAAAAAGAAAAGAAAAGACAAGACAAGAAAAAAACCCGCCAGCCCACAAAAGACTATACCCACCAACCCTCAACTACATCCTAGCCAAGTTAAAATATCAACCAAGGATCTAGACCTTTCAACAATGTACACATTTAACCAAGACCAAAGATTACAAATGAAGGAGGCTTTCATCCTTTGAGATGAGAAGTCTTTGTTTTCTGCTTGATGTAGTTCCTTTCATAAATGGATAGAAAATGCTGAAAGGGCTGCTGCCATCCAGGATTTTTACATAACTTCCCACAAAGAGCCTTCCCAAGAGAGGAGGGTCTCTCTAATGGACAATGAGAACACCCATTTTACACCAACAATAGCTAAGAGGAGTTCTCAAATCACTCTGGTCTGTGGGCAATGGATTAACAAATGATAAACTCTTTTATAGAATTTTTTTTTATTTTTTGATGAGTAAACTCTTTTATAGAAATTCTTCTTGCTTCTTGTTATTAAAAAAAACAAACCAAACACTATTCCAACCATCATACAACTCCCCTAATGTCCAAGAGATCAGCCACTGAACACCCACAGACTGTAACAGAAGAGACTACAAATCCAAGGGTACCAGAACTAGTAAAAAGGGTTGATCAGTTGTCTCCTCCCCACCTTTACTCATGCAAAACACCAGTCAGGAACACAGTTCCTCCTTATCCTAAATTGTTAAATAGTAAGAATTCTACTCAATGGAACTGTAATTCTGGAGATGTTTCTTCCCTCTCCACTTCATATTTTCCAAGTTTTAGGGTAGCGCATCTGGAAGATGGCCATGAAAAGCTTTACCTAAACTAGAAACTGATTAATTTCTTTGAAACAAAATAGCATTTTCTTACATTTTATGTAATTACAAAAGTCTACCAAGTACAAATTTTTTTGCCATAAAATATTTTCAGAGGAATTCACTATGAGAATATTTATTAACACTACTGAAACAGCACAGACTCAGCTGGCAGTTTGGGTTCGGGTGATATTCTCAGGAAGTATTTTTCCAACGCTCCTATTTGCAACGCCCTTTTCTGCACCTGGACTCATGAAGGCTTGTTCAAGCTGACCTCAGTTGGCTGATGGGGAAATTCCAGCTTTCCAGTTTTTTGTGGAACATTGAAAAATAACTGGCACCATATTATCTTCTCCTTAGATATTATCAAAACACTCCATAATGACAAGAATGGTGATTCCTCATCAATAGCAAGGAATTAAAAACAAAAAATTAATCATATTTCCTACTGAGATAGATGATGAGATCGTTTAGAAATCTAATGGACACATAACTCCATGCAACTAGGATATCGACACACGATTTATTAATACGATTCTAGCTCTGCCCAAAACAGACCCCTATTCAAAACGCTTGCCCCGTTCCTTCTCAATCTTATAGCTCCAATTTCAGTATCATTGCAACAAAAGCCTAACTATGAATACCGCATACTAGTCAGGTGCCTGATGAAAAAAGCAACCAGCTTCCGAATTTTTTTTTGATAAGTAAGCAATCAGCTTCCGAATTTCACTCATAGATTCATGAAAATCTAAGAAAAATGAAAAAGAAATGGCTATAAATGAAAACTTCCTTGCAAATAGAAACTTAGAATCGAAAAAAGGAGCTCCTGTACAGAGAAAGAACAAGCAAGCAAGAATTTCGAAGGTGATTTCTATATCTCATGAGTAGCTGGACAAAAAAAATTTGACCAAGCAATTACAACTTCAAAAAGAAGAAGTGACGAAAAAGAAGATGAAAACGTACTAGACAGAAGCAGCAAAGCAGAGCTGAAGTACCTCACCCGAAAGCTCTAATCTAGAATCAATGTGCTCCATTTGTTGGCTGAGAAACAGTGAGAAAAAAAAAAACGGAAATCTAAATAGGCACTCCAATTCGAACTTCTTGAAAAGATCCATAGTTTTCTTTTATTCTTCCCGCAGTTTCTCAGCAAGCAAACAGAGAGCTAGGGTTTCCACCGGTGCTATTTATTTTTCCAATTAAATGGCTACGTTACGATGCGAGGTTATATGTTATGGGTTATATAAATTGTCACCCTCCACTTTTTTTTTTTTTGGACAAAAATGCCCCATTTTTTTCCTTACCAAAATAACATTTTCTAACAAAAAAACATATAAATAATTAAAATACTAAAAAAATATTTATATAAAAATAATGGATGTTAATTTATAAATCTAAGAATTTTTTTTTAGTCAATTAACCATAATTTATTTTTTCCAAACTATTATTTCATTTTCATATTACTTACAATCTATATGGTTAAAAAAAATTAAGGTGCTTCAAAATAATTCTTTAATTAACTCTATACTTGAAAAAGTAATTAAATCATTCAAAAGACTATGTTGGGTTTGGATCCTAAAAAGTACCAAATAAAGAAAATATATTGAAAAAAGTTGAAGAAAAAAAAATTAGAAGAAATTAAAAAATATGTTTAAATTTAATAAATTAATTTTATATGTTTATTCAAACTCATTTTATTTGTTTCTTGTTATATAAGAACTAAAAAATTTAAAAACATGTAAAACTTTGAAGAGTCTTGATTATATTTGATATTCTCTTATATTTTCCATGATGAAATTAAACATAAGAAAATTATTTTTTTTAGTATTTTTTTTTTCTCCCTGATGTTTTTTGAGTTCCAAATACAAGAATATTGCTCATCTTAAAAATAGAAAACAAACTTAATGATTCTAAAAACATTTTTATTTAGAAGGCATTTGTAAAAGGGTTAACCATTTAAAATGGGCAAATCCCAGTAGAATTTGCGAAACTAGCTTTTTTTTTTAAAATCAAAAAACAAGTATAGAAATCCACATTTAGTTATAACATGGGAATGAGACAAAATGTCCATGGGAAATATATTATGGGAGGTTTAGTTATCATCCGGAGGATATAGTTATATGTGGAGGATTTAGGGATATTTTGTTTGAAGACATTTTTTAAGTTACTTTTTAAATAACTTTTGGATATATCCCTTTTAAAGCAATTTATCTTTTCTTTTTTTTTTTCCCAATATTTGGAAGACATATTTCTCTACCTTAAAGAATTATTTATATAATTTTCTTAAAAAATATTAAATAAATTGTTAACCTATGGCGAGGTCATTTCGAATGGTAAGAGTGAGATGAGTTTAAAGAGAGATTGATTGAGTGAGAATAAAATCTTCTGATGATATAATGTAAAATTAATAGAAGTTAAAAAAATGGTTATCTTTAAACAATTTTAATGAATAATTTGAATAAAAACACATTTCAAAAATACTTTAAAAGCCCGTTTAACAGTGATTTTAAGAATAATATTTTTAAAAGTAATTACACAATTTGAATATATTTTTTAATCTAACTATTTATGCAAATTATAAAAACGTTACAAGGATGGTTAAAAAAAACAATTTTGAATAACTTCGAAAAATATTTTAGAAGTAAATTTCTTTTTGAAGAATGGAAAATAAAAAAATAAATTTCAGAGGTTGGAATCTATAATACCAAATATGGAAGGATGCCTTTTAAGGATGTCTAGGGTATAAGATAATATAATGCTTGGTACTAAGGTAATTTTGTTGTACTGTCATATTTCATATAAGAATCAAACAAGATTTTTGTTAATTAAAATTATTTTTCAAATAATAAAAACACCTAGCAAATAAATATTACGGAATAAAAAATAAGAGAAAAACAAAAAGGGGGAAAGTAGTTTTAATTTAGCTGTCATATGTAAATATTTTTTAACTATTGCATTTTTCTAATCTTATTATTATTATTTTTACTCGTTATGTTATTTTCTAGTGCTCATTATTTTTATCCACGCCTTCTCAGATTTTCAAGTTTAAGTTTATTTCGTGGATTTGTATTAATTTATTATTAATGTCTCTAGCTGGGCTGGAAAGATGGGAGTGGGACATGAGAATGGTGAACTTGGGCTGAACCCTGTCCAACACAAGTTTGAAACAAAGCCAAGTTGCTGAAAATTGCTTTGATTGTGGCCAGGCCCATTTCTACAAGGTGGGCCTGGGCTGAGAATGATCCAGTGGTGTAGGATAATTTGAAAGCAAAGCTCCAAGAGCCCCTAAATTCCATTATGGAAATATTAAAAGTAAAGCTTATAATTATATGGGATATTATTATAAATACTAAACACAAAATATTACACCCCTTTTATCTAGGGTTGGGGATGCAGGATAGGGATTGTTGGGCTTGTGCATATACGCCAATAACCATTTGCCACGTGGACATTGTTGCTCATATACGCCGGCACGCGGTCTCCACAGGGCCCACTTGTCTTGCCAACTGAATCATTAAAGAAAATGAAAGCAAATTATAAGACAGACGTAATAATAAAAATAGAGAGTAATGGTACACATTTTGGATTTTGATGGAAAAATCTCAAAATTACTATTTAATTTTCACCATCTTTATCAAACAGGAGGAAATGGAAAATGACCTGAAAATAGGATTCAAGCTTCTTTCTCAGTAATGCATATTCTTTCTTCAGCTGCTGGAAGGTCCTTTTACATCTGCATGTGTTCATGCAAAGATTTTAGCTTTTGATTGGTCTCTTCTTCTTCTTTTTCTTTTTTTTTTCTTTTTTAATTTTATAGAGAGCAAAATCAATAATCTAGACTGTCAACTTGGGAAATGTATCTTACCCT
Source organism: Tetrastigma voinierianum (assembly GCA_016808115.1). Classification (NCBI taxonomy): domain Eukaryota; kingdom Viridiplantae; phylum Streptophyta; class Magnoliopsida; order Vitales; family Vitaceae; genus Tetrastigma; species Tetrastigma voinierianum. The sequence continues at coordinate 543,215 of JAEQBH010000334.1, forward strand.
TCTCCATTTCCTGCCTTGCAATATTCTCTAAACAGTGTGCATTCACTCTTCACCTTTTTGGCTCCAATGCTGCATCCGATGAGAAAAAGGAGGGAAAAAAGGATTAAAACAAGACAGAATATACTTTGTGATACCTTAAATGAATATTGTATTATGGGGTTTTTTTAATTTAAAAAACAAAAATTACCTTGAAGCACTTCCTTTGAACTGGTGCATGTAGCTGTCCAACTTAGCAAAATCAAGTGGGCTCTTATCCCTGCATGTACACAACAAGAACATTACATTGTTATCTTCAAATCATTTTCTAGACAGACATTACTGCCACTAGACTCACTACTTTCATTAAGAAAAATAAGAAAGATATTTTGAAAAAACAGCAGATAGTTCAACTGATTTAACTTACAGTGCCTGGTCTATGTTAAGGATGAGTCGAGCTGAATCCCGGTAAAACAATGTAACAACTTCTTCTACAAAGTTAGGGTTAGCATCATCCTGCAGTTCCTCAAGCTGAACAAATTGCTCATCAAGAAGTCCCTGCAATTGGCAAATGAATTGCTTAGCAGTATTCTCAGGTGCATTTGAAGTACCCATTTGGATACATGCAAGGATGAACACAATTTTTTTCATAATTTTTCCTTCATACGTCCAAGGATGAACACATTCAAAACCCTCGCTAGCTTTTGTTATATTTCCGAAACAAAACTAGAAAAAGCCAACACTTCAATGTTAAGAACTCAATTAGATAAAGGAGAAAAGGAAAACCTGATCAAAGAGGGACTGCCTCATGAGGGCCACTTGTCTATGCTGTTTATTTCTATCCATAATACTGAGAAGAAAGAAAGGAGAGAACAGAAGAAAACTATAGTTAGTACTACTTGAAGGGTTTGGAGTGGTGAGAATGCAATATGCAATATGGCATAGGCAAAGGAGAATTTATATAAAGAAAAGAGGGAGAGAGAGAGACAGAGAGAGTAGTGTGAAGGACAAGTGAATTTGGGTATCAAAGCTATGTGGGCTGGCATTTTCCATTTGATTCTTGTCAGAAAATAAGAAAATTATCTAGTTTATGTACGAGTACTCTAGCGTTTAATGCACTCAATCACCCGGGATTCTGTGAATGTTTCTGAAAATTATATAAATGTAGACAAAAGTGAATCAAGGTTGAGAATAATTCTGTAACAAGTCATATCATGCAGACAATTACCAAGAAAAGATGAGGATCCGTGATTGAAATAAAGTATAATAATAATAATAAATAAATAAATAAAGGAAAGAAGTCGGTTTGATTTCCCCACAACTCTCTGGAAGAATTCATCCAAATCCATAATACAAAGAAATATTTATAATTTCAGTGGTGGATCGTATATAACGCTTTTGAAGAGATAAGAGGAAAATTATCGATAAATTATACCTCGGTAAGGTGGGTTATTCATATTGAGAGTGAAACGATGATGGTGATGATGATGTAAGGAATAACTTTTACCATGGTTTTGTGTGCTATGAATATAATATTTTGTGTTTTATGATAAGTGAATCAATAAAAACGACTGAAAAGATAAAATATATGCTTTGGCATATACCATAACACCACTTTCCTTTACCAAAAACAAAAACATGTTTGATGGTTTTTGTACTACAACACATTATATGAAGATGAATTTATTCCAATGGGTAGCAAATTTTGAAACGAAATTTTTTTTTATATAGCTTGTTTATTTGTTCTTTACGGTGTCATGTAATAGAATTTGAATTTCTGTTATTATTATAATAATTATTTTCAAATCAGAAAGGCACATATGCAAGAAAAGACAGCCCACTCAAAGCCATACAGGAAAAGGCACATAACAAAATTGGATTTCCCTTTGCTAATGCCATCAACCTTTTGCCTAGACATTTTCCAGAGAATTTTTCCCTTTTACTGTTCTATCAAACGCTTGTTTCATAATGAAAAAAACTATATTGATGAAAAGATGGGACTCTTTTATAAATGCCACACCTACTTAGACAGCCAAAAGTGGAGGCTGCAGTTGATTCTATGACAAGGGGATTTGATTTTTTTTATTTTTCATTTTTTTTCCGAAACATTGTAGATTTTTATTAATTAAAAAGCTCAAGAAGCAACAAGCAAGAAGCAAGAAATAAGAGACAGATGGAAGTAGATCTGATTGTTGCTTTCTTATTCTAACACTATCATAACCCTTCATCGTTTCATCAGCTCTATGCATTCCTCTCTTTCTTATTGTTGGAAAGATTCTGCCATATCAATAGCTGACATATCCATGATGTGATCAAGGGGTTGAGAGTATGATGGTAGGCTCGCCCCTCAGCCCTTCAAATCAATCTCTTCACGGAAGAGGCCTAATATATTCTGTTTTTGACTCAACTATCTGTTATATTTTACACAGAAAATTATGCTATGGTGTACTAATTTGATTCAGTTTAAAAAGAAGTTTTAAAGAATGGGAAACCAAGGGCAGATGTCCTGATTTCAAAAATATTTCATAAAAAGAACAAGTACAAGATACTACCTTAGTAAACCTTGGGTACTACTATATGAATTAAGTACAACCTCATACCTAAGGTTTACTAAGGTCGTACCTAGAACTCTTTATGACACCTGCCTTTGGTTTTCCATTCTTTATAAATTTCTTGTTAAATAGAATCAAACTAATTCACTATAGCATAATTTTCCCTATTTTACAAGCTCGAAGTTTACGTACCAGGGAACCTAATCAGTAATCATGGTGGTCATCTGCTTGATGCTGAGGCTAACAGCCCATGTTTTGTCATGCATGTACAATGGAATCCAATATGATGATTAACCCCACAAGCTAAGTTGTAATTCAAACAAGGCTCAAAATGCTGTCCATGAATATTGTGGAAAAATCCGGTGCTCTTTAGGTGCATAGGTATGGATAAAGTAGGTTCAAACATATAGGTAGACAGGATCATATTGTTCTATATGTTGTTGTTGTGTGTGTGTGTGTTTAAGTTTTAGGGAAAGAGAAAAAATTCCTGGTTAAGTGGAATTGGGTGGGTGAAGAATAATGTCAAGGCAACACATTAAGGGGGAACCATCAGTACCCAAAAGAGGAAAGAGAAGAGCAAGAAAGGAAATATCCCAATAATGATTGATAAAAGAACTTTACCTTGCAATGCTCAGTGGTCCTTAGTCATGTCTTTCTCAATCTCTCCCTCACACTCTGCAAGTTCAGGAAAATGTTAAAAGGGAAATCGGTGTTAAGAAGAGATTCTCCCTTTATTCCTCTGCCACACCCAAGTGATAGGAGAAGAGATGTTTTCACAATGCTCTCTCTCTCTCTCTCTCTCTCTCTCTCTCTCTCTCTCTCTCTCTCTCTCTCTCTCTCTCTCTCTCTCTCTCTCTCATATTTTCTTTTGCCAATGTGTGGTCACATCTGCTCCTTTGTTAAAGAATTAAAAGCTGGGGGTGGGTGGGGTGGGATCAGAATATGATTTTGTGTTTCCTGGCATATATTGCGATTCTTTTCTTCCTATCACTGTCTCCTATGTTGATAAGAATCCCACTCTGGACAGTGATCACTGCCTGCTTGTAGTATCAGGTTTGCTTCTAGATGAAACCTGTTTTTTCATTATATTGATCTATCACCCCAAAAAAATTACATCAGCAAACTAATGACAACATAGCAGGTTCCTTGCTTCTTTTCCTAGCCAAACGGAAACCAAATTTTTTTTTACAAAATATAAGGTTGTCATAAAATACAAATTCATTATAAACAGTAATAATTCCACATTGCTGGAAAAAAAAAAGGTAGATAAGGTTCCAATTAAAATTTTATGCAGATTATCCAAAAATAGTTTAGATGGCGTATTATAAAGGTGGATTTGAGTATTAGTGCAAGTGGATTTGAGTTTTAGTGCAGGTGTTGATTCTAAATATTGGCAAGAAGGATTTTGTGTCACCATTTTACTCTATCAAGACATACATTTAAACACTAATATTTTTTCAGTTTTTTGTATCTTTTCTAATGATTTTCATTGTCGTATTCTGCTGTTCACTTATTCTCCAACCTTTTAACTTATGCGTACCGGCCCTTCACATTAGTGGGAGAAGGTCCTCACCTTTGAGGCCAGTTGTGGGCAAGAAGGAATTTGAAACCCTGCCACCATGTTTTGTATCATAGTGCATGATAGGCACTATGTGCATATCATCCAAGGATCTTAATAATCTACCTTACTTTTCCACACCTCAAGACTACAATCCTGTATATGAAGGTTATTTCTTGGTTCGTCCATCTAATCTCCTAAACATCTTCAATCTCGTTCATAGAAACATTATTTTCTTTATCCAATTGATAGCAGTGTGTCCCCGACTCCACATCAGCGATAAAACGAAAAAAAAAAAGGTGTCACCAACCTCATTTGTAAGCTTTAATTGTAAGAAGAAAAAAAAAATTGAATCAACCTACAAGCACTCCATTTGTAAACAGAGTTTTCTATGAGGCTCCATTTGTAGAGACAAAAATCATTTCCTCACCTAAAAAGGAAAAAAGGGAATAAGAAAAAAGAAAGAATAGACCATCAAGTTTCACTAAGTTATCTTGTCAAGTCTATATGGTATTGTTTGGTAGCATTTTTTGTCAAAATGCTTAACGCTATGCATTAATCCAAGGAAATTTCTTTGACAGTCTTGTATGGCATGGAGATTAAAATATGAATAACTACAGGCATGACTTTGAAGCCGTTGCTGTATGTGTGATTTCATCAACCAACACCATTGTAATTCTCAATTTTGAAAAACAGGTGAAATTATTTGGAATCTTCAGAAAACGACAAAGAAAAAACTGGATTTTTCTATGAATTCAATAATCAAACTTACATCAACTAGTGGTTGCAGAAAGAATAAATCAAGAAGATTCAGTGACAACAAAGGAACATGGTTTCATGCAATTGTTTAGGTAGAGGTAAGTGTTGCCCCATCAAAGAATTAGCTATGTGGGACCTTCTTGAAAAATATCCATTTTCCTTGTAAGTATTGATAACCAATAATCCTAACTTGTGAGTATTGATGCAATCATACAGGAGTTAACTTTAAGGTTGCTTTCCTACTGACCGTTTATCAGATATTCTTCTCGCAGCATCAATTCCACTAATCTTCACAAGAATCCCATTTCTTGGTAGACATTATTGAAGCATCTGCACTGTAGGCAGCTTTTGCTCCCTCTGCAAAATTCTATCCAAGTAAACTGAATGAGACATGATCCCTGTAGCAGTCCTGGAAAAGTAAGAACACAATGATGATGGAACCACCAAAATGAATGATGATAGAACATTGGCCCAAAAAGGGAAAAGTTAAAATGATAAACCTTTCAAGAAATAAAATGTTGTCCTGTGCCCAGTGGTTAGAATTGTTCTAGCAAATGCAATGGTTTCAGCCCTACAATTTTCTTCCTCAAACAGCACAAGGCAGCATTTCAGTGCAAACAATATAACACGAAAGTGTGAGATCATTTCTAAGCAGCAGTGCATAGTGCAGAAAATTCATTCATGCAGTCGTCAGAACATTTGTGTTAAGTCAGACCTATGTACATGTATGAACTTATGGACCAAAAAACAAGAAGATATTAAGAAGCCAATTTGGTTTTAGGTTCAGTAGCATCCTCTTTAACTGTGTTTCAAACCCTCCAAGTATCACCACTTAGTTATTGAATTCACATCATAGATTCATATCATGTCATGGATCAGTCACATGGCAAATCGTATCCAGCTTTTGTACAACACTTCAATCCACAGTCCAGGCAACCTTTGTTTTCATTGGAAAGACCGAAAGAGTCCCAAGGGAGTCAGAGAGATCAAATCCCAGTCTTCACTACCTTGGTTTCACATCTTAGTTTTGCCATTCGAGTTTGTTACCAACAATTTTTATCCAAAAGAATAAAATTACAGGCACCATCTCAGTTGGAGATGAGCTTTAAGCTCTTTAGTCATGATAATACTTTATCATCGCAACCTGTTAACCACACTTGAAACCTCATAAAGAACAACAGTCCCCACTCTTCCTCACCTTTCCTTTTGGCTTTCTTATCTATCTATGCCTCACAAAAATGGCATCAACTGGAAGTAAAACTCCGTATTATACCAATATCGTAAGCAAACACTAAGCATGTAAGAGCATTTGAAACTGACAAATAGATGAACATTTCATATGAATTCAATTTTAAAAATTAAAACATCTAAAATTAGACATTCACAGAGATAAAACCACTTGAAAGGAGAGCAAAGGTCAAATGTCATCTATAAATGAAAGCATCATCACATGGATAGAAATGAATTTTAAAGAAGATATTACAGCAAATACTCCAACTAAAACAAAGTTCACAAAATTGCTTCCCATTTAGGCCATCTTTTTCTGAGAGATGGGGTGGATACAGAGTTATTCATATGATAAAATTGATCATCTCAATAAAATATCATTTTCTCTTTATCATTGATGTTCAACTGAGATTATGATGAGTGCCTGGAACTCTATATATTAAGAGATGATGTCTAAGCATTCAAAACAATGCATTTTAATTAGATATGGAAAAGCAGGGTTTTGAGAGAGAGAGAGAGAGAGAGAGAGAGAGAGAGAGAGAGAGAGTATATCCTTTTCACATAGAATGTCACGACAGAGTGAATTTTTAATGGCCAAGAACATGGAGAAGGGAGAAACCATGAAATGCATCTGATGAAGTTATTTTATTGCAACAAGACACAAGCGATGAAGTTTTAGAGTCCTTCTCATTATCACAGAGGGGGTGAAAGATGAGAAGAAAGTATGAATGACAGGATACTTGGTGTACGTAAAGTTAATAAGAAAGCCAAACAGCATTTCTGGAAGACAGAAGTAATATGGAGAAGGTTGAATGGTATTATACAAATAGAAAGAGATAGCTCAAATTGAAGAGGTGCACAAGGATCAAACAGAACCATTCAGCAAAGAGTTTGACGGTTGAAATTTCATAAAAATTCAACAAGGAATCAAGTTGGGAATTCTTAAAACTACATATCTTTAAATCAAATTAAATGCAAAATTTGAAAATGTTACAACACTTTTTTTTTCCTGATAGGTAAATTTTTTTGCCCCATTGATACTTGAACTTGGAACCAACCCCAACACTTCACCACTTGAGCCAAGCCTCAAGGGCTGGAAATGGTGGCAGCATTGTTTTCTTTTGAGAGAAAACAGACCAGAACTTTTCAACCATCTACTCAGAATCCCTTAAAGAGAATATTTAGATGAAGTTGCTAAGTGACCCATCATGAATAAGAGAATATTAAGATGAAGTTGCTAAGTGACCCATCATGAATAATTGAGTAATATATAAAAAACAGTTAAGATCTGAGAACAGAATGGTTTAAAATTTGCTTTTACCTTTGGTAACACAGAAATAGGCTATGTTTAACAGACTACTTCAGCAAAAGAGTCCTTGTCCATTATGGTTCATTTAGAAGCTTGCCAATCTAGACCTACATAAAAATTGCTATCAGAGGAGGTTGAACCTTCAATGGATAAATGCTGCTGATGCTTGTAGAGATCTAAATACTCGGTCCTGGGGCCATCATCAGAATCAAGCCAATCACATATCAGAATCTAACTTGTAATGTAACAGGTTTATACATCATAAATTTTTAATGGTGTACATCAGCAGTACTGAAGATTAATACTTCAGAGAGCTATTTTTGAAGCACTGGAAGTCATCATCATTGAATTTCAAGTGCAAGTCTTCATGACATTTAAGCTTGGCGAGCATCATTTAAGCATGTTGATGTTCTCAAGGATTGAGTCTTCAAGAATAGTTAAACACCCAAGGCATTACCAAGGAACAAATATAAGTAAACTAGCATGAAATACATTCACAAAATTAACAAGGGATGGTGACAGTCTGTTTCTGTGCTCCTAAGTCCTAATAAAACAACATGCTATCTGGTTAAGGTCTGAGAGGTTTTCAACATACAGCATAGAGTTTTAAGTTTAACAATGTCAGAGATTTTGACATTGAGGAAGACAAATAAATGAAACAGCAGCTACACATGAGCAATTGGTAGAACAAGAAGCAGGTGACCATGTCTCACAGGATTAGTGCTCCCCACTAGAAGCTCTAACTACCTCTTCAATCAGCAAAACCCAGCCCTGCAGATCACCCAAGAAATCAATCAACACACCAAGACACAGATCTTGCAACCTTTATAAGTGATCTAATAGTAATTTTACACTAACAAAGATGCATGTGCATGTCATGTGCGCATGTATAAACGGTTTCAAAAGATAAACTTCAATGGACCATGGTCCTTAAGTGTTCTCACGTCTCTTCTATGTCTAAAGAATGATGAAAATGATAACTGCAAAATTTCAGTTGCCTGCACGTATATATGAAATTATGTATAACTACATATGCATACTTTCAGAGAGAAAGAGAGAGAGAGAGAGAGATCCCACTACAACTAACAGTGACTATATGGGCGCCTTCTCCTTCGTGGTTTCAGATCGACAACAATAATTGAAATGTTGTCATCACTGTACTGAGCAAGCGCACAACAAAGGAGACTATCTGCAGCAGAGCGGGCTGGGGGTATTGGGCTATCATTAAGCAGAGCCTTCCTGCGCTCCTCCCTCAGTGCATTGCTAGCAAGCTTTACCACCTTTTCATTGGACAGGACATCCCATAAACCATCACTTGCCAAAATCAGACATTCATCCTCATCACTCCTTGTTGTGAAAGTAACTTCAGGCTCTGAAATAATCCATGGTTTCAGATAGTGGTCACCTGAAACTCATGAAAACCAGTCATGCACATTAAATAAAAATGGAATAAAAAGGAAAGCACGGATCATGCAATAAAAAGGCTAAAATATCACTAAAATTGCACTTCAAGCAGTTTAAGAATTTGTGCTTTAAGATTCCAGGTAAACTGAACACTTAATACAGTAACTTATCTAGGACACTAATAAGTAATGAGTTAGTTAAATTAAAACAAAAGATTCCCAAAAAGTTAGACTGGACATACCATTTAATGCACATCCCTTGCACAAAAACCCTGATAAAGCCCCAGAATAAACTTTGCCTGATGACCATCAGTTCTTTAACATAGAAATAAGCAGAAATTTGGATCTTATTAAGTGAACAACTCATATAAATATTCTTGTCATGAACTGTTAACATGAAACTCGATGTATTACAACCTTCAACTACATTTATTTATTAATCACCTGTGGTTTTGGTTTTGATTTAACTTGTATCTTGCCTTCACTTATTTTCTGATAGACCCATAACATCTTTCTGATATGCAGAATATCTTCTACAAGGTAAATTGGAAGCTATGGGCCCCCTATCATTTTTCTACAGATAAGGTTAACAAGTCCAGACATCATAAACTAGTCTCAATTCTATTTTTGAAAGAAAACAAATGTCAGCACAACAGTTGTGGTAACGCTATGCTTTCAGAACTAAAGATAGTGGAGGTTTAACAGTTTCTGATCACGAGAGATGTTTTGAGTGAAAGAAGGAAATCACGTGTTCATGTAAAAGAAAAGTAGATGTAAGAGTTGTACAGGAAAACGAAACCTATTGCTCTTGTCATAGAAAGAACTCCTTCTACCCTTGGACCCTGCCAATATAGAATTTGGCCGCCTGCTTCCTTAATTCGCACTAGTTCGTCTTGTCGATCAAGCTGCAAACAGACAATGTCAAAGAGGACCCATAGCAGCAGCTATCTAGGTAAGATCAATGTAGCTAATATGCACAATTGCACATTCCATAATGCTTTTGATTTTTTTTATCCATTAAAAGGATACTGATTTAATCAAATGCAAGACCTGAATGAGACAAATTGCAAGTAATAGTAAGCCACCTTAGCAGCAACCAAATACATGGCAAAAAGAACAACTTGACTGACCAAAAAATAAAGATCAGTCAATGTTTACCTATTGCATTGCATTATAGTTATGCATACATACAAAAAGCCACAACAATTACAGTTCAGATAAACCTTTTGCTTGCTCAGGCCAACATGTTTTTATTATCCAAGTTTCTAATCATTATGCAACCCTTTTTGTAGACTGATTATCATCCTATGATTAAAAGGAACATGACTATAGGAGGATTTTTTTTTTCTTTTTTTTTTTTGTAAGGAAACAAAGGATTTATTAAAAAAGGAGGGGGAGCAAGGCCCATGCCAACTATTTCAGCAGGCCTCATGCCACCATGAAGATCATTAGGTACAAAACCCACACTCTGCACCTATAAGCAAAACAAGATGTTACTTCCAATCTCAAATTAATTACTATGTAGAAGTTTGACCCTAAACATATGCAGAAAACCAGCTAAACAAAACTTCCACATAACTGAGAATTTATTGGATCTAATTGAGTTTGAATGGGTAAAAGTCAGATCTGAGTTGGTCTATGTTAGGGTTGTTAACTCTACTATTAACAGTCTAGAACTGCACGGTGCACCGCATCAACACAACTTGCTACTTGATCACAAATTCTTCAAAAATTTATTCTAAAGTTCAACCACTTCAAATCAGAACTTTGATGCTCCTAGCGTTGATTAAGAATGAGTTAGCTCTGTGCAACTTACAAATATTTTCGGATGTCTAAATAAATCCAGGAAAAGTACCAAGAAAGTATAATCTAATTAGAAAAAGTGGCATCAAGGAATCTGAGACAAAGATATTAAGTACTTAACATGGCATGGGAACATAAGTTCTTAACATGGCATGGATCCCACCAAGGACAAGATCTAAAAATATAGACTTGACACGAGCTAAAAATCTACTTGATCCAACTTCTTCATACTCCTTATCGTATTATTCACTAATAATTAGCATCAGTAAAGAGGATTAAATATGAATAATTGTGCAAAAACACACCTGAATTGACATTAAGTTGTACTGAGCCCTAAAATTATTCATTTCATAGATTTCAAAATAACTCATCCATATCTCAATACCAAAAAGGTCAGTTCTCAAAAGAATTTTAATAAAATAACACAAAGATATTCAGGAGAGCTCATTCTTATGAAATGCATGCCAAAAATTTTCCCTATCCTTTTTAATCCCAAAATCCAAAGAACCAACAATAACAAAGAGGCCACAAAAGTCAGGAGTATAACACTGCTGCGAATCAAGTTCTGATGAGGAACAGTTACTTCTATCTTCAAAAGAAAATCCCCAAATAATAGATAAGATAGATAACATATTAGAATTCAATACAAGTTTAAAACCTCTGAACCAGAAACAGAGGGGGAAGGGCATTATAGATTTCAATACAGCCATAGTTTCCATGCCCAGATCTTGTACAGTGTGTTTCCAGTTTTTGTGTAGTTACTGACAAGATGTAGCAAAACTATTCAAGATTAGTTAAATGCTTGTGTACTTTCAAATGGGAGTTCCTAAATCATAACCAAAACAATAATTCTACCAATTTCCAGAATCCAAGAAACTGAAAAAAAAATTAGCCAACAGAAAATAAAAAACATTATAACAATGAAATACATTCCAGGTTTCAGTAGGGACCTTGTGATCAACGGTTAAGGGAATTGCTTGAGTCCCACGGCATAGCACAGCCCTAGACTCACAGTTTGGCAGTAAACATCTATATATGACAATCAACACTCAGACCCAGTTGATCCAGCTGAGTATGGTGCTAATGCCTTGTCTTTTAGAGCATCATCTGCCCTCCCATAGGCCCTACGGAATGCAACTTCCCACCTTTTACTCCATTCATCACTATCTCCTTCTCTTTCCCATTCTTCTGCAACCATTTCATGAAGCATCTTTGCACAATAGGAACTCACCTGTAGATATAAGCTTATCAGTAGAACCATCAACAATTAAAAATAGTATCCATCTCATTGACTCATCAATGGCTCTTTCTTTACCTGATATAATATGCATTGTTATCTTTGTTAAAATAACTCATAATAATATTGTTCATGCAAATGATTAGAACAAATTATAATCCAAAGCAAACAAATATTTAATGTTTAATCCAGTTCGTATGTTTACTTTTTTTGAACATAATGCAGTTAAGACTAAACTATTTGAAGATTGAATTTTTTTCTATGATAAATTTTTACCCCTGTTGGGAGTTAAACCTCAAACCTCTTACAAACCCTCCAACCCTTATTACTAGAGTTGCCTGCAGCCTTAAGGAAAAAGGTTTGAAATAATAATTTTACAATTATCACTTTTTAAGGGATTGGGTTTTTTTGTAGGTGCTTCTCGCCCCTTTTGCATACCCCATGTATACTTTTGGGGCGCTCTTTTTGCGTCTTTCTTTTTAATAAATTTTCTCGCCTATCAAAAAAAAAAAATCTACAATTATCAATGACGTCAACAATAGAAACAAAATATTGCATCTCACATGAAAAACCTTGCATATGCTCACCTTAAATGCATTTCCATAAACAATTTATGCATTGCTACAATGCTAATGATTTAAAGTTCCTCTTGAACAACACAAAGTTCCACTAATTTGATTGTTTCTCAATGTAATTGCATATTCAATCAATAATAATCCATAATCCTACTTGAGTAAGCATCCTGACTTTGCAACTCGAAATTCTCTTTAAGATGACAAGTTATATAAACAAGCTTCCAATGGAATAAAACAATGAGATGACGAATGGTCTTTAGAGTCAATAAAATGTACATTGCCTAGTGTAATATTAAATGACACATAGAACTCTGTCTTAGGTAATTTTATTTTTGGGGAACTACCAACTAGTGTATTCATGTGATCTCTAATACAATAATTTTAACATGGGAAGAAGCATTGTTAATTTAACAAAATTGTAATCCTTCAGCAATCTAAATTTCCCTTTCAGAGAACATAAAGTTCCACGAGATTAATAGCTTCTTAGCATATATATAGAGTGAACCATTCATCACCCTCCACCATCTTAAACAAGCCTCTTCAACTTGATAACTTTTGTTGTAAATGATAATCCCGCCAGTTCAATACTCTCTTGGAATAATATCAAGCATCGAACAAACTTCAAACATACTACAATGATGAGTTGACGGGGGTGGTGCTCCTAGATTTGAGCCCAAGAAACTTTATCATTCGATTTGATAATAATTTACCATACTTAGATGTGTATTGTGTACTCATCAATGTTGTAGTAGCTTGAATTTTTAAAGTTACTGGGTAACATAAAGTTAAATCATATATATTGTTTCCCAAGATAAACGTGAGCCTTAAAATAAATGATTCTTCTAAAATAAAATGTTAATCTTTATGATTCCCTATCCTTCAAAAATAAGTTTCCTTTAACTTGCTAACTCACATTTAGTTTAGAATAACTCTTTATGTCAAATATTCTTCAGAGGAATCGCAACAACGAGTTGATGAAAGTAATGCTACATATTAATTAGTTGATTGTCAACTAATCCTTGTAATGGAATTGTTCAATTACATTAAGATCCTCTATTATTCCTCCATATTGATTTTTTTTCCAAGATGAATGGCTAATTGATCCATTCATCACCTCTGATCCTTCTTGAGGATGCCTACAAAACTTGATAACTTGTCAAGGAAGCCTCCACAACTTTAGCTTAAAATTTTATCTACTATACTCATCCATGTTAAATAAGTTCCGTTATGTTTTCATAACAATTTGAAGAGTTTAATACTGATAAACGAACATTACCTCGTAATTTTATGAACCAACATCTGGTGCCAGAATAAATCAAAAAATATATAAAACCCAGATATATCCTTCAACAGATATTCATCTTCATAGACATCATGGATTTTATATATTATCATCGTATATTTGATAATGTCATACCCACTAACAGCATTGATTATAAGTCCTATGACCCATCTGATACCCTTAATCAAGAGTGATGTGTTGATTTGATTCGAGATCTTGGAATCAAAAGCTTGTTGAAAATGACTCTTTTGCTCCATAACAAAATGGCACGGTATTCCTGAAATTCTTGGTCCCGCTGAAATTATCTTTAGTCCATACTTACAAGCATTTAATGCTCAAAGTTCCTCTACAAGAACAAAAGGTTTTTTTTTTAATGAATAGAAAGTCCATTCAGATGGATTGTTTCAAACATATGTGAATACAATCATTCACCATCCTTCATCCTTCACAAATTATTAGTTCATAAGACCATATCTTTCTAAAACTTCTACAACAAGCTTTTAGATATTATGATTTTTTTATGTCGGTCAGCTTCACATCAGCCATGCACCTCGACTAATCCCCCGGCATCTGTTAATGGTGAACATTCAAAGGGCTCTCTGTGGACTCGAATGCACCATTGAGTAAACCCTGAAGGTCATCCAACCCAGCTACCCAAGGTTGCTTTTAGCATATTGCACTTATGAGTTGATTGAAGGGCCATTCTTAAAGTTATGCACAACAAACATGACCCTGAGGTCCACTTCCTAAATATATGCCTTTTAAAATTTAAATTTTAAAGAATTTTATTTAGGAAATTATCACCATATATTAATAGGAAAGTTTTCAAAAGTAAATTTAAATTTATTTTTAAAATATTCCAAAAAAGGAGAAGGCACATCCTAGGCACATAGGAAGTATACAATGGCACCCCATAGGCAAAAAGGACAAGAACAAACCAGCCCCTCCTATCAACAAGAGCCCAACCAAGCCATGATATTTTGGTATGAAAAAATTTTTTTACATGAAGCCACTTTTATGGACCAAAGACAAAGGGCACATTATGGAGGATATCGCTTGAACTATTTGCTCCACATCTTCAAAAATATTCATGATTTCTCTCTTTCCAAAAAGTTCAAAACAAACACAAAGTTACAAACTCCACACTGGCCTCCTCTTTTTTTCTGGTCTACGTAACTACCAACCCGTTAAAGTCTCCCTTGTTAAAGAAAGACACATCAGACATCTAAGCTGTTGTAGAAAAATGGAAGAAAACACCACATGCTCATTGATGTTTCACAATGTAAGAGAATATGATCAATTGATCTTTCTTCATTTCTGCAAAGGATGTAGGGATGAATTTCTCACATCAAATTGTTGGTAGGTGATCATATTGCAGTTCATGCAATTGCAATTGTTTGAAAATCCTTCTAAAGCAAGAAAAGTTCGTTATATTGATTGGTTCCCAAGGGACCAAGGTAAATGCGAAATCCAAGTACTAATAACCTCTGTCCAAAATAAGTAGGCCTTACTAACTCAACATTCACATTAAAATGATCATCTATGTTTAACAATCTTCAGAGTGATTACAAGAATAAGTTGATGAAAGTGGCATTCTAGCAGTTGGAAAATGCCACACTTCAAACCACGGGGCACAGTTGCTGAAGAGTGGAATAAGTCAATAGTACATATCGAGATTAACTAGAACAACAGTAACCCTCGTGACAACAAATATGTAGGTAAATGTGATAAAGTGGTGGAAATAATTCTGGAAAATTAAGAAATACTGACCACACCACACCACACCACGGGGCACAATTGCTGAAGAGTGGAATAAGTCAACAGTACGTATCAAGATTAACTAGAACGACAGTAACGCTAGTGAGAACAAATATGTAGGTAAATGTAATAGAGTGGTGGAAATAATTCTGGAAAATTAAGAAATACTGACCACACCAACATGAAATCAAGGGCTCAAATAACCAAATGGCACCAGAACAAGATAATGTCCACAGTGGTTATATTGAAAACAGGGAGCAGATGGGAACTCTAAACCATTCTGTCTTAATTTATCAATACGTCCCAGATAACAGAAGAGTGCCATTGGTGATTTGACTGGAAACATACAAAAGCATCCTCAAGGAAATGAACAGTTCCATTTGATTCTCTTGTAGCTTCCAATAACATGATTATTTGGGAAAACTTTGACAAAGAAGAGGCTGTCGTTTGAAATGTAAAAGAAATGTTAGTTCGAAAAACTCTTTCAGTAACCTCTTGTGCAAAAGCAAGTTAAGCTGCCTTGCAGGAAAAAAGCTTCTAAGTTCCAACTGCCTACTTCGAAGTGATTTACCTCGTACTCAAACACGCTATAAAGCTTTCAGAGCCAAAAACACAGTCAGGAAGTGCTTTCGAGCAATCAAAACGTTGAGCCAAACAGGGCCACAATTTAAATCACATAAAGAATCATGCGCCAATGCACGGATATTATCATAGATTAACAAATCTATATCACCATCAAACAAAGGAGATAGTAACCGCTGCTAAACAGTCAATGAAAATAAAATTGAGAAAATTAAATAAATAAATTAATAAATAATAAAATTAAACAATCAAAGGATTCTGAAAAACATACTTTAAAAACATTCAACATAGACTAATTTACTTCATTTTCCAGTAATATATATGAATCAAACATCAGAAAAACATTCAGAAATGTTTTCTTCGCTGATGTTTCCCGTATGGTTACGAGAATGCAATACCTTCTCCCTTCCTCTTCGCTCCTGAGTGCAAGTCGCTTACTGTGTCACCTTTACTGAACAAACAACATACTGAAAACAAAAGCATTTTCTTTTTTTCTCTCAGTTTTTTCCCCATTTTCTCTCGACCCAAACACCTGGTTAGGGTTTCGTCGATTAGACCAGGTGAGAGAGAGAGGGGTGGAAGGGAAACCTGATGTTAAAAATGATGGAGCCGATTCAAATTGAAATGCAACCAATTTATAAAGTTAAATAACATAAAATAAAATATTTAATATATATGATAATGATAAATCATAAATTAAATAAATAATTTGAAAACAAAAAAATAAAAAAGATTTATTGAATATTGTGTTTATGTGTGTAGAAACAAAACAGAACAAAATTCGTTTTATTAGGCAGGAGGCTTCATGATGTAATGATGTGGCAATTTTAACAGTAAGTGTGTGACCACGTCACACTCCGAAAATCGTAACACGTGTGAGCATATACTTCTGATGACATGCCACGAAATAGAAATAGTTTGGATTTTTTCCTACTATGAAGCCACCACCCACGTGACATCAACGTGCACATATCCACTGGACTACACACGCGCCTATGGCGCGTGCATGGTTCCTGAGAAGTAAAAAGCTTTGTCCAAAATTAATAATTTTGAAAAAAAAAATCTTATGAATTTCAAAATAATGTTAAAATTAGTGCATACTTGACATGTAGATCCCAGTCACTAAAATCGTAATTTTGGTCACTATGGTCCTATGAGGTCTCATTGGCATTGTTTTTAAATTTTAAAAATAGTTAAAATCCTAACTAGCAAATACATTTTTAGGCTTAAAATTATAATCATAATTGGCATGGTTTTAAAATTTTAACAATAGTTAAAATAGTAGCTAACAAGTGTATGACTTTAGGCTTTAAATTATAACCATGGTTGATGATTATGATTTTAAAATTTCAAACTATTATTAACAATATATAAATGGTAAGGACTCATCAACTACTATCTTGATGAGCTGGATCCTATGTGGTAAGGACTAAAGGAGTAAGGACTCATTAGTTTTAGCATTACTTCAAAATTGATTTTAGTTTGAGAGTTTTTTTAAAGGGCGAGTAGTATTTTGGGACAGCCAATAATTACTGCCGCCAGGTATATTTTCACTGCTTCGAATGCAAAACCACCAATCTGATTGGACTCTCCCGGAAGAGCACTGGCAGTAATTTTTTCAGTGTCCGGAGCTTTACGGGTTTAAATAAGTCAAAAGACTTACTACCTGGGACAAAAGCAGTTCGTGCATTTTGTCTTATTATGATCCACGTGGACAAAGAGGGTCTTCGACTCTACCGTCCCCTCAGTAATATCTGACACCTAGCCTAGGTAACTGAAACAGCTATCCGGCGATAAGTTTCTAGGTTCATTCACCGGCGCGTGACCATCACGCGCCGACAATTACTTTATTTTTATTCGTTATTTTTTTAATCAGTGAAAACATTTGAGAAACAAAGAAAGGCAATTCCACCGATCGGACCATACTATGAACAATCAAAACCATTGTCATCAAAACAGAGAAAGAACACAATCAGAAGCCGAAGGAAAAATATATAAATAAATAAATAAGGAGAAGACACAAATAATCACCTGAGGGCCTCCATGGCCGTCGTAGAGGCCGAAGAAGTGCACCGGCGAGCTCCTGGCGGCGTGGCTGCACTCCGGCGCGGCGCACCCTCCGACGTGATTGCACGACAACGACATAAACCCAGGGACAATGGCTAAACTGTCCTCCATTTCCGACCGTTTTCCCATGTCGGAGCTTCTTCCCCAATACACTTTTTTATTGTCTTTTCCGACACAGCTTTGCCGTACGGAAGTAACGGAGCCGCCGGCGGCGAGGGAGGGATTGGAGCGATTTCCGGCGTTGGAACTCCCATAGCTTGCTGGGTTTTCGCCGGAAGCGCCAGGGTTGAGGAGGCGGTGAGGTTCAGAGGGGTGTGCCATTGCAGGAATTGGAGAGAGAGGAAGAGACAAAGTGGATAAAAGGTGTTGGAAGAGAGTGGAGAGAGGAGTGTATGAGTTAGGGTTTGTGCAAACGCGTGGAAAGTTCCGAGAAATCGTATGCCCTTAGTGGCAACCCCATTCTACGTGCATGGCCATGTGTACTTCTACGTCAAAAACCCCCGGAAAACGATAATCACCCTCCACTTGCCGACGTGGCATGTCCCGGTTCGTCGTCCACGGTAGTCCCCATGCACCCACCTACTCTCGATCACTGCCGTGTCCCCGCCACCTGTACAGCTCCGGTGGAGTTACACCACCCTGGCATCACCTCACGTGTCACATTGTAGTAAAAAGAGCCCCACTGATGAAGGGCTAGGATCCTCTTAGAAACTAGACTATGATTGCGATCGTTCAAGGTTTTTCTTTTCCTTTTCTTTATTTACAGCTATTCACTTTTGTAAATTGAGCAATCAATGCAAAAATACCAAAACAACTAAATAGTACGCTGTGCTGTCCCCGCTGTCTAGTAATTTAACGTTACTTCATGCCCATATGGCTAATGCCGCGGTACCAGAATTTATTTTTTATCTTTTACATTTATTCTCTGTAATTACGTATTCTATTTTCACACAGTCTCGAACGAACATGATCCTTTCCCTAGTCTTTAGTACCTGGGAATTTGATTCTTATTATGAGGGTATTTCTATATGTTTAACGTCCTACTCGAGATGACGTCATTCAATTTTAATTATTCTCCAAAAAGATTTCGCCGTTTGCGTTTTTTTTCTCGGTTGTCGTCGTTTGTGCACCGACTCAACTTCTGAAACGCTTTCGTCAGCCCAACAGAGTTTGTCTTCCGATGTGGGCACGAAACGGCGTCGTGCCGGGGATTCAACGGACTCCGTTTCTGTCGACTCTTTCCGACCAGGAAAACGACGGCGCCGTCGAAGCAGCCTTTTGTAAATCCGGCGGGATAAAACGATGTCGTATTAGTGCTTCCTGACCTCTACTGCCACTATATCGATTTCATGAGAACTCGGAAATTGATGGGGGCGTCGATGTTTTGAAACTTTCATTCGAACGACGTCGTTTGAAGGAATCCACGATGAATCAAATGTAGACTATATTCATTGTAAAGAAAACTATGTTATGAGTTATCAATTTCAAATTATTTGAAAAAATGAGGATTAAATAATTTTATTTGAAGCTCGGTCCAATATATTATCAAATATTTGATAAAAAAATCTAAATCTTTGATAAAAATGATTACAAGTGTTTAAAACTTATATATAAATCATGTAGCCATCGGGTACAATCATAATGTAATTTGATTACAACCTATATAAGACTTAGGTACTTAAGAAGACTATGACCCCATCTTTATCAAATATTTAAGATTTTTTTATCTATTTAGACTTTTATATCAAATAAGATTATTTGATTCTTATTTTTTAAATAATTTGAAATTTATATGTCACAACATAGTTTTCCCTTCATTTTAATCATGCTATAAAGAGAAATTCATTTTATGCAAGTTAGTTAATATATATATATATATATATATGTTTTATTAGGACATTATAATTTAAATTTGAGTTTAAATCTATTTTAAATTTATTTTTTTACTTTCTTTTATATTTTATTCCCTCACCATCGATTTCATCAAACTTTGAAATTATGCACAAAATAGTGGAAAAGTGGTAAAAACCATTGATTTTTTGGAAAAAATTATGTTTATTTTTCAAAAGTTTGTTTAAGTAGTTTTAGTACACGATAAATTAGTATTTTTGAAAATGTATTTTTTGCCCATGCCTAGCTTAAAACAGACATAGGGGCATAGAGAATGGAGTTCAGTCTCTTGAAACTATAGTGTATTTAGATAAAATAAATTTTTTTATTTTTAAATATTTTATTTTATTTTAAATCTATATCGCCATTTTATTATATACAATTTTTTTAATATCTATTCACTTTGTATTATTTGAATGCATATGTGTAAACCCAAAAATTTGCTCACACATTATTTTTATTATTATTATTAAATTTTACCTTTTAATTTTGTTTTTATTTATTTTATTTATTTTTTATTATTTTATTTTATTTATTTTTCAAATCCTCCAATTTCCCTACTCCATATTTCTCTATCCACCTATCCCCTATGATCATACCCTATCTAATTAACGAGCTTTTTAGACATTTAGTATAAAAAAAATAAAAAAAATCTTTAAATAATATAAATTTAGAAATATTCATAAATGTAATGAAGTTTTTGTCACGAGCAAAGTGTCTTTTGGAAATACATAAGAGACACTTTAAAAAAATCGAAAAATTTATACAAAAAGTGTATTTTGAAAATACACTTTTATAATTTTGATGTTTTGAATTAATACTAAAAATGTCTTTTGAAAATACACTTTCTATAATTTTAAAATTTTTGAAAAAAGTGTCTTTTAAATATAGACTTTTTAAATTATCTTATTGATATAAAAAAAAACTACATTATATTTAGGATTATTTTTTAAACAATATTTTTTAAATATTTTTTATTATTTTTGGAAAAGTTCCCCCAACTAAACCCCCTCCCCCAACCGGTTGCTCTGTTTTTCTTCTCTCCTTCCTCACATTCTTCTCTTCTCCTCTACCCTCCGGCTCCCCCTCTCCTCCTTTTCCCTTTCCCTCCCTCTCCCCCTCTCCCCCTCTCCCCCTCTCCCCTCTCTTTATCCTCTTCTTCTCATCCCCTTTTTTTGTTTTTTTTTCCTCACCTCCGGCTCTCTCTCTCTGCTTCTTCTGCTTCTTCTTCTTGGCTTCTCCTACTCCTCTTTCTATAGTTTTCTTATTCTCCCCATTCTCATCTTTCTTTTTCTTCTTTTTTTCTCATCAATTTTTACACTTAAAATAAGCAAATTAGGTCAAACTCATTAATTTAAGCTCATTAGTATAGGCTCAACCCATTAGTTTAAGTCTTGTAAGACCCGAGAAATTCCAATTTCTAGAAAAAAAATGGCAAAAATTATAATTTTGGTTACAAAATTGTAATTTCGGTTAAAAATCCGAAATTTATTCTCTAGATCTCGGATGACGAAACGGATCACACCGTTGGAATCGTCTCTCGAAATCTAGCTAGCACGTAAAATTTCGTAAAATTCCGAGATAATCGGAGTTGTGGCATTTCGAGGCATCCCGGTTGGTCTTAGTAAAGCGATTTCGATCTGACGAATCACACATATATAAGTACTCATGTTAGTAAGTGGCGTGAGTAGAAATGATGAAAATGGATGGCCAGAGATAAATAGAATATGGCAGGAAATGAAGGGACATTATGGTCATTTAGAGAAAAGTTTAAGTCGGCTAAGAGACTGAAAAGCGTAGTGATTAATGTATAAGAATGCTAAAAGGGAAAAAACGTGAAAGAAAGAAAATGAAACTACAGTAAGGTTTGAAATCAGTTTTTAAGAAGTCTAGTGTCTTGGCCTACTCTTTAAGTTTTTGCAGCGATCAATGGAAATTGATAGTCTTCGAGGACAAGAATGAGAAGCTAACTCTGTAGGAGAGGAGCTTAGCGTGAATGCCGGTTTAGTGGGTTTTCTCAGCTCCGAGGTAGGGGTTTCTCCTAACAGGTTTATTCTTGATTAAGTACCATGTAAATGTTTAAGTTTGGTTGAGGCCTTGAGCGTGGTTGATCGATCTCAAGCCAGGATCGAATTGATATGATTTTTGAAGCCAAAGCGGGCGATCCCGTGACATCCCGTAATTTTGATTGGTGGATTAATTGTGCATTTATGTGTTGATGCGTGTATTGGTTTGTATGAGGCCGGAAATGGCCGTGAATCCCGGGTTCACTAAGTGAGCGGGATAATTTGTCTTTGAAATGAGCGATGTCTGAGGTTTCTTGTTCGGCGATGATCTGGAAATTTTTGTGAAAATGTGTTTAATTCGAGAGTGATTTAAATTGAATTGTTCGTGTATGATTATTAGCCCAAGTGAGCTAATTTTGATGTATGAAATGAGAATTTACATGACATGATTGTGTGAATTGATTGTTTTGTAAAAATATACATGTTTATATATTTACATGTGAATTGGAACATGTGGAGGCTTTGCATCTGTCATTAAAGTATCTGGCTGGGTTTCCCTAGGACTATAGGAGTGAGTGCATGAGATTAGGGGTGTCAAACGTGTTGGGTTGGGTTAAACGGTTCACGGGTTAAGCGGTGTGGTGAAAAACATGTAAACGTTCCGCGACCACGTTTAATAAAAGCGGGTAAAAATCGAAAGCAACGAGCGAGCTAAATTTGTAGCGGGTAGCCGCGACGCGACTCGTTTAACGCGTCTAATTTTAAGCGGGTTGGGTTAGGTTGGGTCGGGTTAACGATAAACCACTCATTTGGCCAATTTACATTTCTGCTCGTTTGAGCTCATTGCGCGGTAGCCTTTAGTTTAACCCGTTTACATGTTTATTTAAAATGTTAACTTCATCAAAACTAACAAACTAACACAAAAATGTTGCTTTATATATTTTTCTGTATTTATTATTAAAAAAAATGATTAATTTTTTAAAAAAAAATTAATTTATTTTGTTTAGCGGGTTACTCGCGGGTTATCGTACCGCTGAGCGGCCGTTTATTAAACGTGTTAAACGAGTTGACCCGTTTATCACCCGAACCCGTTTAGGTCTCACACAAACCCGTTTAATCAGCGATTAATCGTGTCGGTTAATCGTGTCGTGTTGAATTTTGACAGGCCTACATGAGATGAGTTTAGAGAAAATGGTTCGGAGGGTTGTCTAAAATGTGAATTATCTGAGGGTTGTCTAAAACTAAAAATATCAATCGTCCGGAGACGCCCCAAGTGATATATCGGGGTAGTCCTTAAATAATATCGATGCATCGGAGACGGCCGATTGATATCTACACCTCGGAGGTTGTCCACTAACAAACAAATGAATATAAGAATTCTCATACGAGGCTTAGGCGAGTGTGAAGTCGATGAGTTTCGGGATATGAGTTAGTCACGTGAACATTCAAAGTAGGATCATGCATTTCTTGAATGTGTATTTGACCCACCGGAACATTGCTACTTGACTTAGGTGGAGAGTAGCGCAGGGCGATTCAGATTCCTGAGCATTAGCATTTCAGCACTTGTCGAGGATATTATTTCTGGTACGGGGGCGTGTGAGACTGACTCGTCCTAGAGGTCGAGATTTAGAAGAAAGCTGGGAGTGTGGCTTTGAGGTTCTTGGTATTACATGTATTAAATTAGTATTCTAATTTTTAGTATATGTATTGTATAAGAGTAAATATTGAACTCTTGTAACTATTGGATATAGTTGGATTCATAGTGGGTATGTATGATGAGTATTGTTTATGGGCGTGGCCCAGTTTTACTCATGGGATTATATTGCCTTTGTTTGGGATAGGTATATGCGGTATTATCTTGGGTAGAGGCTCTCGTTACAAAGGAGACTATAGATTTTTCCCAATGGCGTGGATGGCTTTGACATCCTTATATTCCGTAGTTGACGGGTAGTCAACGGATGCTTTGGAGTTTGGGCGTCGCGGTAAACAGTCTAAACCCGTCGTGTACTTGTTCATTAGTCACAGGCGGCATCTTGGCGCTTAGTAAATTGGTTTAAGTTCGACTACTTAGGCCCAACCCATTAACCTAGACCCAACATTCTTAGACCCGATCTATTACAACTCATTTACTTAAATCCAACCTATTAGGTTTAATCCATCTAGGTCCAACCCCTTAGGTTAGTTTAC
The DNA here is from genome assembly GCA_016808115.1 of Tetrastigma voinierianum. Taxonomy (NCBI): domain Eukaryota; kingdom Viridiplantae; phylum Streptophyta; class Magnoliopsida; order Vitales; family Vitaceae; genus Tetrastigma; species Tetrastigma voinierianum. The sequence goes on from JAEQBH010000334.1 coordinate 567,386, forward strand.
CAACCATTTAGGTTATTCATTCTCAACTTTGTGCAGTATTACGATCGCTCTTTAGCGCATCGAATTTTATGTAATTTATTAAATTTGAATTTTCTAAAATTCATTTTTTTTTCAATTTAATATTAAAATTAAAGTCTTCCAAAAATTCAAGTACTAAATCATTTTTTTAAAATTTAAATATCCAATTTTCAAAAATTAAAATTCACACTTTATCATATTCTAAAATTCATTTTTTAAACTCTAAAATTCAATTCTCTTAATTTTCAATTTCATTTTTTCCCAGTTTTAATTTTTTTTCCAATTTACAAAATTCTCAATTTCAAAAATTTAAGTGTCATAATCTAAAAATATGGAACTTTCCTAATTTCCAATTTCAAGTTTTAAAATTTTCAATTTCAAATTTACAATTTCTCAATCCCAAAATTCAAATTTTCATAATTTAAAAAATTCAAATATTTCAAATTTATAAATTCCAAATCTCAAATTTATAAAATTCAAGTTCTTAATTTAAAAATTCAATTTCCAAAATATCAATTCAAACTTCAAATTCACTTCAAAAATTTCAAATTTTCAAATTTCAAAACTTATATTTCAAATCAGTTTTGAAAATTTGAAACCTTGATGATTAATTAGTTAACACTTAAAATGGAATATTGTGGAGTTAATTTGTGTAACATATAAATGGGATCGGGTGAAACCCGATATCTCATATATCCTGTTAACAAATAATTCGACTTTTGATTTATAACCATTTTTTTAATTGAATGTGAATATTTTACATTATTGTGTCGAACTGACAATATTTTATATTGATAGTGCTCTCGATTCGTCGCTAAGGTACACATTTATTAACTTTTAATTTCTTTGTTATTTGTTATGCATGATTTATTGGTAGAAATTTGTAATTAATTGATTGATTATTCTGAGTTTAAAGCATTTTTAGTAGATCTGGATTTTTATACGAACATAAAGTCATGACTTATTGCGCCACGTTAAGATAGGTAACATAACCTTTGAATTTAAACTTAGTTTTTCGTTGACATGTCTTTTCCTAAACAAAGATTCACACCATAATTTTATTTCTTATTTTGTTTTTCTTTTAAAAAAAATAACAAAAATAAGTAGCGATTCCAAAAATCATTTTTTTTATTTTTTAAATGATTTTTTTTTTTAAAGAAAAAAAAAAGTCTCACCATCGAAGTGAAAAATGCAGGTCTACACTTATACCAAATAATTTATATTTTATTAATACTTTTACCAAAATATATATATATTCATATAATCATATTTACCTTTCAGTACTATTTCCTTCAAAATTAAACATTGTACTGGTTTCTTCACTCGATCGGTTTGATTTTAAAGCAATGTGGGTTGTGGGGGGAGAAAATCCTTATTTACTATTTTGGGTGGGCTCCAGCCTCCAGTACGGAATCGTCATCATTTGTTTTCTTCAGTTGAGAAGGCGACGATCAGATTCAATTTGTTTCTCACCCTCCCATTAATTTTCATAGCTGCCAAACAGATGGGTAACTTTTGTTTTGTTTTTCCCGTATTTTCTGGCTTTGCAGCCAAATTTTTAGGACCTTATCCGCACAAACAAGTACGATTGATTCCAATGCCTTATTTACAGTAACCTTAATGAGTCAGTCATCTTTGACCGTTTAATTTGAAAGATTAATGAGTCAAACCTTAGGTATGAATACGGAAAAGTTTTGTATGACCTTATCCCTGAGGTTTTCTGAGTTCTCGCCTATATCCTTTATCAAATATTTTACTTTTTTTTTTTTTTTTATCAAATACTTTTGAAAATCAAAGGAACTTGGTTTCAGGTATTTTGATATTAATTTTTTAAATAAATTAAAATAAGGACCCCAAACATTAAAATCCCTAATCCCATTTCACCTGCCGTTTGAAGTCATTGCCACTGCCCTAAGCTTTGTTAATTCCCGACATATAAATGCAATCGACAAAGTGAGCGTAATCTAACGCCATTGACATGTAGATGCGTAGCGTAGGTTGTTGACGTGTTCACGCTTGAGCGGGTGATACATAAATGGTGTTAAATGATTATTTGCCTATTTATTCACTCTATTGATGGTAAAAAAATATTTAAGCTATAAAAAAAACATCAAAGACAACATCAAACCCAAAAAAAATTTAAGGACCAAATTAAATATATGACCAAACATCAAGAACATTTATGTACCTTATCCCCCGATCCTCCTCTGGGTTACCTTGCTTAAAAGTCTCACCCAGTGTTAAAAATATCGGTTTTGATGGATATATCGGTATTTGGATTTTACGGATATATCGGAGATATATTGATGGATATTTTTACATGAATATCGATATATCATAAATTAATAAAAATACATTTAAAATTAAATGGAATCTTTGTAAAAGTCTTAAAAATGACATTAATAATGAAATATAGAGCGTTGATATGATCTTTCGCTAAAATGAAGATCGATAGATGTGGATCAGTATGACATTTGGCGAAGAGATCCCGTCTTGGTGAAGGCGATCTTTATCTGAGGCGTAATATGTAAGCGGAAAGATTAATTTTAGAAGAAGGTAAAATAGTCATTTCGGTAAAAATTCGAAAATTTTACAGATCTTGGATGACTTGGTTCACCGTTAGAATCGTCATATGAAATCTAGCTATCACGTCGAACTAGACGATCATTCACGTTTTTGAGCTATAGGGCGTAGTGTCGTCAACGCCTACGAGAACATGTGATGTGACAAAAGTCGCTCTTTACGTGTCTTCGTATGACATGTTGCATGATTAGAGAGATGATGGAGATTAATGGCTTAGATTAAGCCAAGTGACAAATAGTTAAGTAAAGGGACATTTATGGAATTAATGGTATTGATGAATAAGGCCGATAGGCGAATAGTTTTGCTGCATTTGGAAGCAAAAATCGACGGTGGCTAAAGATCAGTTTTAGAGAGAGAGATGGCCCTCTTCTCTTTGGAACAAGTCGTTCGGACCAGTTGGTTCCTTGGTAGAAGTAAAGTTGACTTCTGCGTGAGGCACTCTTGGCGTGGGCAGATTTGGTGGAGTTAGGCAACTCCGAGGAGTAGGGATCTCCTCATATGTTATTCTTTAGCTAGGTCATGCAGATTGTTAGAATGTCTGAGGCTTGGGTTGGCGAGTGTTTAGGTTCAAATGCAGCAGTGAAGATTCTAGTGTGAGTGAAGCAGTGCATTTGTAGCGCCCCTGACTAGCATAGGGTGTCAAGTGAAGATATTTTTTCAACTACGTATAAACTTTAAGCTAGTTCATTCATATAATGTTAAACAATTAACTTGTATTATATTACGTAACAGCAGTTACAAAATAGCATATACAAGCTCCATATATGGAAGTGTTCAGCATTTACAATATTTCATTCGTTTCAATTTCATATACAAAATAGACACAAGGTCTTAGGTAGGCACCTATTGATGTGTGGCCTTTGACTAACGATAATGGTGCCAGGTCCTTTGGTTTCTGTACTTGTCTTTCTGGCGGATTGAGCAGCATTTCTATTGAAACTTTGACTTGGTGGAATTAATCTTGTGGATGGCCTACAGTAAGGTCACCTGCTCTCAGTGCATATAACATTTAAGATTCTTATCTGTTCTCATGTATATACTTTAGCCAGTTTCATTTATTATCATCTTCCGTATCTTTCATAAATACTTGTACTTTACTTCTTATTAAGTTGTATATGTATTAGCGTAGTAGTCTTTGTGTTCTCATGTAAATGTCATGTATTCTTTACATTTAAGTTTTGCATATACGTCAATTTCTTTTTATGTTTCATGTTTGCATAAACCTTGAGTGGATATAAGGAAACTATAAAGGGCGAAGTATTTGTACTCATTTGTGATAGTGGTCTATAAGACCCAGGAAGTACATCATCGTTAATGTGAGAACGATGGCCAATGTGAGGTCAGAAGGCCCATTTGTGACAGACCCTTTAAGACGCGTGTCAGCAGGATTATCTCATCAACAAACGGGGCCTCGATATCCATAACTTGTATCTTTGCGAGAGCATTTTTTCACTGTGGCATGCCCATCTATCTCTCTACCCGGGTTTTAAGCGAACAATCGATATATATTTTATGTTTAAGTATATATACCATATTACGAATAAATTATTATATTTAGTGATAGTATATGATCATATATCTTCACAATCATTTATTCATATATTTACGTTTTAAGTATCTCATTATATCGTAAATACTGCTATCTTCTGGTATGCTTATAAACATTATGAATTAAGCAATATGAATAACTATGGTTACTACGAGGACCTACTATGTTTCATGATTTGGAACTAATATGAGTTCGAAAATTTTGTCGGTATGTATGGATGGTTCTTGACTCGATGGGCTTTCCATGCGAGGATTCGAAACGCCCCAGAATCAAGGAGTTCGGACGAAGGAGTTATGACCTTAGAGTTAAGGAGGTCATCACGTGGGTTACCTAGACAGTGACCTGACCTCGGTAAACTCGATTTGACACTGCTATCCTCCTCAGGTATATGAATGGATTCTTGACTCGATAGAACTTAATAGAATCGAGAGCATACTAAACGGAGTTCGGACGAAAAAGTTATGACCTTCCAAAGTTGGAGGTCATACGTAGTCAAATCCTGAACTGGAGGAGCTGACCTGACCTTGGTGAGCTCGGTCTGACACCTAATATCCTCCTCAGGCATATCAATGGATTCTTGATTCAATGGGATTTCCATAGAGTACAGAACCACAGATCGGAGTTCGGACGAGAGGAGTTATGACCTTTCGGGATTGGAGGTCATACGTAGTCAACTAGGCAGTGGCACAGGCTGGAATGGCTGACGTGTAGTGAACTTAATTACGACACCTCAGTCCTAACACCTAATATTCTCCTCGAGGGCATATCGATGGATTCTTGATTGATGAGGCTTTATGAGTCGAACACCGAATCGGATTGGACGAAGGAGTTATGGCGTTCAGAGTTGGAAGATTAAATGCATTGGCGTGGCCCTATGGCCCGACTGGCGCGCTCTGAGTGGGTCTGCGACTCTAGTCTCTGGCACATGAGGTCTGCGACACTATTTTGCCTTGACCTCTTAATAGGGCGTATACCGCTGTTGACAACAAGAGTAAAAAAGACCATAACTTAGTCTGAGGTCCAATCAAGAAATTAGTCCCAACATCAAGTTCATTGATGTGGCTACAATTAGAGGACTTACTTCCAAATTTCCTTTATTTAACTACCCAAAAAGCAGAAGCTAGGTCAAAATTTAGTTGACCCAGTAACGGCCCGGCAGGCAGATCTAGTGAGCTGACCTCGTGTAAAGGACCATAACTTGGTCTCTGAGGTCCCAGTCGAAATTCAAAAGTCTAAAATCAAGTTCATTGATGTGGCTACAATTTACTATAAGGACTCACTTCCAAATTCCCTTTATTTCTTACCCAAAAACCAACTCTAAGGTCCGGCTAGCTGACACAGGCCTTGGCTTGAGCCACGGATCTAGCTGAGGCGGCCTCGATAAAAGGACCGTAACTTGAGTACACAGAGTCCCAATCCGAAATTCAAAGCCCTAACATCAAGTTCGTTGATGTGGCTACAATTACTAGAAGGACTCACTTCTAAATTCCCTTTATTTAAGTGAAACGTTAAAATTAAAACTCTTTGCATATGATCAAAAATAGGGAATTTTACGGGTTGTTTCTGTAGCCACATCCCCAGCTTGACTATGGGAGGCGTTAAAACTTTCTCTGGCTGACCACACGAAATGAGTTTAGGGTTCTAAACCATGTATCTAAACTTTCTAGACCAAAACTAGACTTCCATACTCCATAGTTTAGCCACAAAGTATACTTTCAATTTCATCTGCAAGAGACATGTATCCATACTGTGATCTTCTTTTCCTTTCGCCTTTCTTAACTTTCTTTTCTCTTCTTCTTTTTCTTAACCTTACTATAACATCCGTGTTGCTCTCCTTTTCAAGACGAAATGAGATATTTATTTTATTATTATCGCTGTTGATCTTATCACCTTTTTATTTCGGCTTTGGTCCTCGACTCTTCTAATATTTGCAATTCACTTTATGATATTTTTAAATAGCCTCAAATCTTTTTATTATTTTTAATTTAACATGCGTATTCCTCTTTGTTTTTTATCTTTATTTTTTATTAAGGACCAAATATCTTGTACTTTTATTATACCCTAAATATGTTATAAAACCGTTAGGGTATAATTTGGGGTGTTACAAGCCCGAGGGTTTCACCGTTCACGTGTATTGTTGTGTGATTTTTGTGTGTTTTGGGTGATTCAAAATAAATTACTTGATTGGTTAATTAGTCAATGTGAGCTAATTTTGGTGTTATTGGTTGCAAATTGAATAACAAGATTTATGTGAGTTAATTATGTTAGTATATACATGTTTTATATATTGACATGAGTTGTTAAATTGACGTAATCTATTCATAAGTATCTTATTTAGGCCAGTATAGAATATTAGGGTGAGTGCGACATGAAAAAATAAAAAGAAAATGAAAAATATTTATGAAATGAATTTCGACGGAAGATTTTTAAGGAGGGAATTGTGTTGAGGAGGCTGTCGACAATTCACGTCGCGAAAGAACTATAAATTGTTTGAAAGGTTATCCAACGATTCACCTCGGAGAGTAGTCGATATGTTCTAGAATCGGTAGTAAGTTTCGAGAACAAAAAACTTTTGTTTTGAAAGCGTGATTTACTAGCATTTGGCTTAGGCATGTGTGGGGAGTTGGTGAATTCGAGACAGGATTGGGCGTGTAGATGTTTAAGTAGGATCGTGTATTTCTTGAGTGTGATTGTTTGTCGTGGCGTGCGCTTAGGTGAGGAAGTAGCGCGCGTAGGAAATTATCCTTTGCCCAGGCTTTGCTCACCTTATCGAGGGATCACTATTTCAGTGCGAGGAGTAATACGGGAGGACTGACGCTCACCCCAGGGCCGTTTAAAAGAAAGTAGGGTTGTGGCTTTGGTTTTCATTTGTATAACGTGTATTAAAATTGTAAATCTTAATATATGTTTGAATTTAGAAGTGATTTATTAAGCTTTTGAATAGCAATATAGTTGGTTGGGATATATTAGTGAGTATTGATGTATGGGCCACATTAGTCATTTTTTCATTTAATTGTATATGGACTGGTGTGGTCTTTGTAAAACGATGGGACGGGTTGTATTTTGGTGAAACCATCTGAAAGGAGGCTTTGCGTTTTTCGAGTGGTGTCGGATTACAGGCATCGCGAGTATTCCACGGGTTGACAAGTTGTCAACGAGACACCCCGGTTTTGGGGCGTCACATAATGTTCCGATAATATTGATCATAAGATCGAACATGTCATGCATAAATGTATTGACTTGTACCCACAACCTCTCAATTGATAAGAAATTCGGGGTTCATCCACATGCTTATTTGAAATCCTTGTTGCATTTCATACAGAGTTTAGAATGGTATTTGTGCATCATGAGGATAGTTAACGTCCCATATTCACCGATGGAATCGAAGGATGTGAAGAAGGCCGACCATAACTCACTATGTAAGGAGAGGAAAAATATTTGGCATCATTCGATGAATCAACGTATTGAGTGTCGTCTTTCGTTATTTGCCCAGCAACGAATCCTGTTGTGTTGTGTCATCCTTCTTTGTATGGAAACCTACATATGAACCAGCGGCTCCGATACTGGACCAGCTCTCCTATATGAAAAATTTACTGATTAATCGGCTCATTGTTTCTTTGATTACACCTCCTTTAAAGAGATTTTTAACACTATTTTGTTTTGTTGCCGAAGATTTGTATAATGATGGAGCAAGAGGTGGTGATGGATTTGATTGTCTCACACTTTAAGATCTTTGCACACACCTTATTGGATCAGTTGAATGTGATTGTGAAGGCTCACATTTGCAAAAAATCAAGAATTGTTTGAGAGAGAATAAATGAGTTTGATATGAAAACTAGTAATTTTAAGGCTATTTATCGATTTTTCGAAGTCAAACTAGCCGTTTTTTTGGTCAAAAACCCTTTAGAAATGAATTATGGCCGTTGGATTTGATTTTGGATCAAATTTGACCGTTAGATCTTGATCTAGTCGTTATAAATCAATTATGACCGTTAGATCAAGTCAAATATTCAAAATCCACCGTCAGATAAAAAATATACCTGTTATAATCAAAGGGATTCAAATCTAGCCGTTGGATCAACACAGATTAAATTTTGGCCATCAAATTAGCTACTAGCAGTTGAAAAATTTGAATTTATGAAGACAATCTCGGCTAGTAATGTCCGACAATTTGGCCATTGGATAAAAAAAAACAAAGAAATCAATTAGGCCGATATCAGCCAAAATAATTTTTATTTTTATTTATTTATTTATTTTTGCATTTTTCTGCACGCTACAACTGTTACCGATTTTGAGTCCGATATGTTGGTCCATAACTTATATATCGCCGATATTGACAGATATTTTTCGATTTTTCCCTCGATCGACTATCGTTTACTGATATCATATCGAAAAGACCCGACACCCAAAATATCGATAATATATCAACAATATATCGCGACATTTTCGTCCATGGTCTCACCACCACAACTATCACAATTTCAAAAAATAAATAAATCAACAATTCTCAAACTTGAGCTGGATAAATACCAGCATGTTCTTCATCTATTTCGTTCCAACTGATTCTTGACGATTAGTTTCTAATGAAACACACCACAAGTTTGCATTTCTTACCAGTTCAGAGTTGATGGCATGTTGTAGCTAAATTAATCCAATAAATTGAAACTCTACCTGCTGTTTACATTGAGAAAGAATACATATTTCCAACAAAATTAATCTAACCTGCTACAGAAGGATAATATCACTTCATACTATCAGAGAAAGGTTAAACAAAACAGGAAGAAGGCCCTGAAAGAAAATATAATACAAAATGAAAATTCTGCGCTGGAAGAAGTTCGTCTTCTTCCACTTCAAACTGCTTTGGTATTACACCTTCTTGCCCTTACTAAATCTGATCTGCCCACGCAAGTGTTATGAAATGCTGATTGTCTCGATAGGCTCCAAGTAATTTTAGGGAGATCGGCTGGGAGGTCTGTACTGGCGTTGCCGATCTCTCCAAGACACCCCTGAGCTGAGACATGCCCACGAAGTTCGTCCACGTTGACGGGTTCATGGGAAGGATAGGAATTGGCTTGAGGACTTTATGATGAGATGACTCGGATTCCTTCCCTTCCTTAGCTAAAGCTGCTGCATTTGGTGGCCATAATGGATATGGTACGGATAGATAGCCTGGGTAGAATGTAGGAACCACTGGTGGGAGTTCACTACATGGTTTTACGGTTTCTTCAGCTTCTTTAACTGTTTCTTGGGAAATGGCTTCCATGGGTTCGAATTCCATGTTAAGTGAGAGATTTAGAGAGGGTACCGAGCTTGAATTGTCGGTTTCTCCAGCCTGAGAAGTTGGGACCAAGAACTGCTCTTCTGGCACAGGAGGTGTATCTGAGACCTGAAAAACATGCAACATACTATCAGAACAACAGAACCAATGGCAGTTCATTCAGCGGAAACTACCTGATTGAACAAACTGAATTCCCCTTTCCCTGTCGTGACCATTATTATATTTGTGTTAACCTACATCACTATCCGTATAAAGAGAATTGTCACAATGCAGGAGGCCTAAAGAGCAATCACCAGTGATCATCTGTTTTTCTTTCTACAAAATTATGCCTAATTCTCCATTTGATGATGTTGGCTTACGTGAATGGGAAGTTGGTAGATACCAGATGGGGGACAATGAATAAGTGTGTGCTTATGTGCATGCATGCATGCATAGATCACACAGAAAGAAGCAACACAAACCATATCTGGAACCATATCAAAAAGGCTGGAACGCCTGCTCTTCCAGGTAGCATTACTCTGCCGGATGAAATACTTTGGGCATGACTTGCCACCTGGTAGGTGTTCTTGACACAACATAGTTACGTGCTATCCCAGCCATCCCTCCTTTGCAATCTCCGGAGACCAACTAAGAATAGCCGGTGCTCTTCTTCTGTCCAAGGTACACCTGAAAACCAAATTCCAGTAAAAGCAGGTTGGATGATCATTGAAAAGAATCAGAAACAAATTGAAAGGTAACTTCTAATTCAGTAAAGCATGGCATCCGAGCATTTGTAATCCCTTAGGGCTCACCAATAACAAATTTATGATGTATAACAAGTCGATTACAGATAAGGTTGTTTGACAGAAGGAAAGATAACAAACAATTGTGATAATTAGATGGACTACTATCATTGTTGTCAACATTTTGCTTGGAAACAGAGTAGATTTAAAATGCTAACCAAAGAGCCTAATTATGCCAATCTTTGATCCTCTGTAGTCACAAGGTTAAGATCCCCATCAGGAAAATTGGTGGAATTTTGTAAATAAATCAAATCAATCATCATAGAGACCATACAAAGATATGTGACCAAAGTCATGTTGGACCACAAATACCTAAAGTAAAATCTGCTCTATTTGTAGAATGATCTTATTGGTTGTATCGGCATATAAATTCAATAGTCAATGTTAAATTTCCATAACATTTAAATCTAGATGTAGAACCTGATGCAGTTTAAAAGCAAACTTCCATCACCACGGGAGGACTAGTGACTTTCTCTATTTATATCTCCAAGATAACATAATGTGTGACCACTCACAGCACTTACTCATGAACCTGAAATAAAATCCTAGCTGCCCAAGCTAGTTCAACTTTTTAAACATTAATTCCCCATATCACCACTATGGTTTAACATATTTATTCCTTCAACCCCACACAGCACTACATAGAGCTTATGGCAGTAAATGATGAGAACCCAAGTAGGTAGAAAAGATAAGGTGTAAGTAGTAACAAAGAGAGATGGCAAAAGAAATATGCAAAAACCATTGAAGCCTGATCAAATTATGCTTTCAGCATTGATCTAAAGTTACCATTTATTTTCTATTTGATCCAAGATCATCATAGCTTCAAATTTAGTAAGAACCAACTAAATTATAGCTTTTAAAATTTGTGAAGTTTCTTTGATGCCACTGATATCATATATTTTTTAATCTCTATTGAATCCACCATGAGAACACCACCATAGCCACACACACCACCACTGCCAATGCCACCACCAAATGTCACCGACATCAGCAGTCATCAAATTCCATTTCCACTGCCACAGCAATTACCAATATAGCTGTTAATAAGCTGCTCCTCATCACCATCATTATGCCTTCTGCTACTCCCTCCAACATATCAATATCTATGACAATGAGTTCTTTAAAGAATGGCAAGAAAAATATATGTTATATAATGGCCAAAGACAGTGACCTGAAGATGCTGGCAAACACAAGTACCCAACTGCATTTCCATCAAAATTCCCTAAAATTGAATACCATCTTCATCCACACACTCTTTAATCAAGTATCCCTAATTATGGGTGACATATGAATCTAGAGTAAACAGAGAACTATCATATCAAATACACAATACTTTGACAAAAGGGGTACGACCATGAAAGCACAAATGAATTATTAAATACTAACCGACAACAATAGTGACCACAAAAAAACATTCGCTTGGCAAAACTCATAATTCGAACATATAGTTAAGTTCACACATCGATAAGTTATAAGCCATGTGATGTTCTGACTCAATTATGTAGCTTACATCACACATAAAACTTAATTAAAAAAAAAATCATAAATTGACAGTAATAATTTTGTAAGTATAGACGAAAATAACCAAAAAATTCAAGGAAAATGACAAAAATAAAATAAGATCCAAAACAAAAACTGGCCAGAGATGCTTGATCCAGAAGCTATATTAAAAACCAAAAAACAATACGTCAGAAAAAAAACAAAGAAAATTGGAAAAAGAAAATTAACGAAGACCGGGTCAAATACAAAAAACTGGTGATGAATATTAGCACCAAGAAAGACGAATGCAAACAGTTGAATTCTTCACCCAAAAATTCATATAGAGAATTTTTTTTTCCCAAAATTAGAAAATTCCAGAACGTTTTGAGGAAATTAAAAATCGAAAAATTCTCATCCACAAAATTTTTTAAAACGTAAATAATTTTTATTTTAAAAAAAAATGTAATTTCTTCAAATTTCAGTAAATTAAAAATAAATAAACACAACAGATAATAAATGCTTATCAACAAAAATAATCACATCATTAACACTAATGAAATCCGAAACCTTATCCAAAATCACATCGCTTAAAGCGAAAGGGATCAACATTTCCACCAACATCGCCAAAAAAATAATCTAATTCAATTTCCAACAAATCAAATAAATCAGAACATAAAACCAATACAAACACGAAAACGAGACAATTCTAATTTATTGATGCGTGCTTTCCTTTTCTTTTTCAACGAAATTACCTTTCTTCCGTTCACCGCGGCGATTGGAGGAACACGTGGCCTGGCCAGGATCGTCCGATAAGTAGCCGTCGGGCTCGTGAATCGCGTCGCGGAGGGGGTCGGAGGACGGCGAGCTAGGGTTCGGCGAGGCCGCGGCGGAGGAGGAGGAGTGGTAGTGAGCGGAGGAGAGGTTGCCCATACTAGCGCTCTTCTTGATGATGGAGCCATCCGTGAGCCTAACTCCGAACAACTTCACCCCGCCGATACCGCCGGCGATGGCGCCGCCACCGCGGGAAGGGCAGGTGCGGGAGTTGTGCCCGTTGGTACTGCAGTGTGAGCAGCGACGAGTCATGACAGGCACGCCGCTGACTCGAAGGACAGAGTAAGGCTGACTCGGTGTGAGGAAAACGGTAGAAGAAATCTAAACAATGCGCTGTAAATGTATCGGACATGGGAAAGCATATTTATACGGAGGTAAGGAGATCTAATATTGGACTTAGGTTTTGGGTTAATTACAGATTAGCCACCGTGTTGTGCTAGTTCGTCCAGGATTGACTCTTTTATCCCCTAAGGAGTGGAGGAGTGAGGATAACGTCATATTCCCGGGCGTTTTGCAATTTAGTCCTTCTATTATCTGTTATTTCGATTTTGTACGAGTTTTCATTTCAAGATAATCTTATAGAATCCGAAAACTTCTAGAAAAAGAAACATAATAGTGAGAAAATTGATTTTTTCTTTCTCAAAAATAAAAATAAAAAATTTACATATTTTTTATTTTTTGTTTTTGTTTTTTACAACTAAATGTTTTATTTATAATATAGATTTATTAATTTGGACGCTCCGATCAGACATCAACTCGAGTCCACACTAGACCAATGAAAAAATCAAGAAAGGTCAAATTGGACCTAATTTGCATCAACTGTCAATTCTTAGCGTCATGCACAATTAGGAGTTAATAAATTTGTTGTCGAGCTTATTAGATTATAAATTTCCCCCATTATAATATAGTAATTATCCTTTATTAGGGCGAGTTGAGAACTATACATGCTTTTTAAATGTTGGCGCGTATTAGTGCTAATGAGTTAAATGCGATAGTCGTTTTAATTTGCTTTAGTTCTTATATATAACAAAGAAATAAATATATTAAATCCCATTCTACTAAGTTTAGGTTATTTTTTACTTCTTTATATATTTACTCTTTATTTTATTTTTATAATATTTATAGGGTTCAAATCATAGTAACCATAAGGGAATTCTAATTGATGACCAATGAGGATGAACCCAAGGTCAGACTAATTGAGTTAATGTTTTTTTCTCTTTTTTTACATCAACTTTGACTAAAACCCTGAAATTAACGAGTAGGTAAATCCTTGATTGACCTTAATGGGATGACTAACAAACTGGAACCGGATCATTGATGCATTTTTAAAGATTAGATTAAGAGTGTTTGAGACCAAGTTCAAATTTAAAATGTTTGTTTTCCTCTTTGATTTTCAACACGTTTAAATTTAATTTTTTTAAAAAAAAAGGCTCCAAAATTTGTGGCATAACAATGCAGTCGTCTCAAAAAGGCAACGGGGGCAGGGAAATTCATGAATACAGGGATGTCGGGCCATTTTTTTCAAAGCATATGGAATATTTTCATAAATAGAATCATTAACATCTTACAAGCAAACAAAAAATAAAATAAAAATCTTTGTTGCCATGAACTTTGCTTCAAATTAAAATTAATAACCAGATTACTTGATACCTCAATTATCTGTAAGAATAAGACGTAGCTCAAATTCCACACGGCTTTCAACTCATAATACCATACGATATAGTCCACGATAGAAATGGTCAAAAAAGGTGACTTAATTCCTCACGTCAAAAAATCGTCATTAATTTTCTTTTGTTCGTTTGGTTACTGAGAAAATGAAAGAAAGTAGGATAAATGAATTGACATGTTTTGGAATATGATCCTAAAACGCCTCCGTATTTGAGGATATATTCGATTTTTTTTTTTTTTTTGAATAAAGTTTGTTTAGAGATATTTTGTTAGTAAACTGTAACAAAAATATTTTCATATATTTATAATGAATTATTAAAATATAGTTTTTCTAAGAAAAACACAACAAATCATTTGATAATTATTTTCAAAAAACAGTTTAGTTTCCATAATAAAATTAAGAAAATAATTTGATACAGAAGATTATTTAAGAAATTATTTTCAATTAAAGCATTTCGTTTAATAATATTCTGATAGTCCAGCTATGTAGATATTATGCGATTTTGATTGAGGGGCCGTGGCTTTAAAATGATTTCTTAAGTTGAGAGATGAGTTATACTTATATAATGTTAGAGTTTAGCGTATCATATGAGATGTTACAAATATACCGCCCTCATGCGGACACATCGTTAGTTATGTATCGTGAGATTGTGGAAGTAGAACCGACAAATACCTTATGAGTCGAAGCGGAACAAACTAGTCCGAGGTTGGGGATCGGTCTTATAACATTTGTAATGACTTGAGTCGTCGTGTAGATGTTAATGCCTTTACGTCCACAAAGGCTATCATGACTTTATAGCAGCGTATCTTGGGTTGAGAGAACTTCATGGTGTATAATGTCGCAAAAGTTCTTTCATCCAGGCCATGTTATAACGCTCGTATGAGCGCAAAGTCTGATTGCGTCACGTGGGATTAAAGGGTGAAGCGAGCAAGCAAACATGGGGTTCGCCCGGAATGGGCACCACTTCAGTTAGGGATCGGTTTGATACTGTCCCATAGCGATCCGATGACGTATTGCTGGATGGGGCACGAAGCAGATAATATCTACATGGTTGACCCACATCGGATATGGGAAAAAGTTCTTAGAATCATATAGGTATGAGTTTCTCTTAACCTAGTAGACACGTTTTAAAACTATGAAGGGCCCTTGAGCTCGAAGCAGACAATATCTACATGGTTGTCCTATATCCAGAATTTAAAATTTCGGATATCGATGAGGTTCGAAGCGATATCGACCATTGATAATCGGTTGCTTGAAATTTTGAGAAAATGTCGGTAATATCGGTGATATATCACCAATATATCGGTTAAAGACCGAAATATCATGAAAATGTTGGGTCTGTGGCATATGCGCACGTGAAGGAGAAAGCAGTTAAATTTTCGATAAAATATCGGAGATATATTGTTGAAGATATATCCAAAGACATCCAATGGTCGAGATCTTCTTGCATATGATCTAACGACCCAAATTACACCCGTGTTTTGAAAATTTTCCAATGGCTATTTTGTGTCTGAGTAAGTTTGAATTTCTTTTGGTCAAACTGACGCTTCAAATTTCACAATTTTAGTGCTTTCTCCAGCAGTCGGATTAGAGATCCAAATGGTTTAAAGAGTCAACGGTCAAATTTACACGAATTTAAATCCGACGGTATAATTAAATTGCAAGGGTGAGTATAAGTTAAAAGGCGTTTATCGTGGCGTATTAGATCCACATAGCCGATATTAGCCGGGCGTATCTTAGATGCGTTAAAGAATTGTATGGGCGATCCCGGAGCACCGATGTGGGGAGTCTTCCGTTTGATTCCGTAGGGGGCGTTTTTCCGTTTAATGCATGTCTCGTGGAATGACAAGGGCGTTATGTACGCGTGAGTGTTTGTCATCTGCATTGAATATGGTAGAAAGTTCTTGGCCCATATAAGTATGAAACCCCTCTTACTTTTTAGTAGTCGTTTAAAGCGAAGTGATGGTCGCTGGGGCCGAAGCAGAACCGATATCATATAGTTAGTAGAGTCATTTTAAATATTATGATAATATATTTACTTACTTTTATTTTCACTTGTTTATAACTACTATTTTAAAAATAACTATATAAATATGTATAATTACCTAAAATAGAATATAAAATTACTTTCATATTTTAAATTTTTACAAACTTCTATTTGACAAAAATATCATATAATTATTCTCAAAGCGTTCATTAAAAGTATTACGCAAGGTTCTCTAACGGACTCTAAAACTGTTTGATTATATTTTTGAAAATTATTTTATCTTATCAAAAACTAGAAGATCAAAGAAAACAATGAGAATACTTTTATTTCCCAGCTTTTTTTTATTTTGAAAAAGCACCATGACATTTAATTCGGATAATAAAAACAAATTTGACAAATATCAAAAATGGTGTTTTACATGTTTTTAAGAGCAGTTTTAGTGATAGCAAAACAAACCACAAACTTTTCTTTGTTTGTTTTTAAATAAGTGAATATGAAACATCATTTGGGCAAGATGCATTTCTTCCCTTGAGGTTTTCATAGATCTGCTTATCTATCTGGCTAAATTTTATTTCGATCAGAGCGCAAACGTTCATATTAAGTAGTTACGCTCAATTATCGCCGTGTCGAAAAATACGAGTTAGGTAAACGGGAGTTAATGTCTCTCTTAAGGCCCAAAAAAACCCTAAATGTGCAAACGAATTAAGGGAAAATCCCTAATGTTTGCATTAATATGGAGACGGTAGTAACCTATAGTGAAAAAGCAAAGCATGCTTCGAAGAATCATGGGAAATAAAGTAGCCAATTACAAGTGGCCACGTGGAAACTAGGTTTGGACATGCAAAGTGATTATTGTAGAAGTAATTTTTAACCGTATTTTTGTTAGTAGAAAGGAAAAGGACAAAAGATACATTTGTAATTTTGTGAGCAGGATAAAAGACATTTGAAGCTTAAAAATGTTATTACTTTGACTTATCACTTTTAAGTCATTTTCGAATTTAAATTAAAAAACAAGTTATCTGATTAAACATAATTACAATATTTAGAGTTCCAAATTAAGTTTAAAGTTATATTAATTAAGTTGGTGTGGTCACCATCAATCTAAGGCCGATCCAAAGCCCTTTATAGAACAGTGACAATAAGAGATAAGGTGTAGGGAAGGTATCCATATTTGCCTTTGCCATATGAAGCTTTTTTTTTCATTCCAACATTTATTGTTCCTTAACAAGAATGGTAGGGTTTGTTGGTGCCCTAACTCTTGCAATTTCACCTCAATTATTGTGTCATTTGCCATAATAATACAAGACATGGATTTATTTATTTATTTATTTTATTATCTCCATCCAATACTTTCTTATGACTCTAAAATTAATTTTTACATGATTTTTAAGGAAAAGTGATGGTTTTTTTCTTTGTACATATATTTGTCTAAAAGATTCGAATGAGATGAATTTGTACATCCTCGCATGATCAAACAAATCTCCACATTAAGATCGGAGATTAGCTTTAATATCATTTGTAACAGTTCGTTCAAAAGATTTTTATATAAAACACATCTATGAAGATAATAAGGATTCATACTTATATAATGATTTTTTTTTACAACATACTTATATAATGTTGGGAGCTTTTTTTTATTCGATTTTTTTTTTTTTTATAAAGGTAGATGTCTGAGTCAATTTACACATTCTCAGAAAATTTAGGCGCAGAGGTCGCAAAGATTGCTTGATCCCCAATAAATCTTCGATAAGGCTGAGGCATGGCTGGAATTCTGGAATTTGGAGATGTGACACAAATAATTACAAGGGAAACAAATAGAGCCAATCATATATAAGATCTGATAGTCTCATATTAAAAGACATACTAATAAATTTTAGTCTGTTAAATAACTATTTTTATATTATATAGATATCATCTACTTTAACTTAATAAGTACTATGATTCAAGAAAAAAAAAGATATAGAACTCCTTAAAAAATTATTAAGGATATTTTTTTCATGTTTTTAAAAACTGTTATTAAAAATGAATTTTGAAAATATATAAAACATCATTTTGGAGTTTTTTGAAAATTATTTTTACTCTTTGACTTTAATGTTTTATATGTTTTAAAAATATTAAAATCAAAAGTGTTTTCCTTTTTTTTAAATAAAAATAAATTTTAAAAACTATAACTAAACCGCCTAAAGAATAAGTTATTTGTTCTTAAGTTCTATAAATGAAATGCCTTTATCTTTAAGATTTCACACCTGGTTTTTTGAATTCCAAACCCTTAGCACATTCATACCTAACCCCCAAACGTCTATCACGGATTGAAATTTCTTTTAATACATTCCAAAATGACCATTTTACCCTCTCATTTAATTTAATGTCACTAAACGTTAAAGAAGAACTATAGACAAACATAGAGTCCACGTCAGCAGGTTGAAATTTTATTCTCAAAAAGACCATTTTACCCTCATTTAATTTAATGTCACTTGATATTTGGACCATCTTTAAAACTTTCGGCCGTCCCATTACTCTATCAATGGACGGTTTAGAAAAAAAAACAAATCTTTATAATAATTTGAAAGAAACACTTAAGATCTGACTTAATCGGTAAAAAGATGAACGGGTTTACGAAAGATCCTAAGTTTTGATCTAAAAACAAAGTATTAAAACAATATAATCCACATGCATGTGATTTGTAGGCTATCAAGCGTTCTCGAGTTCAACACACAGTTGTTATGGTGTGAGTGTTTGCACACAATAGAATGTAAAAACAACGCAATAGTCATAGACCTAGTACTATATTATATATTCTCATAAATTCCAGTTGCCCCAAAACCTAGGATTATTTTAGGTTTGACCCACTTTTATTTGAATCAGAGAATCCTTCTGATGGATCACCACAGCATAGATGTCCTATAATTGGACATTTATTACCGTCAGATTTGCTGACTTTAGGCCTTGGTTGACCATAATTCATAGTCTTTTTGAGTATAGAAATGTAAATTAATTTTATAGTCCTACTAGGCATATTCTATGCTAGGTATGATACCAAAGTTCTCATAAACTATTGTCATTTTTTATTTTTCATACCATAGTTATCATGATCTTTTTATATTTATAGTATGATAATATCTTTTTGTTGGATAATATCCCAATCCATTCTAATCATCACTTCGATTCTTATAAATCTTATCCGATTTTATTTTTTATACTTATACCATTTTAAATAAATAAATCATAATTTTTCAGACTTGGATTAAGTGGTAAAATGATGAAATAGGGAATTGAAAGTTTTAAACTTTAATCTTTATTATAATACAATGTTAGAATGTTATATGTAAAATAAATAAATGTTAAAAAATAAATAAAATAAAACTTTGATTGTATTTTGACAATTTTTTTTGTTTGAATTGTTTTTAAAAAATTCCTTTTTTAAGAGACTCGTTTATAAAGTTTTTTTTTTTTTTACAGAAAAAATAAACATTATATCTGACTCTAAGTTTCTAAAAATTATCTTTGTTAAAAATAAAATTTCAATTAAAATGTTTTGTAGGATCAACATTAAACCAAGTTTTTATAATAAAATTAAATTTATTTTAATCCAAATGGTTAACTTAAGAGAATGATTTATCCAACTTTTAACTTGTAAACTGTTACTTGTGATTATTTAAAAAATTAAATTGAATGTATCTAATTACTTGTCATATAATCTTATAATATAGTATTTTCATCGAAATGAAACATGATTACTTCTATGTTTTTACTTAACTCTTAACCATTAAATCAAGTCGACAAAAGCTCAAATAATATTTTAAATATATTCTTCATTTGACAAATGTGTAAAACATGCCACTAGAACATATTAAAACAAAAACTATCATCTTTCCATTATTATTATTACTATTTTATAAGAGAAGGCAATCCATTATAATTGAAAGCAAATTATAATGATTTGAGAACCTTATCTGGAAGAGGAAAGAAAAGGTCATGGATATTTACAATGATTTAAGAGCCTTATCTTAAGATAAAGATGATAGTGGATATGTGAGGATGAAGATGGAGATGGAGATGAAGGTACTGGAGATTGATGCTTTTTACGTAAGACACGTGGCAGCACGTGTGGGTTACTAAATCTCGGACGGGGAAAAGTCATTTGCAGACTTTATAATACGCATATCTTCCAAGATAACAGATAGAGCCTCCACTTATCTTTTCATTCTGGATATCATATTATATATATATAATATTATTTTATACAGGGAACTTCCCACGAATTTGAGGTGACTTTATCTCAAGTGAAAATTATTAATTTATTATTATAAATATATTTTACTACATGCCCTTTTCTAGACCTGAAGTGAGAAATGGGTTAAGACTGGTAAAGACTTTTTTCAATACTAATCTTTTTTTCCAAAGAAGTTATATTTTATTCTACAAATATTTGTTGGTAAATCTAATAGTTTTTATTTTATAAAATAAATTTTAATTAGAAATAAATGATTATGAATAATAAAATTCATAGTTTTAGTTAATATATATGTGATTGTTTTTTATTCATTCTATACTATGAATATATAAAAATTAATTTTAAAAATATACTATATTAAATTTTTTTTTTTTTTTTTTTTTTTTTTTTTAAAAGAATTATTTTGATAAATCGATCTTTATTACCCCTGGTCTCCAGAATTGCCAGCAAAATGTAAAGTAATTTCATATTTTTTACGGATGGTAATTTATATAGAAATTATTATTAATATTTATTATTTTAATGATAAAAATTGTTTTTAGTGATAACTCTAAGCTTTTTCCTAATATTTGATGTGATTAAGGTTTAAAATTACTTCCTACCTGACTCAGAATGATGAAAATATGATATGGTAAAGGTTGTAGGCTCCATTCTTTATAAAAAATAAAAATATAAACGAGGTAATGCAAAATAAACAAAAATGAAAGTCTAAATTTACTTTATTTGCTTATATACTTATGCGGAAGATGTGACAAAGCCTGAAAGACATTTCATCTATGGTTGACTCGTTTTAATTTTAGTTGACCCATCCAATTTCCTTTTTTTTTTTATGGTAGTTAGAAATAATTATAATATTAAAATTACATTATATATTTGTTTGAAGAAAATATTTTAAATATTGAGTTTAATTTGAAATAAAAATAAATTCTACTGAAAGTAAAAACTTTTCATATCAACCAAGGTGTATGATAAAATCCAAGTATTTTGATAAAATTATATTATAATTAAATGATATAAACAATTATATTTCTAATTAAGAATGGTTATGTGAAAATAATAAGACCAAATTATAAAGAGTGAACTAAAATATAAATTATAAAAGCAAACTTGAAATAGAATAATAAAATGTAAATGTAAAAGAATATGACATAATTAACTGACACAAATTTCATATTATATCTGTTGAATATTAATCCAATATTATGATAATGGGGAAATATGTATGAATTAATTGATTAGCATATTGGTAATTGGGTTTGTCTCTAAAAGAAAAAGCAAATATTCAAACCCTTAATGTATGCATCTTTTTCCCAAAAATCGAGAGTAAGTCTCGTTTGATTTCTGTTCAAGAAAATTGTTATTAAGAATAATTTTTAAAAATATAAAAAATATAATTTTTAATGTTTTTATAAACTATTCTAGTTAACTAAATTTGTTGTTTTCTTATGGTGCTTTAAGTTTTAAGAATAAAAATTGAAAAATCAAACATGTTTTATGTATTTTCGTTATCTCATAATTTTTCATAACAAAAACAATTTTCAAATTCAATAACTAAACAAAGCAGCTCTAATATTTTTTAGGGAGAATTATGAGTTATGATGTTATTTTGAAAATGTAAATGAAGTACAAATTCCGTTTTTCATGATTCAGGTTATGACAAAAAGAAAATAATTATAAGCCACGTAAAAGTAATGATTGTAAGAAAATTTCTAAAATATCCTCTCATTACATGTTCCCCTCTCTTTACTTCCCCACCTTCCTCTCTCTCTGTACTCTTTCATATTCTTCATCTCCCATCCTCTCTCTTTAACCCAAACACATATAATTTAAAATAAATTTTTATCTCTTAAAATTTACATAGACAAATTTTGCTTAAAAACATATTTCAATAACAAATAATTTAAATGATAAAACATATGGTAACGTGTTTTATGTATTTAATCTAATAAAAATTAATATAAATTTAGTTTTACAATATGTTTTAATTTTAATTTTGAGCTTTTAAACTTCAATTTAAAAGTTTAAAAATTAAATCTGAATTTAAAATTAAAAATAAATAAATACTTGTGAAGTTTAAATTTTATTTGAAATAACATGTTATTTAGGTTAGAGAGAGGCGGAATTTCCCATGAGAGGGAAAGGTGGGATAGAACGAGGAGAACATGTACAAAATGTAGTTGTATCTGCTACTTTTACTTGGACTTTACAATTTTTTTTTTTTTATAATAATCAGAATCATAGAAAACAAACAAATTTATATCATTTATTTATTTTCAAAGAAGGGACATAATTCTCCCTTATTTGTTATTTGTATTTGTTGAGATTGGGTACTATAAGGGTGTGATGTGTCGTGTAGGAAAAGAGTATAGACAATAAATGAAGTTGAAGAGTTGAAAAGAAAGATGAGCATATATAATATAATTGATATAAATTAAAATTTGACAGGCAGAATCATCATTATCAATTAAAATTCAAGAGTGGACAGTTTTGACTTTTTGACCACTCACTCACTTTCTTTGTGTCAGACATAGATATTAGATATTGTCTATTTGGGTGAAGCTTCTTCCCTCTGATTTGGGGCCGCCCTCGCCGATCCTAAAAGAAATAAAATATCCAACAACTTCCTAATCGCACTTCACAGTCTCACGTTCATTGCATGTAATTTTCTACCGATTGCACTTTCCACTTCCTGGATTACACTTTCCTCTCATCTCTTCACACTGTTTTAGTCTGTTTTCTCATTATTCATTTTTTCAACACATTAAATAACAATAATATTTATAATAATCTACTTCTCATAAAAAAATGAATTTGGAAATTTACATCAAATATATTTTATTTTAATTTAAAAATAAATAAATATACTTAAGCAAGGTCTCTGCACATACAAAAAGCATATTTAACCTATATGATATTCAAACTAATTCCTATTAGAACCAGGAAAAACCATAAGAATGGTAATGCTTTATTAAATAACATGATTGTATTTAGTATTCAATTCAAAATCGCTTCGCTAAACTAAGCAGATCAACCATCTCACTTATAATGTTTATCTGACGCGATAATTTGCACATGCCTTTGAAATTTTATCAAACATGATCAAGATTTCTTTAAGATTAAAATGCTACATTTAATATTTAAAAATGCTTTTAAAATAATTATAAATATTATTAACTTTAAGCTTGATTTGTAATTATAGCTTAAGTTAAGGATTTACATATTTTCAATGACGTAAAATGTTATTAGCCAAGTCTTAAAATATTTGTTTTAAATTAAAATATGTTTATTAGATTAAAAGGGGTTTATATTTATATTTTTGTATAAACAAAATTATTTTATCCAATTTACCAATGAGGCCTAACTCACTAGTTAAGAGTTGAGTAGTGTAAAGGGAAGGAAAATATTAATACAACTTTGTATTATAAAGTGAATAGATGTCAATTTTTTTCTTTATCCAATTCTTTGACAGCAATTCCTTTATGCATTTTTTAGAATGTTAGAGTAGTTTGGGTCAATAAGCTTAGATGGCTTTTGTTTTTTGATTTCTTTGTTGAAAACTAAATAACTTTAAGTATTCAATTTATTTGTTTTTTAACTTTTTCATGATTTATTATTGAAATTTCTAAAAAAAAAATCTAAATAGAAAAAACCAAATGTGGGGTTTGCTTCTTTTTTTTTTTAACTTAATGCTAAATATAACTTTTTTAAAACTTAGTGTTAAATAGTATTTAAGTCATTTTCCGAAACAGGAAACACCACTCTTGTCTAAGAAGGATAAGAGCTAACAGCACTTACCATTTAATTATTAAAAAACAAACAATTTAATAATATTAGCATTAAACTAAAACAAAATTATATTTAACATTAAATAAAAAACCAATGCCATCTTAGACAAATTCGTAATCTGAATTAATCTTTATGCATTCATAAAAATTAACAATCGAAAGAAAACTTCTAATAATCTTATAGGGACTCAAACTAAGTGAGTAACCATTGGGAAATAAACTCAAGAAAAACAGAATCACCACTCATATCACGATTTTTAAATACATATGAAAATAATTAAAAAGGTGATATCAAAGGAATCTCTCTCAATCTATGCTGTCAATAGCTTTATATTCCATTTGAACGGAGTCGACTGAAATAGGATAACTATTGAAGCAAGCAACAACTCAAGTAGTTGACTGAGGTTGAGGTTGAGGGTAAAGCACATATGGAAAACCTTTTCCTTTTCCTATTTTAAGGCCCCCTATTTTGGTGGGATTGAGAAGAACAATTGAATGGATTCAATCTACTGCTTTGCTGATTTTAATGTTGAACTTGAGATGATGATACGAAAAGACATCCATCTAAAAAAAAAAGGTGGAAATCTTTTCTTGTTTGCTTTAAGTACTAACCCATAAAAAAACATTATTTTTTGTGGGCATATGATTACTACCCATATGAAAATAAAGGCAAACAAAATATTAAAGAATGAGAAATATACTATTCTATTAACATGTCGGTGGAAAATATTTGACTTAACAAGAGAGTTATTTTAAATTAATAATAGTTAGCCAGTTAATCACTATTTGCAAGATAATATATATCATTATTAGTTAAGTTAAGATAGAACCTTAAGATAAAAGAAGTCAACCATTTTTCCCTTGATTTGTTTTGAATCACATATTTTTGTCTTTCATATTTTTCTTTTCTTGAATACTTCCTAAAATTAAACCATATTTTCAATACGGTATTCAATTATTTTTAAAAAACTATTTTAATTTAAAAACAGACTTTGAGCCCAAACTATGAAGCCTAGCAGTCTAGGTTTCTATTTTCTTTGTTATTCATCAACACATCTATGGGAATATTGTACATGAAGAAGCTCAGCCAGTGAATTATTTAACAAAAAAAAATATGATCTCACCATAAATTTAAAGAGTTGCCAACCACGAATTGTATTTTATTTTCCTTACCCTCGAAAAGGATTCCTCCACTGCGTTCCTCATAATTCATATCAACAACCTAAGTTTTAACCTTGGTGATGCTGGATTGAATGTAAAGGAAGCCTGAATCGAGATTGAACAAAGTATGTGACAGAATCAATGTTCATTACACTAAGCTTATTAACTCTTTTGGAGCTATACTAGTTAACAATGTATCCCTAATTGCCGAAGACGAGAAGAGAAAAAACCCATATATGTGTGTGAAGGCTCTCTAGGAAGAATAATCTCCGCGCTTAATACTAAAACGATCAATCCAACGTCTATATTCGAGCACAAAAAAACATTCTTACAACAAGATTCCGCATCTTATAACGATCATTTCTCGCTTCGATTCACTTACCAGTCGACTAACTTCATCATACGAATCGCAACATAAAACTATATGCCAGTTTTAATCATCACCCATACATAACTACCAGAATAAATCGACGACAAACACATAAAGAATGTACAATGACAAAACACAAAAATTAAAAAACAAAAAACAAAAACAAAGACAGATCTAAATCACACAAGAACCAATTTTATAAAGAAAAATAAAAACCTAAATTTGAGAATGAAAATTAAGGATTTTAAGATAAAAAATAACCTGCAAACCACTCTATCATTTTAATAATGTTAGTTTTATATGATAATAGAGGAGGGTGGCTAGAATTTCGAAATATAACTCTATTTTGTATTATAATAAATTTAAAGTTTTTATTGATTTAGCTTATAATCGACTTTTTTGACATTTTTACAAATATGATTAGAGAAACTTGTATTTCTACTATGGTAAATTCAAAAAATTGTCACCCTTCTTAAATCACTTCTGTTGGTCATCATTGACTCAATCACTATAGCAAAGTAGATGCAGAGTTTACACTATTATGTTATTTCTATAAGAGAGAAATAATGATTGTATTTATTTATTTATTTTTGATAATTCCGGGATGTCGATATGAATGTTTGGATCAGTTTATATCGTACTAATTTATCTTATAGTGATTTTGAAAGTATTGAACCATTGAGTAAATTCCAAAACCTTAAATCAACTTAGCTATCTTCAAAATCATGACATAGATGATAATTATAATAATTATGGAAGAGAATGTTGGACTACATGATTGAAGTCTACATCAAACGAGTCCATTCTCTAATGAAACCAATTTGAGACATTAATTGAACATAGAAAAAAACTATGATTTTAGAAGACGCGGTTTTGGCATATTTGCTATGAAAAAGCCGCATGGAGATAGAAAACACAACAAATGCTAACTTTGCCAATTTAGCCAGAGCAAAGATCAGTATGTCGATTCATCAAATTGCTAATGCTATCTCCCTAATATCAAATCCTCTTGTATTATTATAATTATAGTTTCAGTCTAAAAACTTATCACAAATGATTTACTATAATATTGCATATACATCACATAACAATTTTTTTAGATTAACGAGATGTAAATCAAATAAATTATGATTTAACTAAAAGCTTTTACATCCATATATGATAATTATGCTCATGAGATTATGTTATCTATATTTAGATTTTAAAAAATAAATTCAAACCTGAGTTAAACATAATATACTTTCGTCCCATTAGGGACAAGTAGTTTAAAAATCTATATTACTGTTATCTCACCAATAAACACATTTTAATCAATCAAAG
Source organism: Tetrastigma voinierianum (assembly GCA_016808115.1). Lineage (NCBI taxonomy): Eukaryota > Viridiplantae > Streptophyta > Magnoliopsida > Vitales > Vitaceae > Tetrastigma > Tetrastigma voinierianum. Next base: position 594,432 of record JAEQBH010000334.1, read on the forward strand.
TATTACCTCTTTTTTTTGTCTCAAAATTCTATCAATTTTGATTAATTGTTACTTACCCCTATTACATTTTTTAGGATTTTTTATCCCATATATTTTAAAATTCCATAAGCCTTCACAATGTTCAATGCTGAGTACTTTTTGGGGGTATATCCTCTAGTAGTTGCTCTCAATACTTTTTTGATTTTTTCTTTCCTTGCCTACAGCCTACACGTGATTAACAAGAACAACTGGGTAGGACGGACAAATCTCTTTGTGATTAGGTTAACAAATTCTGTTTGCCTTTTCTTTCATAAGCTTTAACTTCCAGCCAAAGAATCAATACTTCCTGAGTTTTTTCCATCCATCCATCCATCCATGAAAAGGACAAGGTCAGCCACATGCCATTACATTACATTCATCAGATCAGCAGCCAAATTTCCAAAATGTCTTTTAGGTGTTTGGAGAGGAGATTTTAAGGGATGGGCCCAATTTCACTTTTTTTTTTTTTTTTTAAGCCTTAGACCACAATTTTGGACTCTTCTTCTGAGGTGGGTATATCAATGGGTCCAAAGTAGTAGTGGTCCATTAGCCTAATTTCTTCTAGATGCCCCTGCCCACCTACCCACCCATACCCGTAAGTGTAATATTTGGAGTGCAGATCACAGAAAGTCAGGAGTGGAAGAAGTTACTAACGTAAGTTTTTGTAGGTCAGGACCACTGGTAGTGGATTTTGCAAGACCCATTATTAACTAGGTTTCCAGCTTCATGGTTTAATAATGTATATTTCAGTGGGGATAAAGTCACCACAACTTGGATTCACTTTTTCTTATTATACAGCCTCATATATATATATATATACATACTTTTGCAATAAAACTAATAATTACCTTGACCTTACATTAAGAGCAAATCTAACTATTCTCCTTCATTTTACTGCATTCAAACATGGAGATTTTCACACAAAAACCCAAATCAAAACGATAAAAGTGAAAGGTATTATTTCCACTTTTTTCTTTTTGTAATATTAAAAGAAAAAGGAACCATAAAATACTAGTCTCTCAATTTTTTTTATAATATACAAAATGTTATTCTCCACCCTTATATTTTATAATATACAAAGTACTATTTTTCTATTTTTTTATAATATTTAGAGATATAAATAATAACTTAAAGATGAATTTAAAAATCATTCATTGGAAATTAAGCGAAAAAAGTAAACCCATCGTCTCCAAATACAAAGAAAATGCCATAAAGATTTGTAATCGAGAATGCACTAAGAAGGTAATGATTAAAAATTAGATATTAATTTTTTATTTTAATGCATATTTTAAAAATTTGTAGAGTAATATTGAAATCTATAGTACAAGCATGTATTTTTAAAATAAAATTTCTTTTTTTTTTTTTTTTTAAATTATCTTTGAAAAAAAAAATCATTACCTTCTATTTTAAAATTAAAAATTTTGTTTATTAAAACAGCTAACTTGACTTTCTTTACCAAGGTTGGGTAAAACGTAAATATAAAAACTCATTATCACTTCAACGATAAACTGCTTCGCCCTTTTCAAATTATGAGAAAATCCGATAACATATCAATACAAAAGATATTTGGAACAAATCTAGTAACTTTTTTTTTTTTAAATTTAATAAAGATTTGTCCACCAGACCACAACATTTTTCTCAAAACTATATCAAACTACCAGCACCACCGTACCTAACATAACATAAAGAGAATGGCCAGCTGAAAGAACATGAAAATTAAACTAAGATAACATCACCATTACAGGATCTTCCCATTACGTTCACCGGAAGGATCGATATACAGGGCTGTACATGTGCCCCGGCGTACTCCACCAGATCCTCCGGCTGAGGGAGACGGGGCAGCCAGACCTAAAACTGAAACAGTTTCGTCAATGGGGTTTCAAGGATGAATTCAGCAGAATTGCAGGTACTGTGAATTCAGAAAAGAAACTCACTAAGCTCATAAGCTTTAGCAGCCACATTAGCAGCAATTTGGGATGAAATCTTCCTGATATTAGAGAATGGTGGGTAGATTCATTCCTTTGTCGAAGTTCTCTCTGGGTTACCTGTTTTGGCTAAAGCTTCCGCTGTCCCAAGAAACAAAGAGGGGAAGGATTTAGAGAATTGACTAGCATGTATATGCAAAATGCAAATAGATAGTCATCATAAAGCAGCAGTCCACTGACTTCCAGAATTTGTTCCTTCAACCAATCTCTAATATATATCAAAGTTCAAACACCTATCCATAGGATTTGGGTAAATGAAACTTATTGAGATATGAGGACAGAAAAATACTTACTAAGATTCATGAAAACAGACTAATTTTGCTGAAATTCTTATAGTCAAAACTTCCCAACATCTTACCCCTTTTCGCGATTTTCTTCTATAAAAAGATCACATATCATCAAGGTTGTGTAATAAATTCCACCAAATACTCCAACAAAAGGCCAATATCAACAAAGAAAAACATTGACAGTTGTGTATCAGTATTTCACTCGTTCTCACGACCCCAAAGCACCAGTTTTATTTCTATTGCAACTAAAAGACCACCCTACATGTTTTGCTTACGAACATAGGACCAATTTGTTTCACCATAGGATTTGGACGGTGGAACTTATTGAGATATGAGTGAGCAGGCTACCTACCAAGTTTTACTCTCCAACAAAGCAAAAGGGAGCAGGTTGGTTTCATGAAAAAGACCAATTCAACACGAGATTCCTTGGAGGTCAGAACTTCCATTCTTACCCCTTTTGGCGATTTTCTTCAAAAGAGATCACATATGTCATGTCAGGTAATAAATTTAATAAATAATCCAACAAAAGGCCATGTACTCCAACAAAGAAAACATGGTGACATGGTGTGGTAAACCAGGAGCTGCATTTTCAAGATCCCAAAAAGCAACTCTTTGTTTCTAATAAACTAAAAAGACATCTTAATTCAAATAAAGAAGAAAAGTCCATTCGTTCCACTTAAACTTTGTCTTGCACTTACAGGCTGCCAAAGCAACATCATGCACACGGATTGCACCAGAGATGATCAAACCCAGACCAAATCCAGGGAAAATGTATGCATTATTTTGCCTGGAGAGAAATACATCAGCAAAGCGTCAGCCCCTGATGCAAGATGATAAATATATATATATATATATATATATATATATATATATATATATATATATATATATAGATATAGATATCTAGAGTTCAAATACCTGTCCAGGCACAAAGCTTTCCGTTGTATTCAACAGGTCAAATGGGCTTCCACTAGCAAAATGGCACGACCTCGTGAGTAACAAAAAGAAAGAGATCAGAATCATACTGATTATCCAAGTGCTCAAACATAAACCCAGTGTTATGATGTAATGGGATATAAAAGCATCAAGCTTATTTTATCTCTACCCATGTATGTTTCTTCAGCTGTGTACATTCAGATTGTAGTTGATTGGGAGAGCAAGAATGATTGGTTTCAAGTGGAAGCCAACCTTTGGTTACTTTTTTCAGAAGGACAGACATTTCTCCAGGGAACAAAAAGATGGAAAAAAAAGATATTACCTCATTAAAGGAGGCTATGGCCTCAACCACCTCCTTAGTAAATGTTCTATTTACCTGAAGATCCAATCAACACCGCTGGTTTACTTGCCTGGGAAAGCAAGACAAAAGGGTAAGGAGCCCAAGTTTGTAAATCTATCTAATCTGCGTGTGAGAGAAAGAGAATAGAGGAGGCAAGGCATAACACACCTGAACAGCGTCAAGCAGATTTTTAATAGGTTCATGCTCATGAGCCCAGGGCTTCTTGAAATGTTGAAGTGAATCCATGCGTAGAGCACAATCAATCCCTGCAAAAGAATGTCCAGTCATTTAAAACTGATATTAGAAGTACAAGAGGATACAGAGAAGAAAATATCATCTTGGAAGGATCAGATCAGGTTTAGGCAATTTTGAGTCCACGAGCCAAATTTTCTTCCGTGCCTCTTCCAGTGGAGCTTGTGTCTGAACAGAGAAACAAGAACAAATCTCTTCCACATTTATACTTACACTATGTGTACATAAAAACAATAAAGACAGAAATATACCATAAGGATGACAGTAAAGCTCTTGACCTGTTTTGACATCTCAAGAGCTATGAGTTCACATTCCAGGCCAGCCTGCAGTCACCAAAAGAAAAGGTTGAAACAGTCATGGACCCAGCTATACAGACAACAAAGAGAAAAGCCCACTAAGAGAGGTTTTAAAATTGTAGATGCAGATGTAACACTGTAATGAAATCCCCCTAGATCTTCTTATTCAAAAAAAAAGAAAAGGAAAAAAAAAAGAAATCTCTGGTTCTCCTTCCTATCCCATACGGGTTCCATTTACCCATTTACTTATTTCTACAATTCCACCCTTCTTTATTACTTGTTAGGAAATTAATCATTGTAAGAAGATTAGAATAAAGGCTTCACCTCTCCAGCACCAAGGAATAAAATGTATGTTCAGGGGCCAAGGTTCCCTTACTAAATTTAATGCTGAAATGAGCCCTGCAAGAACCAGATGTTGTTCCTTTGTGCTTAAAGTAAATAACTCAGATATTAGACGATTTTATCCAAAATTCATAGATCAAACCATCTGAATTTAATCACCTGAATATCATCATTGAAAACGAGATGAGTTGTACCATATCTTGCAAGCAGATCAAATGCATTGTGGTTTCATGGTCTTCAAACTGTATAATGTGATCTAAATTTTTAGAAGCCTCAATAATAAAAGTAATTTATGAAATAGTGAAACATAATAAAACAAACAAGGAATTTGAGGAAACAGTAACTAATGACTTTGACTTGCCCAAGGCCAATCAGCAACTAACCTGAATGAGGACTTTCTCCATACACTGCTTGACTGCAAGACATGAAACCATGCATAAGTTCAGCATATTCCTAATAATTAAGAGAAAACCACTTTAGAATCCCCAGAAATAGTTACATAACTTACAAAATGAATTTTAAATGAAGTGAAAACTGACATTTTAGGAAAAAAAAGACGGTAAAACACCTGCCCAGTTGCCCTTCTGCCGGAGCCCAATATAACCATCATTCAATACTTCTGATTGTTTGTCTCACATCACGGTAATTGGTAAGCACTGAAAATAATTTCACATACCATTTTTGTTAGTAGTTGCTACCAAAGAAAAACCATTGGTAGCATACCAAAAGAAATGAAGTAACCATTTTTTATGATGTGGAAAACCACTAATCCCACTTCACATATGGGGAAATCATCGTAACATGACCCGTATTTTATTGAAATGAAACCAAGTGATATACTAAACTCCCTTAGGGTAGTGGTCCATATCCAAAAAAGGATGTAGATGTCCTACATACAGATGACTTGCAGGAAGCTAACAGCAGTAATAGTTGTAAGAAAACTTACGGCTGAAGGACTAACCTCCAAGAGCTGTATATAAAGAGTTTGCCCACAGGATCCCCACACCTGACAACATCAAACAGATAGTTGTTATTGGTACAAATCCGAGAGAGAGAGAGAGAGAGAGAGAGAGCATTGCAACCAATCCAATTCCAGAGCTGATTAGTAGCCCT